>CM019179.2:37031361-37631361 GCA_009739505.2 Apolygus lucorum
AAAATCGCTAATAATACGCTGCAAATTATTGCTGGGTATGCTTTGAAGATGTTAGGAGTCCATATTCATGTTCTAGTCGTCTCTACGAACTCATAGAGTACCCACACGGCTACTGCATTTCTGGGTACAACAATATACGCACGTATTCATTATATATATATATAGCTACAAACTTTCTTAATTTTGGACAATTTTCATTTTTGAAAAATGCATTCATATCAGAAATTTTGTGCTGAATCCGAATATACCATATATTACCATGATTTTCAATGTAAAAAACCACAAAAAACGGGAAAAACCCATTTTTTTGGGAGTTTTTTTGAATTTTGGACCACTTTGGATTGTCCAAAATTGCTGGTTAACGAACTTGACCTATGGTTTGGTGCTACAAAACATTTGGCAAAAACTAAAAAAAAATTTTTTAAACATTACTCAAGTTATCGTCCGGAATGACACATATGTGTATATATATATATATATATACATATGATTTTTGGAAAAACTTCAGGGATCGTTTCAGAATGTTCCAAAACGGATTTCAGTGTGAAAATTTTTCGAAAAAGTCGATTCTAAAAATTTTGAGGCCATTGCAATAGCTTCATTTTCCTTGAAAATTCGCTAATAATACGCTGCAAATTATTGCTGGGTATGCTTTGAAGATGTTAGGAGTCCATATTCATGTTCTAGTCGTCTCTACGAACTCATAGAGTACCCACACGGCTACTGCATTTCTGGGTACAACAAATATACGCACGTATTCATTATATATATATATAGCTACAAACTTTCTTAATTTTGGACAATTTTCATTTTTGAAAAATGCAGTCATATCAGAAATTTTGTGCTGAATCCGAATATACCATATATTACCATGATTTTCAATGTAAAAACCACAAAAAACGGGAAAAACCCATTTTTTTGGGAGTTTTTTTGAATTTGGACCACTTTGGATTGTCCAAAATTGCTGGTTAACGAACTTGAACCTATGGTTTGGTGCTACAAACATTTTGGCAAAAACTAAAAAAAATTTTAAACATTTACTCAAGTTATCGTCCGGAATGAACACATATGTGTATATATATATATATATACATATGATTTTTGGAAAAACTTCAGGGATCGTTTCAGAATGTTCCAAAACGGATTTCAGTGTGAAAATTTTTCGAAAAAGTCGATTCTAAAATTTTGAGGCCATTGCAATAGCTTCATTTTCCTTGAAAATTCGCTAATAATACGCTGCAAATTATTGCTGGGTATGCTTTGAAGATGTTAGGAGTCCATATTCATGTTCTAGTCGTCTCTACGAACTCATAGAGTACCCACACGGCTACTGCATTTCTGGGTACAACAAATATACGCACGTATTCATTATATATATATATAGCTACAAACTTTTCTTATTTTGGACAATTTTCATTTTTGAAAAATGCATTCATATCAGAAATTTTGTGCTGAATCCGAATATACCATATATTACCATGATTTTCAATGTAAAAACCACAAAAAACGGGAAAAACCCATTTTTTTGGGAGTTTTTTTGAATTTTGGACCACTTTGGATTGTCCAAAATTGCTGGTTAACGAACTTGACCTATGGTTTGGTGCTACAAACATTTGGCAAAAACTAAAAAAAAATTTTTAAACATTTACTCAAGTTATCGTCCGGAATGACACATATGTGTATATATATATATATATATACATATGATTTTGGAAAAACTTCAGGGATCGTTTCAGAATGTTCCAAAACGGATTTCAGTGTGAAAATTTTTCGAAAAAGTCGATTCTAAAAATTTTGAGGGCCATTGCAATAGCTTCATTTTCCTTGAAAATTCGCTAATAATACGCTGCAAATTATTGCTGGGTATGCTTTGAAGATGTTAGGAGTCCATATTCATGTTCTAGTCGTCTCTACGAACTCATAGAGTACCCACACGGCTACTGCATTTCTGGGTACAACAAATATACGCACGTATTCATTATATATATATATAGCTACAAACTTTTCTTAATTTTGGACAATTTTCATTTTTGAAAAATGCATTCATATCAGAAATTTTGTGCTGAATCCGAATATACCATATATTACCATGATTTTCAATGTAAAAACCACAAAAAACGGGAAAAACCCATTTTTTTGGGAGTTTTTTTGAATTTTGGACCACTTTGGATTGTCCAAAATTGCTGGTTAACGAACTTGACCTATGGTTTGGTGCTACAAACATTTGGCAAAAACTAAAAAAAAATTTTTAAACATTTACTCAAGTTATCGTCCGGAAATGACACATATGTGTATATATATATATATATACATATGATTTTGGAAAAACTTCAGGGATCGTTTCAGAATGTTCCAAAACGGATTTCAGTGTGAAAATTTTTCGAAAAAGTCGATTCTAAAAATTTTGAGGCCATTGCAATAGCTTCATTTTCCTTGAAAATTCGCTAATAATACGCTGCAAATTATTGCTGGGTATGCTTTGAAGATGTTAGGAGTCCATATTCATGTTCTAGTCGTCTCTACGAACTCATAGAGTACCCACACGGCTACTGCATTTCTGGGTACAACAAATATACGCACGTATTCATTATATATATATATAGCTACAAACTTTTCTTAATTTTGGACAATTTTCATTTTTGAAAAATGCATTCATATCAGAAATTTTGTGCTGAATCCGAATATACCATATATTACCATGATTTTCAATGTAAAAACCACAAAAAACGGGAAAAACCCATTTTTTTGGGAGTTTTTTGAATTTTGGACCACTTTGGATTGTCCAAAATTGCTGGTTAACGAACTTGACCTATGGTTTGGTGCTACAAACATTTTGGCAAAAACTAAAAAAAAATGTTTAAACATTTACTCAAGTTATCGTCCGGAATGACACATATGTGTATATATATATATATATATACATATGATTTTTGGAAAAACTTCAGGGATCGTTTCAGAATGTTCCAAAACGGATTTCAGTGTGAAAATTTTTCGAAAAAGTCGATTCTAAAAATTTTGAGGCCATTGCAATAGCTTCATTTTCCTTGAAAATTCGCTAATAATACGCTGCAAATTATTGCTGGGTATGCTTTGAAGATGTTAGGAGTCCATATTCATGTTCTAGTCGTCTCTACGAACTCATAGAGTACCCACACGGCTACTGCATTTCTGGGTACAACAAATATACGCACGTATTCATTATATATATATATAGCTACAAACTTTTCTTAATTTTGGACAATTTTCATTTTTGAAAAATGCATTCATATCAGAAATTTTGTGCTGAATCCGAATATACCATATATTACCATGATTTTCAATGTAAAAACCACAAAAAACGGGAAAAACCCATTTTTTTTGGGAGTTTTTTTGAATTTTGGACCACTTTGGATTGTCCAAAATTGCTGGTTAACGAACTTGACCTATGGTTTGGTGCTACAAACATTTTGGCAAAAACTAAAAAAAAATTTTTAAACATTTACTCAAGTTATCGTCCGGAATGACACATATGTGTATATATATATATATATATACATATGATTTTTGGAAAAACTTCAGGGATCGTTTCAGAATGTTCCAAAACGGATTTCAGTGTGAAAATTTTTCGAAAAAGTCGATTCTAAAAATTTTGAGGCCATTGCAATAGCTTCATTTTCCTTGAAAATTCGCTAATAATACGCTGCAAATTATTGCTGGGTATGCTTTGAAGATGTTAGGAGTCCATATTCATGTTCTAGTCGTCTCTACGAACTCATAGAGTACCCACACGGCTACTGCATTTCTGGGTACAACAAATATACGCACGTATTCATTATATATATATATAGCTACAAACTTTTCTTAATTTTGGACAATTTTCATTTTTGAAAAATGCATTCATATCAGAAATTTTGTGCTGAATCCGAATATACCATATATTACCATGATTTTCAATGTAAAAACCACAAAAAACGGGAAAAACCCATTTTTTTGGGAGTTTTTTTGAATTTTGGACCACTTTGGATTGTCCAAAATTGCTGGTTAACGAACTTGACCTATGGTTTGGTGCTACAAACATTTTGGCAAAAACTAAAAAAAAATTTTTAAACATTTACTCAAGTTATCGTCCGGAATGACACATATGTGTATATATATATATATATATACATATGATTTTTGGAAAAACTTCAGGGATCGTTTCAGAATGTTCCAAAACGGATTTCAGTGTGAAAATTTTTCGAAAAAGTCGATTCTAAAAATTTTGAGGCCATTGCAATAGCTTCATTTTCCTTGAAAATTCGCTAATAATACGCTGCAAATTATTGCTGGGTATGCTTTGAAGATGTTAGGAGTCCATATTCATGTTCTAGTCGTCTCTACGAACTCATAGAGTACCCACACGGCTACTGCATTTCTGGGTACAACAAATATACGCACGTATTCATTATATATATATATAGCTACAAACTTTTCTTAATTTTGGACAATTTTCATTTTTGAAAAATGCATTCATATCAGAAATTTTGTGCTGAATCCGAATATACCATATATTACCATGATTTTCAATGTAAAAACCACAAAAAACGGGAAAAACCCATTTTTTTGGGAGTTTTTTTGAATTTTGGACCACTTTGGATTGTCCAAAATTGCTGGTTAACGAACTTGACCTATGGTTTGGTGCTACAAACATTTTGGCAAAAACTAAAAAAAAATTTTTAAACATTTACTCAAGTTATCGTCCGGAATGACACATATGTGTATATATATATATATATACATATGATTTTTGGAAAAACTTCAGGGATCGTTTCAGAATGTTCCAAAACGGATTTCAGTGTGAAAATTTTTCGAAAAAGTCGATTCTAAAAATTTTGAGGCCATTGCAATAGCTTCATTTTCCTTGAAAATTCGCTAATAATACGCTGCAAATTATTGCTGGGTATGCTTTGAAGATGTTAGGAGTCCATATTCATGTTCTAGTCGTCTCTACGAACTCATAGAGTACCCACACGGCTACTGCATTTCTGGGTACAACAAATATACGCACGTATTCATTATATATATATATAGCTACAAACTTTTCTTAATTTTGGACAATTTTCATTTTTGAAAAATGCATTCATATCAGAAATTTTGTGCTGAATCCGAATATACCATATATTACCATGATTTTCAATGTAAAAACCACAAAAAACGGGAAAAACCCATTTTTTGGGAGTTTTTTTGAATTTTGGACCACTTTGGATTGTCCAAAATTGCTGGTTAACGAACTTGACCTATGGTTTGGTGCTACAAACATTTTGGCAAAAACTAAAAAAAAATTTTTAAACATTTACTCAAGTTATCGTCCGGAATGACACATATGTGTATATATATATATATATATACATATGATTTTTGGAAAAACTTCAGGGATCGTTTCAGAATGTTCCAAAACGGATTTCAGTGTGAAAATTTTTCGAAAAAGTCGATTCTAAAAATTTTGAGGCCATTGCAATAGCTTCATTTTCCTTGAAAATTCGCTAATAATACGCTGCAAATTATTGCTGGGTATGCTTTGAAGATGTTAGGAGTCCATATTCATGTTCTAGTCGTCTCTACGAACTCATAGAGTACCCACACGGCTACTGCATTTCTGGGTACAACAAATATACGCACGTATTCATTATATATATATAGCTACAAACTTTTCTTAATTTGGACAATTTTCATTTTTGAAAAATGCATTCATATCAGAAATTTTGTGCTGAATCCGAATATACCATATATTACCATGATTTTCAATGTAAAAACCACAAAAAACGGGAAAAACCCATTTTTTTGGGAGTTTTTTTGAATTTTGGACCACTTTGGATTGTCCAAAATTGCTGGTTAACGAACTTGACCTATGGTTTGGTGCTACAAACATTTTGGCAAAAACTAAAAAAAAATTTTTAAACATTTACTCAAGTTATCGTCCGGAATGACACATATGTGTATATATATATATATATATACATATGATTTTTGGAAAAACTTCAGGGATCGTTTCAGAATGTTCCAAAACGGATTTCAGTGTGAAAATTTTTCGAAAAAGTCGATTCTAAAAATTTTGAGGCCATTGCAATAGCTTCATTTTCCTTGAAAATTCGCTAATAATACGCTGCAAATTATTGCTGGGTATGCTTTGAAGATGTTAGGAGTCCATATTCATGTTCTAGTCGTCTCTACGAACTCATAGAGTACCCACACGGCTACTGCATTTCTGGGTACAACAAATATACGCACGTATTCATTATATATATATATAGCTACAAACTTTTCTTAATTTTGGACAATTTTCATTTTTGAAAAATGCATTCATATCAGAAATTTTGTGCTGAATCCGAATATACCATATATTACCATGATTTTCAATGTAAAAACCACAAAAAACGGGAAAAACCCATTTTTTTGGGAGTTTTTTTGAATTTTGGACCACTTTGGATTGTCCAAAATTGCTGGTTAACGAACTTGACCTATGGTTTGGTGCTACAAACATTTTGGCAAAAACTAAAAAAAAATTTTTAAACATTTACTCAAGTTATCGTCCGGAATGACACATATGTGTATATATATATATATATACATATGATTTTTGGAAAAACTTCAGGGATCGTTTCAGAATGTTCCAAAACGGATTTCAGTGTGAAAATTTTTCGAAAAAGTCGATTCTAAAAATTTTGAGGCCATTGCAATAGCTTCATTTTCCTTGAAAATTCGCTAATAATACGCTGCAAATTATTGCTGGGTATGCTTTGAAGATGTTAGGAGTCCATATTCATGTTCTAGTCGTCTCTACGAACTCATAGAGTACCCACACGGCTACTGCATTTCTGGGTACAACAAATATACGCACGTATTCATTATATATATATATAGCTACAAACTTTTCTTAATTTTGGACAATTTTCATTTTTGAAAAATGCATTCATATCAGAAATTTTGTGCTGAATCCGAATATACCATATATTACCATGATTTTCAATGTAAAAACCACAAAAAACGGGAAAAACCCATTTTTTTGGGAGTTTTTTTGAATTTTGGACCACTTTGGATTGTCCAAAATTGCTGGTTAACGAACTTGACCTATGGTTTGGTGCTACAAACATTTTGGCAAAAACTAAAAAAAAATTTTTAAACATTTACTCAAGTTATCGTCCGGAATGACACATATGTGTATATATATATATATATACATATGATTTTTGGAAAAACTTCAGGGATCGTTTCAGAATGTTCCAAAACGGATTTCAGTGTGAAAATTTTTCGAAAAAGTCGATTCTAAAAATTTTGAGGCCATTGCAATAGCTTCATTTTCCTTGAAAATTCGCTAATAATACGCTGCAAATTATTGCTGGGTATGCTTTGAAGATGTTAGGAGTCCATATTCATGTTCTAGTCGTCTCTACGAACTCATAGAGTACCCACACGGCTACTGCATTTCTGGGTACAACAAATATACGCACGTATTCATTATATATATATATAGCTACAAACTTTTCTTAATTTTGGACAATTTTCATTTTTGAAAAATGCATTCATATCAGAAATTTTGTGCTGAATCCGAATATACCATATATTACCATGATTTTCAATGTAAAAACCACAAAAAACGGGAAAAACCCATTTTTTTGGGAGTTTTTTTGAATTTTGGACCACTTTGGATTGTCCAAAATTGCTGGTTAACGAACTTGACCTATGGTTTGGTGCTACAAACATTTTGGCAAAAACTAAAAAAAAATTTTTAAACATTTACTCAAGTTATCGTCCGGAATGACACATATGTGTATATATATATATATATATACATATGATTTTTGGAAAAACTTCAGGGATCGTTTCAGAATGTTCCAAAACGGATTTCAGTGTGAAAATTTTTCGAAAAAGTCGATTCTAAAAATTTTGAGGCCATTGCAATAGCTTCATTTTCCTTGAAAATTCGCTAATAATACGCTGCAAATTATTGCTGGGTATGCTTTGAAGATGTTAGGAGTCCATATTCATGTTCTAGTCGTCTCTACGAACTCATAGAGTACCCACACGGCTACTGCATTTCTGGGTACAACAAATATACGCACGTATTCATTATATATATATATAGCTACAAACTTTTCTTAATTTTGGACAATTTTCATTTTTGAAAAATGCATTCATATCAGAAATTTTGTGCTGAATCCGAATATACCATATATTACCATGATTTTCAATGTAAAAACCACAAAAAACGGGAAAAACCCATTTTTTTGGGAGTTTTTTTGAATTTTGGACCACTTTGGATTGTCCAAAATTGCTGGTTAACGAACTTGACCTATGGTTTGGTGCTACAAACATTTTGGCAAAAACTAAAAAAAATTTTTAAACATTTACTCAAGTTATCGTCCGGAATGACACATATGTGTATATATATATATATATATACATATGATTTTTGGAAAAACTTCAGGGATCGTTTCAGAATGTTCCAAAACGGATTTCAGTGTGAAAATTTTTCGAAAAAGTCGATTCTAAAAATTTTGAGGCCATTGCAATAGCTTCATTTTCCTTGAAAATTCGCTAATAATACGCTGCAAATTATTGCTGGGTATGCTTTGAAGATGTTAGGAGTCCATATTCATGTTCTAGTCGTCTCTACGAACTCATAGAGTACCCACACGGCTACTGCATTTCTGGGTACAACAAATATACGCACGTATTCATTATATATATATATAGCTACAAACTTTTCTTAATTTTGGACAATTTTCATTTTTGAAAAATGCATTCATATCAGAAATTTTGTGCTGAATCCGAATATACCATATATTACCATGATTTTCAATGTAAAAACCACAAAAAACGGGAAAAACCCATTTTTTTGGGAGTTTTTTTGAATTTTGGACCACTTTGGATTGTCCAAAATTGCTGGTTAACGAACTTGACCTATGGTTTGGTGCTACAAACATTTTGGCAAAAACTAAAAAAAAAATTTTTAAACATTTACTCAAGTTATCGTCCGGAATGACACATATGTGTATATATATATATATATATACATATGATTTTTGGAAAAACTTCAGGGATCGTTTCAGAATGTTCCAAAACGGATTTCAGTGTGAAAATTTTTCGAAAAAGTCGATTCTAAAAATTTTGAGGCCATTGCAATAGCTTCATTTTCCTTGAAAATTCGCTAATAATACGCTGCAAATTATTGCTGGGTATGCTTTGAAGATGTTAGGAGTCCATATTCATGTTCTAGTCGTCTCTACGAACTCATAGAGTACCCACACGGCTACTGCATTTCTGGGTACAACAAATATACGCACGTATTCATTATATATATATATAGCTACAAACTTTTCTTAATTTTGGACAATTTTCATTTTTGAAAAATGCATTCATATCAGAAATTTTGTGCTGAATCCGAATATACCATATATTACCATGATTTTCAATGTAAAAACCACAAAAAACGGGAAAAACCCATTTTTTTGGGAGTTTTTTTTGAATTTTGGACCACTTTGGATTGTCCAAAATTGCTGGTTAACGAACTTGACCTATGGTTTGGTGCTACAAACATTTTGGCAAAAACTAAAAAAAAATTTTTAAACATTTACTCAAGTTATCGTCCGGAATGACACATATGTGTATATATATATATATATATACATATGATTTTTGGAAAAACTTCAGGGATCGTTTCAGAATGTTCCAAAACGGATTTCAGTGTGAAAATTTTTCGAAAAAGTCGATTCTAAAAATTTTGAGGCCATTGCAATAGCTTCATTTTCCTTGAAAATTCGCTAATAATACGCTGCAAATTATTGCTGGGTATGCTTTGAAGATGTTAGGAGTCCATATTCATGTTCTAGTCGTCTCTACGAACTCATAGAGTACCCACACGGCTACTGCATTTCTGGGTACAACAAATATACGCACGTATTCATTATATATATATATAGCTACAAACTTTTCTTAATTTTGGACAATTTTCATTTTTGAAAAATGCATTCATATCAGAAATTTTGTGCTGAATCCGAATATACCATATATTACCATGATTTTCAATGTAAAAACCACAAAAAACGGGAAAAACCCATTTTTTTGGGAGTTTTTTTGAATTTTGGACCACTTTGGATTGTCCAAAATTGCTGGTTAACGAACTTGACCTATGGTTTGGTGCTACAAACATTTTGGCAAAAACTAAAAAAAAATTTTTAAACATTTACTCAAGTTATCGTCCGGAATGACACATATGTGTGTATATATATATATATACATATGATTTTTGGAAAAACTTCAGGGATCGTTTCAGAATGTTCCAAAACGGATTTCAGTGTGAAAATTTTTCGAAAAAGTCGATTCTAAAAATTTTGAGGCCATTGCAATAGCTTCATTTTCCTTGAAAATTCGCTAATAATACGCTGCAAATTATTGCTGGGTATGCTTTGAAGATGTTAGGAGTCCATATTCATGTTCTAGTCGTCTCTACGAACTCATAGAGTACCCACACGGCTACTGCATTTCTGGGTACAACAAATATACGCACGTATTCATTATATATATATATAGCTACAAACTTTTCTTAATTTTGGACAATTTTCATTTTTGAAAAATGCATTCATATCAGAAATTTTGTGCTGAATCCGAATATACCATATATTACCATGATTTTCAATGTAAAAACCACAAAAAACGGGAAAAACCCATTTTTTTGGGAGTTTTTTTGAATTTTGGACCACTTTGGATTGTCCAAAATTGCTGGTTAACGAACTTGACCTATGGTTTGGTGCTACAAACATTTTGGCAAAAACTAAAAAAAAATTTTTAAACATTTACTCAAGTTATCGTCCGGAATGACACATATGTGTATATATATATATATATATACATATGATTTTTGGAAAAACTTCAGGGATCGTTTCAGAATGTTCCAAAACGGATTTCAGTGTGAAAATTTTTCGAAAAAGTCGATTCTAAAAATTTTGAGGCCATTGCAATAGCTTCATTTTCCTTGAAAATTCGCTAATAATACGCTGCAAATTATTGCTGGGTATGCTTTGAAGATGTTAGGAGTCCATATTCATGTTCTAGTCGTCTCTACGAACTCATAGAGTACCCACACGGCTACTGCATTTCTGGGTACAACAAATATACGCACGTATTCATTATATATATATATAGCTACAAACTTTTCTTAATTTTGGACAATTTTCATTTTTGAAAAATGCATTCATATCAGAAATTTTGTGCTGAATCCGAATATACCATATATTACCATGATTTTCAATGTAAAAACCACAAAAAACGGGAAAAACCCATTTTTTTGGGAGTTTTTTTGAATTTTGGACCACTTTGGATTGTCCAAAATTGCTGGTTAACGAACTTGACCTATGGTTTGGTGCTACAAACATTTTGGCAAAAACTAAAAAAAAATTTTTAAACATTTACTCAAGTTATCGTCCGGAATGACACATATGTGTATATATATATATATATACATATGATTTTTGGAAAAACTTCAGGGATCGTTTCAGAATGTTCCAAAACGGATTTCAGTGTGAAAATTTTTCGAAAAAGTCGATTCTAAAAATTTTGAGGCCATTGCAATAGCTTCATTTTCCTTGAAAATTCGCTAATAATACGCTGCAAATTATTGCTGGGTATGCTTTGAAGATGTTAGGAGTCCATATTCATGTTCTAGTCGTCTCTACGAACTCATAGAGTACCCACACGGCTACTGCATTTCTGGGTACAACAAATATACGCACGTATTCATTATATATATATATAGCTACAAACTTTTCTTAATTTTGGACAATTTTCATTTTTGAAAAATGCATTCATATCAGAAATTTTGTGCTGAATCCGAATATACCATATATTACCATGATTTTCAATGTAAAAACCACAAAAAACGGGAAAAACCCATTTTTTTGGGAGTTTTTTTGAATTTTGGACCACTTTGGATTGTCCAAAATTGCTGGTTAACGAACTTGACCTATGGTTTGGTGCTACAAACATTTTGGCAAAAACTAAAAAAAAATTTTTAAACATTTACTCAAGTTATCGTCCGGAATGACACATATGTGTATATATATATATATATACATATGATTTTTGGAAAAACTTCAGGGATCGTTTCAGAATGTTCCAAAACGGATTTCAGTGTGAAAATTTTTCGAAAAAGTCGATTCTAAAAATTTTGAGGCCATTGCAATAGCTTCATTTTCCTTGAAAATTCGCTAATAATACGCTGCAAATTATTGCTGGGTATGCTTTGAAGATGTTAGGAGTCCATATTCATGTTCTAGTCGTCTCTACGAACTCATAGAGTACCCACACGGCTACTGCATTTCTGGGTACAACAAATATACGCACGTATTCATTATATATATATATAGCTACAAACTTTTCTTAATTTTGGACAATTTTCATTTTTGAAAAATGCATTCATATCAGAAATTTTGTGCTGAATCCGAATATACCATATATTACCATGATTTTCAATGTAAAAACCACAAAAAACGGGAAAAAACCCATTTTTTGGGAGTTTTTTTGAATTTTGGACCACTTTGGATTGTCCAAAATTGCTGGTTAACGAACTTGACCTATGGTTTGGTGCTACAAACATTTTGGCAAAAACTAAAAAAAAATTTTTAAACATTTACTCAAGTTATCGTCCGGAATGACACATATGTATATATATATATATATATACATATGATTTTTGGAAAAACTTCAGGGATCGTTTCAGAATGTTCCAAAACGGATTTCAGTGTGAAAATTTTTCGAAAAAGTCGATTCTAAAAATTTTGAGGCCATTGCAATAGCTTCATTTTCCTTGAAAATTCGCTAATAATACGCTGCAAATTATTGCTGGGTATGCTTTGAAGATGTTAGGAGTCCATATTCATGTTCTAGTCGTCTCTACGAACTCATAGAGTACCCACACGGCTACTGCATTTCTGGGTACAACAAATATACGCACGTATTCATTATATATATATATAGCTACAAACTTTTCTTAATTTTGGACAATTTTCATTTTTGAAAAATGCATTCATATCAGAAATTTTGTGCTGAATCCGAATATACCATATATTACCATGATTTTCAATGTAAAAACCACAAAAAACGGGAAAAACCCATTTTTTTGGGAGTTTTTTTGAATTTTGGACCACTTTGGATTGTCCAAAATTGCTGGTTAACGAACTTGACCTATGGTTTGGTGCTACAAACATTTTGGCAAAAACTAAAAAAAAATTTTTAAACATTTACTCAAGTTATCGTCCGGAATGACACATATGTGTGTATATATATATATATACATATGATTTTTGGAAAAACTTCAGGGATCGTTTCAGAATGTTCCAAAACGGATTTCAGTGTGAAAATTTTTCGAAAAAGTCGATTCTAAAAATTTTGAGGCCATTGCAATAGCTTCATTTTCCTTGAAAATTCGCTAATAATACGCTGCAAATTATTGCTGGGTATGCTTTGAAGATGTTAGGAGTCCATATTCATGTTCTAGTCGTCTCTACGAACTCATAGAGTACCCACACGGCTACTGCATTTCTGGGTACAACAAATATACGCACGTATTCATTATATATATATATAGCTACAAACTTTTCTTAATTTTGGACAATTTTCATTTTTGAAAAATGCATTCATATCAGAAATTTTGTGCTGAATCCGAATATACCATATATTACCATGATTTTCAATGTAAAAACCACAAAAAACGGGAAAAACCCATTTTTTTGGGAGTTTTTTTGAATTTTGGACCACTTTGGATTGTCCAAAATTGCTGGTTAACGAACTTGACCTATGGTTTGGTGCTACAAACATTTTGGCAAAAACTAAAAAAAAATTTTTAAACATTTACTCAAGTTATCGTCCGGAATGACACATATGTGTATATATATATATATATATACATATGATTTTTGGAAAAACTTCAGGGATCGTTTCAGAATGTTCCAAAACGGATTTCAGTGTGAAAATTTTTCGAAAAAGTCGATTCTAAAAATTTTGAGGCCATTGCAATAGCTTCATTTTCCTTGAAAATTCGCTAATAATACGCTGCAAATTATTGCTGGGTATGCTTTGAAGATGTTAGGAGTCCATATTCATGTTCTAGTCGTCTCTACGAACTCATAGAGTACCCACACGGCTACTGCATTTCTGGGTACAACAAATATACGCACGTATTCATTATATATATATATAGCTACAAACTTTTCTTAATTTTGGACAATTTTCATTTTTGAAAAATGCATTCATATCAGAAATTTTGTGCTGAATCCGAATATACCATATATTACCATGATTTTCAATGTAAAAACCACAAAAAACGGGAAAAACCCATTTTTTTGGGAGTTTTTTTGAATTTTGGACCACTTTGGATTGTCCAAAATTGCTGGTTAACGAACTTGACCTATGGTTTGGTGCTACAAACATTTTGGCAAAAACTAAAAAAAATTTTTAAACATTTACTCAAGTTATCGTCCGGAATGACACATATGTGTATATATATATATATATATACATATGATTTTTGGAAAAACTTCAGGGATCGTTTCAGAATGTTCCAAAACGGATTTCAGTGTGAAAATTTTTCGAAAAAGTCGATTCTAAAAATTTTGAGGCCATTGCAATAGCTTCATTTTCCTTGAAAATTCGCTAACAAAGTTGAAGGAACTCTTTGTAATCCTCTCTGGGCTGCAGGGTTTCCAAATGTTCCCTTAAAAAACTTGAAACTTGATTATTATTACTAATTTTGTATCTAATACTCGTACGAGACTAGTTTCGTATTTAGTTTGGTCGAACTTAGGCCACCCAACTTGAAATTTTTTGAAAACACTAGGTTCAGGGCCAGTAATACCCCTCATTATTTAGATAAACGTACGATGAATCAGTATTTCCCGACTTCTGCATTATCATTTAAGTAGAAAATAGATCAGAAAATGTTCTGTGGTTTGCTACTAATTAATTAAGAAAAAGTATACTTCACAAATTAATTCATTAAGAAAAACTTACTTAACTTTACGTAATTTTATTTATACACTGGAACTTCGAAATGGTACTATAATACTAGGTGCTATAATGAATTACATTTATCGTCTGTAATTGAAACTTTTTTTTTTAAAGAGACGATCTTGTTTTTCTTTATTTTTTTTCTCAAATTTCACGTCATCAGTCAACTGATGACCCCAACCCCCTACAACCTTTACATTTATACCGGAAACATACTCATTTTCAATAAACCAGAGTGATAAAGAAGTCTCAAATCGCCTGGAGGTCGGTTTCATAGACTGGAGCGTGGTTTTTAGAGGTATGCGTAAAAAGGCACATTTGCTAAAACGGACCACGTTTTGAGATGGGAAAAGCTGAATAACATAAAATCTATAGAATGTAGCGAAAAAATTATGTGAGTAAAAGTTGAAGAAAATAACATTTTAAATAAAATGAGACCAATTTCAAGTCTCTAGGACAAATGGTTACAATGTTATGAGGAAAAAATAATATTTTTATGAAAAAAGTGAGTTTTTCTGAACTTCAACCTCGATGCGGCACGGGTTAATGTTATCCGATCGACCTAAAACTTTGGGAATCTCATTTTCTAGTCAAATGGCACCTTTTAGGGGGATTTTCTCAAAACAAAAAAAAATTTCCCTATTGCCTTGTGACCACCCTACTGGACATACACACGGACTAACTGACACACAGACTGACAGACAAGAAACCAAAATTGTTCAGAAAGGCCTGAAACGTAGAACGCAAGTGGAAATTTTGATTTTGGAGAACACTTTTTAGCGGAGGGTTAGCTTCGCTTCGCAGCTATTTCTTTAAACCAGCGAATGAGAGACTTTCGTAGTTGAGGAAGAGGTCAAACTCGCGAATGAGGTAGATTCGTGTGGTTTACATTATCATTATTACATTATTTACAGTTTCAGAGCCCAAAATTGCGAACGAATACATTCGCGTTTTGGTTTATTATTTTCAATAATGAACCTTTGGAATCGACCAAGAAAAAAATTTTAACACCCCCTCAAAATTTAATGGTTTACGTTTCAAGGTACGTGGAATCCAAAAATCGAATAAAAATTTGGCCGTCCGTCCGCCGTACGCCGTATGCGGCACTTTTGCCACTTAGCATTGACCGATTTTGATGAAATTTGGTGTGTAGGCTCCATTTGGGGTCTAGTTGTGCCCCGCAGATTTTGGTTGATGTAGTCAGTTCTAAGGGATCCAAAATGAATTTTGAAATTTTGAAAACGCCCTAAATCAAAAAAATTTGATATAAAAGTATTTTTTTCCTTCAATTTAAGATTCTATAGAATTTTTAGAATTTTTTGAGACCACGCAGAGCTCTGTAGGACAAACCGTTCGCTCCCTACGAGAATTTAGGAGTTTTACGTACGATAAATCAGAAACACGAGTGTGAATCGCAAAAGAGGCCTAATCTCCGTTCAAATTTTAGCTGATCGAAATGCGATCGATGTTTTTCTTCATGTTGGATGGTTGGAGGCTTTGCAGACGAGTGATCAATATAGAAAAATAATAAACCATTGTGTAATAATTTGCGGCGTTTTGGCATCATACTGTAAGGGCACTTTTATCACATTCGTGGATATGGCTTTCGACTTCTGCTAAATTGGATTAATCAGCCGAATATCGACTAATTTACTGAATAGTACACCCCAAATTTATCAGATGGCGCTAAAAACTCAAAATCGAAAAATTCGCACATTCGCGGTTTTGGCATAAGGGCTTTGCTACGAATGGGACTTTTGCCCAGGTGTTTCAAAATGTTTCTCGACTGAGATTTCGCAAAAGTCGTAAATCAGGTGGAAAATATAAAGTGCAAGATATGGTAGTTGAGCTGTTGAGTTGGCAGATTGTGGGGAAGCTCCGAGTCGGGCAGCTGGCTGTACATGCCGACAAGGTGGGAGGGGGGGGGTATACCACCTACTCTAATTCAGTCAACAAGGGCCTAATCCCACCACGTTCTACTTTAAAGTAATGAACAACATGCAGCCAACAGCCATGCAGGTGTGTTGGCACATCTACCTACCTAGTGGTGGAGGCTGAGGACGTGTTGCGGAGTATCTCGCGAATATACAACGTCAGTGCACATAGGTAGATTAATTAGTAGGACAGTTTAGTCAATATTGCCTGCTTCCAAGCGGGTCAGAAACGCTTTGAATTATTGCACAACGGTTCATCGTTTTTCAGTAAAGATCACCCATCTTCGAAGAACACAGCTTTTCCATGAATAGTACGAGAGTCGCTAACGTCTCTCTGGGTGATTCCACTAAAAGTGGCGAATTCCGGGCTAAAAAAAGTTGTGGTGTTTTGCAAATTATTGAGTGTTTTCCGTCGGTTAAATGTTCTTTTCCCTTGTAAGAATGGAACCTATACAGGGTGTCCCATATGTTATCCACCAAACTTTGTAAGTAGTTTCTACAACTAATTTGTAACAAAAACAATGTCGCTTAGCAATTTTCTTTTAACCCCCTTAAAATTCGACTTTTTTGACTTTTAAGATTTTTTTCGTGTTTTCGGCCTTACACCATTCAAATGGTCGTAACTCCCTTAAATTAGACTCAAAAATTAAAAATAAGGATATCGTTGGAAAGAGCATAAAATTTCTCAATACATGAGCTGTTGACCAGTCGAGAAAAACAAAACGCTAGAGTAGTATTTTTACCTCAAACTTGAAAAATAGTCAATTTCTGTTTTTGGTGAAATTTTGATGATTTTTCCTCGTTGAAACAAGGTATTTGCCAGAGAGGCTCAATAGCTTAAAAACTGCTATATTTCATCAGCTTTCCAACGGTCACCCAATTTTTAGTTTTACTGAGTAATTTTATGGAGAAAATGGTGTTTCAATGCGGAAAAACGTGTATTTTGGTTTATTATTTTCAATAATGGACCTTTGAAAATCGAATCGACCAAGAAAAAAAAAGTCTGCCAATTGGGTGTGGCACATAGCTTCATCGTATCCATAACCCGATTGTATAGATGATCCGATGCATAGTAGTTAATCTCAAAACACCAATCTCTAAGTACCTTCCCCTACCCTCATAGGGGACCATCTACACGCTAATCTGGACAACCCTAGAAAATGTCATCAAATTCGGATGAAAAATTAAGTGAGTAGATGTATGTGATTGGATCAAAAATATTCTTAGCCTCGACTGGGATTCGAACCCGTGATCCTTAGAGCACAAATCAAGACTCAATCCTCTGCGCTATTGAAGCCTCGTCATGTATACGATTTGAGACTCTTACAGGAGTCCGTTCCTCTATGAATGAATCCCTCTATGAAAAACAATTCTCTATGATTTTCATAGGGGACCATCTAAACACTACTCTGTGACATCCCTGAAAATTTCATTGAAATCGAATGGAAAATGTAGAAGTTATGGCCGTTTTTTTTTTTTTTTTTTTTTTTTTTTTTCTAACTCCCCTCAAAGACAAAATGTCTTTTTTGACGGAGGGGGCACGCCATAAAATAAAAATAAATAAATAAATAATTAAAAAAAAAAAAAAAAAAAAAAAAATTGGAAATTCACGTTTGCGCATGCGCAGTGGCTACTATCAGTCCGAAGGTGGCGATTTTCATAGGGGACCATCTAAATACTAATTTGTAACATCCCTGAAAATTTCATTGAAATCGGATTGAAAATGTAGAAGTTATGGCCGTTACAAGGAATTCACGTTTGCGCATGCGCAGTCGCTTCTATGAGTCCGGGGATGATGATTTTCATAGGGGACCATCTAAAACCTAATCCACATAATCCCTGAAAATTTCATCGAAATCGAGTGGAAAATGTGGAAGTTATGGCCGTTACAAGGAATTTCACGTTTGCGCATGCGCAGTAGCTACTATCAATCCGAAGGTGGTGATTTTCATAGGGGACCATATAAATACCAACCCGCACGATCCCTGAAAATTTCATCGAAATCGGACAATAACTTCGTATAGTTATGCGCGTTACAAGGAATTGATGACAGACGGACAGACAGACAGACACACAGACACGGAACCAAAATTGTTCAGAAAGGTCTAAAACGCAAAACGCGAGTGGAAATTTTGATTTTGGAGAACTTTTTTTTTCGTCCTTGAAAAGTGAAAACAAAGCTTCCGCTACCTTGGTAGACTCGGAAGCAAAATTGTTAATAACCCCTCAAAATTTGATGGTTTACGTTTCAAGGTACGTAGAATCCAAAAATCGAATAAAAATTTGGTCGTCCGTCCGCCGTACGCCGTACGCGGCACTTTTGCCACTTAGCATTGACAGATTTTGATGAAATTTGGTATGAAAGTTAGTACTTAGGTGAAAAAAAACACTGCAAATCATTGCCCTAAGGTTTATTATTTTCTGTATAGATCACCCTTCTATATAGATCCCTCCCTACCCACCGTAGGTACCTACTAGGGCATTTTTGAAAATTTCAACCCTTCATTTCCATTTGGTTGGTGGTTGGGTTTGAAATTTTCAAAAATGTCTATAAGGTAGTAGGTATCTACGGTTGGTAGGGAGGGATCCACAGAAGGGTGATTTATACAGAAAATAATAAACCTTTGGGCAATAATTTGCAGCGTTTTTTTTTACAATGATTTTTTTTTAACCCGAGTACTAAGTTTTTTTACCTACCAACTGTTTTTGAATAGAATGAATTATTATTAATGTGCTTCCCTAACAACCAAGAATCAAATTTCATAGTGAAGGCACCCACAAATTTTTGATAACGACGTTTTGCTGACAGGAACTTTCAGACTAAGTAATCTTGATTGATAACCTCTCTCGATATTATGGTTGGTTGATACTATTATTGGAAACCCAGTGTTCTTCGTGGACGGGTGATCTATGTAGAAAAAACCGTTTTGTAATAATTCTCAGTGTTAACACCATACTAGGCATTTTCAAGCATGTTTGAAGCATGAATGTTTGCTGATGACCTTCAGCTCTTAGTCTTGCGAGCCTGTTGATGTCAAAATCAACACTGCAAATTATTACACAAGGGTTCATTATATTTCTATATGTAGATCACTCGTCTGCAAAGAACTAGGCTTTGCCATTGTTACCACCTACCTACCACGTACCTACAACGATCGCATTTTGGTCAGCTAATAAACTGTAAATTTGAAAGGAGATTAAGCCTCTTTTGCGATTAACACTCATGATTCTGATTTATCGTAAGTCCAACCCTTACGTTTTCGTAGGGAGCGAACGGGTTGCCCTACAGAGCTCCGCGTGGTCTATAAAAATTTTGAAAATTCAATACTTTTTCAAATATGGGCTTGGCACCCACATGAGAACCGCCATAGTCAAGAAATGTGGTGAGTACTCATATCTCGTGGTGATGGATGAGGAGCAGTCCGGTTGAAGCATTCAGACCAACTGAGGAAGAGGATTCCAGGACCAGGAACATGAGGGGGAGAAGATGTGGTATCGCTGTTTATACTAACAGTTGTCAAGGAGTTGTGTTGTGTGACTTGTACCAAAAGTATAAGATTCATTCGTTATCGGAAGGTCAACGTATCTACATAATAATTGTAATAATTATCTACATAATTATTAATACTACATATACAACGTATCTACATAATTGTAATACTAAAAATACTATTTTAAATCGGTGAACAAACAATACCTTTATTTCAAGAGTTATCGAGCTAGGGCACTTTTGGAAATTTCAACCCTTAATTTTTACCCCTTAGAAGTGACTGACATCAACCAACAGCTTCGGGGCACAACTCGACCCCGAATGGAGCCCATGTACCAAATTTAATCGAAATCGGGCCACAATTTTATTCGATTTTTGGATTTTACGTATCTTGAAACGTAATTCAACAAATTTTGAAGGAGATGGTGGGGGGGGGGGGTAACATTTTTTTTTTCGTGGTCAATTCCACTGGTTCATTATTGAAAATAATAAACCAAAATGGACCGGCCCGAAATTAATCAAAAATAATTAAAAAGTAACTAGTAATTATGATAAAAACCTTGACAGTATTATCAGTAAATTTTGATAAATAGAAATCAGGACATTCAGCACAAATACAAATATTTCCTACCATCGGTAGTGAAAAAAAATGTTGAAAGTTGACAAAAGAAACTTGGGGCGACCTCGGAGTTAGCGAAGCTGTTAACCGGCCGTTAAGGGAGGAGTAAACCGCCGATCGTCGGACGGTAAATGTGCACACAAACCGCTTAGACGGAAGGCGAATAAAGATAACTAATACAGGGTTGGTTGGAAGTTGGGTGGAGTGGGGACACACGGTGAAGAGGGGGGGGGGGGGGTTGGAAGAAGTGACGCTACGCGGAAAGGAGTTAACCAACTTAGCGGCGTCCATTAAGTTATTGAAGTTATTCTGAAGGAGAAAATGTGATTGGTTAGAACGTTGGAAAGTGGCAGTGGAGCGGCAGGAGGGAGTAACCTGCGGTTGGCCGATGACCGCTGAACGTTAGGTAACCGAGTTAGCCTCAAACGTGGGCTTTGATGTCAGGTGTCAATTCAATTAATCCCCCCCCCCCCTCAGACGGTACAGGCGTTTCCGCCTCTTCCCGGCTCCCGCCTCCCGCGCTGTCTGTATTCTCTGTCGCCTTCTGTACTCCTCTCCCTTCCTCCGCTACCTGTTCACCACCGGCGCTTCTGCTATCATTGGCAATCAAGAGCGGATCACTTTAGAGGTGCTCTTCCGCCCTCCTCCACTTTTAGCTACGGAAGATTTTTTCAACCCTCTCCCACATTGCAGGTTGTTTAATACGCCAAGAGAATACCAACCTGGTTAACCCTGAGTTACCCAGGACAATGTATGATCAGGTAAAATCAAAATCAATATAATTATTCCATTCTTCAAAGCCCCTAACCACGCACCAACACCACACGCCCCTCTCTCAGTCTAAACACAGTTCCCAACCTCTCCTCGAGTCACCAACCACTTCCCAACTCTCTCGGTCTCAACCCAGTTCCCAACCACTCCCCAAGCCACCAACCACTTCCCAACTCTCTCAGTCTCAACCCAGTTTGTAACCACTTCTCGAGTCACCAACCACTTCCCAACTCTCTCAGTCTCAACACAGTTCCCAACCACTCCCCAAGCCACCAACCTCTTCCCAACTCTCTGTCTCAACCCAGTTCCCAATCACTCCTTCAGCCACCAACCACTATCAAACTCTCTCAGTCTCAACCCAGTTCCCAACCACTCCTCGAGTCACCAACCACTTCCCAACTCTCTCAGTCTCAACCCAGTTCCCAACCACTCCCCAAGCCAACAACCACTTCCCAACTCTCTCAGTCTCAACCCAGTTCCCAACCTCTCCTTGTGTCACCAACCACTTATCAACTCTCTCAGTCTCAACCCAGTTCCCAGTCACTCCTGGAGTCACCAACCACTTCCCAACTCTCTCAGAGTCAAGCCAGTTCCCAACCACTCCCCAGCCACCAACCACTTCCCAACTCTCTCAGAGTCAACCAAGTTCCCAACCACTCCCCAAGCCACCAACCGCTTCCCAACTCTCTCAGAGACAAGGCAGTTCGCAACCACTCCTCGAGTCACCAACCACTTCCCAAATCTCTCAGTCTCAACCCAGTTCGCAACCACTCCTCGAGCCACCAACCTCTTCCCAACTCTCTCAGTCTCAACCCAGTTCGCAACCACTCCCCAAGCCACCAACCACTTCCCAACTCTCTCAGTCTCAACCCAGTTCCCAACCTCTCCTTGTGTCACCAACCGCTTACCAACTCTCTCAGTCTCAACCCAGTTCCCAGTCACTCCTGGAGTCACCAACCACTTCCCAACTCTCTCAGAGTCAAGCCAGTTCCCAACCACTCCCCAGCCACAAACCTCTTCCCAACTCTCTCAGTCTCAACCCAGTTCGCAACCACACCTCGAGTCATCAACCACTTCCCAACAATCTCAGTCTCAACCCAGTTCCCAACCACTCCCCAAGCCAAAAACGACTTCCAACTCTCTCAGAGTCAACCCAGTTCGCAACGACTCCTCGAGTCACCAACCACTCCCCAACTCTCTCAGTCTCAACCCAGTTCCCAGTCACTCCTTGAGTCACCAACCACTACCCAACTCTCTCAGAGTCAAGCCAGTTTGCAACCACTCCCCAAGCCACCAACCACTTCCCAACTCTCTCAGTCTCAACACAGTTCCCAACCACTCCCCAAGCCACCAACCTCTTCCCAACTCTCTCAGTCTCAACCCAGTTCCCAATCACTCCTTCAGCCACCAACCACTATCAAACTCTCTCAGTCTCAACCCAGTTCCCAACCACTCCTCGAGTCACCAACCACTTCCCAACTCTCTCAGTCTCAACCCAGTTCCCAACCACTCCCCAAGCCAACAACCACTTCCCAACTCTCTCAGTCTCAACCCAGTTCCCAACCTCTCCTGGTGTCACCAACAACTTACCAACTCTCTCAGTCTCAACCCAGTTCTCAACCACCCCCCAAGCCACCAACCACTTACCAACTCTCTCACTCTCAACCCAGTTCCCAACCACTCCCCAAGCCACCAACCACTTCCCAACTCTCTCAGAGTCAACCCAGTTCCCAACCACTTCCCAAGCCACCAACCACTTCCCAACTCTCTGTCTCAACCCAGTTCCCAACCTCTCCTGGTGTCACCAACCACTTCCCAACTCTCTCAGAGTCAAGCCAGTTCCCAACCACTCCCCAGCCACCAACCACTTCCCAACTCTCTCAGAGTCAACCCAGTTCCCAACCACTCCCCAAGCCACCAACCGCTTCCCAACTCTCTCAGAGCCAAGGCAGTTCGCAACCACTCCTCGAGTCACCAACCACTTCCCAAATCTCAGTCTCAACCCAGTTCGCAACCACTCCCCAAGCCACCAACCTCTTCCCAACTCTCTCAGTCTCAACCCAGTTCCCAACCTCTCCTGGTGTCACCAACCACTTACCAACTCTCTCAGTCTCAACCCAGTTCCCAGTTACTCCTGGAGTCTCCAACGACTTCCAACTCTCTCAGAGTCAACCCAGTTCGCAACCACTCCTCGAGTCACCAACCACTCCCCAACTCTCTCAGAGTCAACCCAGATCCCAACCACTTCCCAACTCTCTCAGTCTCAACCCAGTTTGCAACCACTCCTCGAGCCACCAACCTCTTCCATCTCTCTCAGTCTCAACCCAGTTCCCAACCACTCCGCAAGCCACCAACCACTTCCCAACTCTCTCAGTCTCAACCCAGTTCCCAACCACTCCTCGAGCCACCAACCACTTCCCAACTCTCTCTGTCTCAACCGAGTTCGCAACCACTTCTCGAGCCACCAACCACTACCCAATTCTATCTGTCCCCAACCAATCTTCATCCATTCCATCTTCTACCCAGGCTGCCAAACATCTCTCAACTGTGGACAAATCAGAGACGTTGGAATGCATCCTTCATTTGTGCATGATATTACTTTTGCTTCCGAGTCGGTCAAGGTTGCTGGGGTATTCTTTTCAGTTTCCAAGATAAAAAAAATTCCTCCAAAATCAAAATTCAACTCGTTTTTCTATGTTTGTTACCGTTCAGAACAATTTTGGTGTCTTTCATGTTTGGAATTCCTTTTCATGTGCAAAACTTTTTTACCTTGTGTTTGGCTCTCGCTGCTGTTCCACGTTCCCTTCGCCGACCGGAACCATCTCTACCACCGGTCGCTACTCCGGCTACCAAGGGAGGCTCTTATGGAAAAAGGGGAATTTGATTCATTCGCACCTTAAAAGACTTCTCCATCAACGCACAATGCCATGAAGTAGATCCCGCACATTCCTTACATCTTCCATGACTTCACGGCGAATCATTCTCCTATCAATTAAGCTAATTGAATTGGCCAGTGGTGAAGGGAACTAAGTGCAAAAAATCGATTTTTTTTTAAATTGTAGATTTGGGTTCTCCTCGGCAAGACACATCATGTGGTGGTGAAAAGAACTAAGTTTTCGCGTCAGATTGTCAGATATTTGTCTCCACCACCGAGCGTTTCGTGGAGAAAAGAACTAAGTGTGTAATTAGTGTCTTTCACCACCTGATGACGGGTCTCCACGGGGATGTCCGTTGATCAAAGTACATCGTTTCTCTTCAATAAACAACAAACTTATTATACTGAGCAGTTTCGTGAACTTTTTCTCCTCAATACTGTTCGTGTGTGCTCCTAAATATTGTTTTAATTCGCGGTTTCTCAACTGAGCGATTATTTTTTTTTTGATGGGTCCCAAACGTATAAGAGATGAAGCTGGAAGTAAACGTCAAGTAATTAAGAAAAAAATACTGCAAGGCCTTCAGTTCATCAGGTATAGTGGAAAGAGTGTGCCTCCTCGAGTAACTGGACCGCCATATTCGTAAGTAGGTACCTACCACAATATCATAGCTTATTCACCCAACTTTTTAAAAAGATGCACGTTTATTTAGCGCCAAGAAGTTGGAGGATGTTGGCAAACTAAGACAGTATGTCCCTGAAGCGTTTAAGCAATTTTATGAGAAAATACTGGCTTGGCCATCTCAGGAACAAGAAGATGTAGAACAAACGTGAGAAAAAAATGAAGAAAAAATATTTAAAAATTCGAAATGACAATCTATATACATAATATTCAAAAAGTTTACAAAGTTATTCGTTCAAATAAAAATATTTCGTCATATTCGGTCTCAATTTTCTTCATGCCCAGGTAATCAAGTGGTGAAAGGCACTAAGTTTCCAAAATTTAACTTTTTTTTTGGTCATCCTCCTCTAAATTTTGCTGCAGTTCAATGCTGTGTGAACATCACTTTTATTGGCCTTCCAAAAAAAAAAAAAAAAAACTGAGTCAAAATCGAGCGATTCACCTAGTTAAACTAAGCAGTTTTTTGCTTCTCCTGAAAAGTGGAGTTTTTGCACTTAGTTCCCTTCACCACTGGACAATTCAATTAGTAATTGTTCTGTTCTGCCTCCGAGTCTACCAAGCGGTAGACGTAGCGGTAGCATTGTTTCCACTTTTCAAGGTTGAAAATACATGAAATTAGTATCACTTGTAAAAAGTCAGGGATTATGAAGTAGGGACTCAGAAGGTTCCATTTAAATTTCATCGTGATCTGATCATCGTATTTGGAGTGTAGAGCTTGGAGATTGTAGTTTCGATCATCTGTTTTGGTTTTTACGGGCTACCGCGTGTGCACTGAAATTCAGGCCCATTCTAAGGTGTTTGCTAGAATAGGGTTACACCACCTTTTGGGAGGGGTGGGGAAAGTGCTAAAGCAACTCATCAGCAAAGTCAAATAAAACTTTCAAGTCTCAAATATATAAATTACTGAAGTCGCAGTTTGGAGGTTTTGAATAACCCGCTCGTTAGATCGCAACGCTTGATAGAAAACCATAGACAGAAACTTGGAATATGGTTGATAACGCAATTCCGAAAAACTTGGTGCTCTAAGTTGCATTGTGCTCCCTTTCTTGTTATACACTCTCCTGAAAAATAATTTAAATGGAAAGGGTCCTCCGCCAAAGAGAGGGAAAGCCGTATTCTGGGTTTCAACTAACGAGATTCAAAACCTTTCTCTCTAATTTTCAGGATGGGTGGTCCGTTGAAGAGCTAAAGCCAGGATTATAGAGGGTACACAACAACAAGAGAAAAAACTCCTATTTCGCGGGATGAATGCAATATTGTTACCGGGGGTTTCCACCGAGCGGTTGTCCGTTTCGATCTCATGGAGGCTCTTTTTAAACCGGACCTGAAGACAAACCGGATGTCGGGTAGAAAAAAAGATCATCTGGGAAACTCGTATTTTTCATACGAGGTAGGAAGTGGGCGGAGTATAATATTATTTGTGATCGTGGATGACGTCTACCAAGTGACGTTTGTGGGCAGAATAGCTTCTGCTGAATGGTGCTGCGGCCTCCTACGTTTCGTATAATTTACAAAAACGCTGCAAATTAAGTCGGCTGCTAAGAACACAGCTTTGCTATTGTCACTACTATTGTCCTACCTACCAAATATTTGAAGAAATAAACGCTTGACACTCATTTCGAAGAAAAAAAGGGTTGTGAGTGCCTTCATTAACAGGATTTGATTACTGGTTATTAAGTATGCAAAACTGAGTACAACTCGAAGAAACGTACAGCGATTTTTGTGCCAAGATGGACAAAAGAATACTTGGCAAATAAGAAAATGCCAACATTGGGGGTCGACCCGTAGACACTTAGGCCCACCAAACATACACACAAAGTTATAGGCCCATGAGTTATAGTTATAACGTAGACTCACCTTTTGGGACCTGCCTGTTTTCATACACCAGGCAACAACATATTTATAAGTTGTAGGAAGAAAGTAAAATAATACGTGGTAGTATCATTACTCGGACGTCAGATTCTGCCATTATCGTCACTGATTGCCAGTCCGTTGTGACAAAGCTGTGGTCAGCCAATCCTGGAAAAAAATGGGAAAATTGGAGATTGAAATAAAACAGAAGTTGCTCCAACTACAGTATGTGACGATCCTACTTTTTAATAAGGGGCAAACCGATTTGGTTTTTTCCCGATTTGTTGGAGCTACGCCTAGGGGATATTTGATTCATAGAGATATGAATCGATATTCTCTTCAGGCCGGCTGATTAATCTAATCAATGGTTTGGGTAGGGTCGTCACCCTCCTCTGTCTCAAATATGGGCAATTAGGTGTATTTCTCATTTGTTGTACAAATGGAAATTCAACCTATATTGTTACATGGTAGCAGAGCGTGGTTCGGTGGAAATGCACTGAATTTATTTCATCATTTCCCCTCCATTTCTTGGGTATTCCAGAAGGAATTACTCAAAGAGATATCCAGAAGGAATCTCTATATTAAATTCATTCCTTTCTTAATCTTCGCCAATCCGGCAATTAAATTCAGTCTCTTTTTAGGCTTTGCGAATCTGGCATTTTATTAATTTCAATAAAATGTCAATGCTTGCCTTTTCTGCATTTGCCTTTTCAATCATTACACTTGAATGTTTCGTCGATCGTATTCTTTATTTAGTTTGCTTTCTCCTCAGTTCCATTGATTTATTCTTTTATGTATAAATGGCCCATTCGTGGCATAAATGACCCATTCGTGGCATTCTTCTTCTTTTGCAATTGTACCATTACGATGGAGGAATTCCCTTGAAGCTTCCAGACGTCCTTTCCTGGGCTTCATACTATTTTTCAGTCCCTTTGACTTGTTTTCAAACATACTTCTGTTTGTTACCCAGAAGTATGTTTTAGGGAGAGGAGTGTGACGATCCTACTTTTTAATAAGGGGCAAACTGATTTGGTTTGTTCCCGATTTGTTGGAGCTACGCCTAGGGGGATATTTGATTCATAGAGATATGAATCGATATTCTCTTCAGGCCGGCTGATTAATCTAATCAATGGTTTGAATGGGTAGGGTCGTCACCCTCCTCTGTCTCAAATATGGGCAATTAGGTGTATTTCTCATTTGTTGTACAAATGGAAATTCAACCTATAATGTTACAAGTATGATGGCATCAATACCCGATTTATATGGGTGAGGAGTCACCAAGGAATAGTGGGCAGTGATATTGCTGACCGTAATGCAAAAATCGCAGCTATGAACGTTGCATTGCCTGAGGCTACCCCATGGTTCCCTCCGACCGACTTGAAGAAGATGATTGCAGCTGAAATTACCAGAAAGTGGAAGATACTACACGAAAACTACCATGCAGGCCAACGATATATCAGAATATTCCCTCCACCTCGATTGCACGCCTGGTTTGATGATATGCCACTAAGGTCTAAGATGTTCTTCAAGACCCTGTCGCGCCTGAGGACAGGTCACAGCTGTACCAAACAGTACCTCTTCAAAATCTGAAGATCGACGAGCTAACTGTGCGACCTCTGTTCAGTGATTGAAGACGAGCAACATCTATTGATGGAATGTCCACGTTTCGTTCCTGCAAGAAAACATCTCTTCGAAGAAGTCTGTAAATCAGTACCTCAGCCCTTCAATCTTGACCTTATCCTCCGACTTCAAGACGTGCATCATTACGATGCCATCTTTAAATTTTGTAAGGACTGCAATCTGACTTTTTGATTTAATACATATATATATTTTTTATTTACTTGTTTGTTATTTTCAATTAACTAAAGTTTGGAATGTAAATTTTGTAAATGTATTTTGTTTGAAATGTAAAAAGGTAAATGTAAATTTTTTTAGTATGACAGGCTAAACAGTTGTACTGAAGCCAATAAAATTAAAAAAAAAATCATTATTTTACGAGTAAAACGAGTGTTGACACATAAATGACAATTTTGGAGTTGACTTGTTTCTGTAGGGTCTTGAATTGACCATGTATGATAATGTAAGAACAGACCGTATGTTCAGCAGCTCTACTTTCCTTCCAACCTTCAGCTCCGGTAAGGAACGTCAACGAAAAACCAAACGTAATTTAAAACCCTCTGTAATTTGATTACTACCAATCTTGACTTATTTACTCAGACGAAAACCTATTGTTCCTTGACTTGAAACGTGGGAGGTTTGTATGAAACGGGGTATCTCTTCTTGTCTGGTTTGTTTGTTTAGGGCGTGCGGAACCCAACATGTTTGCTGTGAGGGTCGTCATGTCCCTCCCACATTTGCCTGCAGATACAATAAGATCCGAGCTTCTAGTCGTAAAGCTCCAGTGATGTTTTTGAGTGTTATTTCGACATTTGAGACGAACCGTAGACTTTTCCGGCGTTTTTGGGACTCTATTATAACTATATTTTGACTCGTGTTACTGCTTTCTCACTATCAAGGATATGGGAGCTTGGTATTGGTGAAGTAGGGCAAAAAAATATTTGCCTCCAAAAATGTTCACTACCATTTTGTGTTTTAGAGTAATCTGAACAACTTTGGTTTCAAGTATGACTGTCAGTCGATCTTGTCCTGGGCGTAACTGGACAATTCATTGCCCAAGAAGAATGCAACTTCATCATGATTTGATCAATAGAAGCTAAGGTATCCATAACTCGATGGTGTATGTATCTACCACTACCCTCCAAATTTGATGATCAAGACGATGAAATTTATAAGGAACCATTCAACTTGTCTCAACCACACAATCTCTGAAAATTTCATCAAATTTGGATAGAAAGTGTAGAAGTAATGGTTATGAAAAGGGTTTCACGTTTACTCATTGACGGAGGCAGAGCATTTCATAGGGGACCATCTACACTCCAACCAGCACGATCCCTGAAAATGTTCCATTTCCATCCAGTGTGTCTTCCAAGTGACGCTTGCAAATTCGATTTTAAAATTCGGGCCACTATTCCATATAGTGCGGGACATGTAATTAGACGTTTTTGGTTTCTCCTCCAACCTCTTTGGGTCAGAACTGAATGATGTAATTTACAAGCGATCAATATGGACTCTCGAGTCCAAATGCTCCGTGAGTTTAAGCGGTTTTGGGCATAAGCATCATAATTGCTTATGATAAAGCATCATAATTGCTTATGATAAAGCAACTTAATAGGGTGTGCGCCTGGGTAGGAAAAACTGTTTATTGTTATTTTTAATCTAAGGTAGACCTCATTCTGAGAATTTTGGTACCAACCGCGACCTTCTAGCGTGAGTAAATCTTTTCCTATGATTTTTTAAAGTTTCGACCGTTTATGACGTCACAGTGGGCTGGGGGGTCCCGCCCAGGCGAGAGGGGCGCGTGACGTCATAAACGGTCGAAACTTTGAAAAATCATAGAAACAGATCTACTCACGCTAGAAGGTCGTGGTTGGTGCCAAAATTCTCAGGATGTAGTCTACTTTCGATTAAAAATCTAAAAAAAAAAAAAAATCAAGGCGCACCCCCCATTGCTCATGATAAAGCAACATAATTGCTTGTTATGGTGGGTTCCTCCTCCCGAAGCTGACCTTCCTATTCGTCGGAAAACATGGTATTTGCAAAGGAACAACACTTCCGAATTGTAAACTAATTTTATTACCTAGAAAAAAAAAAAACCCTAGAGAAACTGTACTATTTCAGAAACGGAAATTGAGTTAGTGATACTCCCCCTCGGACAGCATTTACTACAAATTTGATATCAAAATGATCACATGACACCTCAAAGGTTCCCACTCAAGCGAGCTACAACAATAACTGTTCGAACAGAACTAGAGGAGGTCTTAACAGGTGCCCCCTCTCTTCTCTCAATAGTTTCAAAACCTGTCACGAGGGGATTTTTGAGCAGCTAGTGACGACACTACTGTGTTTCTCGAGTTTAAAATAATAACGATTCAATCGTTACGATTGTTTAAAATAACAATGTCAGTAAATCTGATGATATTGCAAGTAAAATGGTAAACGTTCAATTGGGTTCAATCCGGGTTTGAGTCTTCGTTTTCATCAATCCATCACATGCTTATGATAAAGCAACATAATTGCTTATGATACTAATTCCACAATCACTGAAGATTTTATTAAAATTTTACCATAATTTTGAGTAATTTTACCCAAAATAATTTTCTTTTCTTGTTTCAACAGAAAGACATACATGAAATCCAACTTGTTCGAAAGCTCTGCAATCCGAAATTTGTGTCACTGCATTAACAAATCTTTACTCCCTTCGGTAGTGAGGTAGCAAAACATTCTTTTCGAAGCAACTATACGTATCAGAACTTTTCATGGTGTAGGAACTTCTACATAGAATCAAAAAAAAAAAAAAAAAAACCGATTAATTCTAGGTTCAAATTAGCAATTTTGTTTTAACCCTTTGTTTTTCAAGTTTTGACATTTTATGTCTTTATTTTGGCACATGAAAAAAAAAAACGTCTCGAAAGGAAAACGCTTGCATACGCGTCTGCAACACATTTCATGTCTATCTTCGCTACGCACTCATAATAATTGTTGACGTGTAACAAAGTTCTGGCCACGAATGTTGTTTACAGTTCTTTTAACTCTGGAGTCTATCTCAGTTTCCTCCATGATTACAGCTGTTTTTGCAGTATATAATTTATGCATAAATTTAGGGCTTTTCTACGAATGGTGAACGATTTTTCTACGGACGAAAATCATTGCAAAATTTTCTTAACACAATTTTGTGACGCTTTTTCGTGACGTTTTTTTGTTTATGTGCCAAAGTAAAGACATAAAATGCCTAAAACTGTATTGTTCCCCCCACCCCCCCCCCCAAAGTTAAATACACGTGCTGTTGCTTCTTAAGCGACGATTATGTAGATTTTGACGATTATTAGTAGGTAGGTGCGAAAATAGGTAGAATGAATGATTGTGATGGTTTACTGGTCTTGAAACAATTCACTTGAAAATTCAAGAGAAAATTCAACACTTTATTCAAGGTCGTCTAGACTCTGCAGTGTCCAGTGAGCATAGTATTTGCCTTTCAGTTTGCAAAAACAGAATGTGGGCCCAGCAACTGTCACCTTGCACTTCCCTTCGTTGATTTCTTCTTTAATGTGGACTCCTTTGGCAATACAGTCGGTGACGCATTCCTCGTCGGAGCAGTCTGAAACAGTTAAAGTCAAAAAGTTTTATTGCACAACCAAGAAATAAATGGTATTACAATGAATGGTATTACAACAATTTTCATATTAATAATCACAACCAAATCCAATAAATAATGTCAAAATTCTGATTTTAAATAAATCCAGAACGCTATAAAATTCAGCCTTAATTAACATCTCTTTCGCTTCTTTACCAAATCGACCAGCCGGTAATGCCCGAAGCTGATTGGGTAGTCGATTATACAATCGAACTTCTTGATGAAGAGGATTAGTACGAAGGGAGGTGGGGAGATGAGCCAGCAGAGGTCGTATGGCAATACACAATCTAGTTGCACGCTCTTGGAACACATCCTCCGTGTAGGCTTTCTAGGTTCTGTTTCTTAAGAACCGACACACTTAGAGCCCTGCAAAGGTGAGGGTCTGCAGATGCCTAAGATACCCACGGCACGACTGCCTATAACTCAGGCCGAAGATAATCCAAATAGCAGCCTTCTGACAATCGAATGCAGACGGAAGACACCTCCCTAATGGACGGAGTTTCCCCGTAAGGGAACACCAAAGCAGGCTCTGCTCAAAAAGTAAGCAAAATACAGTTCTCAAGATGTCGAACGAGACCGCTATTGATAGCCGCAACAACACAAAGTTTCACCTCGCCAATTGGGGAGCCAGGCAGTCGATATGAACTCTCTAGGACATCCGTTTATCCACATAATGCCCAGGAAGTTCACTGCAGGTTATGCGTCTTTTCTTTGTTCAGAATTAGGGAGTTTGCAGAACACCGATCACTTATCAAGCTGTGAGTGGTGGCCAGGTGACTTGCCAGCGATGAACCATCAGGACCCGAAGCGCAGGAAGTTATGATCAGCATAAATGAAGAAGCCGTTGTCGAACTGATACAAGAGGTCACTGACATACAGTAGAAAAAAGCGGGAACGAGAACGCTTCCCTGCATAACACCGCAAGGCACAGGAGCTGCCTCGGATTTCTCACCGTTATAGAAGACAAATTGGGACCTACCTCTGAAGAGACTCACAGAACGCCACCGCTATGTCACTGATTCCGTGATGAAGAAGTTTACCAACAAGAATATCATGAGAGACCAGATTAAACGCCTTGGTCAGATCATACAATCTTATGGCCGTCAGATTGCCCTGCACAAGTGAATCTAGGACGAGAGAACATGCTGCAGACTATGTGCTTTAACATTTAATTAACCAAATTTGCGCTGAATTACCGATGACGCACGTTTATGATCAGGGATACGCCTTTTGCACTTTCCATCTGGAAAATCTTATTCATATTTTCCTTGCTTTCTGGTTTATTACTCGTATTTTGAAAAATAAATGATCGAAAAAGAAAAATTAATTATAACCCCTTCAAAATTTGATATTTTATGTTTGTATAATCCTAAAATCGAATGAAAAATTCTATCCGTCCACAGTATTGATTTTGTTGATGAGATTCGGTTTGTGTGCTACAAGTTGGTCGTGTTGTGCCCTCAATCTTCAGGTTATTTCCAGTAAATTGAAAGGGGTAAATCCTATTTTTGGTTTATTATTTTCAATAATGAACCTTTGGAATCAACCAAGACAATTTTTTACCCCCCCCCCCCAACTCAAGGTTTGTTGGTATAGGTACGTAGAATCCAGAAATCGAATAAAAATTTGGCCGCCCGTACGCCAAACGTGGCACTTTCCTTAGCTACCATGGGCTCAATTTGGGGTCTAGTTGGGCCCCGAAGCTTCTGGTTGATGCCAGTCACTTGTAAGGGGTGAAAAACAAGGGCTGAAATTGTCAAAACGCCCTAGCTCGAAATAAAGGTATTGTTTTTTCATTAAGTTGGAATAGTATTGAATTTATAGAATCGAATGAGACCATCCAGAGCTCTGTAGGACCATCCGTTCGCTTCCTATGAGAACTTGAGGGTTGGACTTACGATAAATCAAAAACACGAGTGAACGCAAAAGAGGCCTAATATCCGTTCAAATTTTATCTGACCAAAATGCGCTCATTGTTCGTTTCTTTGAGTTGCACTCAGTTTTGCATCCTTAGCAACCGGCAATCAAATTTCCTAACAAAGGCACCCACAATACCCTATTTTTTCGAATTTTGTGTAAAGCTTTTATTCCTTCAAAATAAACTTGATTGTGAAGCGAATTGACCTTAGGCAAATAGTTCAACCGTCAGATAAACTCGGAACTGAAATTGTTTAGAAAACTCTAAGCAAAATCTCCGGCGAAATTCGCGTTTTAATGCTGGATGACCCACATTTTAAGTGACCTACTGCTCGAATACAAGTAAAACAGTGAAGAAGTAAAATTGTCTTTTTGAACGTGATTCGTAATAGAGTAGATTATGTTTAAACTCTCGCAGCAGATAAATTAGTGAGGAGATAAAATACGAGAAAGACCACCGTTATGTTTAAGCAGGTGCCTCAACAATAAATAATGCTCCTTGCAGCTTTATCGCTCCGTTCCTCAACTCTCCCAGGATAGGGTAAGAAACAAAGGTACTATGAATCATAATTTTAAAAACGTTCGAATTTGAGTGGCAATAAGGTTTTTTGATTTGCTCTGAAGTTGTTGAAATGTTTAAAATGAGGATTCTATTATGTTCAAATGCTAGAAATTAGATTTTGTTGATAACTCAATGCATGATTTGAGGAGGTTTCAGGATATTTGTTTCATTTGGATGTGAAAAAAGAGATTTTGTGCAAAAACCAGTTCGTGTCTCTAAGTAATGATTGGATGGTGCAAAATTAACATTAGATTCTTAATCAGCGAGTCCAAAATTCCTTAGGAACCTCATTGATCCTAAAAAAGTCTAAGTGAGCAAGTAACTTCTTCATAACGAATCAAATCTCGATGAATATAATCGTTCCTCATGTACCAAGGTGCATGCACTATACTTCTCAGGTTGGAAACAGTCCACGAAATTATCGCAAGATACTCAAGGAGACACGAACTCATGAATTAAGAAATAAAACCTGGAAATGCTCTACGTTTTTGACAAAACCACTGGAGTTAGTGCTGTTAAAGTGCAATTATAGCTCAGTGTTGAAGATACTGTTATGAGATGGGGCTGGGTTTTACTGTAAACAGGCTCTCAAGGAGTGTAAAAATGATATGTAATATTGCTAGATGGATTGTATTTAATATTCAGTTGCAACCATTAATCATGTTCAAAAAACAAATAAATAAAGAATCAAAAAACACATTGAATCTTTCTGTGTGAAAATGACTAGGTACGTAGATCACTAATGGGCGGCAACGTTAAAAGATATGAAATATCGATACCTTAGAGCACAAAAGAGTCTTTTATTTAAGAGTTTTTAGTACATATTAATATATAAAAAATAAAATTAATAAAATAGTACATTTAAGAGTTTTTAGTAGTTTAAGAGTACTTTAAGAGTTTTTATTTTTTTTTAAATTTCAGAAAAACTCAAGTTCGACAAAACTATTATTGACTTTTCTTGACGATAATAGCATGGACATTTATCGAGGAAATTAAAGAGTTTGGTGTAATAAGCCATTATTTTAGGAATTGTGCATTGGTGATAATTTCTTTTGCGTTTTTCTCAAAACTCCGTTTTTGGACATAGCTCCTTTGTGCTTTAAGGTATCGATATGCATTTCATGATCATGTACTGGTGCCTTAATTTAGAAACAACAACACGATTGAATTCTTTCTAATATTTAACATTAGAAAGAATACTTAATCGTGTAGTTGTTTCTAAATTAAGGCACCAACAACATGATCATATCATTCATAATCGTATACAAATTTTGTCGATTTTGGTTTATTATTTTCCATAATAAACTTTAGGAATCAAGCACGAAACAATTTTTTAACCCCCCTCAAAATTTGATGGTTTAAGTTTTTATAATTTGAAAATTTCAAATTCTTATATTTAATATAAGTATATTGTTTACAACAATAAATCGACCAAGAATTTTAACCCCCCCTCTCCCCTTTCAAAATTTCTTGGTTTAGGTTTCAAGATACGTAGAATTCAAAAATCGAATAAAAATTTAGATTTAGATTTTAATGACATTAAGTATATGGGCTCCATTTGGGGTCGAGTTATGCACCGAAGCTTTAGGTTAAGGGGGTCTCAGTCGGTCACCGTTCGGTCAGTATTTCCCCAAAGCAGAGGCACAAACTTTAAAAGTCGATTTTGATGATTCCCTACACCCATGCACCAATGAATTTCGAAAATCCTTCAAAATTTCATATTTAGGTACAATTTTTAAGGTTTGAGCCCCTGCAATTTGGAGAAATACTGACCCGGAACGAGGAACGAACGGCGACCTAATGTCAGTCACTTCTATGGGTTGAAAAATAAGGGCTGAAATTTTCAAAACGCCCTAGCTCAAAGCTTTCGAAATAAAGGTACTCTTTTTTCATTAATTTAAAATAGTATTGCATTTTAAGAATCGAATGAAACCACCCAGAGCTCTGTTGAACCAACAGTTCGCTCTCCATGAGAACTCAGAGAGATGGACTTACGATAAATCAGAGACACGAGTTTGGATGGCAAAAGAGGTATAATATTCGTTCAAATTCCAGCCGACCAAAATGTGATTGTTGTTCGTTTCTTCGAGGAGTACTCAGTTTTGCTTCCTTCGCAACCAGTAATCAAATTTCTTAATGAAGGCAACACAACTATTTATTTCTTCGAATTCAGCGTGAATTGTTTATTTCTTCAAAATAAACATGATTGTGAACAAAAACATCGTTGGTAGGTAGTGACAATGGCAAAGTTGTGTTCTTTGCAGGCGAGTGATCTACATAGAAAAATAATAAATCTTTGTGTGATAATTTGCAGCGTTTTTCATAATATTTTTGTATAACTACTATTCATCCGCTGATGATTTGACTACTTTGAAATACATTTCTTTGCAACTTCCCTCCAAATTGAAACAAAATCGGATGATTACATCGTGCGAAATCGAAGTTTTTGGAACATCAAGTGGTTTGACCGCTTGTGTCTGGATACCCCTTTATGTGCTAAAAGAAAAAGAAACGAAAAAGAAATTGCGCTACTAGTAGTTTCATTGGTGACCCACCGGACACTTCTCGAATGCAGCAGGGTATTGTGATGCTTTTTACAAACTTTACAAGAAACATTGGCCTTGCAGGAGTAGCCTCGGTGCCCTTTTTGTAACCATCCAAAACAAATTTCATTCTATCTAGCCCACTGAAACCTGTCATCATCCTTTGTGCAGTCCTTGAGGGCATGTGAACTAACATTACATTGCAGGCATTTGAGAACCTTGTGATTTCGTTTTGATATGGCATCTTCTTTTGTCTCTGACTTGGATCTTTCCCCTAGCTTACAAGTTTCCCCTGCACTTTGTATGGCTCTATCCCAAGCTCCTGCATTTCCAATGGCCTCTACTTTGTCCTGAAGCCAACCATTAAATGATAGGCTCCTGTACAGGGTGTAACGGTTAAGGTCGTACAACCGGCCAGGGTTCGATTCTACAACTAATTTGTGACTTTTTTTGTCTCATGACTTTTTTTTCTTAACCCCCTTAAAATCGGACTTTTTTCACTTCTAAGATTTTTTTCGTATTTTCGACCTTACGCCATTAAAACAGCCATAACTCCTTTGTTTTTCAGTTAAAATTCAAATGTAATTACACCGTTGGAAAGAGCGTTAAATTCTCTAGCTCCCTAGTGTTAAATAAAACTTTTTAAAGAAGACCAAGACGTTGAAAAATGAGCCCGAATAGTAAAATCTCGAAAATCTCGGAAATTTTTCGTTTTTTCAAACGTTTGTAACACTAACTGAAACTGCTGGTTAAGTTCTCACTGTAACCCCAAAAGTTGACCCGAAATCTCAGCTTTCCAGTGGTATGGTTATACAATTGTTTACAGTGGACTAATGGTGTAAAATCCTCGTTCCCGTGCCAAAAACCGTGGATCTTCCAGTAAAAATCGACGTTTTTCGCGAAAGACATTTTTGCCCTAAAATGAGTTAGGCAGCCATCTTTTCGTACTTTTTCTCACTGAGTCAAATGATTACACAAGACTTAACTTAACTTACTTTACACTTAAGTGGGCCGACTCAAACAACTATGAATACGGACTGTCGAGTCGAGGCCGACCCTCGACTCAGATAATTGAGTGCTGGCTCACTTTCAAGCCTTGTGTATGAATTCCGCCCCCAGACTCCCAGGTTGGAAAGCCCCATTCTCCTATTCCCCGCTGGAGTTGTTCTCGATCTTGACGAATACAAAGCTGATAGTAAGGATCTCTGATAGTGAGGAAGCCAAATTTGATTCTCATGAAGTCAACTAAGTCAAAATTTGATTCCCTTCATGACAACACGAGGTTTCGACTTGTAGTCCTCGATGACATGAAAGGATGAATGAAAAAGGAGGAAGAGGAATCTGACTGTAGGGAGAGGCGGGCGGGAGGCGGCGTGGCACCAGCCCGCCTCCAGTCAGTGCTCCGCCGGCAGTCTCGTAGTCTACTACCGCTCCCCGGGTCCATAGTCCGCCTCCCGATCTTTTATGTGCTACTCCGCCTCCTCGTCGCACCTGTGATCGTCAGTGCTCGACCGTCACGTCTGTGATCTCACAACCAGCATCACACATGATCACCAGTCAAAGATCGTCCTGTCGCATCCTCGTCACTTCCCTCCTCCTTTTCTTCATCATCATGTCTAACGGTCAGCGAAATTTCTATTAAATTTTAGTTCATGTACTTCAAGTACATTTCTGTACTCTCCATGTTACCAATAATTGTAATACTGTACACTGTTCAAAAATGAAGCTTCATGTTATTTTCAACATACTAAATTTAGATTTTCATAAAAAAATTTCAGCTTATTTCAAGTCAGTTTGTAATAAAAATTTCACACCTGAACCCTCGGCTTTCGGGGTGAACTCGAGCAGTTCGGTTACGTTTATTTTGGTTCAAAAATCCGTCCAGAATATTCAACATGTGTAGACAATTTTATAAATATAGTATTTTACCTTCTAGTTAAACCTTTTTCGCATTGATTTAAACCTTTTTTACTTCAAATTACGGCTTTTTGACTATAATTTAAACCTTTATCAATTTCATTTAAACTTTTAGACATTTTATGTCTTTACTTGCACATAAATGAAAAACATCACGAGAATTGCTCACAAAAATTTTTAATTATAGTATTTTACCTTTTATTTGAACCTTTTCCGCATTGATATAAACCTTTTGGTTTATTATTTTCAATAATGAACCTTTGGAATCGACCAAGAAAAAAAAATTTTTAACACCCCCTCAAAATTTGATGGTTTACGTTTCAAGGTACGTAGAATCCAAAAATCGAATAAAAATTTGGCCGTCCGTCCGCCGTACGCGGCACTTTAGCCACTTAGCATTGACCGATTTTGATGAAATTTGGTATGTAGGCTCCATTTGGGGTCTAGTTGTGCCCCGAAGATTTTGGTTGATGTAGGTCACTTCTAAGGGTTCCAAAATGAATTTTGAAATTTTGAAAACGCCCTAACTCAAAAAATTTAGATATTAAGGTATTGTTTTTCATTCAATTTAAGATTCTATAGAATTTTTGGAATTTTTTGACACCACGCGGAGCTCTCTAGGACAAACCGTTCGCTCCCTACGAGAATTTAAGTGTTGGACATACGATAAATCAGAAACACGAGTGTGAATCGCAAAAGAGGCCTAATCTCCGTTCAAATTTTAGCTGACCGAAATGCGATCGATGTTTTTCTTCATGTTGGATGATTGGTGGCTTTGCAGACGAGTGAAAATATAAAATTTAAAAATAATAAATAATAATAAATAATAAAAATAAATAAATAAATAGATAATAAAATAATAAAAATATAAAATTTAAAAAATAAAAATATAAAATTTAAAAATATTTAAAAATATAAAAACTACATAAAAAAAGAAACCATTTTATAATAATTTGCAGCGTTTTTTACTTTAAATTTTACCTTTTTCACATTTTTTAAACCTTTTTCACTTTAAATTAACCCTTTTTAACTGTCATTTAAACCTTTTTTCAATTTCATTTTAACTTTTTTTACTTTCATTTGAACCTTTTTTTATTAAAGCATTTTTTGCATTGAATTAAACGTTCTTCGATTTCCAAGTAGGAAAATAAATTATTGAATAGACTGAACACATAAAAACTTTACTTCACAGACAAGGAACAACAGTAACACAGGAAAAACGCAGTCAATGGCTAACCACTACATTGACACCATCACATTTCTGCAAGACCTTGCTCCATATTGACTGCAAGACCACATTGACTGCGTTTTTCCTGTGTTCCTTGTCTGTGAAATAAAGTTTTCATGGGTTCATTCTGTTCAAAAATTTATTTTCCTAGTTGGGAATCGAAGAAGGTTCATTTCAATGTAAAAAAAGTTGAAATGAAAGTGAAAAAGGTTTAAATGAAATTGATAAAAGTTTAAATGAAAGCAAAAATTTTTAAGGTTTAAATTAAAGTAAAAAAAGTTTAAATGAAAGAGAAAAAGGTAGGAAAGGTAGGAAAACCCTATATTTACGCACAAATTATATGTATACTGCCAAAACCGCTGTAATTATGGAAGAAGCTGAGATATGCCCCTGAGATAAAGGAACTGTAAACAACATTTGCAGTAAGAGTTTGTTACACGTCAACAAACAATTATTGAGAAAGCAATTATTGAGTAAACAATTATTGAGAAAGCAACAAACAATTATTGAGAAAGCATATTATTATAGGTAGGTAGACGGGTGAAGGGGGGCGGGAAAAAGTAAAGACATAAAATGTCCCAATCTGTTGCAGCGTATGCAAGCGTTTGATTGATTTTTGTTGTTTTGAATCGATTTTGGTGAATCCGAACCTCACGCAACTGCATCCTGAGGAAATTACATTTCTCAAGCGTTCCCACAATCTGGTATCGATATGGAAAAACGGAGATTTTCGAGGGTTGAAAAAAAAAGACTGGTGACTTCTCTAAGGTATTGGCAGACAAGTTCTTCAAAGAAAATATGTAAAAAAAAGAAAAAAAAAAAAAAAAAATGGGTACTCTTTTTTTGGGGGTTTTGAAGTCGATCAAAATAAAAGTTCAACTTGCAGAGGTTGGCTAATTTTTGTGATTTTTTTGATTTGGAAAATTTTTAATTTGGTTTGAAAAAAGGTTAATTTTGTTTGGAAAATCATTAATTTGACTTGGAAATGCCATAATATGGTAAATATTAATTAATTCAATGTAAAAAGTGATCCTTCAGCATTATATTATAATGCTGAAGGATCACTTTTTACATTGAATTAAACCTTCTTCGATTCCCAAGTAGGAAAATACATTTTTTAACAGGATAATAATACATGAAAACTTTATTTCACACACAAGGAACAACACAGTCAATGTGGTCTTGCAGGCAATGGACAACCACTACATTGACACCATCACATTTCTGCAAGACCACATTGACTGAGTTTTTCCGGTTGTTCCTTGTGTGTGAAATGAAGGTTTCATGTGTTCATTCTGTTCAAAAATGTATTTCCCTACTTGGGAATCGGAGAAGGTTTGATTCAATGTAAAAAATGGCTTCGGAGCTCACTCAGCTGATCGGTGATCTGAAGAGTGAAGATGCCTTTGAGCAATGATTTGCAGCGTTTTTTACCCACCAACATTTTTTTACCTACCAACTTTTTTTTACCTACCAGCTAGGTACTACCTACCACACCATACTGGCTTCACACCTTCACAATCAAGTTTATAAGAAAGAACTTAACGCTTCACACTCGATTGGAAACTATAAGCTAATTTAGCTATTAGTTGAAACAAACGCTTGCATACGAGTGTGCAACGCATTGGGACATTTTCATGTCTTTACCTATTGCTTTTTACCTCACTATAGGATTTTATAACCCACCCTCCGTTGTTGTCAGAATGTGAAACGAATCATTAACATAAAGAGACATTCATATATGGAACTTCGATTACTGGTTGCATAGGAAGCAAAACTGAATATAACTCGAAGAAATCATGTCCTTCAGAATCAAAATTTCCACTTGCTTTTCGCATTTAAAAATATTTGCTGCCAATTTGGTTTCCAGTCTAGCTTGATTTCCATTTTGGACAAGATATTTTTGATCTGATTTTTTCTAGGATTGAAGCCTCCCAAGAATTTTAACACAGAATGTGTTTTTGCTATGACCTACCGAAAAAAATGTTCAATTTCTCCCTTGCGAGGGAAAAACATTAAATCATGTTTAATGTTTTTCCCTCGCAAGGGAGAAATTAGATTGCCGATCACTCAGCTGATCAGTGACCACTCATGCGCCTTCAGCATTCTCCATTGACCCTGCTTCTCAAATTTCAGCTTCCTGCGTTCAACAGGAGAGAAAATGGCCTTGGAGCTCACTCAGCTGATCAGTGACCATCTTGGTACAACTAGACCCCAAATGGAGCCGATATAACGTGGTAACTAAGAAATCGGTCCGTGGTAACTAAGAAAAAAGAACGTTGCAGATTTGCGTGTCGGAATTCACAGAACGACCCCCAGCCCTAAAACATTAAACATGTTAATAACATAGATATATTATGTTACAAATTGACACAATTATTAGTATTAAGAGGTAGGTACCTAATTTCAATAAAATAGACGATTCCGGATTAATTATCTTCTACACTCACGATCATTAGTTTGTAAACAAAATATGAGAACAGTTATGCCCATAGCTCCGCTATTCGTATAGTCAATATGTTATGGAGAACATGAAAATGTTCGTTAAATCGAGAGCTTTCCAACGAGTGGTGAACGATTTTTGTGGGTTAAAAAGTGTAGAAAAGGAACAAACCTAACAACGGGGTTGTTGTAAGCGGAAATCATTATAAAGGCACTGTAGCACAATTTCGTTACGCAATTTCGTTACAGTTTTTTGTGCTATGTGCCAGGGCAAAGACATGAAAATGTCAAAAATGTTTGACCCTTAATATCCTGAGGTATGTTTCTGGATGTCCGATGTTTACTTGCAACAGTTTATCCATTTTTAGACCAAATCTGATATCCGTTAGCTATCTCGATACTCCAACAATATGTAAGAGTATCAGTAAGAAAATTTGTGCAAAAAACGTAATAATAATAACATATTAATTAAAAGAGTTGACAAACTGTAATAGGGCCTTTGAAACCCTCATTTCTCACCTTGTTGGCTACTAGTTGGGGTTTCTCAAGGCAGCACAGATTCCTCTATGAAGTGGATCTTCTCCACCTTATTGGTTCTTTACTTTATGGGAAATAGCATAGCCTAACATTCCACCAAGGATTTTTCCAAGTTTCCTTCTTTTACTACATCAAAATTGGGATTATGGACATATTTTGCTGACGCAGATAGCGCTGGAGTGGCCTTTGAAAAGATCATCCATGAGGTGACAAATTGTATAGGGCATTTGAGGTACCTTCTGCTCAAATATTCTCTAAATTTGAATTCAAAACTCCGAATTTTTTTTTTTAAACAAGTGGGAAATTGAGGGTTTAATGAAAGTGAAAAAGGTTTAAATGAAAGTTAAAAAGGGTTAATTTAGTGTTAAAAAAGTTTTAAATGAAAGTGAAAAGGTTTAACTAAAAGGTAATATGCTATAATAAGAATATTAAATTAATTTAAACTAATAAATAAATATCTTCGTATATCCGGAACCAATTTGTGCCAAATGGCTGGCTGTGAAATCAGTAAGTGTATGAAAGTAAGCTCGCTAGAAGGGAGAAGGCTAATTTAGAACGTTGTGTGCAGTTGTGTTCGACTTTTAGAGCCAATTACGATGGAAACTTTGTACTGAATACTATCGGGAGGAAGTCAAGCTACGTGAGGTCTAGAATTCCGTTAGAACGACACCTGGAGCTTACAATCCCACGAGACTGCAAATTCGCGATGCTTCAACCCCAAAGAGTACAATCTGGCGAGACGACAATCCTGCTGAACCTCAGTGCCGTAGAACTGCAAATCAAGCGATGTTGAATGAACGAGGGAAGCGAGCAAACACGCTAGCATTAATAAAAATTTATTGCTCGATTCGAGAAATTTATTCTCGATGGTACATTTCATAAATTTCCGAGGGTACATCTCGAGGTTCGCAAAGGTACTTGAGTTTTTGGTTTATTATTTTCAATAATGAACCTTTGGAATCGACCAAGAAAAAAAATATTTTAACACCCCCTCGAAATTTGATGGTTTACGTTTCAAGGTACGTAGAATCCAAAAATCGAATAAAAACGCTGCAAATTATTACACAACGGTTTATTATTTTTATATAGATCACTCGTCTGCAGAGCCACCAACCATCCAACATGAAGAAAAACATCGATCGCATTTCGGTCAGCTTTAATTTGAACGGAGATTAGGCCTGTTTTGCGATTCACACTCGTGTTTCTGATTTATCGTACGTCCAAAACTTTAAATTATCGTAGTGAGCGAACGGTTTGTCCTACAGAGCTCCGGGTGGTCTCAAAAAATTTTAAAAATTCTATAGAATCTTAAATTGAAGGAAAACAATAACTTTATATCGAAATTTTTTGAGTTAGGGCGTTTTCAAAATTTCAAAATTGATTTTGGAACCCTTAGAAGTGACCTACATCAACCAAAATCTTCGGAGGACAACTAGACCCCAAATGGAGCCTACATACCAAATTTCATCAAAATCGGTCAATGCTAAGTGGCAAAAGTGCCGCGTACGGCGGACGGCGGACGGACGGCCAAATTTTTATTCGATTTTTGGATTCTACGTACCTTGAAACGTAAACCATCAAATTTTGAGGGGGTGTTAAAATTTTTTTTTTCTTGGTCGATTCCAAAGGTTCATTATTGAAAATAATAAACCAAAATTTGGCCGTCCGTCCGCCGTACGCGGCACTTTTGCCACTTAGCATTGACCGATTTTGATGAAATTTGGTATGTAGGCTCCATTTGGGGTCTAGTTGTGCCCCGAAGATTTTGATTGATGTAGGTCACTTCTAAGGGTTCCAAAATCAATTTTGAAATTTTGAAAACGCCCTAACTCAAAAAATTTTGATATAAAGGTATTGTTTTTCCTTCAATTTAAGATTCTACAGAATTTTTAGAATTTTTTGAGACCACCCGGAGCTCTTTAGGACAAACCGTTCGCTCACTACGAGAATTTAAAGTTTGGACGTACGATAAATCAGAAACACGAGTGTGAATCGCAAAAGAGGCCTAATCTCCGTTCAAATTAAACTGACCGAAATGCGATCGATGTTTTTCTTCATGTTGGATGGTTGGTGGCTTTGCAGACGAGTGATCAATATAGAAAAACTGTCTGCCAAGTTGGGTGGGCAGTATAGCTTCCTCACTCATTGTAACATGGACGTACAATTTTTCAACGTACAATTTTTCAAACGTTTTTATACGTTTTCAACGTAGAATTTTATTTAGCGGTCCACCGTCTAGGACCTAACCCACACAATCCCTGAAAATTTCATCGAAATTGGTTGAATAGTTGCGGAGTTTTGGTTGTAACAATAAATTTAAAATTCGCGCATGCGCAGCGGCTATTGCTTGACCAATTTGATTGAAACTTATAGGGTGTCTCTTAGAAGTTAGTCCCTAACTAACCTCCAAATTTGAGCAAAATCGGTTCATTAGAAACCGAGAAACCGAGGTTCCAGGAAATGCGCATGCGCACTCGCTCCTATTGGTCCGAAGGTGCTGAAATTGATAGGGGACCGTCTAGGACCTAACCCGCACAATCCCCGAAAATTTCATCAAAATCGGACCACAGGTTAGTATAGTTTTGCCCGGGACAAGGATTGACCACAGACAGACAGACAGACACGGAACCAAAATTGTTCGGGAAGCTCTAAAACGCAAAAAGCAAGTGGAAATTTTGATTTTGGAGGACTTTTTTTTTCACTTCTTTCACGAATACAAAGTTTTCCTACCTTCGGTAGTGAGGAAGCAATAATAAACCATTGTGTAATAATTTGCAGCGTTTTGTTTCCTAGCATTTTGTTGGTGTGCAACCACGAATTAACCTTCAGCGAAAAATGTCTAGATTGATGATATCGAAGCTTTTTTAATTTATTCCGTAGAGCTCTATAGCAAAATAGTCTTATAAACTTGAGTTTCTAGTCATGTCGATTTACTTCACTGTTTCTGATTAGTTGCCTGTATGTGCTGAAGCGTTGATAATTTTACACCCGAGTACCACCTAATCAACAAGTACTTAGACAGGTACCCCGCCTTGTTTGAAAACCTGAAATTATTTATTGTAGTAGGAGTTCAATAATCACCTCACATCCCATCAGATTATTCATATTTTTTGAAATTACGACTATTTTGACATCTACAGTGCAAATCCTATTTTAGTTAGAACGCATTATCTCATCTTTATGACGATTTGTACTAACATGCAAGTTAGTAAATTTTGGTTTATTATTTTCAATAATAGGTAAGCCTTTGGAATCGAGCAAGAAAAAAAAATTTAACCCCCCTCAAAATTTGATGTTTTACGTTTCCTTAATGTTTTACGTTTTATGAGCTCCATTTGGAGTCTAGTTGTGCCGCGAAGCTTTTGGTTGATGTCTGTCACTTCTAAGGGGTGAAAATTGAGGGATGAAATTTTCAAGAGTGCCCTAGCTCGAAAACTCTCGAAATAAAGGTATCGTTTTTTCACCAATTTTAAATAGTATTGAATTTAAAAAACGTCTGCGAAGTTGGGTGGGCAGTATAGCTTCCTCACTCATTGTAACATGGACGTATAGAATCAGTTGGCGAAAAACAGGAGAGGAAATGGCCTTGGAGCTCACTCAGCTGATCAGTGACCACTCAGGCACCTTCAGCATTCTCCATTGACCCTGCCTCTCAAATTTCAGCTTCCTGCGTTCAACAGGAGAGAAAATGGCCTTGGAGCTCACTCAGCTGATCCGAAGGTGCTGAAATTTATAGGGGACCGTCTAGGACCTAACCCGCACAATCCCTGAAAATTTCATCAAAATCGGACCACAGGTTAGTATAGTTTTGCCCGGGACAAGGATTGACCACAGACAGACAGACAGACAGACACGTAACCAAAATTGTTCGGGAAGCTCTAAAACGCAAAAAGCAAGTGGAAATTTTGATTTTGGAGGACATTTTTTTTTTTCACTTCTTTCACGAATACAAAGCTTCCCTACCTTCGGTAGTGAGGAAGCAAAATTTTTGAGACCACCCGGAGCTCTGTAGGACAAACCGTTCGGTCCCAACGAGTACTTAAGGGTTTTTCTTCGATAAAACAGAATCACGTGTGTGAATCACAAAAGACGTCTAATCTCCGTTCAAATTCTATCTAAGTAAAATACGATGGCTGTTCATTTCTTCGATTTGTATTCAGTTTTGCTTTCTGAGCAACCAGTAATCAAATTTCTATATGAAGCTCTCTATTTTTCTAATCGAGTGTGAAGCGTTTAGTTCTTTCTCATAAACTTGATTCTGAAGGTATGAAGGCAGTATAGTGTGGTAGGTAGTAGGTACCTACCAATGGTTGGTAGGTAAAAAAATGATGGTAGGTAAAAAAACGCTGCAAATCATTGCTCAAAGGTTTATTATTTCTGTATAGATCACCCTTCTGTGTAGATCCCTCCCTACCAACCGTAGGTACCTACTAGGGCATTTTTGAAAATTTCAACCCCAACCACCAACCAAATAGAAATGAAGGGTTAAAATTTTCAAAAATGCCCTTGTAGGTAGTAGGTATTTACGATTGGTAGAGAGGGATTTATACACAAGGGTGATCTATACAGAAAATAACAAACCTTTGGGCAATCAGTTGCAGTGATTTGGCTTCAAACGCCTTATCTCATCTCTATGACGATTTGTAGTAACATGCAAGTTAGTAATCAATCAAGTTAGTAAATCAATCACTAAACTTCTAAACTTAAAATAAAAAGTTTGAACTCTCAATTTCCTCCTACTCAGTATACAATTTTTTTCATATTTTTTTTCAGTTTAATGGCTCCATATAATGAAATTAGAATACAATAATCCAGGTGATGATGATGATTTCATCACGAAGTCACAATATTTCTGAGAAAAAAACAACACATTAAATGTTTCAAAATTAAAACAAAATTTTTTCGTTTATATTGTAAGTAAATAAAATGTTTTTTTTTAAAGATCGATCTAGAAGCTAGTTTTAGTCTTCAATTTGAACTTGAATTATTTTATGACGGTGAAACGGGGTGAACCTCCCTACACCCTGAAACAAGATTGCCCCTCAGGAACTTCCTACCATTTTTGTTGAGAATCGAAACCATAAGGATTGGTTAGAAAGGTATTCGTCGAGGGTTGGTTTTTATGCTATTCAAGAGAGCTTTTGGTAATAAGAGCAATATCTTACTGGCGGGGAAAGTGAAACCACCAAGAGGGCGTTTCGTGGGATATTTTTAAGGATTTGTTCCGGAAAAAAAGTTTTGGAACGCCTCTCACGAATAAATCCCCGGAGGAAACCGTTCAACTTAGTTTGATTTCCTTTGGGATAGTGACGGATACGTCCATTCACTTAACATCTCTCAAACTCTTAGCGGGAAACATCAACTAATCCAGGCTGTTCGTTTCGGAGTTCTTGGTATGCTACGTCACGACCGCTGGCATCGGAATAGTAACAAGATAGAAGCTCTTCCTACTTCGTCTTTCTCTTCCTTATTAGCGATACCGAAGCTTTGTATTTTTGCAACCCAATTTATTAGGAAAACTTGAACTTCCATTATAAAAATGTGTATGCGTGTAGATGGTCTTCTATGAAAGTCATCGATAGTAGTCACACCCGCGCTGACTACTTTCCCATATAAATAATATTTCGATTTTATTAACCATACCTTCAAAGATTTTTTCAAAATTCGCTCATTAACTCAAATTGCATGAATGTTTCCATCTTGAAATCTATTTTTACTGGCATATTTCTATTATTTGAGCTTTTGTATCCACCTTGTAAATGTTAAACGTATTCTTTACACGTGCTCTGTTCACAAAAACAGCTCTTTGAATTCAATCGAACAGTGATCTAATTTAAGCGTGTTGAATCAGTAGTTACCGCTGGAACGGGCTCACTGGAACGTGAAACTTCACGTGAGAGCAGCGGGTAGTAGTGGCTGGATTTGACAGCAGTGGACCAGTGGACAGTGTTCCGACTGCAGTAGTCACTATTCCATTCACGAGACAACGCGACGCCCGTTTGTTACATGGTGCATGACAAATAGCGATAGGAAGCTCTTTATTTCGATACGTGTCGGAAACTCAGCTCGGATCTGTTGCTTTATACTGGATCAAGTGCTCCGTCGGTTTCTCGGGGTGTTGATACGGAATTGCTGCGCAGTGTTCGGATTGACCGGCGCATTCATCGAAGGTTCTGAAGATTCAAGATGCATTCGGGCAACGTGGTCTATATGTCTAAAGTTGAGTGATCATAATAAAGTGATAGAGCTTAATAAAATTAAAAATCATTACAAAATGTTGACAAAATCGAAATTTTTGGTTTATTATTTTCAATATAAGCCTTTGGAATCGAGCAAGAAAAAAAAATTTTAATCCTCCCCTCAAAATTTGATGATTTACGTTTCATGGTACGTAGAATCCGAAAATCGAATAAAAAAAATTTCCGTCCGTCCGCCGCGGCACTTTTCTTAGCAACACTGGAACGATTTGGTTCAAATTTGGTATATGGGCTCCATTTGGGGTCTAGTTGTGCCGCGAAGCTTTTGGTTGATGTCAGTCACTTCTAAGGTGTGAAAATTAAGGGTTGAAATTTTCAAGAGTGCCCTAGCTCGAAAACTCTCGAAATAAAGGTATCGTTTTTTCACCAATTTTAAATAGTATTGAATTTTTAAAAATTTTCGAGACCACCCTGAGCTCTGTAGGACAAACCGTTCAGTCCCTACGAGTACTTGAAGGTTTTCCTTCGATAAAACAGAATCATGAGTGTGAATCGCAAAAGAGGTCTAATCTCCGTTAAAATTTTATCTGACTAAAATGCGATCGCTGTTCATTTTATCGATTTGTATACAGTTTTACCTTCTGCGTAACCAGTAATCAAATTTCCATATGAAGCTTTCTACTCGTATTTTTCGAATCGAGTGTGAAGCGTTTAGTTCTTTCTAATAAACTTGATTGTGAAGGTGTGAAGCAGTATGGTGTGGTAGGTAGTACCTACCAATATTTGGTAGGTAAAAAACGCTGCAAATCATTGCCCAAAGGTTTATTATTTTCTGTATAGATCACTCTTCTGTATAGATCACTGGTTCTCCATCAATAGCACCTACCACCATCTGTATTCTTCCTTGACCTTCCCTCTCAAATTTCAGCTTCCTGCGTTCAATAGGATTGAAAATGGCTTCGGAGCTCACACAGCTGATCAGTGCTCTTCCAGGCGTCTGCAGCATTCGAGAAGATCTTCTTTACTCTTCAGATCACTGATCAGCTGAGTGAGCTTCGAAGCCATTTTCAATCCTGTTGAATGGAAGTGCTCTTGCAGGCGTCTCCAGCATTCGAGGAGATCTTCTTCACTCTTCAGATCACTGATCAGCTGAGTGAGCTCCGAAGCCATTTTCAATCCTATTGAACGCAGGAAGCTGAAATTTGAGAGGGAAGGTCAAGGGAGAATACAGATGGTGGTAGGTGCTATTGATGGAAAACCAGTGATCTATACAGAAGGGTGATCTATACAGAAAATAATAAACCTTTGGGCAATGATTTGCAGCGTTTTTGTACTGTAATGAAGTTGGTGGTATACTTCAAAAATATACTACACTATTTATTCACGTAGTTCCTGTTGAGTTCGAGACATTTTTGTGGGGGCTATAGTTTTAAAAAAATGCAAGTGTCGTAGACCTCCGACGTCTACGTCTTACGAGGATGTAAGGAACTATGGAAACGACAACCGTGTTGCTACGGACAATTCAAACATTAATTATTGTAATTCTGTAGATTTGCCATGTTGGCACGAATGATGATAACTTATACTTTAACCATTTTAACCAGTTTCCTAGACCTCTTGGTCGTCTTCCATCCAAAAACTCCTTCAACTCAGTAAACAGTTGGAAGTTGATTGAACGAACGATTTTATTTACAAAACCATGGAGGGATTAGGGCCAAGTGGACCTCTCTTCCATCCCCCCTGGCAAACATAAGTTATTACATCCTCGATTTCATTGTAGATACATCATAAAATAATATAATAAATCCATTCTTAAATTAACATAATTTTCTCATATAATTACCATCTTGAAAACTTAATATGTTCAACATCATTTCATTATTCAATATAATATATTATATTATCTCACTTTTCTACTTTTAATTATACAACTTTGATGAATCATTTAAAAATTTCTATTGTTCACATGTTTTGAGTAAAATTTTTTTGTACCCATCCCGAAACGCTGAGACTGTTTTATTCAAGTCGAAATTATGGGCTTTTAGGTTATAGATAGCAATTGCTTGTAACATGAAAGATTTTCTGTAAGATATTGTGTTGTGATTGGGGATTTATAAAGTAGTAGTCGCTCTGTTAGTTGGAACTAAATGCACGGATGAAAGAAAAAGGAAGTTACTGAATATAGGTAGAGTAGCTAGAGTGGCTTGTTAAATTTTGGTATTTTGATAGCAATACTGCAATTCCCAGGGTTCTTCGCTCAATGGTTCGCAGGGTTCTTCGGAAGTGGGATGGTACCAAGGAGGGTGAATAGATAATTTCGGGTGGTTGATAAGTTCCGAACTCAAAAGTTCTTGTGAGACTTGCACAGTACCTGGAGTTTACATGGAGGAGGCTGACTCCTTTGGTTAGTATAGCCATTCTAATGTTCTGAATAGTTTTTTTGACTTTTTTCAAAAGGTTGTCACAGTATGTTTATGAATCCCTGTCTGCATAAATCAGACCAAAACGACACCCAAAATAAAGTAAAGTAAAGTAAACAACCATTTCAGATTGGATTTTCGTCCGACTGCCATTCCTGGCGTCGCGGACGTCATCACCTGTCTTCCAAAGGGAAGATAAGAATTTGTTCTGATGATTACGCTCATGGCTTCCCATTGCCTCACCGCCCTTGGTTGTGAGCCCTCTCACACTGCCGGCTATGAGACTTGAACCCACGACCCCCGCAAAAGTCGGTCCAAATTCCACCGCCCAACCGAAACGACACCCTTCCGATCCCAAAAGACAAATGTCATGACTTAACCGGCTAATGGCTTCGTTTTGGACTTCCTAGTTGCTGGTTAGGCTGAATAACGCCAATGATATTTTGGTTCTGTTGTGTAGCGATACACTCATGTTTTATCCCCCGTCACAATACAATCCAGAAACGCTCCATCCTGACAAAAATGCTCCTTCCAAAATCTTGCTGGTGTTCCTCTGTGGGCATTCTGGGCATCTATCTCGAACAGAAATTCTCGTAACCATGTTTTTCCAATACCATCCAGGATACCGAGAAATACCAGGAACTTTTCCCATAAGATCAAGCTTCACACGATGGTCCAGTCGCTTCCTCGATTTTTGAAGAAGATCGTCAGAAATCACTGATGGTCTCCCACTGGCACTAGAGGTGTGTAAGACAAGGTCATTTGGTGGATTCGAATCCCAAACAGTCATTCATTACTGTAATGAGTTTTTGTGACTTTTGACCGGTTGGTTATTTGTCTCGGTGTGAACGTAATGAACGGGTGAACGGATTCATAAGACCTGGTCTCTGTAACAGAGAGGTAAACCGAACGAGTCGCAACGTTGGAACCAAACAAACAACATCCATAAGGATCCAGGTCGTGACTCGAAAAAACGCTGAGTCGAAAAACCGAACGAGTCGGAAGAGGTTACAATGAGTAGGTGAGGAGGCGATTTGAATGAATCGAATGAGCTAAAAGACAAAAACGATTGAAAGATCGATTCGAATCGTATGAATCAGTCTTTGAGTGTTTTTGGTCTTTCAGTTTTGTCTTTTTAGTCCACAGTTCATTCGAACGTAATTCTTCACTTGGATGATGGAAGGTTTTGCTTAGAAAACCACTTCCATCTACTTCTTTCTGTTGATACTTCCATGTCATTTATACAAAAATTGATGTATAAAAATACATTATACATCCATGTTGCGGGATATTAATTTGTTTTGTTTTTTCTGCCGTTGTTCTCGGAATTTTTCCGAAATCTCGATTGGTGTGTTGATGAACGAATGACCTTGTACATTTTGACAACCCGTTCAGTTCAGACAAGGTCGTTTTGAAGATAAGGTCTTTTCAGTACGTTCACTCCTGACCGACACACCTCTAACTGGCACCCTTCAAGAGGCTGTGAACCATATCCAGTGTTCCTGGACTAATACACGAGATAATCAACAACTTTCAATGGTTCCGAAGAGGTTTGACTTCCTCTTGACAACCAACTGAAATCGCGACATTTTTCAAATTATACAAAATTATGATAAGTATAATTCATTGATCTACCTCTATTAAGGGGGTCTCAGTCTTCCTCGTTCCGAGTAAGTATTTCCCTAAATTGAAGGGGCTCAAACTTTAAAAGTTCTACCTGAATTTGAAATGTTCAAGGATCTTCGAAATTCATTAGTGCATGGGCGTGGGGAATTTAAAAACTAAAAGATTACCACTGGAATCATCAAAATCGAACAATAATTGCCAGAGAACTATGGGAAAAACCGTTTGTTCAGTTTGGTTTTTGCCACTAATGAATTTCAAAAATCCTTGAAAATTTCAAATTGAGATACAACGTTTAAAGTTTGAGCCCCTTCAATTCAAGGAAATACTGACCCGGAACGAGGAACGAACGGCAACCGACTAAGACCTCCTTAATGGAATATGAATGGCTCAACTTTCAGAAATCTATTAGATACAGTTGGAATCGTGAAGGAAGTTCTATTTGGTGAATACTACGAGTATTATGTTAGTTTCGGCCTAGAAAAGTTGTGAAATTATCCAAATTTACTGAAGAGTTCACTTGATGAAGACGCTAAGGAAAGCCGATTTCACGATTGTAAGTATTTTAAGATATTTGCCGTTACTGTAACTTCCCTGGGAAAGTTGCCATCGTTTTTCGATCTATAAGACAAACATGAAAAATAACCTACTTATTATTGTCTTCACCTATTTTAGTCTTCAACACTCCCTCATTCAGCGGGTGATAACAATAATAATGATCACCTTTATTCGTCTACCTCAATATTAGGCACGAATACGTCACAACAAAATAATTTCGTAGCTTATTTAAGTAGGTTTGCATATTTCTAGTAGTTAACTACTACACATTGTCTTTTGTGAAGTGTGGAAGCCGGCCGGATCCGGACCCTATTATATAAATACATAAATCGAAATAATTTCGATATAGGTACTTATATTATAAGGATCCAACCATCTAAAAGTAAAAGTATAGTCAAGTAAACAGCGACCTCAGGTAGAATTATCGTCCAACTGCCTTTCCTGGAGTCTCTGACGTCATCAGCTGTCTTAGAAGGGAAGATCACAATTAGTTTCGACGATTTTGCTTTCGGCGACTTATTGCCTCACCCGCTTAAGTGAATTGAGGTTCACCAACAGCTAGAAAAATTATCAACCCACCAATCCAGATAATCTCCAGAGCCGACTGGTATTAACTTCGGTGATCACAAGAGCCGGTTCATTAAACCAGCTATAGCGATTATCTAATACGATGTATCACCATTGATACATGTACATGTGTATCTTGTATCCATGGTCACGGCGTGGTTCGCCGGTTCGAAAAACTGGGTGTACACGGGTATTCCGCATGTATATATTATTATAATGTAACATATTCCGTATATTTTTTTTCTTAAATACTTTGTAAAATACACGTAAATAATAATATTGAATAATATTTTGATTCACCGAATTTTGAAATTGTACATTTGGATTTCCTTGAATTGTCTGATTATCTAATGCGTCATGACTGGAACGTTCCTGTTTAGAGGGAACTTTATGTGGAAAAGAAGAAAAAGTGGTAAAACTCATGCGGCTAACCAGTGCAGACTTTAGCAGGCCGGAGGGCGTTGCTGGGCAAGTAGAAACTATTCAAATCAGATGGAAAATCCGGGTGGAAGTGAAACATCGTCGGTCTCCTCTGAAAAGGATGGGTGAAAAAAAGAAGGGGGAAAAAACTAACTTTCTCGACCGATTGCATTTTCCCTGAGCTTGAAAACCAGGTCCGCTTCTCGCTACACAACTGCCCTTCTTGTAGTGTAGTGTAGGAGATAAGGGAGATCGATGGCGTCCGAAGAGCCCAAGCCAATCGGGATAGAAGGAAGAAGGAGGAAAGGAGGATGAAAGAAGGAAGAAGACGGAATGAGCGGAGGTAGAGAGATAAGTAAGAAGGGACCTCGACCTGAATATCCAAGCAACGGTTGAGGGATGGAAGAAGAACGTAGATGTCCAGTGTCCTTTCAAAGTGCTTCCCGATTGCAACACCTCCAACTATTGACATTTAGTCCAATTCCCTTGAAGTTTCACCTTAGACGTTTGCTCCGCGTTTCAAAATAAGGATCGTCAGAGTGTAAAAGGAATTTGCTAGGTACACTTGAAAATGGCAGCTAATTCTCAAAGAACCGGCTCAACCAAACGAGCCGTCCTGGGCTTTAGCCAGGCGGGGAGGGGAAAAAATTAAGAAAATGATTTGAGTAGTTAGGATACAAAAAATAGGTAGGTTTCTACTTGAGTAATGAATCCGATAATATTAAAAAAGATACCTACCTATTCATCTACTTTGAAAAATACTAATTACTGTTGAACAAACTAATTACTATTGAAAAAGACAAACGTGCATACATATATTGAAAAAACTAATTACTGTTGAAAAAATACTGAAACTGTTTTTCTGTTCAATATATGTAGGTACCTATGTTGTTGTCGAGAATACCTTCAATTGTATTTCTTTTGTTTTCGATACCTGTAATGCTACTTTCTGCACAACTTTTTTCACCAATCATTCACAAAATCATGAAGTTATTGCAGATGTCTGCAAGTAAGTAAGCAACAGTAACCTCCATACCGTCTGTATTACTTGTTTGAATAATAGTTTTCTCAAGTTTTCCCCTCAATATACATGTTAACATAAATTTTATATAGAGGGTGTCTCCGAACGAATGATCTATACTTCACAGATCAAAATTATTTTGCGTGGTATTACAAAAAAAAAAGTCTCCTAGCAACTCTATTTCAACTTTCTTCTTCGTTTTTCCAAGTTTTTTTCAATTTCAAGATTTTTTTCGTGTTTTCGACCTTAAGATTATTATTTCTAAAATTACCGCAATCATCTAAATTTACCGTGTAAATGAGGTATCGTTAAATTTTTCATCTCTCTAAAGCCAAAACAAAAATATTTTGAGAAGATCTGGTCCGTAAAAAAATAGCTCGAAGTGAAATTTTTGTTAATTTTCAACAATTGTATATTTGTTGACCCTTCTTAAGCCCTTATTAGATCGTGTTTTTGAGAGACACTACGAGAAAAACTTCCTCAGAATTTCAGCTTTCAAAGGTATAATCAAGCATTTTTTTACAATCGAATTTAGGGAAAAAATATGTGTTTGAACGCGGAAACACATGAATTGTTTTTCAGAGAAATCTTCATGTTGGGGGTGGTGGTGGGGGAGGGGGGGGACTATGGTCTACTGGGCCTCCCACCTTTCATCCAACCCTAAAGCCTCCCCGTCAGAACGCTGATTTCGTTAAAAAAAGTCACGTTTTTCCGCGTTCTAACACAAATTCCTCTCCTGAATTTGATTGTAAAAGATTTATACCGATTATACCTACCGTTGGGAAACGGAGATTCTTGAAAAGTTTTCCCATAAAGTGATTCTCAAAAACACCACGTAATTAGGGCCTACTAAAAACGGGTCAAAAAAGATGACATTTTAAAAAAACTATGAAAAATTCACTTTGAGCTCTTTGGTGACGCGGGTACCATATTTTTTTGACTTTAGGGAGATTTTATCTGTGTTTCCAACGGCGTCCTTATGTTTACATTTTTACGGTAAATTAAGATAGTTATGTAAATTTAGTAATATAAGGTCAAAAACACGAAAAACATCTTAAAATTGAAAAACTTGGAATATAGATGTTAAAAACGCAGCAAATTATTACACAAAGGTTTATGATTTTTCTATATAGATCACTCGTCTGCAAAGAACACGGATTTGCCATAGTTACCACCCATCAACTTGAAGAAAAACATCGATCGCATTTCGGTCAGCTAACATTTGAACGGAGATTAGGCCTCTTTTGCGATTCACACTCGTGTTTCTGATTTATCGTAAAATTCTAAAAATTCTATACTATCTTAAATTGATGGAAAAACAATACCTTTATATCAAGATTTTTTGGTTCAGGGCGTTTTAAAAATTTCAAACTTTATTTTCCTACCCTTAGAAGTGACCTACAGCCACCAAAATCTTCGGGGCACAGCTAGACCCCAAATGGAGCTTACATACCTAATTTCATCAAAATCGGTCAATGCTAAGTGGGGAAAGTGCCGCGTACGGCGGACGGCAGTCGGACGGCCAAATTTTTATTAGATTTTTGTATTCTTCGTACCTTGAAACGTAAACCAACAAATTTTGAAGGGGGGGGGGGGGGGGTTAAAAAAATTTCTTGGTCGATTCCAAAGGTTCATTATTGAAAATAATAAACCAAAATTGGTAGGAGACACTAGAATCAATCCTTTGAAGGTTGGTCACCTTAGGAGTTTCCCTAGGTATGAGTTCCCTCCCCCTCAGATCCTAAATCCTTGCTACGAGCCTTTTAGATAATTTATAACCCCTAAAAATGTGATTGGTGATGATGTGAAAAAGGTACCAAGTGAAAAGGGTGAAAATGCTTTTTGAGATAACAAAACTAACCTTTCTTGGCAAAACATGAAGACCTGCCTCTTTTCTTCTCCTTGACACATTTTTTATACAAATAGTAAAAAAAAAAAAAAAAATTTCATGGGTATCGCTCCTTTTTGTACTGATTTTCGAAGAGGATAGGTATTCGACTTCACAAAGCTGATACGACATTGTTCTAATCACATCCGGTGTTCCGGAATGTGTATCGAAGTCCGTCGCTCCAGGATGAACTGGAGAAAATATACACACTCTCCTTTAAATTTGGAGAAAAACAGGCGTTTGGACTATTAAAAGTTGATTCTTAAGAGTATAACTACGAGAAAGCTTGCTGGACAGTCTCGAAGTCAACCCAGAAAATGTCACTCAGATTACACGGTACACGAAGGACAGTAACTAAACCAAAATTGTTCAGAAAGCTCTAAAATGCAAAATTCGAGTGGTGATGAGGAACAACTGTTTTGGTTTATTATTTTCAATAATGAACCCATGGAATCGACCAAGAAAATTTCTTTTTTAACACCCCATCAAAATGTGTTGGTTTACGTTTCAAGGTACGTAGAATCCAAAAACGCTGCAAATCATCACACAATGGTATATTATTTTTCTATATAGATCACTCGTCTGCAAAGAACACGGCTTTGCCCTTGTTACCACCAACCATCCAACATGAAGAAAAACATCGATCGCATTTCGGTCAGCTAAAATTTGAACGGATATTAGGCCTCTTTTGCGATTCACACTCGTGTTTCTGATTTATCGTACGTCCAACACTTAAATTCTGGTAGGGAGCGAACGGTTTGTCCTACAGAGCTCCGCGTGGTCTCAAAAAATTCTAAAAATTTTATACTATCTTGAATTGATGGAAAAACAATACCTTTATATCAACATTTTTTGAGTTAGGGTGATTTCAAAATTTCAAACTTTATTTTTTACCCTTAGAAGTGACCTACATCAACTAAAATCTTCGGGGCACAACTAGACCCCAAATGGAGCCTACTTACCAAATTTCATGAAAATCGTTCAGTGCTAAGTGGGGAAAGTGCCGCGTACGGCGGACGGACGGCCAAATTTTGGTTTATTATTTTCAATAATGAACCTTTGGAATCGACCAAGAAAAAAAAAGTTTAACACCCCCTCAAAATTTGATGGTTTACGTTCCAAGGTACGTAGAATCCAAAAATCGAATAAAAATTTGGCCGTCCGTCCGCCGTCCGCCGTACGCGGCACTTTTGCCACTTAGCATTGACCGATTTTGATGAAATTTGGTATGTAGGCTACATTTGGGGTCTAGTTGTGCCCCGAAGATTTTGGTTGATGTAGGTCACTTCTAAGGGTTCCAAAATCAATTTTGAAATTTTGAAAACGCCCTAACTCAAAAAATTTTGATATAAAGGTATTGTTTTTCCTTCAATTTAAGATTCTATAGAATTTCTAGAATTTTTTGAGACCACCCGGAGCTCTGTAGGACAAACCGTTCGCTCACTAGGAGAATTTAAAGTTTGGACGTACGATAAATCAGAAACACGAGTGTGAATCGCAAAAGAGGCCTAATCTCCGTTCAAATTAAAGCTGACCGAAATGCGATCGATATTTTTCTTCATGTTGGATGGTTGGTGGCTTTGCAGACGAGTGATCTATATAGAAAAATAAAAAATAATAAACCATTGTGTAATAATTTGCAGCGTTTTTATTCGATTTTTGGATTCTACGTACCTTGAAACGTAAACAAACAAATTTTGAGGGGGTGTTAAAATTTTTTTTCTTGGTCAATTCCAAAGGTTAATTATTGAAAATAATAAACGAAAATCGAATAAAAATACCCCAGGCCCGTACGTGACACTTTCCCCACTTAGCATTGACCGATTTTGATGAAATTTGGTATGTAGGCTCCATTTGGGGTCTAGTTGTGTCACGAAGATTTTGGTTGATGTAAGTCACTTCTAAGGGTCCAAAAATAAATTTTGAAATCGCCCTAACTCAAAAAATTTTTACATAAAGGTATATTGTTTTTCCATCAATTTAAGATAGTATAGAATTTTTAGGGACTACGCGGAGCCCTGTAGGACAAACCGTTCGCTCCCTACGAGAATTTAAGGGCTTTACGTACGATGAATCACAAACACGAGTGTGAATCGCAAAAGAGGCCTAATCAAATTCAAATTAAAGCTGACCGAAATTCGATCGATGTTTTTCTTCATGTTCGATGGTTGGTGGCTTTGCAGACGAGTGATCTATACAGGAAAATAAAAAATAATAAACCATTGTGTAATGATTTGCAGCGTTTTTTTCCTGCTGCAAGGGTGCAGTGTTTCCCTGTCGTCAATAGTGAGAAAGCAAAAAAAAAAAAAAAAACCCCACAGTTATCGAGCTGAGCTTTTTCTGAAATGGGGTTGGAAACCGTAGGAGGTGAAGAGGGCAGGTACGAGTACGTATAGTCCCAGAATCGTCCATTATATTGGCGAAATATTCAGAGCTTGGCGGGTTGACCCAGCAGCCCGAGGGGCTTCCCATTATTATTCACGCTTCCTCTCATAACGTGGCAGGAGAGACGATACCTGAGCGTTAATGGTTTATAGGCTCCACTTGGTTTTTGGCATCGTCATTGCCAATTTCAGTGCCGCAATGCCAATTTTCATCTCAATCTGTGCTTTACTATCTGACCCATCATTTCAGTGGTTGTGTTTTCGTATTCATAGTAAGTAGCAAGTGAACGTCACTACCGTACTTCCTCCCTATCGGAAAAAGTAAAAATTAATACGAGCATACGAGTCTGCAAGGCATTGAGACATTTTGTCTGAATTTTATTTCAACTTCGATTTTATGTGCTACAGTAGAAATATCAAAAAGTTGCCTCGTTGCCGTGAAAACAACTAGTTAGTTGACTTTGACGTCAACAAACTCTTTTGTTTATCGGTCTCTCGTCGCCCTTTTCGGGCTGAAAGAAACACCACAAATTTTGGTTTATTATTTTCAATAATAAGCCTTTGGAATCGAGCAAGAAAAAAAAAATTTTAACCCCCCTCAAAATTTGATGGTTTACGTTTCAAGGTACGTAGAATACGAAAATCGAATAAAAAAATTTCCGTCCGTCCGCCGTACGCCGTCCGCCGTACGCGGCACTTTTCTTAGCAACACTGGACCGATTTGGTTCAAATTTGGTATATGGGCTCCATTTGGGGTCTAGTTGTGCCGCGAAGCTTTTGGTTGATGTCAGTCACTTCTAAGGGGTGAAAATTAAGGGTTGAAATTTTCAAGAGTGCCCTAGCTCGAAAACTCTCGAAATAAAGGTATCGTTTTTTCACCAATTTTAAATAGTATTGAATTTTTAAAAATTTTTGAGACCACCCGGAGCTCTGTAGGACGAACCGTTCGGTCCCTACGAGTACTTGAAGGTTTTCCTTCGATAAAACAGAATCATGAGTGTGAATCGCAAAAGAGGTCTAATCTCCATTCAAATTTTATCGGACTAAAATGCGATCGCTGTTCATTTCTTCGATTTGTACACAGTTTTGCCTTCTGCGTAACCAGTAATCAAATTTCCATATTAAGCTTTCTTTTTTTCCAATCGAGTGTGAAGCGTTTAGTTCTTTCTAATAAACTTGATTGTGAAGGTGTGAAGCCAGTATGGTGTGGTAGGTAGTACCCTAGCTGGTAGGTAAAAAAAGTTGGTAGGTAAAAAAAATGTTGGTGGGTAAAAAACGCTGCAAATTATTGCTCAAAGGCTTCTTCACTCTTCAGATCACTGATCAGCTGAGTGAGCTCCGAAGCCATTTTCAATCCTATTGAATGGAAGTGCTCTTCCAGGCGTCTCCAGCATTCGAGGAGATCTTCTTCACTCTTCAGATCACTGATCAGCTGAGTGAGCTCCGAAGCCATTTTCAATCCTATTGAACGCAGGAAGCTGAAATTTGAGAGGGGAGGTCAAGGGAGAATACAGATGGTGGTAGGTGCTATTGATGGAGAACCATTGATCTATACAGAAGGGTGATCTATACAGAAAATAATAAACCTTTGAGCAATGATTTGCAGCGTTTTTTCTGCACAGATCCTAATGTAAAAGACATAAGTATTTTCTTTGTCAAAAGCAGAAAAATTACAAAATCCCTGATTTGACTGAAACTTAACGAAAAACGCTGCAAATCATTGCTCAAAGGTTTATTATTTTCTGTATAGATCACCCTTCTGTATAGATCAATGGTTCTCCATCAATAGCACCTACCACCATCTGTATTCTCCCTTGACCTCCCCTCTCAAATTTCAGCTTCCTGCGTTCAATAGGATTGAAAATGGCTTCGGAGCTCACTCAGCTGATCAGTGATCTGAAGAGTGAAGAAGATCTCCTCGAATGCTGGAGACGCCTGGAAGAGCACTTCCATTCAATAGGATTGAAAATGGCTTCGGAGCTCACTCAGCTGATCAGTGATCTGAAGAGTGAAGAAGCCTTTGAGCAATAATTTGCAGCGTTTTTTACCCACCAACATTTTTTTTACCTACCAACTTTTTTTACCTACCAGCTAGGGTACTACCTACCACACCATACTGGCTTCACACCTTCACAATCAAGTTTATTAGAAAGAACTAAACGCTTCACACTCGATTGGAAAAAAAGAAAGCTTAATATGGAAATTTGATTACTGGTTACGCAGAAGGCAAAACTGTATACAAATCGAAGAAATGAACAGCGATCGCATTTTAGTCCGATAAAATTTGAATGGAGATTAGACCTCTTTTGCGATTCACACTCATGATTCTGTTTTATCGAAGGAAAACCTTCAAGTACTCGTAGGGACCGAACGGTTCGTCCTACAGAGCTCCGGGTGGTCTCAAAAATTTTTAAAAATTCAATACTATTTAAAATTGGTGAAAAAACGATACCTTTATTTCGAGAGTTTTCGAGCTAGGGCACTCTTGAAAATTTCAACCCTTAATTTTCACCCCTTAGAAGTGACCTACATCAACCAAAAGCTTCGCGGCACAACTAGACCCCAAATGGAGCCCGTATACCAAATTTGAACCAAATCGGTCCAGTGTTGCTAAGAAAAGTGCCGCGTACGGCGGACGGACGGAAATTTTTTTATTCGATTTTCGTATTCTACGTACCTTGAAACGTAAACCATCAAATTTTGAGGGGGGGTTAAAATTTTTTTTTTCTTGCTCGATTCCAAAGGCTTATTATTGAAAATAATAAACCAAAATACGAATGTCAAAACAGTATTAAATCTGTTCATAAATCGAAACTATCTACTTTCCAAGAAACCTCGACATGGATATATGTCTATGAGCAACCACAGTTGTTTTCGCGGTATATATCGCCTATTGCTGGTTTTATTGGCTTATTGCCGGTTTTCGCGTTACTCACTTTCCTTGTTATACAATTTTTCAAAGTACTGCAAAGAAACCAGAAAAAATCCAAACTCCAGACATGATAACTTCATTGAATTTACTTGGAGAATACCTCCTTCCTTTAATTCATAATTTTATTTAACCCTTTCCTAGGTAGGGAAAGAGCGTTAACTCTGGAGCCGGGGGAAACCCTAAGGAATTTGCAAAAGTCTTGTAGGAGGCTTGTTCTGAGTGTGTTTTATTGAGGTAATATTCTAATGAAATAAAATGGTTTCTCACAATTACACAACGCTGATTTGTTGGTTCTGATTCTATAAAGTAGAAGATCGACTCTCCTCCACCGACCAGCTGTTATCACCCATACGCCCTGTACCAGCGGGTAAATGGATCTAAAAACGTGAAAAAACCGGCGAGAACTCGATGTTTTGAAAGCCCGAGCCAGTAAAGGGCTTGTTTGGGGGGGCTTTGCCGAGTTTCAAGTTGTCAGGTTCGGAAGTGTAATCAGAGGTGCGGACAGAGCGAGGAGAGAGTAATTAGGTGAAGTTAATGGAATATTTAATTTCATGCCGCCGTAACCCTCCGGGTCTGCCTGGACCTTCTCTATTATTCCCGTCTCAACTCTTCTGGCGATGGCGGAAGGCGCTGAAAACTCGTTTGCCCCATTACACCCTGCGCGGATGTGTGCCCCCGATGAAAATAAATAAACCTCCTCTTTCCGTCGCTTAAAAATGAAAAGTAGAATTTCATTTCGAGACCACCATTTCCAGTCCGAGGGAAGTACAACACAATTTTATTGTAACTTCTAAACGTTAGTTCCTCCAAAGGAGATTTAATCTTGTAAGTTGATACGTCTAGACTACCAGAGGCATTATTTACAACGCCGATTAACTAAAACTCTTGATTATCACTACTGTTGAAAGTTGAAACGACTACTTACTATTGAAATAAAATTTGTGTGTATGGAAGTAGGATGTAGAAAATGATCTTATCTACTTCTACCAGTATATTAGTGAGCTTCTTAGATCACGGTGCTAACATAAAGCTCTCATGTATTTGATCACGTATGTTTTGATTTGAAACAGTAGAATAATATAAAACACGATAATAAATGGTTTAAATAACTTTAATTTACATGAATAACATCAATTCCAACTGATGAGGGTGGGTGATCTCCATGAACTGGGGTAACGAGTTGGAGGGTCTGTATGTAATTTGTCAATAATAAGTCAGTAATCTGAAATCAACCCATCACACGTAGGTACCTACAAAATTTGGAATAAAATTATTTGATGTTTTTACAGGTATAGGCGTCCCTTCTCATCTATCCATTTTAATGTTTAATTTTTACTTGTTGAGAACAAGTCGCGATATATCGGTAAATATATCCATATTGACCAATAATATCAGTTCTCCATATCGATATATCAAACCTACTATATCGATATATTACATATATCGATATATTGTTGCCATCCCTACCTATCAGGAGACAAATCGAGACCCAACTTATTTCAGCGCCATCTGAAGATCCTAACAACAAGTCATCTTCAGTTTCTGTGTATTTTAAAAATATGACGATTGATTTTTCCTTACATTAATGGTTCTGCTGGAAGGCTTATCCCTTACATCGCTTCAAGACTTATTAATTATGGGAGTGTTCCGACAGAGTTGAAAACGAGGGCCAGTTAATAGTTCACGACGTGGATCGCTACTCAGCGTTGAAACTACTACACTGGGAATTTCAGGAAAGCAACATCACAACAGGCCGAAAGCTGAGGTCGCGATACCGGGGAAGTGCACGTCACCCTGCGGCAGTTTCCTCGTTGCGTTCGCCTGACTTCTCTCCGGAATTAGGTAGTAGACCTGGGTCGCCGCGGGCGTTAGTTCAACAACTTACCAGAAATATTATTACCTATAGACCCTTGTAGGGGAACAACTAGGAAATTAGAAACTGGGAAATTGGCTATGAAATTGATGTTTCTCCGTTAATGTTTATTTTCATAAACATCGGCCAAGTTGTTCGAGGTGTAGTTAACAATCATTTTATTAAAAAAAGTGGATCTGTGTGTTTTAAATGTAAATTTTGGATTCACTTTAGCTGCAAATCGTTACCCAAAGTTGTATTCTATAGATTCAAGAAATCACTCGTGGAAACGAGGAGAAACAGTCCGAGGGTAATTACTTTTCTCTCGGTGTTAACAAAGTGTTGGACATTTTTTAGTCAATGAAATTGTTTTTCAAATGTATTGGCATTATACCTACCTTTTTACGACCAAGAAACACGATGCCACTCCGCGGTGGCAACGTCAGAACACTAAATCCTCAGTAGGCAAACCCGAAAAAACACAACAAATATATTTTCAAGTTATAATGTTAGCTCAGTGGGTAGGTAAATGAAATTTCCCTATAAAAACTCACTTTAAAAAAGTGAAGTGAACAATCATTTCAGGGTTGGTCTTCATTCATCTAGATGAGGAGTCAAATTCCTGCTGAGTCACCGCAACACTTTAATTAAACTACCAAATTTTGAAGATGCTCGAGGCGAAAAAGCTTTTATCATTATGCAGCTGGTTCGAAAATGTGTATCACTGATCATCAAAATGTTCTCTCTCATTTCACTTCTTATAGCCACCTTAACAAATTTGGTTTCTCTCGTCTGAGCCAATACCATTTTTTTCGTGCAAAACCACCAAAAAGATGGTACGATTTTGATGATGCGAGTAGGTTTTTAATCATTGCTCCTGTATTTCATGGGAATTCGACAGGGCTTAACCGAACATGAAGGAAATGGTTTGTTTGAGTAATATCTGTTATAGCTTTGCAAGAAATTAATAATTCATAGCATATAGGTAATGTAATATTAATAATATAGTAAAGTAAAAAAGTAAAGTAAAGTAAGCAACCATTTCAGGTTGAATTTTCGTCCGACTGCCATTCTTGGCGTCGCGGACGTCATCAGCTGTCTCCCTAAGGGGAGATCAGAATTTGTTCTGATGATTTCGCTCATGGCTTCCCAAACATCACCGCCCTGGGTTGGAACGAGAGATTGCCGATCGTCTAATAGACAGAAAACTTTCTGCGGCGACCAGACTCGAACGCGCGTCCCCGCTAGACGGTCCTTATCTTATCACCCTTATCCTTATCTTATACTATATTAATAATATAGTATAACAGTGCAACTTTTGCGTTTTGATGTTTTATTAACATTTCGATTCAAATTTCATTTGGCCAAATAAATTGTTTTAATGAACTTCAGGAGAAGATACATTTGATGACGTACAACTTCAATTACCTTACTGCTGCACCTTTGAAACGGGGTTTTCGAATGGGAAGACGAGCAAAATAGCAAACAGCTCCTATAAACTTCATTGTTGAATAAATTGTTTGTTGTGTAGTACAGTTATAAGTATTTACCTACAATGGTCTCGAAAACCCTTTGTCAGGCCCTCAGTATGATATTCTTATATCCAATAAATCGAATCCATTCACTCCTGCTATAATAAATAGTCTGGTTATTTGGACTTGAATAAAAGTTCGAAAACTGTTTTCTTGTCGCAAATTTCACGATTTCCTAGGAAAGGGGGCACCAAAAGAGCTACCGGGGAGGAAGTTATGAGAAGAATAATATTCGCAACGGCATCTGTCAAGGAGGTTGGGTTGTATAAACCCAAGGGGGAACGGGCAGTACAAGTATAAGAGCTGCCAGGAGGACGGACAGGGAGAGCCACTTCAGAGCTCTCAAGGATGGTGGGCTATCCATGGTTTGCCAACTTTACAACTGGATAGTAGGTTTCATAGGAGTATTCCTATTCACTTTATATGACATAACTATGTTCCCATAAGTTTCCAAAGTGCATAATTTTCTTTTAACATGTTTAATGTTTTAGGGCTGGGGGTCGTTCTGTGAATTCCGACACGCAAATCTGCAACGTTTTTTTTCTTAGTTACCACGGACCGATTTCTTAGTTACCACGTTATATTGGCTCCATTTGGGGTCTAGTTGTACCAAGATGGTCACTGATCAGCTGAGTGAGCTCCAAGGCCATTTTCTCTCCTGTTGAACGCAGGAAGCTGAAATTTGAGAAGCAGGGTCAATGGAGAATGCTGAAGGCGCCTGAGTGGTCACTGATCAGCTGAGTGATCGGCAATCTAATTTCTCCCTTGCGAGGGAAAAACATTAAACATGATTTAATGTTTTTCCCTCGCAAGGGAGAAATTGAACAGAGTTTCCACATTTCTACGGTTGGTTTTAGTCTGCTTTTTTCTTGTCTGAATGTTCTTAAATAATATTTTGAAAATTATGTTTCCAAAATATTAAAAGCTAAGTTCTGACTTATTGAATGATGTATCAGACAGCGGGCTACTAAAATATCGAAATCACGACTTTCTCCTCTAAAACGAGAGCGAATACAGTTATAATTATAATCGTTCAAACGCGTACCTATAGATATGCCCATTGGTTTTTAACGTTGCCAACTCAGTTATTTCTCTCTGAGATGACGGTGACGCGATCACAAATCTCCAATGCGCAAACGTAAGCAGCTTAGTTTACTCGATTCAGTGCTTAAGTTACGAGGGCATTCGCGCCTTCTTGTACGACTTCCTTCCTCTGCTAAGGCAATTTCCGAAGCCTCGATGGTCGAAGAGATTAAGCTCTCTTACATTTAACCTCATCGATTGCTGATAATTTTCATGAGGTGAAAATTCAGTTTTGTTGGTTTTTAAATCACGAGAGGAAAACAGAACTTGTGCTTTTTTGTATTTTCGAGACTTCGTATTCTGACAAAGTCCTTCCTGATCCTCGAATATGAACTTGTTGTGCATTACACTGCCGATGTATCAAAATTCGTCTTGGGGAGACTGAGGGGGGTTAGTTTGATATTTTGATGTACCTAAATTATATATTACTAATCTAACCCAAAACACTAAGCCTTGAAATAGAGAGAATATTATAAATAATATTATCGACGTTGTGACGCCATACTGACGTCGAATTCACGTTTTAGGGTCAAGGTATCAAGGTATTCAAGGTATTATCAAGGTTATCAAGGTATTCAACATTTTAAGATGCTGAACAAATGTGCTCAACTTTGTAACATTCGGTTTACTCTTTTAAGATGGCGAAAGAAGGTCGTTCGTTTCATTAGCTCTTTCTACTCCCACCGATAGAGAAGTCTCCTTGGAAGTTTAACAAATCTGTTTTACAATAATAACTGTGAAATAATATTGTTTTGCTGAATCGAGAACCAGATAGTATACATTTTCCCAGTGAATCGCAGGTAGCTCGTCTTTTGAGCGGAACCTTCATTTAGGGTGTATTGTTTGAATTTGGGTAGTCATGATGGTGTGGGTACCCAAAATTACTTACAAATAAGGGAAACTTCTTTTTTGCAGACCAGCACTTTATCTCATACTTGTTCGCATACTTGTTTTCACAAAGGCGTAAAGATATGGATAGGAAACTTGATGACCCGCGGAAGCTCAGTGAGCCAGCAGGTCTCAAGATTAATGCTGGGAAGTCAAATAGCTGCCGATGGCGGAGCACGCATGGATGTCTCATCTCGAATAAATAAGGCAAGAGGTGCATTTGCTATGCTTCGACTGGTCTAGAGATCCACACAGCTCAGCTTAAAAAAGTGTCGGCAAGCATAAGCACCACGCTTCATGCCTTCGTCAACAGATGGCTTCGCTTCATAATCCGGGCCTGGTGCCCTGAGAACTGGATTTCAAGTTAAGTACTGCACCGAAGGTGTTACCTAAAACCCATCTCTGAATCTAACTGTGAAAGGAAGTGGAGATGGGTAGGACGCACTCTTCGGAAAGGAGCAAAGGAAATTCCTAGACAGGCTCTGGACTGGAACCCGCAAGGATCCCGACACCCTGGCTGACCAAGGGGTACTTGCTGGGGGAGGCTAATGGCTCAAGCCTCAAATGCTTCCGTCCATCTCGTGGAAGTAGATCAAGTCCACAGCTATAGGTGGAAAGCTTTCACACCGGCGCGGTGCATGGCAGCCAAACTAACTTTATTCCATATGCTAGTAAATATGAAGAAACAAGGATTAATGAAATTCATTAGAAGTGCTTTCCTTGAAATAAGTTTACAACCTTACTTTTTGTATTGTGTTGCTGTTTGTCGACCTCAAAACCCGACATGTCCAGTTTTATTGGAAAAAAATGTCCTATGGTCCATTGATGCAATGAATAGATAAGTTTTGTGTTTTGTTTGTTGTTTTTTATTTAAAAAACAGTTTATTATGGCCCGTGTATAATTGAGGAGCATCGCAATGTAAAACAAATTTACAGTTATTTGGAAACTCTTAACAAAAAATTCCATAAGTCTACCTATAACTTTGGTGGATTGATTTATCAACTGACAACATTGCCCTGATATTTTATCTACAGAGTCCAAAGTCTTGCGACGCCCCGCGACCGTTTAAATAGGTCCCAACTCCCGTGACGACATTTAAGGCCGAGGGAAATGTGAAATATTTAGTTCTCAAGGGCTTGAGCCTGTAAATCCCCGCTATAAGGATCATCTCCCTTCCCGTGCCTAAAAGATGATAAGGCCACGTTTATTACCCAGGAGGGACAGTAGAGCTCGTCTCACTTGCTATTCCTGTCATACTTTCGCGTAGGCTCTCTTCAGGCCTGGAAAACAAATTGAGAAGAGGAAAAAAAAGTTGAGGTTATATTTTGCTGCGGAAAAAGGGAAGTCCGGGAGCAGGTCGGAAGTTGATTGGCTATAGCAAAAGACGAGGATGTAAAACAGCTGTATCGGCCCTACACACCAAAATTCGATTTTGTTTAACTCCCTGCTTTTAGGTAGTGTTTATTTTATCAATGATTGATCGTTTTTCTCTCTCAAAAAAATTTCCTAATTCGATGAAACATTCAAGTAAGGATTCTTGAAACATTCTCTTAAGAAAACCTATAGTTGTGGTTTTTGGAAGATTGATCTCATCACATTCTTATTTCAGAATCTCATGTATATGTGTCATGTATTTCAGAATCAAGTCACAATTATACATTCAAAATAGTGGAAGTGTGAATGCCTTAAATCTCAAAATCTAATTGTGATATGATATACTTATGTAGTATGCGTTGCGAGGTAATAGGTCGATATCATGTCTGCTGTATTTTGCGCATTAATAATTTTACGTCATTTTTCTCTCATGTTTTCAAACAGCGACATTTTGCTCAGTGACCTCAAGTGAATGCTAAGTTGCAGGAAAATCTAGAATTATTATTAAACTCTTGAAAGAACTTGAGTTTCGGAATACTAGTTCACGATATCGCTTTTATCATGGATTCATTAGCACAAAAATATCGAACTGTCATCGAAAACGCGGTAAATTCAATAATTCTGAAGTTGTGTTGAAGAACACTGTGAGATTGAAAATAATTTGGATAGAAGTTTCAACAATTACAGGAAGATTTCATATTATTAGACGTTCTTTCGTAATATCAGGTGTGTGACAAAAACCAGTCAGTTGAACTGAACAAGAATCGTCAGGTAAGTGGTGACCGCAGCGATAATCTGAAATGAAAACCAGCAAAATGTTGAATCAGTCGAAAAGCAACTTGTAACTACCTATCTAAATGGAATGCTGCACCAGTTTGTTATTATTTAGTATTTGTTGTATGGTTGTCAAGGAACGAGAGGTTAGGGATGGGCAGTAGCCGGTAGTTCAGCATTATCGATAGATCGATACTATCGATTGAAAATTATCGATACTATCAAGCAAGCAGAGCAACCTCCACCCTCCAAACAAAAAATATCGATATAAAGGTATTGTTTTTCCGTCAATTTAAAATAATATTGCATTTTTAGAATTGAATGAGACCACCCAGAGATCTGTTACAGTAGGACCAGCCGTTCGGTCCCTATGAGAACTTGATGGTTTGACCTACTATAAATCAGAAACACGAGTGTGAATCGCAATAGAGGCTTTATGTCCGTTCAAGTTTTAGATGACCAAAATGCGATCGCTGTTCGTTTCTTCGAGTTGTACTCAGTTTTGCGTCCTTTGTTACCAGTAATCAAATTTCCTCAAGAAGGCACCCACAACTCCCAGTTTCTTCGAACTTAGCGTGAAGAGTTTATTTCTTCCAAATAAACTTGCTCGTGAAGTAGGTAGGTAGTGTCTATGGTTGGTAGATGTTGACAATTGCAAAGCCGTGTTCTTTGCAGACGAGCGATATAGTATAGAAAATATAGTAGTATAGAAAATATAATTAACATTGTGTAATAATATGCAGCGTTTTTAATCTGGGATTTGTTACTGTTCGGTATATTAGCTTAATAGTTAACGGAATGGGTAGGTGAATGAAATTTCACTATAAAGTTTATTGCATAAACACTCAACCCTTTTTAAAAAGTGAAATGAACAACCATTTCAAGGTTGCTCTTCATTTAACTAGATGAGGAGTAAAATGTTGACTGTTTCCTGCTGAGTCATCGCAAAAACTTTAATTAAACTACCAAATTTTGAACATACTCGATATGAAGAAGATTTTATCATTATGCAGCCGTTTCGAAAATGTGTATCACCAGAAATCAAAATGTTCTCTCTCATTTCACTTACCTCGAAGCTTTATAGCTAACCTCGGAGAGAGTAATGTAATAACGAAGACTCGAAACTAAGGTAAAGAATTTCCTAATACGATGAAACATTCTTGTAAGAAGACAACTACAGTTATATTTCTGGGATGATGTAACTCATCAGGTCCCACTATTTATGTATTTCAGAATGAAGTCACAAATCACAAGCAATTCACAATCAGGGAAGTGTGCAATACAAACTCTTTGTGAGTTAAGGCATTACAAATAATTTCTACATGATTAAATTATGAAAATGTGATAAGGATGCCAAAACTTATGTATATCCTTGGGGTACCAGGACAATATCATGTCTGCAATATTTTGCGCATTAATAATTTATAGGCATTTTTCTCTCATTTTTTGAGCAGCGATAGTTTGCTCATCACTGTGAACTCAAGTGAATGCTCAAGTGTGGGGTAATCTCGAATTATCAGACTCTTGAAAGAGCTTGAGTCTTTCGGAATAGTTGTTCGCTTTTCTCAAGAATTCATCAGTACAAACATCCAACTTTAAAAACCCGATAAATTCAATCATTCTTGAACACTGTGAGAGTGAAAATAATTTGGACAAATGTTTCAACAACTACAGATGTCATATTATTAGACGTTTTTCCAAAGTATCAGGCGTGTGAGAAAAACCAATCAGCTGAACTGTAGAAGAATCGTCAGGTAAGTGGTGGCCGCGGCGATAATCTGAAATGAAAACAAACAAAATGTTGAATCTGTCGAAAGACTAACTTTGATCCCACTGAGTTCTTATAAACAGGAGCGTTTAACTGTATTTCGTTTAACAATTATAATATAATTGTTAAAAAAACGAAATACATATAATTGTTAAACGAAATACATATTTTGTATTTCCTTTAACAATTATATGTATTTCGTTTAACAATTACATTATTTAACACATATATTATTTTTTAATAATTAAAAAATAATATATGTGTTAAATAATATAATTGTTAAACAAAATACAGTCAAATGTTCCTGTTTATAAGAACGCAGTTGGATCAAAGTTAGTCTTAGTAACAATATATTTGTCACTCCCTGGAAAAACCACGATGCACAGTAGCTGTTTATCTCAATAAATCAATTGCACTGCCGTATTAAGGGACCGCCTACAGGTCAACCCGGGCCATCTATGATCATTTCTTTGAAATCGGATGGAAAATGTAGAAGTTATGGATGTTACAAGGTAATCCACATTTGCGCATGCGCAGTAGCTACTATCAGTCCGGGAGCAATAGTATCCACACAGGAGCATTTACATCCTAATCCGCACAATCCAGAAAACAACAAGGAGATACACGTTTGCGCATGCGCAGTCACTTCTATCAGTCCGGGGATGATGATCTTCATAATGGGACCGTCTACACGTCAACCCGCACAATACCTGAAAATTTCATCGAAATCGGATAATAACTTCGTATAGTTATGCCCGTTACAAGAATTTCATGAGAAACACACAGACAGAAAACCAAAATTGTTAAGAAAGGTCTAAAACGCAAAACGCGACTTTTGATTTCGAGTTTGGAGAACTTTTTTTTTCAACCTTGAAAAATGAAAACAAAGCTTCCCTACTATGGGATCCTCAATCTTCATCCAACCTGGTATTTTCAGGATTCCTTTCCCTCTCGAAATATTACTTAGCCTTCCTTCTGACTATAACTTAAGTGTGTAATAAAATACTTACGGATGTAAGAAGTGGGTATCCCAAGGTGAATAATCCGCAAGCCAAAAACTTGACTCTGCGTTGGTTCGTCAAATAGAGCACAAGTTTCCTCCACAACATTAAGAAATAGCTGTACCATGTCGACTTCAAAATTTTCCAATTACAATTCAACCTTAATTCTCCTAAAGCCATTCAACTCAAATAAGATTAAAAATAGTCCAAGTAGAATACGAAATTCTCCAGATTGGATTCTATTTTTCAAAATTATTCCAAATTCAAATTAGAATTTAATATACCATGAAATATAGGAAATGGAGACTGACCCAAAGTGCTGGTAGGGGAACTGATTCAATTTCTATCCATATGAAAATAATTTGATTGATATTCCAGCACCTCATTTCTGAGCTCTCATTTCAGCTCAAAACTACTTACAACCTACTTGTACCTATCTCCTTCAAAGCAGGAAGAAGTGGTCCCATTTTTGTACCGGTAAAAAATTTTTGTACTAATTAATTACAAATAATATAAAAAAGATGGGTCAGGTTTTCTTAGATTAAAAAAAATATATCGAAATAATTATAATTGTTTGATTCATTAATGAAATATAGATATTTATGGGAGATTCCAAACAATGTAAGACCCTGAGAACGTATTTTAGAAATCCAAAATGGTGCTAAAATGTCGATCAATGTAAAAGTCGATCAATAAAATGTCAAGAGAAAGGACGAGTTTTTCCATATTCAACTTTACTTATTCATTTACTGGTTCTGTTTAAAATTGTCCTCTTTTTCGAGTAATGTTGAACACTCTTTGAAATCGCTTAATTCATACAAAATTTGGATTAGAATGGTTTTTTGAATAATTTCGTTCAACTTGTTTTCTGGAACCGGTTTAGGAGTAGGCTGGTTCATTATGTAGTTATAGTATGGAATCTTACGTTGGCGTATAGATCATTTCTGCTCCATACGACACGAAACAACTCCGCATAAAACGCCTTCAACTAAAAAATTAAGTAAGATGACAAATTATTAGAAACGACGCATTACTTAGTACTTGACATATTCTGATATATTTCTAGACATCTCAATCAACTTCCCATAATTTGTTTTTAGGAGTTCTGAATGAGTTGTACCCTATCCTTTTCTGCTGTTATTACGTCATGAATCGATAATATAGATTTTACAGCATACGATATTGCCGTATTCAAATGCCACAAAGTATTACAAAACGGTTTATTATTTTTCTGCGATGATCACCCGTCTGCAAAGAAATCGTCCTTGATATTAATAGTAACTACCTTTTGGAAGAAAATAACTAGCTGCAAAACATCTTAATCCCTAAGTTGTGTCAGCAATCTTCACAAAATTTGGCTTGTAAACCAAATGCCACCCTTGCATTTATCCTCCATAAAATTTCTAGCTGCATGCGATCCTCGAATTTGAATAGCATTTTAAAAACTATGATCTACGATACCCAACATGCGAATTCGAGTCCCCCCCACTCATTCAGCGGTGATACATCGTAACGTTGAAAGTTTATTATTTTACTGTGTGAATCACCCGTAGAACTCGATTTTGGTTTATTATTGACATTTTCATGTCTTTGCTTTGCCACATGAACTGAAAAATCGTCACGAAAACTTTGATGCCTGGGTAACTAACAACCTTACTTCACTACCTTGTTGTGTAGTGGTTGACATGAAAATGTGCCAATGTGTTGCAGACTCGTATGCAAGCATTCAAAATTGAGTTTATGATTTCGAATCGACTGTGAAGCGTTTAGTTTTCATTTTTATTATTCATTTAGACCAAGAAAAACAATTTTTAACCCCCTCAAAATTTGTTGGTTTACTTTTCAAGGTACGTACAATCCAAAAATCGAATACAAATTTGGCCGTCCGTCCGCCGTACGCGGCACTTTCCCCAGTTAGCATTGACCGATTTTGATGAAATTTGGAATGTAGGCTCCATTTTGGGTCTAGTTGTTCCTAGAAGATTTTGGTTCATGTAGGACACTTCTAAGGGTTGAAAAATAAGGTTCGAAAATTTTGAAACCGTCCTAACTCATAAAATGTTGATATAAAGGTATTGTTTTTCCATAAATTTAAGATAGTATAAAATTTTTAGAGATCATGCGGAGCCCTGTAGGACAAACCGTTCGCTCCTTACGAGAAATTACGGGTTGGACTTACGATAAATCAGAAATTCGAGTGTGAATCGCAAAAGAGGCCTAATCTCCGTTCAAATTTTAGCTGACCGAAATGCGATTGATGTTCCTCTTGATGTTGGTTGGTGGTAACAAGGGCAAAGCCGTGTTCTTTGCTGACGAGTGATCTATATAGAAAAATTAATAAACCATTGTGTAATAATTTGCAGCGTTTTCGTTAATAGTAGCTTCCAGCTGTAACATCGCTATACGAGAGCTGTGGGTGCCTTCATCACGAAACTTGGTTGTAGGTTGCTAAGGAGGGGCCTAACTGAATGACATTAAATTCTATCAAACTAAACGAACCGGTTCTAACCGGCTGAATCAAGAATTTGATCTACTGAAATTTGAACGGAGATTAGCCCAATTCCCGTCAGTCATACCTATGTTCTGATTTATTCTAATTTAAACTCATATGTAGCGAACGGTTGGTCCTTGAGAGCTTTGGGTGGTCTCAATCGATTGTAAAAATTCAATTCTATTTTGAATCGACAGAAAAACTATACTTTTAATTCGACTGTTTTCTATCTAGGGCGATTTGAAAATCACAACCCCTTCTTCTCACCCCTTACAAGGGGTTGACTGACATCAACCAAAAGCTTCGCGGCACAATGATGGGTGCGCCTGATTTTAAAAAAAATTTAATCGAAAGTAGACCTCATCCTGTGAATTTTGACACCAGCCGTTCTCTTTTTGGATGTGTAGGTGGATGTGACGTCATAAACATTTGAAACTTTGAATAATTATGGAAAAAAGTCTACTCACGCTAGAAGGTCGCGGTTGGTGTAAAAATTCTCAAAATGAGGACTAATTTAGATTAAAAAAACGCTGCAAATTATTACACAATGGTTTATTATTTTTCTATATTGATCACTCGTCATCAAGTGGGTGTGGCACATAGCTTCCTCGTATCCTTAACCCGATTGAATAGATGATCCGATGCATAGTAGTTAATCTCAAAACATCAAAACAAGTTAATCTGTAAATCCCTGAACATTTCATTGAAATCGGATGGAAAATGTAGATGTTATGGCCGTTACAAGGAAATTCACGTTCGTGCATGCGCAGTGGCTTCTATCAGTCTGAAAATAGTGATTTTCATAGGGGACCATCTAAATACTAATCTGTAACATCTCTGAAAATTCCATTGAAATCGGATGGAAACTGTAGAAGTTATGGCCGTTACAAGGAATTCACGTTTGCGCATGTGCAGTAGGTACTATCAGTCCGGGGATGATGATTTTCATAGGGGACCGTCTACACACCAACCCGCACAATACCTAAAAATTTCATATGTACAAATCGGACTATAACTTGGTATAGTTATGCGCGTTACAAGGAATTCATGACAGACAGACAGACAGACACACAGACAGACAAACACGGAACCAAAATTGCTCAGGAAGGTCTGAAACGTTAAACGCGAGTGGAAATTTTGATTTTGGAGAACTTTTTTTTTCATCCTTGAAAAGTGAAAACAAAGCATCCGCTAACTTGGTAGACTCGGAAGCAAAAACGATGCAAATTATTACACAATGGTTTATTATATTTCCATATTGATCACTCGTCTGCAAATCCACCAACCATCCAACATGAAGGAAAAAAATTCAAACAATTCTAAAAATTCTATACTATCTCAAATTGATGGGAAAACAATACCTCTATATCAAAATTTTTTTAAGTTAGGGCGTTTTCAAAATTTCGAAATTCATTATTTGACCCTTAGAAGTGACCTACATCAACCAAAATCTTCGGGGCACAACTAGACCCCAAATCAACCCTACATACCAAATTTCATCAAAATCGGCCAATGCTAAGTGGGGAAAGTGCCGCGTACGGCGAACGGCTGACGGACGGCCAAATTTTTATTCGATATTTGGATTCTACGTACCTTGAAACGTAAACCAACAAATTTTGAGGGATTGTTAACATTTTTTTCTTTGTCGATTCCAAAGGTTCATTATTGACAATAATAAACCAATAACAATAAACAGTTTTTTTCGACCCATACGCACACCCCATTAGACCCCAAATGGAGCCCAAACACCAGATTTCATCAAAATTGGTCAACGAGAACACTATGGATTTGCCGTTTTATTTGATTGGATTTATGTACCTTAATAAGTAAATCAAATCAAAGCGCTGTTACTTTTTTGGAGAAATGGTTTTTACTGTTGGCATAGGCTCAGGCCGTTCTCGTATAGCTTACCTGGATTTCGACACCTCTGGTAGACCAAAGTAGCAACAAAATTCTCATACCAGTCAAGAGTGCCCATAACACTGCAGGCAACACGTTGATCTCAAACGGATTTCGAATCACATCGTTTAACAAGTGGGTAGTTATGATGGTTGTATAAACAATGAATGTTACGATTTGAGGAGAAAGAATCTGGTGGATTTTTTCAACTTGGTTTGCTATTCTAATCATGTGAGCGGCAGCGGCCTCCGGGTAATTTTCGGTGTGGCTGATGACTTCCTTCATCTCTCTTTGTTTTATTTGCATTATTCGAATGTAATGGAACACAACAAGAATACTGCTTAAATCCACCAAAAGTTCCCCAAATAACCAAAGTGGTAACTGGATGGACATGTTGTAAATCACAGTTACTGTCAGAGCCACGAAGAAATCCATCAAAGGGATAAAGTCAAGTGAAATCGGTTCAATGAACTTCTCAGTAAAAGCAAGGTAGTATTCATCCCAATATTGTACAGCAATAATGCGAAAAAGATGAATCCAAGGTATAATACAATTGCACATATCTCCTATAATATACATGCTTGTTACAATTGAACCGCTTTTGTGGTAAAAGTCGTATTCAAAACATAAAAAGTATACGTAAACCCCAAATCTACAACTATGGAACACGATCGAATAACTTAGCCAGTATTTAGACTTATTATTATTCCCATCAAAAGGGAAAACTCCAAAGATCCTGGAGATGAAATGAAACCTCGATATTACATTCGTCATGGCTTCGTCAAATTAAGGGATGAAATTTTCAAGAGAGCCGTAGCTCGAAAACTCTCGAAATAAAGGTATCGTTTTTAATAAATAAAATAAAATAAATAAATATTATCACGCAGGGTCAATTATCATAAGTTTATTTTGACAGAATTATATTTTACAGAATTGCAGGTCCCTTCATTATATCATTTGAATTTTGGTTGTTAAGGTTGCAGAACTGAATGACTTTAAATAATAGTCATAACAGAAAACGAAAAATTTTGCATTTTCGGCCCAGACATCCTCGTAGTATGCGAGGTCAGGGAGGTAATACGGACAACAAAGTAGATCTGAAGATGGAAGGGGGTTGAAGGGTTGGGGGGGGGGGGGTCGGGACCTCGTGAGGCTTGTACCAGTAATCCCAATTAATTTCACAATCAACTTTCATAGAACTCTGGGTGGTCTCATTCGTTTCTAGAACTCTTGACAATCTTCTTGGTTTCTTAAACTATAAAATTTGGAGAGCGGTTGAAATGTTTTTGGTTTATAATTTTCAATAATAAGCCTTTGGAATCGAGCAAGAAAAAAAAAAATTTTAACCCCCCCTCAAAATTTGATGTTTTACGTTTCAAGGTACGTAAATCCGAAAATCGAATAAAAAAATTTCCGTCCGTCCGCCGTACGCCGTCCGCCGTACGCCGTACGCGGCACTTTCCTTAGCAACACTGGACCGAGTTGGTTCAAATTTGGTATATGGGCTCCATTTGGGGTCTAGCTGTGCCGCGAAGCTTTTGGTTGATGTATGTCACTTCTAAGGGGTGAAAATTAAGGGTTGAAATTTTCAAGAGAGCCCTAGCTCGAAAACTCTCGAAATAAAGGTATCGTTTTTTCACCAATTTTAGATAGTACAGAATTTTTAAAAATTTTTGAGACCACCTGGAGCTCTGTAGGACAAACCGTTCGGTCCCTACGAGTATTTGAAGGTTTTCCTTCGATAAAACAGAATCATGAGTGTGAATCGCAAAAGAGGTCTAATCGCCGTTCAAATTTTATCTGACTAAAATGCGATCGCTGTTCATTTCTTCGATTTGTATACAGTTTTGCCTTCTGCGTAACCAGTAATCAAATTTCCATATCAAGCTTTCTATTTTTCGAATCGAGTGTGTAGCGTTTAGTTCTTTCTAATAAACTTGATTGTGAAGGTGTGAAGCCATTATAGTGTGGTAGGTAGTACCTACCAATAGGTAGGTGTGGTAGGTAAAAAAAAATTGGTAGGTAAAACAATGTTTGTAGGTAAAAAACGCTGCAAATCATTGCTCACTGATCAGATCACTGATCAGCTGAGTGAGCTCCGAAGCCATTTTCAATCCTATTGAACGCAGGAAGCTGAAATTTGAGAGGGAAGGTCAAGGGAGAATACAGATGGTGGTAGGTGCTATTGATGGAGAACCAGTGATCTATACAGAAGGGTGATCTATACAGAAAATAATAAACCTTTGAGCAATGATTTGCAGCGTTTTTTTAATTATTTTTATTGCTTGATTCGAAAGGTTCATTATTGAAAATAGAAAATTGAAAAATTGAAAAATTGAAAATCTTGATTAGCTTTAAGGAAATTGTTGGTATTCGAAACTTACGTCTGACGTTGTTTTCAAGAGGAAGGTCCTAAGATGTTTACTGTGAGGTCTGATAAAGAAGTTGAAGGAAGCAGTAAAATGCATGCGGCTTTTTATGAAAAGCATGTCCCTGTATTCGACATTGGTGAATGGGGCCATTGCGACTGATCGGTGTAAATAAATGAAATAAAGGCTTGTTCATCAGAACATGAAGGTGAGACCGCATGCCTTTTCCTGCTTCCTTCAACTTCTTCATCAGACCTCGCTGTAAACATCTTATGACCTTCCTCTTGAAAACAACGTCAGACGTAAGTTTCGAATACCAACACTTTCCTTGAAGCTAATCAAGAAAAACAAAAACACAAACACGATTTGAATCAGAATTATTTCATAATTTAATCCTGCAGAATAATGTGCAAGGGGAGTTGCGAGAATTGAACATTCAATTCCTGCATAAATACCAAGTAAATTAAAAAAAAAGATTCGGACCTACCAAAATTCAGTACTGAGCTTTCACGTACCAACGGTGATGGAATCAGTCTAATAGCGTTGAAAATGACGTGGAATTCCACCCCTAATTCGTCGAACCTGCCCGAGGCCCAACGAACCAGAAAACCTTGATTTCCATGAGCGCAACCACGTTTTTTAGCATTCAAATGTATTTTTCACCCCTAATTAGTGGAGTAAAATTAATACAAGTTATACCATTGGAAAGCTGAGATTTTTGCGTAGTTTTTGATGTAGAGGTCCGTGAAAAGTCATGTGGAAGTAAAACCTTATCAATCAAAAGAAAAAGAAGGAAATTTTGAATATTTTACAAAAATGACTTTACGAGTTGATTTTTCACCCATCACGACCTTACACAATTTTTTGTATAACCTCTAGAAAGATGGTAAATTTAATGCCCTATCCATCGGTGTGATTAGATTTTGAATTGCTCGTAAATTAAGCGAGTTATGGTCACTTTTATGTAGAGAAGGAGTTGAACAATTTGGTCAGACTTGGCATTTTAGAGCCAGTAGATTATTCCAAATGGGTACGCCTATAGTTCCAATTATGAAAAAAGGGGGAGGTGTCAGGATTTGCGGAAACTACAAAATTACCGTGAACCCTGTGTTAATCATAGATCAGTATCCCCTTCCCCAAGCCGAGACGTTATTTAACCTAGTTCAAGGGTGTGCAGTGTTTGAGAACCTCGACCTTTCCAATGCTTACCAGTAATTTCAGCTGGACGACCAGTCAAAAGACCTAACAACAATAGTGACCCATAAAGGTCTTTTCAGATACACAAGATTAGCTTTTGGGTTGGCCCCAGCCTCATCAAAGTTTCAAAAAGAAAGGAGCGGGGATACTGCTCGACGACATCATTGTGTGGGGGAAGAAATATCCGAGAATTGGTGAGTTGAATATCGGAGGTTTTGTCCCGTCTAACGAATGTTGGCCTTAAATTGGCTGAATCAAAATGTGAGTTGGGTAAGGACTCAATCGTTTACCTCGGATTCCGAATTGATAAATATGGGTTGCATACAACCGATGAAAAGGTCCAGACTGTTTTGAACGCCAAGGAGCCTGAAAACGCGAAAGAGCTACAAGCTTATTTGGGGTTTATAGCATATATTTCCAAGTTCATCCCTGGCTTAGCTCAGATTTTGCCACCGCAGAAATCGTAAGACAAAATCGCAGTTTAGCGCACTACGACCCATTGCTGCGGCTGCGGTTGACAGTGGACGCGTCGAATGAGGGCACAGCGGGAGTACTTAGTCAATTACTAAGCGTTTAATAAGCATATTTCGTCAATCGCTGCCACCGCATTCAGGGCCCTGGGCTTCATCAAGCGAAACACCAGGGAGTTCACCCGGATTCAACCCATCATCATCCTGTACAAGACGCTGGTTTTGTCTAGTTGTAGACATATCGGTGATGTACAAACTCGTGAATAACGGACTTGATTAGCCGTATCTTCTGTCCAGGATCGCCTTCAGAATTAACCAGTCGACTCGCTCCACTCTGCCCTTTCTGACTCCTTTCTCGGCGACGAACTACCTGCTGAACCGGCTGTGCAGGCTTCCTCGCTTGGCAAACTACTTGACGAGTCTAAACCCTGACTTGGACTTCTTCTCCAGCCCGTTCTCTTCATTCATATCGGCAATATGCGCGTCCCAACCCTAATTAAATTCAGTTTCAGTTCCACCCTTACTTTATTTAATTTCATGTCATTTATTGATAGATTTCCTCCCTCAGTCATCGCATCACTCAGAACTTTCAGTGCCTCAAATCGAACAGTTTGTTTTTCTATATTTTTTTTTCTCCAGAAGTTTCATTTCTTTTCGTTGGTTTACGTCAACTTGATCCCTTTGTTTTTTTTTTTTTTTTTTTTTTTAAATGTAATTGTGTAATTGGGTTCGCCCATACAAATGTAAATAAATAAAGTACTATGACACCATCTACACGCCAACTCGAGCAATCCCTGAAAATGTCATCGAAATCGGATGAGAATTGTAGAAGTTATGGCAGGGCAAGGATTTCATGACAGACACACAGACACGGAACCAAAATTGTTCAGGAAGGTCTGGAACGTTCAATGAGAGTGGAAATTTTGATTTTATAGAGCTTTTTTTTTCAACCTTGAAAAATGAAAACAAAGCTCCCGCTACCTCGATAGACTCGGAAGCAATGTACGAGAAAGTGACTCAAAAACGTAAAACTAACCAAACTAAAAGTAAGAGTATTGAGGTATCAATACACATAATATATTGAATTGTCCAAAGAACTGAATATAAGAATAATTGCATAATTGTAATTGAAGAGTATCATAAAGAACATTTATTTTGCACAGAGTCGAAACAGTACTGATAACAAATACTTTCATTGCCCTTCCAGCCTTTTACAGTCACTGGACCGCTGTGTTTACGCGAAGACTGGGTTAAATAGAATACTATTCTCGAAATCATTACTGACTACTATTTACCTGATCCCTGGTTCTGACAGGAAGGTGTATCGGATAGGTATCTTCAAATCACTAACTAAACAACAGTTGAAATCGTGCTTTTATTTTCAAAACGATACACAGGTTCAATTCTCAGGATTTACATTTTCATCTTCAAGAGAGACGCTGCGATAGCATCGTAGTAAGTAGTATCCGCACAATAACTGTAAATCAGTTCCCGATAGTTTTAGTCCCCCCAGGTGAACGTCCAGCTTACAGTAGGTTGGTGCCTGTACTATTAATGGAACAACCGTGTTCTTAGTAGAGATGACTGAGAAAAATTTCAGAATGAAGTCACTAATTATACATTCACAATCAGGGAAGTGTGCAATACAAACTCTTTGTGAGTCTTTGTGAGGCATTAGAAATAATTTCTACATGATCAAATTATGAAAATGTATATACCTGTGTATGTGCATGGGGTCTCAGAACAATATGATGTCTGCAATATTTTGCGCTTTAATAATTTATAGGCATTTTCCTCTCATTTTTTGAGCAGCAATAGTTTGCTCATCACAGTGAACTCAAGTAAATGCTCAGGTGTGGGGAAATCTCGAATTATCAGACACTTAAAGAACGTGAATCTTTCGGAATAGTAGTTCGTGATATTGCTTTTCCCAAGAATTCATCAGCACAAAAATCCAACTGTAAAAACCCGATAAATTCAATCATTCTTGAACACTGTGAGAGTGAAAATAATTTGGATAAAAGTTTCAACAACTACAGATGTCATAATATTGGACGTTATTCAAAGTATCAGGCGTGTGAGAAAAACTAATCAGCTGAACTGTAGAAGAATCGTCAGGTAAGTGGTGGCCGCAGCGATAATCTGAAATGAAAACAAACAAAATGTTGAATCTGTCGAAATACTAACTTTGATCCAACTGCGTTCTTATGAACGGAAGCGTTTAACTGTATTTCGTTTAACAATAATTGTTAAACGAAATACAGTTAAACGCTACCGTTAATAATATAATTATTATATGTTGTTGGGGATGAAATGGACTGTATTAATGGTAGCTGATTTTTAATTACCGTTTTAGTTTAACTACTACTTCGATACCATCTAACTTCAAGCAGTAAATTATAAGTACGAGGCCACCCGGCTTCACAAATCCTTGTAAGAGAGATATGAGAAGTTCGGGAAGCACCTGACGCCAAAATGATACAGAAAAACAGGCTGAAGGATCCAAAATTCTAGGGAAACTAGGAAAAGGAATGGTAAAAATGGACTGACCTCGTGACGTCGACGTCGAATTTTACCTGGGGCCCCAGATGTTGAGATCCTCGCTGTAGCCGTGTTTTCCAGGGTGAGTTGCGCGGAAAAACTGTCGCGGAAATTCCGGGAAACTCCGACCGGGAACTGATTGAATTTGTAAATATTGAAAATCGGGTTTTTTATATGGTACGAGTCACGCATGGGAGGTGAAGCCGCAGAGCGCCGAACGAGAGTGTTCTTGAACATGGCGGGGAGGTAGCTAATCTAAGGGAGGGAGAGAGGAGAAGGTAGACCCCCTTCTCACCTGTCCATCAGTCATCAAAGCGTCTAGGTAGGTACTAGTATTCCTAATTTGCCCCGAACATACCCCCCACCATCAAAATCCATTTTGATATATACTACACAATACAAAAAAATATATAAATAACAAATAAATAAACCCCAAAAACCCCATCCCCAAAGTAATTACTAAGTTATTGAGAAGGAAGGATTACCACCTTGTTGGTGGGACGCATCACAACCTTATTAGGGGTGTGTATGCGTACAACTCTGACAGTCCCGTCAGTCCCCGGTAAGATCTGTGTTATTCTTCCCAATGGCCATTCAGATACAGGAGAAGAGGGTAGTCCTGCTGGAGAGTACAAGACTAGATCGCCCTCCTTCAAATTGGGATTGGATTTATGCCATTTAGGACGTTGCAACTGGGTCTGCAGGTATTCGCGAACCCATCTTTTCCAGAAAGACTGGGTCATATGACGAAGAAGCTGCCAGCGGGACAGACGGTTTTGAGGGGCATCTAAAAGATCCAACTCAGGCACTCCCAGTAATGGAGCCTGAATCAGAAAGTGGCCCGGTGTAAGAACTTCGAATTCTTGAGGAGAGGTGGAAATATCATTGAGGGGCCGAGAATTTAGAATGCCTTCTATTCTAGTCAATATAGTCATGAATTCCTCCATTGTGAGATTATGACTACCTATCACTCTATGGAGGTGAAACTTGACGGATCTTATTGCCCGCTCCCATAGACCGCCAAAGTTTGGCGAATATGGAGGCTGGAAAACCCACTCAATTTCCCTCCTTGCTAAATAATGGTGGACACCCTGACCAGAGTTTTTCAAAAATTTCGTGGTTTCTGAAATCTCTCGTGCTGCCCCACGGAAATTTCGTCCCTGGTCCGAGTATAAACGGATTGGCAAACCTCTCCGCGACACAAACCGATCCAGGGAGGCCAGAAAGGCCTCTGTAGATAAAGACGTTAGAATTTCAATATGAACGGCCTTTGTGGCCATGCAAACAAAGAGGACGAAATACATTTTTTCGAGGCGAGCATTACGCAAGCTACTAAACTTTATGGAAAAGGGACCAGCTACATCGACCCCTGACTCAAGAAACGCACGACCTGGAGTAACCCTACTAGGAGGCAGACTAGCCATTTCTGGTTGCTTGGGCTTAGCAACAAATTTGTAGCAACGTAAACAGAGAAAAAGTCTGCGTCTCAAGAGACTTCGTGGGGAGGGTATCCAGTATTCTCGTTGAATGAGGGACAGGACAAGACGAGGACCACCGTGGCCAGAAAATTTGTGATAGAAATCACAAATAAGGGCTGCAAGTTGACAAGACTTTGGAATCAGGAGAGGATGCTTTGTCTTGTAAGGAATGGGTGCATGAGTTAACCTGCCCCCCACCCTGACAAAACCCAAGGGGTCTATAAAAGGGGAAAGGGCTCTGAATTTTCTCGAACAGAGTTCACCTTTCTTCAACAGTGAAATTTCAGATTTCAAGTGTTCGTACTGAGTAACCTCAATCAAAAACAGTCTTGCTTCCCTATATTCGAAAAATGAAATTGGGCCTAATAACCAACATTCTTGGGGTTGCTTCGAAAATTTCATTTTCAAATTGTAGAGAAAACGAATAATTCGAACGCAAGTCCTGATTGCCTTGTCAAGTGAAGAGGATCTTTCGATCAAACACGAAAAACGATTTGGTTCTAAATCCTGGGATGTTAGAACGGGCTGACTACATTTTATTTCGTCATGCGCCTCAGAAGATTCAGGAGGAATATTCATGGGCCACAAGTCGATGGGGTCCAGGAGAAAAGGTGGGCCATGCCACCACAACCTGTCAACCAGAAACTCTGATGGGAGCAAGCCTCTACTTGCTGAATCTGCTGGATTGTCCTGAGTTGGAATGTGGAACCAAGATGCTTCCGGACAATTTTCGGATATTTGTACCACCCGATTCGATACAAATGTCTTCAGCTTATGTGGGGGTGAGTGAATCCACGTCAACGTACAGGATGAGTCTGTGAAGCAGATGACACGGCTAACAACTACCGAATGATTGAGAGAAATCGACCCCTGAATCAGTCTTGAAAGCAGAACCGCTGCACCTAATTCGAGACGAGGGACGGTCCAAGTTTTGAGTGGAGCCACTCGAGTCTTGGACTTCAGCAAGTGACAAGTCACGCCAGAAGGGGTCTCAGCCCTTAGGTACAGGACAGCTGCCATACCCAAGGTGCTCGCATCAGAAAACCCTACGAGTTGAACCATCGACCAGCCAGGATCCAAAATGCATCGAGGTATGGAGAGCTCTTCCAAGAGTGGCAGCTCCTGAAGCACGCTCTTCCCTTGCTGTGCGATGTCTGTTGGAGGTGGCTGATCCCAATCAACACGAGCTAACCATAACTTCTGGAGAAGGGACTTCATGAGGAAAATCACCGGACCAAGATAACCATTGATATCATATGTACGAGCGATTTGAGAGAGCAAACTACGCTTGGTGAGGGGCTCAGTTGAGGAATCAATTTTGTATCTGAATTGATCAGGAATGGGGTCCCACCGAAGCCCCAACACCTTCAAGGAAGGGGAGTCTAAACAACCTATGTCCTTCTGGGAGGTTGTCTGCTCAGGAAGGACCTCCACACTGGAGCTAGCCCACTTATCCAAATGGAAACCAGCCTTCGCCAACATTGTCTGAAGCTCATCACGGAGCTCTTGAGCCTCCTGAACAGATGATGCACCCGTTAAAAAATCATCAACGTATGACTCATATAAGATTGCTCGAGAGGCTAAAGGATAGACTGATCCTTCATCCTGAACCAATTGTCTCAAGGTTCTAAGTGCCAAATAAGGAGCACTGGCAACACCAAAAGTTACTCGAGTGAGTTCCCATTCTTGAATGCAATCATTTGGGGAAAACCGAAATAGGATCCGCTGAAATCGTCTGTCTTCGGGGTGAAGACTGATTTCACGGTACATCTGTTTGATGTCACAAGTTAGGGCGACTTTGTGAAGTCGAAACCGGGTTATTATTTGACCTATATCCCCCTGTAGTTTGGGACCAGATAGGAGAGCGTCATTCAATGTATGACCATTAGGATCCCGTTCAGCAGGGGAAAACACAACACGCAGTTTAGGGTCTCCATTTTCCGGATACTTCATGACACCGTGGTGTGTCATAATATACGGAGTGGAATCATATACAGGAACGAGGTGACCCTGATCAATATAACCCTGAAGATTCTCTTTGTAGAGGCGGGCAAAGGTTGAGTCTTTATCAAAGCGTTTTTCAAGCTTCAATAACCGATTGAGTGCCAGTGAACGTGTGGAACCCAACTCCGGAACAAGTCCGTTTCGAAAGGGAAGACGTACAATGTACCTACCAGACTCGTCTCTACTAACAGTATCTGAGTAGTGCTTTTCACAACGAGCATCATCTGGAGAGGGAGGAACCGGAAGAGACACCTCCTCTTGTTCCCAGAATGATCGCAGAATCATATCTATCTGAGGTTCGTTGGTTTCCTCAACATTCACCAACAAGGCCGTATCGACAGGGAAGGATTTTCTGGTAGGGATAGAACCCCATACCAACCAACCCAGGGATGTATACATCGCGGAGGGCTCACCTCGAATTTGCAAAGGAGAACCAGGTATAAGGTCCAAGAATGCCTGTATACCTAACAAAAGATCAATTTTAGCCGGTTTGTAGAATTCCGGGTCAGCCAGTTGCATTGATCAAAATTGATTAATAAATTCCCCTTCCAATTGAGAATTGGGAAGGTCGGATGTTATTTTTGACACAATTGCAAAATCTACATTGAACACTGGCTGGTCCGAAAAGTGAGGAGCGATCCGCGACTGCATACTACCCAAAACCGGAATAGAGTGGTTGTCACCAACCCCTGAGACTTCTACAAGGCATCTGGAACGCCTTAGACCCAACCGATTTGCTAGAGAATTGGTCATAAAGTTAGTCGTAGATCCAGTGTCACATACAGCACGACATACATGCCATTGGTTATTAACGCCCAAGATGCGGACTCGAGCAGTACCTAGTATGCATTTCTTAGTATTACCTTTCTGTACGGTATTGGATAGGACAACATTAGTACCACTAGAAGACGGACCAGATTCCGATCCAAGAACCCGAGAGGTCGAAGAACCGACAGACCGACTTTGAGGAAGAGAGGCAGGGCGGTGAAGAAGAGAATTATGCTTGGGAGAGTTACAATCCCGGCAAGTAAATTTTGATGGACATTGGGCCACAGAATGTGAACGGCTTAGACAAGACCAACAGAGTCCCAATTTCTTAACCATACAAACACGATCATCTACAGTCAACGAAAGAAATTTGGGGCATGCAGAAATTTTATTATGTCCTGGTGGGGTACATCCGCAAGGAGAAGACTTACTAACAGGGGAAGGATGTTTTGATTCAGGCGAATCAGTGGAAACGAGAACCCTATTACGAGGGGGGTTGGCTTTTAAAGACGTGGGTGTGGATCGGGATGAACCCGCCGACTTGGAATCACCAGGACCCTGATATGAAGGAATATCAGCCAATTTCGCAACCAAACAATAGTTTCGCAAAAATGAGACAAAATCAGCATATTTAGGAAAAGTTTCGCCCAAATGTTGCGTTTCAAATTTCGTTCTAAGGTCTGCATCCACAACCCTGAGACCCATGCTGAGTAACAGGAAGTCCCCCAAATCCGGAACCGCTAGGGATTTCAATGATGTAACACTGGTATCCAGCATGTCCACCATATCTTTGAGTGATTCAATTGATCCCACCTTAGGAGGCCTCATATTCATGATTTTCTTCACATAATGACTAGCAAGCATTCGAGGTTGAGAAAAAGTATCAGTTATGAGTTTATATGCAACTGCATAATTAGCAGGATGAAAGGAAACCGTACTTGCTAATCTAAGAGCATTTCCATCCAGAAAAGATAATAAATATGAAAACTTTTGAGCATCAGTGAGATGATGTACACGATGCACATTAGAATTGAACAGTGATATGAACGAGGGAAATTCTTCAACTACACCATCAAATTTTTTGATATCTAACTTTGGTAAGTTAGCCTTAACTATGGTTTGTTCAGGCTGAACAGAAGGAGGTGTTATGGGGGGAGACCATTGTCGTTGAGCAGCTAACACGGCATAATAAATATCCTCAAAACTTTTCGTAAGATTCCTTTCATCTACCTTTCCTTTATATTCAACATTAGAGTCACAAAATTCTAGTAATTGGTTTAGAATATCCATGAAACGATCGTAATATTTTTCTATGTGTTCACATCTTACGAGAAATATGTCCTTACGCTCGGGGAGCCTAGCAACCATATCGTAAGACGTTTGAACATGCCTAAAAACACGCTCCTTTGCATCATTCAACTTTTTGAATTCGGAATCAAGAGCCATTATTACGGGAAAAGTTACAATATCGATGTAAAAATAACACAGATCAAACGAGGAAAAGACTAAACTTGGCAGGCAACCACACAAACACAGTAAATTATCAACAATAACTTAGTAAATGCAAGATTATTAGATACTTGATTATTAGAGAGAACGAAATAAATTGGGTGATGAGATAAGAAGGACGCCCGGCCGAATGTTTACAAGTTGTCAAGAAACCGTTAAGGTAACTGACAAGAGGCGTGCACCTATTCACCAGACAACAGGTCAATGTTTGTGAGAAAAGTGACTAAGTTCAACCTTCCCATGAAAAGAATTAACGACGATAACTCCACGAAAGTTGACCTGAAAGTTCTTAAATTACCACGTGGACGGCAAATTATAAGAAATCACCCAATTATTTCCAATATTACAATCAAAATACAACGGAAACCCCACTTTATTGGGAAAGAACACCGTAATGAGGTGTTTTAACTATGTGAGTCGATCTAATAGAGATCGAAACCGACTATAACGGGAGGGAAATAATCGCAGAGATTTTCCCAAAAAATAACTAAATATCCGCGAGCTATGGACCAAAAAACGGTATGTTGGGGATGAAATGGACTGTATTAATGGTAGCTGATTTTTAATTACCGTTTTAGTTTAACTACTACTTCGATACCATCTAACTTCAAGCAGTAAATTATAAGTACGAGGCCACCCGGCTTCACAAATCCTTGTAAGAGAGATATGAGAAGTTCGGGAAGCACCTGACGCCAAAATGATACAGAAAAACAGGCTGAAGGATCCAAAATTCTAGGGAAACTAGGAAAAGGAATGGTAAAAATGGACTGACCTCGTGACGTCGACGTCGAATTTTACCTGGGGCCCCAGATGTTGAGATCCTCGCTGTAGCCGTGTTTTCCAGGGTGAGTTGCGCGGAAAAACTGTCGCGGAAATTCCGGGAAACTCCGACCGGGAACTGATTGAATTTGTAAATATTGAAAATCGGGTTTTTTATATGGTACGAGTCACGCATGGGAGGTGAAGCCGCAGAGCGCCGAACGAGAGTGTTCTTGAACATGGCGGGGAGGTAGCTAATCTAAGGGAGGGAGAGAGGAGAAGGTAGACCCCCTTCTCACCTGTCCATCAGTCATCAAAGCGTCTAGGTAGGTACTAGTATTCCTAATTTGCCCCGAACATATGTATTTCGTTTAACAATTATATTATTTAACACATGTATTATTTTTTAATAATTGAAAAAATAATATATGTGTTAAATAATATAATTGTTAAACAAAATACAGTTAAACGTTCCTGTTTATAAGAACGCAGTTGGATCAAAGTTAGTCTTAGTAACAATATATTTGTCACTCCCTGGAAAAACCACGATGCACTGTAGCTGTTTATCTCAATAAATCAATTGCACTGCCGTATTAGGGGACCGCCTACAGGTCAACCCGGGCCATCTATGATCATTTCTTTGAAATCGGATGGAAAATGTAGAAGTTATGGATGTTACAAGGTAATTCACATTTGCGCATGCGCAGTAGCTACTATCAGTCCGGGAGCAATAGTATCCATACAGGACCATTTACATCCTAACCCGCACAATCCAGAAAACAACAAGGAGATACACGTTTGCGCATGCGCAGTCACTTCTATCAGTCCGGGGATGATGATCTTCATAATGGGACCGTCTACACGCCAACCCGCACCATCCCTGAAAATTTCATGGAAATCGGATAATAACTTCGTATAGTTATGCCCGTTACAAGAATTTCATGAGAAACACACAGACAGAAATCCAAAATTGTTAAGAAAGGTCTAAAACGCAAAACGCGAGTTTTGGTTTTGATTTTGGAGAACTGTTTCTTCAACCTTGGAAAGTTAAAACAAAGCTTCCGCTACTTTGGTAGACTCGGAAGCAAAATATGCTAATCAAGGTAGGTGTGTTATTCATGTTGTGGGATCCTCAATCTTCATCCATCCTGGTATTTTCAGGGTGCCTTTCCCTCTCGAAATATTACTTAGCCTTCCTTCTGACTATAACTTAAGTGTATAATAAAATACTTACGGATGTAAGAAGTGGGTATTCCAAGGTGAATAATCCGCAAGCCGAAAACTTGACTCTTCGTTGGTTCGTCAAATAGAGCACAAGTTTCCTCTACAACATTAAGAAATAGCTGTACCATGTCGACTTCAAAATTTTCCAATTACAATTCAACCTTAATTCTGCTAAAGTCATTCAACTCAAATAAGATTGAAAATAGTCCAAGTAAAATACGAAATTCTCCAGATTGGATTCTATTTTTCAAAATTATTCCAAATTCAAATTAGAATTCAATATGCCACGAAATATAGGAAATGGAGACTGACCCAAATGGCTGGTAGGGAAACTGATTCAATTTCTATCCATACGAAAATAATTTGATTGATATTCCAGCACCTCATTTCTGAGCTCTCATTTCAGCTCAAAATTACTTATTTATCCCCTTCAAAGCAGGAAGAAGTGGTCCCATTTTTGTACCGGTATTCTCTACTAATTAATTACAAATAATAAAAAAAAGATGGGTCAGGTTTTCTTAGATTAAAAAAAAATATCGAAATAATTATAATTGTTAGATTCATTAATGAAATCTAGATATTTATGGGAGATTCCAAACAATGTAAGACCCTGAGAATGTATTTTAGAAATCCAAAATGGTGCTAAAATGTCGATCAATGTAAAAGTCGATCAATAAAATGTCGTCAAGAGAAAGGACGAGTTTTTCAATATTCAACTTTACTTATTCATTTACTGGTTCTGTTTAAAATTGTCCTCTTTTTCGAGTAATGTTGAACACACTTTGAAATCGGTTAATTCATACAAAATTTGGATTAGAATGGTTTTTTGAATAATTTTGTTCAACGTGTTTTCTGGAATGTTTTTAGGAACAGGTATAGGTGTAGGTTCATTATGTAGGTTTAGTATGGAATCTTACGTTGGCGCATAGATAATTTCTACTCCGTACGACACGAAACAACTCCGCATAAAACGCCTTCAACTAAAAAATTGAGTAAGATGACAAATTATTAGAAACGACGCACTACTTAGTACTTAACAAATTGTGATATATTTCTAGACATCTCAATCAACTTCCCATAATTTGTTTCTAGGAGTTCTGAATGAGTTGTACCCTATCCTTTTCTACTGTTATTACGTCATGAATCGATAATATAGATTTTACAGCATACAATATTGCCGTATTCAAACGCCGCAAAGTATTACAAAACGGTTTATTATTTTTCTGCGATGATCACCCGTCTGCAAAGAAATCGTCCTTGATATTAATAGTGCCTACCTTTTGGAAGAAAACAACTACCTGCAAAACATCTTAATCCCAAAGTTGTGTCAGCAATCTTCACAAAATTTGGCTTATAAACCAAAAGCCACCCTTGCATTTATCCTCCATAAAATTTCTAGCAGCATGCGATCCTCGAATTTGAATAGCATTTTAAAAACTATGATCTACGATACCCAACATGCGAATTCGAGTCCCCCCCACTCCTTCAGCGGTGATACATCGTAACGTTGAAATTTTGACGTTGAAAGTTTATTATTTTTCTGTGTGAATCACCCGTAGAACTAGATCATGGTTTATTATTTTATTATTTATTTAGACCAAGAAAAAAAAATTTTAACCCCCCTCAAATTTGTTGGTTTACGTTTCAAGGTACGTAGAATCCAAAAATCGAATACAAATTTGGCCGTCCCTCCGCCGTACGCGACACTTTCCCCAGTTAGCATTGACCGATTCTGATGAAATTTGGAATGTAGGCTCCATTTTGGATATAGTTGTGCCCCTAAGATTTTGGTTCATGTAGGTCACTTCTAAGGGTTGAAAAATAAGGTTCGAAAATTTTGAAACCGTCCTAACTCATAAAATGTTGATATAAAGGTGTTGTATTTCCATCAATTTAAGATAGTATTGAATTTTTAGGGATCATGCGGAGCCCTGTAGGACAAACCGTTCGCTCCCTACGAGAGTTTAAGGGTTGGACTTACGATAAATCAGAAACTCGAGTGTGAATCGCAAAAGAGGCCTGATCTCCGTTCAAATTTTAGCTGACCGAAATGCGATTGATGTTCCTCTTGATGTTGGTTGGTGGTAACAGGGCAAAGTCGTGTTCTTTGCTGACGAGTGATCTATATAGAAAAATTAATAAACCATTGTGTAATAATTTGCAGCGTTAATAGTAGCTTCCAGCTGTAACATCGCTATCCGAGAGCAGCTGCTGTGGGTGCCTTCATTACGAAACTTGGTTCTAGGTTGCTAAGGAGGGGCCTAACTGAATGACATAAAATACTGTCAAACGAAACGAACCGGTTCTAACCGGCTAAATCAAGAATTTGATCTACTGAAATTTGAACGGAGATTCGCCCTATTCCCGTCAGTCATACCTATGTTCTGATTTATTCTAATTTCTACCCTCAAGTCCTCATATGTAGCGAACGGTTGGTCCTTGAGAGCTTTGGGTGGTCTCAATCGATTGTAAAAATTCAATTCTATTTTGAATCGACAGAAAAACTATTTTTTTAATTCGACAGTTTTCTATCTAGGGCGATTTGAAAATCACAACCCCTTCTTCTCACCCCTTACAAGGGGTTGACTGACATCAACCAAAAGCTTCGCGGCACAGTGATGTGTGATTGATTAAAAAAAAAATTTAATCGAAAGTAGACCTCATCCTGAGAATTTTGACACCAGCCGTTCTCTTTTTGGATGTGTAGGTAGATGTGACGTCATAAACATTTGAAACTTTGAATAATCATAGAAATAAGTCTACTCACGCTAGAAGGTCGCGGTTGGTGTCAAAATTCTCAAAATAAGGGCTAATTTAGATTTTAAAAAACGCTGCAAATTATTACATAATGGTTTATTATTTTTCTATATTGATCACTCGTCTGCAAAGCCACCAACCATCCAACATGAGGAAAAACATCGATCGCATTTCAATCAGCTTTTGAACGGAGATTAGGCCTATTTTGCGATTCACACTCGTGTTTCGGATTTATCGTACGTAAAACACTTAAATTCTCGTAGGGAGTGAAGGGTTTGTCCTACAGAGCTCCGCGTGGTCTCGAAAAATTCTATACTATCTTAAATTGATGGGAAAACAATACCTTTATATCAAAATTTTTTAAGGTAGGGCGTTTTCAAAATTTCGAAATTCATTATTTGACCCTTAGAAGTGACCTACATCAACCAAAATCTGCGGGGCACAACTAGACCCCAAATCGACCCTACATACCAAATTTCATCAAAATCGGTCAATGCTAAGTGGGGAAATGCTGCGTGCGGCGTACGGACGGCCAAATTTCAATTCGATATTTGGATTCTACGTACCTTGAAACGTAAACCAACAAATTTTGAGGGGGTGTTAAAAAAATTCTTCTAGGTCGATTCCAAAGGTTCATTATTGAAAATAATAAACCAATAACAATAAACAGTTTTTTCGACCATAAGCACACCCCATTAGACCCCAAATGGAGCCCAAACACCAGATTTCATCAAAATTGGTCAACGAGAACACTATGGATTTGCCGTTTTATTTGATTGGATTTATGTACCTTAATAAGTAAATCAAATCAAAGCGCTGTTACTTTTTTGGAGAAATGGTTCTTACTGTTGGCATAGGCTCAGGCCGTTCTCGTTTAGCTTACCTGGATTTCGACACCTCTGGTAGACCAAAGTAGCAACAAAATTCTCATACCATTCCAGATTATACATAACACTTCAGGCAACACGTTGACCTCAAACGGATTTTGAATCACAACGTATAACATGTGGGTAGTTGCGATGGTTGTATAAACAATGAATATTACGATTTGAGGAGAAAGAATCTGGTGGATTTTTTCAACTTGGTTTGCTATTCTAATCATGTGAGCGGCAGCAGCCTCCGGGTAATTTTCGGTGTGGCTGATGACTTCCTTCATCTCTCTTTGTTTTATTTGCATTATTCGAATGTAATGGAACACAACAAGAATACTGCTTAAATCTACCAAAAGTTCCCCAAACACCCAAAGTGGTAAGTGGATGGACATGTTGTAAATCACAGTTACTGTCAGTGCCACGAAGAAATCCATCAATGGGATAAAGTCAAGTGAAATTGGTTCAATGAACTTCTCAGTAAAAGCAAGGTAGTATTCATCCCAATATTGTACAGCAATAATGCGAAAAAGATGAATCCAAGGTATAATACAATTGCACATATCTCCTATAATATACATGCTTGTTGCAATTGAACCGAATTTGTGATAAAAATTGTATGCAGAACATAAAAAGTATAGGTAAACCCCAACTCTACAACTATGGAACACGATCGAATAATTTAGCCAATATTTAGACTTATTATTATTCCCATCAAAAGGGAACACCCCAAAGATCCTGGAGATGAAATGAAATCTCGATATAACATTCGTCATGGCTAGGGTAGATGTCTGCAAGTCACTGCCAAAGTTTTATGTTGTGCAATTTTTGTTAGGGTAACGCCTTTTCACCTTTATTGATCGTTATCGACTCACTCTGGAGGGGTTTATCTTTAGTTGACCTAGAAGACAGTAACTGATGGTCCGTCATGAACAAGAACCGACGCCATCAAATAGAAATGTGAACGAACACAACTAAATACCGCTACAATTTCCAATATCACCAAAATCGTAATTGTAAAGAAATTATGTTAATCACTGATGCTGCCAGAGTCACAGAGAAATCAAGCAGAGGAAAGAAGAAAAGTAATTTTGGTTTCTTGACCATCTCAGAAAACGCAGTCCAGCAACATTCATCCCAATAATGTACAGCAAAACTTGCTCGTATAACATTTAATGTTATACGAGAAAGGTGGATCAAAGATATAATAGAGTAGCTGACATCTCCCAACAACACCGATTTTCTGAAAGGAATGATATAGAGAAATAAAACGCAGCAATTTTATTACTCAACGGTTTTTTATTTGCATGTAAATGTCACCCAACTGCAAAGAACACGGCTGTTTCATTAGTAGTACCTACCGATCATATTATCACGCAAGGTCAATTATCATAAGTTTATTTTGACAGAATTATATTTTACAGAATTGCAGGTCCTTTCATTATATAATTTGATTTTTGGTTGTTAAGGTTGCAGAACTGAATGACTTTAAATAATATTCGAAAAAGAAAACGAAAAATTTTGCACTTTCGGCCCAGACATCCTCGTAGTTTGCAACCTTCTTGTCAGAACCAGGGATCAGGTAAATAGTAGTCAGTAATGAGTTCGAGAATAGTATTTTATTCAACCCAGTCTTCGCGTAAACACAGCGGTCCAGTGACTGCGAAAGGCTGGAAGGGCAATGAAAGTATTTGTTATCAGTACTGTTTCGACTCTGTGCAAAATAAATGTTCTTTAAGATACTCTTCAATTACAATTATGCAATTATTCTTATATTCAGTTCTTTGGACAATTCAATATATTATGTGTATTGATACCTCAATACTCTTACTTTTAGTTTGGTTAGTTTTACGTTTTTGAGTCACTTTCTCGCATTTTGCTTCCGAGTCTATCTAGGTAGCGGGAGCTTTGTTTTCATTTTTCAAGGTTAAAAAAAAAGTTCTATAAAATCAAAATTTCCAATCTCATTGAACGTTCCAGACCTTCCTGAACAATTTTGGTTCCGTGTCTGTGTTTGTCTGTCATGAAATCCTTGCCCTGCCATAACTTCTACAATTCTCATCCGATTTCGATGACATTTTCAGGGATTGCTCGAGTTGGCGTGTAGATGGTGTCATGTACTTGACTAAGTCCTCCTCGTTGTCCCGTCTCACGAATGTTGGCCTTACATTGGCTGAATCAAAATGTGAGTTGGGTAAGGACTCAATTGTTTATCTCGAATTCTGAATTGATAAATATGTGTTGCATACAACCGATGAAAACGCCAAGGAGCCTGAAAACGTGAAAGAGCTACAAGCTTTTTTGGGGTTTATAGCATATATTTCCAAGTTCATCTCTGGCTTAGCTCAGATTTTGCAACTGCTGTTTAAATGACTAAAAAAAGATACTCCCTGGAGTTGGGATGTCAACGCAAAGAATAGTTTCAGGAAAATGAAGGAAATCGTTAGACAAAATCGCAGTTTAGCGCACTACGACCCATTGCTGCCGCTACGGTTGACAGTGGACGCGTCGAATAAGGGCCAGCGGGAGTACTCAGTCAGGTACTATGAAACCATCTACACGCCAACTCGAGCAATCCCTGAAAATGTCATCGAAATCGGATGAGAATTGTAGAAGTTATGGCAGGGCAAGGATTTCATGACAGACAAACACAGACACGGAACCAAAATTGTTCAGGAAGGTCTGGAACGTTCAATGAAAGTGGAAATTTTGATTTTATAGAACTTTTTTTTTCAACCTTGAAAAGTGAAAACAAAGCTCCCGCTACTTCGATAGACTCGGAAGCAAAATGCGAGAAAGTGACTCAAAAACGTAAAACTAACCAAACTAAAAGTAAGAGTATTGAGGTATCAATACACATAATATATTGAATTGTCCAAAGAACTGAATATAAGAATAATTGCATAATTGTAATTGAAGAGTATCTTAAAGAACATTTATTTTGCACAGAGTCGAAACAGTACTGATAACTAATACTTTCATTGCCCTTCCAGCCTTTTACAGTCACTGGACCGCTGTGTTTACGCGAAGACTGGGTTGAATAGAATACTATTCTCGAAATCATTACTGACTACTATATACCTGATCCCTGGTTCTGACAAGAAGGTGTATCGGATAGGTATCTTCAAATCACTAACTAAACAACAGTTGAAATCGTGCTTTTATTTCAAAACGATACACAGGTTCACTTTTCAGGATTTACATTTTCATCTTCAAGAGAGACGCTACGATAGCATCGTCATCGTCTCATCTCCCATCCAATCAACAATCGTTACCTTTACAGATAAGTACCATCCGCACATTAACTATAAATCAGTTCCCGATAGTTTTAGTCCCCCCAGGTGAACGTCCAGCTTACAGTAGGCTGGTACCTGCACTATTAATGGAACAACCGTGTTCTTAGTAGAGATTACAGAGAAAAATTTCAGAGTGAAGTCACTAATAATTAGTCACTAATAATTATTATACATTCACAATCAGGGAAGTGTGCAATACAAACTCTTTGTGAGTCTTTGTGAGGCATTAGAAATAATTTCTACATGATTAAATTATGAAAATGTGATAAGGTTGCCAATACCTATGTATGTGCTTGGGGTCTCAGGACAATTTTCCTCTCATTTTTTGAGCAGCGATAGTTTGCTCATCACAGTGAATGCTCAGGTGTGGGGAAATCTCGAATTATCAGACTCTTAAGGAACGTGAATCTTTCGGAATAGTAGTTCGTGATATTGCTTTTCCCAAGAATTCATCAGCACAAATATCCAACTGTAAAAACCCGATAAATTCAATCATTCTTGAACACTGTGAGAGTGAAAATAATTTGGATAAAAGTTTCAACAACTACAGATGTCATTTTATTAGACGTTCTTCCAAACTATCAGGCGTGTGAGAAAAACTAATCAGTTGAACTGTAGAAGAATCGTCAGGTAAGTGGTGGCTGCAGCGATAATCTGAAATGAAGACAAACAAAATGTTGAATCTGTCGAAAGACTAACTTTGATCCAACTGCATTTTTATAGACAGGAACGTTTAACTGTATTTTTTTTACCAATTATATTATTTAACACATATTATTCTTTAATTTGTCACTCCCAAAAAAAAACCAATGTGAAACAATTGGGTGTGGCGCATAGCTTCCTCGTATCCATAACTCGATTGTATAGATAATCCGATGCACAATAGTATTTATCTCAATAAATCAATTGCACTGCCGTATTAGTGGACCGCCTACACGTCAACCCTATGAACATTTCATTGAAATGGAAAATGTAGAAGTTATGGCTGTTACAAGGAAATTCACATTTGCACATGCGCAATCACTTCTATCAGTCCGCGGATGTTGATTTTCATGATGGAACCGTCTACACGCCAATCCGCACTATCCCTGAAAATTTCATCGAAATCGGATAATAACTTCGTATAGTTAGGCCCGTTACAAGGATTTCATAACAGACAGATAGACAGACAGAAAACCAAATTTGTTATGAAAGATCTGAAACGCAAAACGCGAGTTTTGGTTTTGATTTTGGAGAACTGTTTCTTCAACCTTGGAAAGTTAAAACAAAGCTCCCCTACCTTGGTAGACTCGGAAGCAAAATATGCTAATCAAGGTAGGTGTGTTATTCATGTTGTGGGATCCTCAATCTTCATCCATCCTGGTATTTTCAGGATGCCTTTCCCTCTCGCAATATTACTTAGCCTTCCTTCTGACTATAACTTAAGTGTGTAATAAAATACTTACGGATGTAAGAAGTGGGTATTCCAAGGTGAATAATCCGCAAGCCGAAAACTTGACTCTTCGTTGGTTCGTCAAATAGAGCACAAGTTTCCTCTACAACATTAAGAAATAGCTGTACCATATCGACTTCAAAATCTTCCAATTACAATTCATCCTTAATTCTGCTAAAGTCATTCAACTCAAATAAGATTGAAAATAGTCCAAATAGAATATGAAATTCTCCAGATTGGATTCTATTTTTCAAAATCATTCCAAATTCAAACTAGAATTTAATATACCATGAAATAAAGGAAATGGAGACTGACCCAAAGTGCTGGTTGGGAAACTGATTCAATTTCTATACATAATAAAATAGATTAATGGATATTCACATCCTTTTAGAGCTCTCATTTCAGCTTATAACTACTAACCTTTCCACTTCAGAGGAGATCGATTTTTGGACCAGTTGGACCCTATCGGTTCCGTAAGTGGCTATGCAAGGAATAGTGGAAATAAATAATTTCGATATTATTTTTCATTTAGATATTTTATTAAATTATTTTAGATTACTCTTCTAGTTATAGCTTTTTACCTTTTCCCCCTCCGATGAGAAAACTAAACTAATCCAAGAAGCATCTATTTCTACAAAATCACTTCAAATACCTACCTAATTCAATTTGAAAAAAATGTGAATTAAATTTGAAAATCATGAATTTTATTATGGGTCATTCCATACGTTATCCGATGTAACAACGTACTGTAAATTCCAAAAAGGAGCCAAATTACTAACAATATAAAAAAGAAGGATCAGGTTTTCTTAGATCATGTTTCAAAATAATGTTGAAATAATTTATTGTTTGGTTTATTATGGAAAAGCTACGATTTGTGATTTTCTCATTTTCATGTGATGTTGAACTCCATTTTGAAAACGATGAATACACTTTTAAATGGTTTAACTTAGTTCATTAAAAATTTGGATTAGAATGGTTTTTGAATCGTTTTGATCAACGTGTTGTGTGGAATGTTTTTAGGAACAAGTATAGGTGTAGGCTGGTTCATTATAGTATGGAATCTTACATTGGCGTATAGATCATTTCTACTCCATACGACACGAAACAACTCCGCATAGAAGGCCTTCAACTAAAAAATTAAGTAAGATGTATTAATATAATGTTTTAATATAATATTAATAAGATGTATTAATGAATTATTAGAAACGAAGCATTACTTAGTAGATACTTAACATTCTGATAAATATATCAGAAGGATTCTGGACGAGTTGTTCCCTATCCTTTTTTGCTGTTAGTGCGTCATGAATCAACCGCATGCGATATTATCGAATTCAAACGCAGCAAAATATTACATAACGCTTTATTATTTTTCTACGAAGATCATCCGCAAAGAACTAGGCTTTGGCATTAATAGTACCTACCTTCGGATAGAAATTAACTACCACCAAAACATCTTAATCCCAAAGTTGTGGGTGCCTTCATCACGGAATTTGGCTTTTAGTTGTCAAGGAAGCACAACTGAGTGACTTAAAATTCTCCGAAGGAACAAAGAAGGCCAGCAAACGACTAATGACGAATTCCACAATTTAATCATGATTCATCGTTCAGAGCTCTCGGTGGTCTCATCCGTTTTTAGAACTTGAACACTATTCTAAATTGGTGAAAAAACATCAGCAAACAGTTGATCCCGAAGTGCTCCGTGTAGTGTCCGAAATTTTTCTTAATCGTCGATGTTTTAATGAAAAACAATACCTGTATATCGGAAGTTTTCAAGCTAGGGAGTTTGAATATGTTTTTCCCCCACTTTTCACCTTTTTAAAGTGACCGACAATTACCAAAACCTTCTGGGCACAACTATACCGCAAGTGGAGTTGGTATATCCCAAATTTCATCAGAATTGGTCCAAGGGAACTGGGAAAAGTTTGGCATAAGGAGGACGGACGGAAAAATTAGATTTTTATTAGATTTTTGTATTTTTCTTCCAACATGAACCATCAAATTTTGAGGGAGGTGCGCAATAATCGCCTCAAAAGAATGAAAACTGAGTTATTTTTTGGTAAAAACAATAAAATTTTCGGCCGTAATTTAGAAAAATGCCAGTCAAATTAAAAAATGAATACCTAAACGTGATCCATCATCCCTTATACATTTTTTTTCGCTCGATTTCAAAGATTCATTATTGAAAGTAATAAACCAAATATGGGCCCACAAGAGTTCGGATGCCGAATTTTGGAGTTCTAGGACGGGCGGGAGATGAGTAAGCTTAGGCGCAAAATCTGCTGATCATGCTCCTTAACTTACTCGTAAACACTTTCACTGGAGTTAAATCTCCAGAAGGAACTTCAGCTCGTTATTCATGACCTACGTCGAATGTTTCAGGTAATTTAGGGAGAGAAAATAACTGACATGAATTGTTTTGGTCTTCATTTGAAGGGGTATTCGAAGTACCATCTTATCCATACTTTTTAATGTCTGGATATCTTGACGACCTGCCACACAAGGAGGGTACGCAATTTTTTACCATTTCCCAAATAGGGAAATCTGGAGTTTCAGCTCAGGGTCCAAAGAAACAACCATATTCTACTAATTGAAAAACGCTGCAAATTAGTACACAACGGTTTATTATTTTACTGTGTGGATCACCCGTCAGCATAGAACTCGATTTTGGTTTATTATTTTCAATAATGAACCTTTGGAATCGACCAAGAAAAAAATTCTAATTTCTACACTTAAGTCCTCATATGTAGCGAACGGTTGGTCGTTGAGAGCTTTGGGTGGTCTCAATCGATTGTAAAAATTCAATTCTATTTTAAATCGGCGGAAAAACTATACTTTTAAATCGACAGTTATCTAACTAGGGCTCTTTGAGAATCACAACCCCTTTTTTCACCCCTTACAAGCGACTGACATCAATCTAAAGCCTCGTGGCACAATTAGACCCTAAATGGAGCCCAAATACCAAATTTAATCAAAATCGGTCAACGAGAACACTAGGATTTGCCGCGTACGGCCGACGGCCAGAAAATGTTTTATTCGATTTCCGGATTCTACATTTCTTGATATATAAAATCAAAGCTTTGATACTTTTTATGGTGGAAGTAATGGTTCTTACAGCTGGCATAGGCTCAGGCCGTTCTCGTATAGCTTACCTGGATTTCGACACCTCTGGTAGACCAAAGTAGCAACAAAATTCTCATACCAGTCCAGATTATACATAACACTGCAGGCAACACGTTGACCTCAAACGGATTTCGAATCACATTGTATAACAAGTGGGTAGTTGCGATGGTTGTATAAACAATGAATGTTACGATTTGAGGAGAAAGAATCTGGTGGATTTTTTCAACTTGGTTTGCTATTCTAACCATGTGAGCGGCAGCAGCCTCCGGGTAGTTCTCGGTGAGGCTGATGACTTCCTTCATCTCTCTTTGTTTTATTTGCATTATTCGAATGTAATGGAACACAACAAGAATACTGCTTAAATCTACCAAAATTTTCCCAAATGACCAAAGTCGTATTTGGATGGACATGCTGTAAATCACAGTTACTGTCAGTGCCACGAAGAAATCCATCAACGGGATGAAGTCAAGTAAAATTGGTTTAATGAACTTCTCAGTGAAGGCAAGGTAGTATTCATCCCAATATTGTACATCAATAATGCGAAAAAGATGAATCCACGGTATAACAGAATTGCAGATATCTCCCAAAATAATCATGCTTGTTGCAATTGAACCGATTTCGTGGTAAAAATGGTTGTAAGAAAATATAAAGTATACGTAAACCCCAAATCTGCAAATATGGAACACGATCGAATAACTTAGCCAATATTTAGACTCATTATTATTCCCATCAAAAGGGAAAACTCCAAAGATCCTGGAAATGAAATGAAACCTCGATATTACATTTGTCATGGCTAGGATAGATGTCTGCAAGTCACTGCCAAAGTATGAAGTCGTGCAATCTTTTGTAAAGAAAACGCCTTTACTCGTTATTGATCGTTATCGACTCACTCTGGAGAGGTTTATCTTTAGTTGACCTAGAAGATAGTAATAGATGGTCCGTCATGTACAAGAACCGACGCAATCAAATAATAATGTGACGCAACACAACCACAATATTGCTAAAGTGTCCAAAATCACCAAAATGGTAATTGTAAAGAGATGATGTTAATCATTGATGCTGTCAGTCACACAAAAATCAAGCAGAGGAATGAAGAAAAATAAATTTTTGCTTCCTCACTGTAGGGAAGCTTTGTATTCGTGAAAGAAGTGAAAAAAAATGTCCTCCAAAATCAAAATTTCCACTTGCTTTTTGCGTTTTAGAGCTTTCCGAACAATTTTGGTTCCGTGTCTGTCTGTCTGTCGGTCTGTCTGTGGTCAATCCTTGTCCCGGGCAAAACTATACTAACCTGTGGTCCGATTTTGATGAAATTTTCAGGGATTGTACGGATTAGGTCCTAGACGGTCCCCTATCAATTTCAGCACCTTCGGACCAATAGGAGCGAGTGCGCATGCGCAAACGTGAATTTCCTGGAACCTCGGTTTCTCGGTTTCTAATGAACCGATTTTGCTCAAATATGGAGGTTAGTTAGGGACTAACTTCTAAGGGACACCCTATAATTTTCAATCAAATTGGTCGAGCAATAGCCGCTGCGCATGCGCGAACTTTAAATTTATTGTTACAACCAAAACTCCGCAACTATTCAACCAATTTCGATTAAATTTTCAGGGATTGTGTGGGTTAGGTCCTAGACGGTGGACCGCTAATGTTTTGGTATTCAATAACTCTTTGAATCATAATTTTTTCGCCAACTGATTCTATACGTCCATGTTACAATGAGTGAGGAAGCTATACTGCCCACCCAACTTGGCAGACGTTTTTTTCTTGACCTTCTCAGAAAACGGAGTCCAGCAACATTCTAATAACAACAACATTTTAATACAATTAATGTACAATTACATTTAATGTAATCCGAGAAAGGTGGAAATTCTATTCGAAATCTTTATAAAAATAGTAGAGAAACACAAACGGTGGATACAGCTTTCGTACAAGCACGCAACCACGAGAGACATTTTATGTCTTATGTTTAATAAATTGAGAGCTTTCCAATGAGTGGTGAACGATTTTTGTGGGGTGGAAAATGACTAAGTTAGTTTTCCCTAGGAACGATTAATTGTACGTGAAAATCATCAGAAATTTCCGCGTAACGCTCCCCTTATAACGCTCCCCGCGTAACGATCCCCGCGTGACGATTTTTCATTTATGTGCCATAGTAAAGACATAAAATGTCAAAAGAAAACTGAGAAAAGTTCGCATTTTCGGCCCAAACATCCTCGTACTCTGTAAGGTCAAGGAGGTAATACGGGTAACAAAGTAGATCTGAAGAAGTGAGGTTGTGGGGGGGGGGGGGAGTTAGCGACCTTGCGAGGCTTGTACCAGTAATCCCGATTAATTTCACGATCTACTTTCATTAAGTCATGGTTCATTGTTCAGAACTCTGGATGGTCTCATTCGTTTCTAAAACTCTTGACACGTAAACCATAGATTCCAAAGGTTCATTATTGAAAATAATATACAAAAAAATATTGCAAATGATTATACGACGTTTCATTATTTCTCTGTAAAGATCGCAAGTCCGCTAAGAACATGAATAGTAGTTACCCACTGTGAACTGGGCGATCACCTGGGGGGACTAAAACTATCGGGAACTAATTTATAGTTAACCCTTCAGTAATCGCGGCCGATCTGACAGATCGTGCGAAGGTAGTTTTTGTTCCTCCACAGATAAGGTTGGCGGACCTGCGCTGTCCTTCTCAATTCCTACCTGACGGACGAAGGGTGTTTGTTTGTTTGTTGTGTTGTTCTCCCTGACGTTTGTCCGTGCCGCTCTATAGCGCACATTCAAAATTTGTTTGTTCGCTATTCAAGTCTGCTTTTATAGTGAAACCATGGTAGGTATATGTAGTTATGTTAGAAGACTTGAATACCAAAAAGAAAAACGCTAAAAAAGAAAAAAAAGGAAATTATCAAGATGAATGAAAGGTCCTGGTTCCTTCAGGTTTTACACTTAAAATTAACACTAGATAGTTTTCTGCTACTTTCTGCCTCTAAAATCACGTATGCACTTAATGTCAGTGGTAAAACTAAAATTTGAACAAAAATGTAAGTTTCCACAAATTTAATCTATCAGATCGCCGCGACAAACATGACCCGTAAAAGACTGGGGGGTTAAGGGGGTTTCAGTCGGTCGCCGTTCGTTCCTCGTTCCAGGTTAATATTTCCCTAAATTGCAGGGGCGAAAACTTAAAAAATGTAGCTGAATTTGACATTTTCAAGGCTTTAAGAAATGTATTAGTGGATCGGCCAAGGGTATTGAAAAACTGAAAGACTGCCGCTAGAATCATCAAAATTGAACAATAATTGCTGGAGACAAATGGGAAAACATAACTGAATATATTTTCCCATATTTCACCGGCAATTATTGTTCGAAAAACTTAACTGAATAAATTAATGGTTTTCCCCATATTTCTCTGGCAATTATTGTTATCATCAACTATAATTATATAATTCTTCTATAAATTTTATAATTCAATTATAATCTTGAACAAAGATATTGAAATTCTTCTAGTATAGAGCAACATTTCAGACTAGTAGGAACTGTGGATTCCTCTAGTTCTTTGGCAAGCAAGTCTTGGAAGTAATTCTACCTATCTACCTGGGTACCCACTCAGGACCCAACATTCTTCCCAGTCCTTTCTTTGCTGAATCACCCCTTGCTACTTGCCTAATTGAAAGACTTTTCAATTAAAAATTAACAGCGGCTTCGGCTAATCAATATTTTCATTAGCTCATGATTGCAAACGCTTACATTGATAAGTATACATACGGGCTGGACATGTTTTTGACAAATATTTTATTAATTCCTAGAAAACAAGAAAATTTTAATCAATTAAATTTGTTTTCGCAAAATCGGCAATAACAGCTTCTCTTATTTGATTGAGATGAACTCTGATCGGTTTGAAATTTTGAAATCGGTCAACCGACAGCTGAGATAAGTGTCAAAAACTATTGGCATCTTCCCTCTCACTCGCACACTTGTCTTCCCCAAGCCCTTAATTCAGGATAGTGTCTAAGTTTTTGAAACAAATGAAGCCATCCAGAGCTCTGAACTATGAGCCATGGTTGAATAATGAGAGTTGGTTGTGAAATTAATCGAGATTAGGCACGTGACCTGCCTAAGAGCTTCTCGACCCTCAACTCCCCCTTCCCACAACTACCACTGGTCCCTTAAACGATTAGAAGAAGCCTGTTCTTCGAAGATGGGTGATACCAGTAGTAAATAATAAAATAGTGCTGAAAATAATATAGGTACCGTTGTATATTTTTTGGAGCTTTTATTTATTTATTCATTTCAGAAGGAATGGTTTTTATTGTGGGTATAGGCTCTGGCCGATCCCATATAGCTTACCTGGATCTCCACAGCGCTGGTAGACCATAGTAGCAACAAAATTCTCAAAAAAGTCAAGAGCATCCGAACCACCCAAGGTAACAAATTGAATTTCATCGGGTTTAGAATCACTTCATATAGCATGTAGGTAAGTGAGGTAGTTGAACTAATAATGAATGCTACGATTTGTGGAGAAAGAATTTGGTGGATTTTTTCAACTTGGTTTGCTATTCGGATCATGTGAGAGGCAGCAGCCTCCGGGTAGTTCTCGGTGTGGTTGATGACTTCCATCATCTCTCTTCGTTTTATTTGCATTATTTGGATATAATGGAACACAACAAGAATACTGCTTAGATTTATGAAAATTTTCAGAAGTACCCATAACGGTACTTGATTGTAGATGTTGTCAATGATTATTATTGTCAGACACACGAATAAATCTATGAATGGAATGAAGTCAAGTGCAATTGGTTTCATGAACTTCTCTGTGAAGGCAATGTAGTATTCATCCCAATAATTTACAGCAAATGTGATGCGAAAAAGATGAATCCAAGGTAAAATAGTATTGCAGACATCTCCCAAAATAAACATGGATTTTGCAAATAAACCAGTTTTATAATAAAAATGGTATTTAGTAAACAAAAAGTATACGTTAACCCAAAATTTACAACTATGGAGCATGATCGAATAACTTAGCCAATATGTAGACTTATTATTATTCCCATCATAAGGGAAAACTCCAAAGATCCTGGAGATGGAATGGAACCTCGATATTACATTCGTCATGGCTAGGACAGATGTCTGCAAGTCACTGCCAAAGTTCTATGTTGTGCCATTTTTTGTTAGGGTAACGCCTTTTCACCGTTATTGATCGTTATTGACTCACTCTGGAGGGGTTAATCTGAACTTGACCTACACGAGTATATACTCGTCGGCATATACTCAAGTATTTACTCGAATATACTCTTAGTAACGAATGGTCAGTCTTTTACAAGAGATGAAGCAGTCAAATGATGAATAATATATTAATTTTTTCAAATATCAGTTTGAAAGTTGTGGTATTTTGTCTTTTGCCATTTCTTCCACACGTTTGACATGTAGTCACTGTACGGATTTTATACACGTTTCGTTCTCAAGAGTTTGACATGGATATGAGGTCTTTTAGCTTGCCGTCGGTGAAGAAAATTTGTGACATTTTTTCAGGCCCAAAAATTGTAAAACAACTCTGGAAACAGGGTTCAATTCCAGGTAATGGCATTACTTTTATTCGTAATTCGGACAGTTTCCAATGTGATATGTATCAAATAAAATGTATAACAACATTAAATAGTATGTAAAAAATCAAAACAATTCGGGTTCGGGCACGGGTCAATGCTTTCGGGTGGTCTTACCGCCAGGAGGAGTAGGTTGAGGATGAGCAGCTTAATTGTATTTGGTGCTTTATTCCAACGTTGGGCAGAAACACCATCGGGTCCAGCGGAAGTGGAGTTCCTGACACGGTACTTGTGTGCCTCGTCAGACAGCACCGGCGAGCACAAGATGCTGCACAAGGAATCCCTGGTGAAGACTGGAGGAACCACACGCTCCCCAGGGTCGTGACTGGGAGCACTCAGAAGTGGCCCTCAGAAATCCATAAATTCCTGGAGAGCGGGTTGAACTTGATTTTCCCCATTCTCCTCCAGTACCTCCGCAGCCACACGCGCCGGATGCTTCCTCCACAAACTCTGAACCCAGTGGTACTCCCGCCATCTTGCTTGCTTAGCTGCTCTGCGACCTCCACGCAACACCACTCTGGGAGGAGGTCCCCCATGGTGCTGCGTCAGGGTCGCATCCCCAACCCGCGGAAGATTCTTCCCAAATAAGCTGCAACCTAATCTTCCAGGTTATCCAGCCCTTCAGTAGCTGGCCTCACCAGATCCTGCAGGTAGGCGCTTTTATAGCCTTCAATACGACCTACCTGCACTCCAAGCCTCAAGACTTTGGTCTTCAGATCGGCAAGAAGACCAGAGGTCCCGAGGGAGGGATACTGAATGGCAGGCTGCTGCTCCACATCAGCAATAGGAGATGCGGGAGAAGCCCCTCTGCTATTTGCCAGGATAGCTTCCTGGACAAGCTGCTTGTAGTGGGGCTTCAGGTGAAAACGTTCGCTTAAATAAACATTGATGTTACGTATCCCATTGTGCACAGCCATCGCCTCAACTGCCGCCATCCTGCGCAATTCGTCAGAAGCATATCAACTGGTTAAACTGGTCTAATGCTTATCCAATGGGACGTCCCCTGGAATGCATGCATTACTAAACAATATGTTTCAACCTGGTTCGATATTCTAATCAAGTGGGCGACAGCAGCCTCCGGGTTGTTCTTGGTTTGTTATCCCATAGGAGTAATCAATGTCTGATGCAGATAACAATAATCTGTTGTTCCTTTCGAAGATGAGAGAGTGTCAATCTTTTGTCCAGATAGCAGATAGTTAGCAACTTTGATTCTGACTGCGGGATAGTCAGTAAGTACTGATATGAAATCATCGGATATAATTAATGGTTGTCGTAAACTCTCAAGTGAAATGAAACTTATTCTCACAGCTTGAATATGCGGAAAATGTACGACTTTCAGTCCTCTCCACTTCATACAAGAAGGGTGTTCTTCAGTATCTCCCTCTTAAGTGAACTTCTATAAGAATTTGAATGTTGGCACATTCTCACAGGGTAGGAAAACACCAGCGGAATAATTTCCAGTTCAATTAAGAACGTGTCTTGAAAGTTGGGTTGGAAGAAAATCTGCGTTAAATCTCCGTGTAATATCAATAACATTTTCCCGCCCCTTCAGCCATAATTTGAGTGAACCCACCTTTCACACATCGTCTTCCATTTTCGGGTGATTGCATCACTCAAAGGTTCTTGCTCCGCCGCCTCTGGGTTTGTTTTCAGTAATGAACCTTTCAAATCAAGCGACAAAAATTTGTTGGTATGCTTTTCATGGTACGAAGATTCCACAAATGGAATAAAACATTTCCCGTCCTTCCGCCGTACGCGGAACTTTGCCCGGTTCCTAAGGACCAATTTTGATGGACTTTGGTATAACTGTTCTATTTGAGGTATAGTTGAGCCACGAAGCTTTTGGTTACTGTCCGTTCCTTTTAATGAGTGAAAAGTGGGAGACATTTTTTAAAAAAGGGTAGCGTTGAGGGAGCTCTGAGGGACCAACCGTACGTCTAATGTGGATAATTAAAATCAAATTAGAGAATGTTCTTGACCTGCTTTCATCATCCAACATGTGTTCAATTTCTAGAAACAAATTATGACATCCAGGCGATCAAACATTGTTAAATGTGCTTTTATTCTGAAATTTATCAGAAGCTTGCCAGTTTACGTCCCTACTCTCTGAGGCCCAAAATCCTCTACCTCCCACCTGCCCTTGCTCCTTTGAAGGTAGTTGACAGTTATCTCGCGAGGTTGGTTATGTTGTCTCAGTTATTCTGTGTTGGACGAATGATAAGTCAGTAACACTGTAGCGGCGAGAGGCCTATTTGATAAGCAAATGAACGAATGTTGTTTTGGTGGACGACTCAGGTCCCCAGTTCATCCACTACATCCCCCCTCTAGACTGGGAAGCCAGTCTCTCTCTGTCCTGCTAGCTTTCCTCAACTTAAACCCGCGATTGCCCTCGAAAAAACCGCAAACACCTTATTGTACTCTACTACCGCCAAAATTAATTTTATTTTCATCTTTAAGACATACGCGGTACAATAAACGGAGATTTCTCCCTTATTTCCCCCCGGATTCCGCAAACTGTATCCACGTGCCGTCGGTCGCCTTCGTGTTCCTGGTAGGTTTCTGAATCAGGATTTTTACCCTCGGCCGGGGAAGTAAGTTAACGCTGGAGTGAAATTTGGCGAGTCTTCACTACATCACTAAATTTGTGGATTTTCCCCCTCTAAATCCCTAATATTACAGTCCTACTGCGGAAGCTATGTTTATATTCTGTTCATTCGATTTTCTGGCTACAATTTATATTTAACTGATTCTTGGATCCTTTTCCCAGCGCATCAATTAAATTTAATGAGTATCTGGTTCCCCTCCCTTGTTAAGATTTTCTTACCCAGATTTTACACCCTTTTCCAAACACGATTTTGAATACTGGAATACCTCGCGTTACTAAACATGTTTGACGGATGATCTACAGAAAAATAGTGAAAGATGGTAATCTTTTCTTCCGGGCAGAAGTTCTTACGTTACAAAAAATCTAAAGAACCTCGAATCCCGTCATATTTATTCGACTGGTAATCAAAGTTTCACATTCTTCTCACACAATTTTTGTTAGGTAGGCTTTTTCCTGATTGTCAAAATCTTGCTCTTAACGAATTTGGATCCCACCTCCAACAACGAAGAAAAGGGTTACCTTAACTAAAAGCCCATTTTGTAACATTCTGCTCAGAGAACGATATGCAGCTGCAGAAAATGTTATTGTTCCCAGACCTAGATTACCATTTTCAACCCGTAGATGATTGTTTAGAAAAGTAGTGAAGTGTAAGAATCATTCCAAGAGGAGAAGGGTCCAATAATTATTGGTGGTATTAATTAGTGCAGCTACAGGAATTTCTGGTCGAATGAGGAGCACCAGTCCCTTTCTGTGGAGAGGGGGGAAGAGTTCGTAGAGACTTGAGGTCCCTTTCTAACCGCCCTCGGACACTCACTCGAGTGTTTCGTCCCCAAGTAACCCAAAGGCCGCTAACGAGGTGCCCTTGTCAAGTTGAAGCCAGTAATCTACACGTCTGTAGTAGTTTCGTCCCTCCCCTAATCAAACCCTTATCTCATTCAATTGTATTCCAGTTACAAGTCAAGTTTGTTACTTGTCAGAAAGAAACAATAACAATCCGAGCAGTCAAATCAGTTCGCCCCCCATTATTGGTCACACGTCGAAGTTCTTATCTCATTATCTCTTCTCAAGGAAACCTGTTCACAATTCGCCAGACTTATCATAACCTGCTCCTGCTTAGCCTTGAAGGCAGGTTTTATCTGAATAACAATCAGTGCCTGTTTATAATGTCACCTCAACGACCACATTATTAATTTTTAATTATTTTAAAATTTACTATTCCCGTATTCATTTTTATTTTATTAATATTTACCTAAAACTTGACTGCTTACCCAATTTATTATGATATTTTCATACAAAACAGAATTGTAATTTCTTGGGTACCATTAATCAGTAACATCTTACTCGTGTTTAAGGATTTTTGTACCATTTAACAAAGTAGATGATAATTTTTTTCCTTACTCATTGCCTGTAATCCTAGATAGAGTAAAACAAAATTATTTCGCGAAAAGCTAATATTTATACACTAACACGCTTTTCGCTCTTTCATTATCGAATATTAGAAGGCTTTGTGTTTGTCGCAGGTCAAGAATGTTGAGTTCAGGCTGCAGAGCTCTCTTTGGTCAATGCTTGTTCCGGGACTGACTAAACAAAATAACTGACCGACATTGATGAATTTTGATAAAATTTCAGCAAAAGAATTTATAAAGAACATACAAAAATTTTATCGTTCACACAGCTGAATACTTTTTAACACTTTCAATTAATTTCAATGGTGTCCAGGAAACTAGTAACAATTTATTCGAGCTATAACAGCTCCCAAAGCTGATCGAAACCCCCTTCAGATCATCTAATATACGATGATGAGAAAATATATGTACAGAGGGGAATTCGGAGCATTTATTCGAACTATTAGTCACCCCACCTAGAATGACACAAACAAATATTTGTACCTATGTACTTTCAGAAAGGGGCAAGGAGATGGATGAAGTTGAGGGAGTGTACTATACTATGTAGATAATATCTGCTACTGTACTATACTATGTAGATATACTATATATGTATGATGATATGTAGATATAATATCTGTTACTTTACTATACTATGAGTGTACTATACTAAGTAGATAATATCGGCTATATTATAGCCGATCGTAAGTTGCTTTTCTTCGCTTGGCATCCTGGAGCTAACGTCTAGCTTAATAATCCTTCAAAAAAATCAAAGAAAATGAGATAAAAGAAGTTATTTTTGAATAATACATCTTTGTAAGACATTTTACATTTCCTCTTGACAGAAAGGGCAGTAATTTCCCCAAAAAAAGGAGCCCAGTTTGTCATTCGTATTCAGGTGTCACAGAGGTGCCCTTGAAATGTCAAATTCAACAGGAGTGCATTTTAGCAGAGTCAGCTGATCAGGGAGGTGCTTAGTTTGTCATCTCGCAAAGTATCCAAGTCTCAATATTTCGGCAACGATTGTGCCAGTAACCAACACATTTTACATTTTTACTTATATCGAATTTCTTTTCACACCCATCCATTTAAGACAAATTAATATGAAATCCCTAGAGGATTTTCTGTTGAGGATACTGTGGTTCTTCAAAACCTCAAGTTTTCACCAACTCGAATCAAGTTCGAGAGGCGTTCGGAAAAAGGAGTTTGAAAGGGGGGGGGGGGAGGGTCCTCCTCAGAAAGGGTCTGCTGTTACTCATTAAACCAGAAGAATCCCGTAGCAACACTAATTAATACTAGTACCGAAGCTCTCTCCCCACTCCAATTAATGCATAATTCATACAGTCTTGACTTACTAGAGAGATGAATCCTATCAAATCATTTATTCGCTGTCTGGAGAGCAACGATTTAAATAATTCCTTTCAGAGAGAAATAACTAATCTGATAATTAAAACGCTCGGTTATAAACGACAAAGTGCCCCAGAAAGGAGCACAATTACCTACTTCATTTTAATTCCGTGGATATCTCCTAAGGCCTTTTTATGATATTAATAATAACTCTTTGGGGATCTGGGGCACGGTATTGTAATGAGGTGGAGTACATTATTTACGTCTTTTTCAATAGACAGGTAGATTTGAGATTTAGATACATTCGTGATGTGAAGAGCATCTCTCGTGATTAGGCTCCCATAAAATCTCTCATACAACTTAGCTGCTCTCTCCGACTCGCTCATAAACTCACTCAACTTAAAAACGACTCCTCTACCCATTAAACAACTCACTATCATATCAAGATGACTAATCTCAACTGACGTCTGCAAAATGGCTTTAACTCTGATTCCCCCTGTCTTGAACAACTCTTCCACTATAATATTTGCTTTCTCAGTACCAAAGATAATTTTGTGTCGGACGGGGTGAAATTAATTGCAGGAGCTAGTATTTTTCTTAGCGGTCGCTCCACCACTACCAATATATTTTTTTCATAAATGTTGAACTTCAGTAGTTTTTCCATCAATACAACTATGTCTTGTATGATTCCACAGCAATCTTCCCTTCCCTTTTCCTACACGTTACCTCACATGTTTATGGAGGTACCCAATCTCAATTTATTTCCGTCTCCTTCCACCTACATTTTATAGTGATTACAAAAAGGAGAAGCTCTTCTGGGGATGTCGGAGCACGGATTAAAGGAAGCTATTACTTAAATGAGTAGCGAACACGGAAAAAAGTCACATGTCGAGAGATTTTTTTAGATAACGACACGTGGTGGAAATTTGACTTAAAAGGATCCCGCCTACGCCCGAAAACGTGCCTTTTGAGTTGACGACGAAAATGCTTGTGGTTCTGAATCACACGTATTTTCAATCGTTAACGTAAGTGATGAGCAGCTCGGTTGTTGGGTGAAAAGTTTCGTTTTTCCAGTGATGAGATGAACAACAGTTCGCGCCATGAACTAGAGGGAGAGATTAAGAGACATCTTGCAATGAAAAAGTTATGTATTTTAGTAATTAGTGTAAAATTCTTATAGGACCCATCACAAATTTAAAATTCATGAACGTTTTTGAATTTTTTTTTTTAATTCACAAAATACAAAATAAAAATGTTGTTCTATGACCCATGTTATATTTTGTTGATTGTAAATTCAGGATGGACATTAACATTTTGATGGCAACGTCAACTTTATTGACATTAGGGTCCAACTGAAACTTCTCCTCTTCAAAAAAATGAAAATAAGAAACTTCGCCAAATTTTCGAAAAACATATTTTTCTTCGTTGTTCCTAGTTTTTTCATTATCTTTACCTTGGTTAGATGTTTAAACCTTGACTCTTCTTCTTACTCTGAAGATCAAAACTTGGTGAAAGAGGAAATGAAGTTATATCGATACCTTAAAGCTCAAAGAGTCCATCTTCCACGTGTTATGTGTTGTTCAGAAAAACTCAAATTTAACAAAACTATTATTGACCTATAATTGACCAAACGTGAATTCCTTGTAACAGCCATAACTTCCACATTTTCAATCAGATTTCGATGACATTTTCTGGGGGATTATGCGGATTAGGTTGTAGATGGTCCCCAATGAAAATCGAGGTCTTAAAGTTGACAGTAGTCTCTGCACTTGTGCAAACGTAAAATCCTTGTAACAGCCATAACACTTACATTTTTCATCTGAATTTGATGAGAATTTCTAGGATCGTTCAGATTGGCGTGTAGATGTTCCCCTATGAAAATCATCTCCAGACTAATAGTAGTTGCTGCGCATGCGCAAACGTGATTTCCTTGTAACAGCCATAACTTCTACATTTTCCATCCGATTTAGCCGAAATTTCTCGGGATTGTTCAGATTAGTTTGCAGATGCTTCCCTTTGAGGGTAGTGGAAGGTACTTAGAGGTTACTACTGTGTATCGGATCATCTATACAATCGGGTTATGGATACGAGGAAGCTATGTGCCTCACCCACTTGGCAGACTTTTTTTCTGTTGAACCTAATCTCAATAAAGTTGACATAGCTGATATTTCGAGTCGATTTCCATCCTCGGCTGAAATTAGAGATGAACTTTGACTGATTTTGTCAAGTTCAATTCTATCTATCAAAATTATCTTTATGCCTTACTCATGCAGTTGAAATTAGGTTCTGGGATTTCTAGATTTTATGCAATCAATGGTACCTACTATTACTGTTTAATATTCGAAGAGTAAAATAATTAGAGAGCAATGAATGGAATTTATAGTTGGACACTTTAATTATGATACAAGATGGAATGGGGTATTTCGGTGGGTCGGGAATTCAGGTTTTTGTCCTCAAATTTGGATTCAGTACCATTGAAAACCTCTATACTCCAACTTTTTGCCCATTGATACTATAACATGTGGTAGAAAAATTAAAGAGATCACACGTTTGAAAAAAAAAGGCGGGCCTTCATGATCGCACAAACACTACGCCGTGGGCGTGTGTGCATAGTATTTTGTAGTATCCAAGGCTATGAAGCGTTCGAGACTGCACGGGATTAGTGGAATGTCTCGTCAGCAAGTTAATACGTCACAGCAAGTTACTACGTCACATCATTCAAATCTTCAACTTTCATTAGCTTCCCTAATTTCTTCTAAACATTTTCTCAACGAACAGACCCAATTATCTTTTGAAAAAAAAAATTAAAAAAATTGACTGAAATACCTCATTTTACTGGAATATTCCTCATAGGTATCTAATTACTCAATCATACCTTCCGGTAGAATTTTCCGCTCCTGTCGGATTTACATCTCGAAAAAAGATAAAGACAAAGAGATGCCTCTTTATTTATTGCTCTAACAAGAACAAATTTTGAGGCTCATTTGTACAACTTATGATAAATCCCAGTTGAGAGAGCGACTATTACCCCTTCTACCGTAGGGACGTAAAGTAGAACATCCCGCCTTATTTGCCCCGAAAAAAAGCTAAGGGCGTGAAAAGGACCCAGAAGGGGGATCACGGGTAGAAGATAAATGTCAAGGAACTTATTGGCTATAAGAGAAGTTTGATCGCATTGCCCTCATCCAACAGTTATATTAGCCCCTCTGAATCTAGAAGCGGCTCAGAATACTAAACTAACTTCCTCAATTCCCACTTTCTCCAGATTGTTTTATCGAGTTCTTTTTTCCTAACTCTGGAACATATCTACACTTAGAGATCAGCATAATTCGGGAGTTTGGAGGCCTTGAATTTTTTTCAGCTGTAGGGTAACACATTTTTCTTGTTCTTCAATTAAGGGGACGTTCGAATTGATGGTAGCTACCAATTTATGCGCGAGGCGTTTCACTGGTTTATTACTTTTCACACCTAAACCGTATATTACCGACGAGGTCAATCTTGAGGAGTAGATCAGATATTTAATTCAAGCGACGTTTTATATGAATGTTGAAACATTTTGAAAAAAGGATACACACCATGCGATTCCGCACGTCTGATTTACTTAATCGGAGCCATCTAACGTATTTCTTTTCTTTTTTTTCAGGTAAGCAAAAGCAAAATCTTTGGGAGTTGCTAGTCATGGGTAAGCTGCATGTGAAAAGAGTAAATAACTGTTTTAGTCAAATTCAATTTGTATAATTTATTGCTCATGTTTCGGTAATATCTGTGAGGACTTCCATAGAAGATAAGCCCCTTAAGATCTGCCAAGAGTTTGGAGGGTATTATTAAGACAAAGAAGTTGGGCAGTATAAACACGGTCAGTCGGTCATGTAAAATCCTACCCGCCATTCCCAGACTACATCACTAGACTATAACATTACCTACCAGATGATGAACGAAACACATTCAATAGGAAGGCTGAGCATACAAGTAAATTAGGAACTAACTGAATTATTCAAGGTCCATAAATCCTAACGAGTGAACAGATAGAGACACATTTCATTCATACAAATTAACTTTCCCTACCAATCGTTTCATTTGCGACCCCTCGTATTTGCTTACAAGTTAAAATGTGGTCGCTTCTGACATTCGTCCCTGAATTCATTTGGCGTCGACCTTCTGTCTTCGTGTCTATCTGCCGGATCCTCGTAAAAATACCATCGAAAAAGGGTCCACTTTGATAAATTCACCCCTTCCGGCAGGAGAAATGTTGACACGCGCCAGGGAGTAAATGCCACTGACCGATTCACCGGAATATTATACGCTCTCCCGGTTACTTCGCTCAGTCGTTCTAGTGCTGATGAATTTCAATAAAGTGAAATTGAATAGAATACAATCATTGAGTCCCGTTGCGTTTCAGAGTTTGGTTTATTCAATTTATTATGAAACAAAAAAAAAAACCGTTGAATAAAGTCGAATTGATTGGGCATCGAATTCAATTCAAATTGCCTCGCGCGTTATGTGATTCAGATGGCAGTAATAGTTGGATATCAAAGTAAATTCTCAAATTGCAAACTAACAGTTGGACGGCGCAATCATCTGCTACTATTGAATCATGTAACCTTGTGTAACATATTATCCTTATTATTATTGCAACATACAGGGGTGAATATTGCAGTTGTATGATATTTTCGGTAATCGACAGTATTTTTTTTGGATGATGTGAGAAAGTGAATATTAATAGAGTAACTTTGCAAATAATTGTTAATTAATAATTAACATGATTAATTAATAATTCATAGTGCCACTTTGAAGAATTTATGCAATAATCTGTTTACTATTGCATCATCCTGACAATGATAGTACGATGAAGAATGCTACCGCATTCGATTATCACGACATTTTAGGTTAAATGTTGCAATAACTGGTTATTTGTTGGTCTTCTAAGGGAAGATAATGCAATAGTCTAGGATTTTTGGTCGTATTGAAGTTATCCGTCAATTTTGGTTTATTATTTTCAATAATGAATCGACCAAGAAAACAATTGGTTTAATCCCCCTCAAAATTTGTTGGTTTACGTTTCAAGGTACGTAGAATCCAAAAATCGAATACAAATTTGGCCGTCCGTCCGCCGTACGTGGCACTTTCCCCACTTAGCATTAAACTATTTTGATGAAATTTGGTATATAGGCTCCATTTGGGGTCTAATTGTGCCCCAAAGATTTTGGTTGATGTTTGTTTGTATCATTCTGGATTGAAAATGCAATAATTGGTTATAAATGCAAAATCCAGTGATTAACTTTGCAATCAAATGTATTATTACGCCATCCTGGGTAAGAAGGTCCAATCATCCGTCATTTTTGCGTCAAGGATGATGTGATGGTCTGGTATTCTCTGGTCTCTTGTAGTGATTGGAAAAATAATCAAGGATTTTCGGTGATCCTGATGCAATCTATTGTTGATATTGCGTTATCCCCCCCTCCCCCTGGGGACTGAAGTTTGTAATATTCTGGTAAAAAATGCGGAGACTCGGAAGAAGAAGAAGAAAAAGCATTTGTTGCACAGGGAATTACAGTATGTATCAGTGTTTTTATAACATATCCTAGATAGTAATATTATCTAGATATTATCTAGATCTAATACTAGATATTATCTAGTATTATTTTATAAAATGTGAAAAAGTTCGAGTAATCTGACATTTTTGCAGTGTAGTAATTAAGGACAAAATAATACAATATATTATTTTGTCCTTAATTACTACACTGCAAAAATGTCAGATTACTCGAACTTTTTCACATTTTCCTTATTTACTACACTGCATAAATGTCAGATTACTCCTTTTTTACATTTTATAAAATCCAGGTTTTTCAAACTCGAATTAAACTCAGCCAGGTTGAAAATAATTCCTCAACCAACATGTTTCATGAGGGTTGAAATTTTCTAAATTACACTCACGGTCCTACTTTAGGTTTTTGAATAATAGTTGATTGTAGAGTATGATTAATTGCGTGCACTTTACGAGTATGCACACATTTTTATGAAGGTTCTTATTCACGAGAAAGACGGTGTGAGCAACATATAATTGTATATGTAAAGCCTAAACAAGCAATGAAATTTTGATATTCCTAATCAACAAACGTACAGGGCAGCTGCTGCTTCGAATCCGTGGCAGGTCGCCTCGATTATCATGCGCATCGAGTCAATATTGATGAACACAGATTGCTTCCCCCAATTATAACTGAATGATGGGCTGATGTCAGGGTAACGTCGTCTACAGATACGATGTCATACATCGTAGTTGAAGAGGTTGTCCAGTGCGCGTTGTCGTCGAGGCAATTGAATGCCGTTACGTGGGTATCTACTGATAAGCCCGTCAGCCTGGGATGACGTCAGTTAGAGCGAAGTGAATGATAACGCGCAATAATCCTGCGTGATAGTCATATTAGGGTAATGATTAAATTTGTCTCTAGAGAAATTGGTGTAAATTGTGTGTTTTGTACACCTAAAATATCTTCAAATTTTAAAATATTTTTATGAATATAGTATTATTATATTTGTACTCCGAACAAGAACAATAAATTGCTGCAAATTATTACTCAATGATTTAACATTTTCTGTATGAATAACCGTTCTGGAAGAATATTAAATATTTGAGTAATTTGATGTTGTCGATAAAAGCAGTGAACCTAACATGATCGTATAAATACGACAAGACAGGAATTTCTGAGACCCTCTTAAGCCCTCCCCATCGTGTTGTAATATTTAGAGAAAATTTGGTAACTCACTAATGGGATGTACTCATTCAATTCAAAGAATGTCGACTCTAACAGCACTTTCCTAGTTCAAAAGTTGCGTGTTAGTACAAGGGTCGTTCCACTAAGTAAGGGTTTGGAGTTGGTACTCGCAACTTAAAACAAAATATTGTTTAGTAATGCATGCATCCCAGGGGAAGTCCAGGAAGTGGTTCCGCTCAATGTAATTTAGTTAGTATTTCGAACCATAAATATTGAACCCTCAGCCACCTTTACATTGAATGGATTTGGATCTATGATACCCAACAAGGGGATTCGATCCCCCTCCCCCCCATCTTCAACAACGGTGTCAATCTGGCACCACAGTGGTAATACGTTGTAACGTAGAATTTTCAACTGTTGGTTTTAGTAGGTAGTCCGTAGAAGATCACATCTGTATTCAAGGTGAAACATCTATAAAAACCCACGAAATACTTTGTTTTTGGTATCCTCGCACCATGGTGACAACCTGTGCGCACAGATTGTGGCATGGTGGCACATAGAATAATTCATGCAAGTCTAGAGGTATATTTATTATGTTCCCTGAATTTAAATTTCATTTTTCATTCATTCTCCCAAATAGGAACCGAAATATTGATAAATCTGGTATTTTGTGAACCCCCACTCGCCCCTCCCCTCAGTTCAAAGTGTCGAACACAAACGCAGCAAATTATTACACAAAGGTTAATTATTTTTCTATATAGATCAATCGTCTGCAAAGTACTCGGCTTTGCCATTGTCACCACCTACCTACCACGTACCTACAGCGATCGCATTTCGCCAGCTGAAATTTCAACGGAGATTAGGCCTCTTTCGCGATTCTCACTCGTGTATCTAATTTATCGTCCAACACTTAAGTTCTCGTAGGGAGCGAATGTTTTGTCCTACAGAGCTCCGCGTGGTCTCTAAAAATTCTAAAAATTTAATACTATCTTAAATTGATGGAAAAACAATACCTTTATATCAAAAATTTTTGAGCTAGGACGTTTTCAAAATTTCAACCCTTATTTTTCAACCCTTGGAAGTGACCGACATCAACCAAAAGCTTCGGGGCACAACTAGACCCCAAATGGAGCCCATACACCAAATTTCATCAAAATCGGTCTATGGGAATTAAGGAAAGTGAGTACGGCGGACGGACGGCCCAATTGTCATTCAATTTTTGGATTCTACGTATCTTGAAACGTAAACCAACAAATTTGTTGATTTTTTTTTCTTGATCGTTTCCAAAGGTTCATTATTGAAAACAATAAACCAAAAAGAAGCACGCAAACCGGGGAGAATTGAGGAGTACCTAGGTAGCGCGCTCAAAGTATCGTCAGAATGAACCTTATTTTCATCCCTTCTCCTCCTAAACACAAATTTCTAAATTCCGGTGACGTAGTGCACAACTAGATAGATTTCTATGTCGAACAAAAAGCGATCCACGCAAATCGGTGATAGATTGAGACAAGATTATGCTTGAAATCGCACGTTTTTGTAACTTTGACTTCGATGTACCTTTCTCCCCTTCGAAGGCAAATTTCAAAACTCCTGCGACACAAATAAATAGATTTCCGCGTCAAATGAAAAGAGAACGAGGCGATTTTTCATTCAAATTTGATGAAATTTTAGGGATTGTGGAAGTTGATATGTAGATTGTCTACCATGAAAATGAATGTGGATTGGGATGCAAACGAAGAATCTTGTAACAGCCATAACTTTTACACTTTTCATCCGAAATCGATGAAATTGTTAGGGATTGCAAGGGTTGAAGTGTAGATGGCCCCCTATGAGGGTAGTGCAAAGTACTGAGAGATTGATGTTTTGAGATTAGCTACAATGCATATATATGCAATCGGGTTATGGATACGAGGAAGCTATGTGCCACACTCACTTTTCAGCCTTTTTTCTCCGTTGAGTGTAGTTCTCCTTCACACTAGAATAAGCGCATAAGGACGCCCAAGTCTCATTGTGGAACGTCCTGAAAATCAAGAAGTACCTATCACAGGAGAGTGCGGTTGGTATAAACGTTTTTGGAGCCAAATTAACTCTAATTTTGAAATATAAATGAAGGTTTTTGAGAGTCGCGGGTAGCGCTCATTGTTAGACTTGCTTTATAGTTGGAGTTCTGGACTCATCATTGAGCACTTCCTGTACCATAACTCATAAATATACACTCTGAAAGCTATAGGGACTATGAAGCACTCGTCGGAGTGTACCCAAGTTGGAATATGAACATAAATAATCAGAGTTGGCACGAACGCTAAGGGAAAGGGAATACCGTCGAAGATACGATCGGGAGAATGGAGAGGAGATAGACTCCCCCAGATTGTCTCCGAGATACTTACATCGGACCCCTTCCTCCTCGCTACGACAATTTGCACACTAATGATACCCAACCACTTACCGTTTTACCTCTGGGGGGCCACATCTTCCGAGTCTCCCTCGGGAGTAATTTTATTGTCCCCTTCAATCTCTTCAAGTTGACTCGAATTGCCTACTTCTGTTTGAGCTTGAATGTGCCGGATGGGCTAACTGCTTACCTCAATGGGACCCAGTTCCTTCAACGGACGTTTTCTCGAGTGAATGGGCGTATATGTGAGAGCTGACTCTTATTACGTGATATGAATGTGACGTTCGCTTTGGAGGTTATGTACGGATTTTTCCTTGTACTGAGTCATCAAAGGTAGCGCTAGTTATACATAAGCTTACCTTAGGGTGTTTTTTTACAATTGCAAGCAAAAACGCTGCAAATTATTACACAAAGGTTTATTATTTTTTCTGTATGGATTTCTCGCCTGGAATTAACACAGCTTTGCCATTGTCACTACCTACCAACCATATTTTTACTTCACAATCAAGTTTATTTTGAAGCAATAAACGATTCACATTAAATTCGAAAATTTAGGAAATTTGATTACCTACTGGTTGCTAAGGACGCAACCCTGAGAACAACTCAATATTATGCCTCTTTTGTGATTCACACTCGTGTTTCTGATTTATCGACGTAAAATCGACTTTCAAGTTCGATAGGGAGCAAGGGGTTTGTCCTACAGAGCTCCGGGTGGTCTCATTCGATTCTAAAACGCTGCTAATTACGAGTATTACACAAAGGTATCAGGGTGTCCAGCGACCTGGAAAACCGGGAACACGCAGGTAATTTTACTCTACTGAAAACTCTGGGCAAACTCAAGGAATCTAAGTATTTTTTTTTCAAATAAAGATGTCCCAAATGTAGAAAATTTGGTCAACTATAATAGGTATAAAAAATAAAGATTTATATTTTTAAAATAACGCTTTCTTTATACTATTGTTATGTTTATATTAAATTGTATAATGCCACAGAAATTGTTTAATTTTTTTCGATAATTTGCTGGTGTTCATAAGGGCACACTTGAAGCAAATAAATTAATGTACCCTACATAATTTATCTTCTCAATGAGATTTTTATATTGTATTTAGTAAGTGGTGGCTACACAAATCTCACTTAGATTTTAATTTATCTATTTGGGTGACTATTATTGTTTCCTTTCATTTTCTATGATTCCTAGTTCTACTCAACGAGTATGTTCAGAATAAACAATTAGAAGAATATTATTGAAGACATAGGTAGCTTGCGCATTCACGGTGAAAACAAGCCTTTGAAGCGGTCGGTTCTCTCGAGTAAACCAACTATTTTCGATGATTTTAACGTTCATTCTCGACTTTTTCAAACAATCGGAAGTGAAAACGTCTAACCCTTAAGTTCTCATGGGGAGCGAACGGTTGGTCCTACAGAGTTAATCAAATTTTTACGCCCCCTCCCCCAAATTTGATGGTTTACGTTTCAAGGTACGTAGAATCCGAAAATCGAATAAAAAAATTTCCGTCCGTCCGCCGTCCGCTGTACGCGGCACTTTAGCAACCATGCACCGATTTTGATGAAATTTGGCATGGTCTCCATTTCGAGTCTAGTTGTGCCGCGAAGCTTTCAGTTGATATCAGTCACTTCTCAGAAGTTGAAAATGTGGGTTTAATTTTCCAGAGTGAAATTAGTGAAAAAAACTATCGAAATTAACTTATTTTTTTTCACCAATTTTAAATAGTATTGAATTTTTGGAATCAATTGAGACCACCCGGAGCTCTGTAGGACCAACCGTTCTCTCCCTACGAGTACTACTTAAGGGTTGGACTTACGATAAATCAGAATGGGGTATTTCGGTGGGTCGGAAATTCAGGTTTTTGACCTCAAATTTGGATTCAGCACCCTTGAAAACCTATATACTACAACTTTAAGCCCAATGATACTATAACATGTGGTAGAAAAATTAATTAAAGAGATCACACGTTTGAAAAAGGCGGGCCGCTATAAATGCACACACACTAGGAAAGGACTACGCCGCGGACTACGCCGCGCGCGTGTGTGAGTACTATTTTGTAGTATCCAAGAGGTCTTTCAAGGGTTTCCATGCATGGATACTTTTTTCAAAGACAGTTGGCTAGCTACGTCACGATTGGCTAGCTACGTCACACCATTCAAATCTTCAACTTTCCTTAGCTTCTCTGATTTTTTAAAAACATTTTCTCGACGAACAGACCCGATTACCGTTATTCCTGAGCCATACTCTTTTGAAAAAAAAAAAAAAAAAAAAAACATATTGTTTAGTAATGCATGCATTCCAGGGGACGTCCCATTGGATAAGCATTACATCAGTTTAACCAGTTGTTAAGTGATAAAACTGTTTCACTCGATGTAATTTATTTATTCCTTTACGCAAGAAATACTGACCCCCCCCCACCATTATCCACCTTAACATTTCTAGCGGCATGGGACCCTCGAATCTGAAGAGCATTTAAAAATCCATGATCTACGATACCCAACATGCGAATTCGAGTTCACCCCCCCCCCCTCCACCCCAACGCCAACAATGGTGCCAGTCTGGCACCAAAGCGGAAATACGTCGTGACGTTGAACTTTCATCTGTTAGTTTTAGTAGGCAGTCCGTCGAAGTTCACATCCGTATTCAAGGTGAAACACACACACAAAAAAAAAAAACACGAAATGAGCGGTTTATGGCATCATGGCACCATGTCCTGGCACCATGGTGGCACCACTATTAGTTCCATGTTGGTACAGAGAATAATTCATAAAAATCCGGAGGTATAATGAGAATTTTTCCTCAATTTCAAAGCTTGGGTACAATTAGTAAGCAGTAAAGGAACCGAAACATTGAAAAGTCGGATATTTTGTGAATATTATCCCCCCACTCACCCCCTCCCCTTGCGAATTTCGGTACTCTGGTAAAATCATGTACAACTCGGAAGTTATTTGAGTCAAACAAAAAAAGAAACACGCAAATCGGTTGGAAATAGAGGCCTGGGCAGAGTTTACAAGATTATGCACGCAAACGCACGTTTTTTAAGCATTAACCCCCCCTTTCCTCCCCTTAAAAGGCAAAATTCGAAATTCCGGCGACGTAGTGCACAACTAGATAGTTTTCCGCGACGAACAAAAAAAGAACCAGGAAAATCGGTTGAGAACTAAGGCCTGTGCAGAGTACACAAGATTTTGTTACACACACACACACACACACACACACACACACACACACACACACACACACACACACACGGACATACACCTATGGTTTTTTTCGCGGATTTGGATTCAGAATGGTCTAAAACGGATTACTGTGTGGTTATTTTTTTTTCTGTTGAGTGTTGTCCAACTTCACCCCAGATCGATCGCATAAGGACGCCCAAGTCTTACTGTGGGACGTCCTAAAAATTGACCGAAATACCCCATTGCGAATCACCAAAGAGGTCCAATCTTCGCTCAAATTTTAGCTGACCAAAATGCGATCGCTGTTCGTTTAAACGACTTGTTTTCAGTTTTGCGTCCTAACCAACCGAAAAATGTATGTGATGTTTTTCCATGTCTATCATCTCTTAGTTTGATTTACGGCAAGCGGTGTCGGAGCTAAAAGGAGTGGCTTCCAACATCGTCAGGGTATATACTTACTATTATTATATAAAAATAATAAACCTTTGTGTAATAATTTGCAGTGTTTTTTTAATCAGTGGTTTTTGATTTCCTTTTGTTTTCTAATATTTGTTTTTACCAAGCAGCAGGAGATTTTATTTTAATTTTCTTTGGTCACTGATTTTTGATTTCCCTTATTTTGTGACTAATTATTTTTTCCTAGTTATTTTTGCCTTTTTGAGCAATCGGTTTTATTTCATAACAGTTGGTGGGTGGTAGCTGGGTTCAACTGTTAGGAAGGTCTATTCCTTTAAATTAGGTTTCAAAAAGGGTGTAGACTCTTACAACTCATAACTAATCCGTTGTTGTCCTGCCAGAACCTACGTAATATCCTTCTCCCTATAGATCCGTGTGTAGCAGAGATCTTGAGCTTCTTTACCCCCACCCTTTCTTAATACCCATAAGTTTAGAGAGCATAGAGCTTTACTTCTAACACTGTGATGGAATATAATGAATAGTCAACTGTGCCGTACAACACTTACAACCTTGCAGACTAACCTATCAATGAGAATTTGTGATTCTCCCTAATGGCGGTCCTTCCTTCAACAGTTTTGCCCCTTTAGCTCTGCCTTCACAATACGAAGGCTAACGAACTTATCTAAGTGTTTGATGGTAACTTTCAGCCCCTGGGCCGAAATTTAATCAGAAGAGGACCATTTCCAGCGTCCGCGTGGGGAGCCGTTAGAGAAGGAACTGACTTCATGCATAATACAAAACTGGTAAGTCAGAGAGTATTCCATGGAAGCATTGACGCTCCCTCCGGTTTGATGTTCTTTGGATATCTCAACCCCTCCAGACTCGGAATTCTGTTCCTTACTCCTTCAGAATTGAGTTGCGATGTGCCCAATATTTTGCTTATTGGATGCCACAATGAAAATCATCGTGTGGTACGAGAACTATGCGATCGATGTTTTTCTTCAAGTTGGTTAGTGGTAACAATGGCAAAGCCGTGTTCTTTGCAGATGAGTGATCTAGATAGAAAAATAATAAACCTTCGTGTAATAATTTGCAGCGTTTTTATTAAGAGTTCAACAATACATTTGAACCGCTAATCTTTGATTATGGGGCTATATTCTATGGAAATGCCAGTGACTCATATCTTCTTAAAATATCAAGACTGCAATATAAAAGTATTCGTCAGTGTATGGGATTCCTCCAGTCAACGCCAATCGATGCAATCTTAGCTGAAGCGGGAGAGCTCCCGTTGAAGTTCCGTTTCCAAATGTTGTCAGACCGATATCTCTTAAGAATACGAGCTCATAAACGCCCCATAATGCATAACACCAGTAACCTCACGACGAATATACTGACTTCAAGAAGTAGGATGAAGATACCTCTAGTCGTCAATAGCTTCGCACAAGAATACACGAACCTCTCGAATCTTCAATGTAATAGTAAACCCTGTCCATTCTTGCTGACCTTCGAAGAACTGATCACACCCGTGAAAATTCATCTATTTACCTACGGGACTCGAGAAGAAATTACAATAAACGAAAAGTTTCAACAGTTTAACAACAGTCGGTGGCCGGATGCCGTGCTCATCTTCACCGACGGATCAAAAGCTGGAAATTATGCAGGATGTGCTTTTCATGTAGTAGTAACGGGATACAACGAAACATATAAGCTGCCCAATACTTCATCATCCTTCAATGCCTAAGTAATTGCAATTATCAAAGCGCTATAATTTATAAGCAACCAGAACAGCAACGGCGAACCACACTTGATATGCACAGACTCCCTAAGCACATTGCAAACCCTTAAAACCATCTCTATTCAAAGAGAGAAGAACGGTATGATTGTCCGATTAATCCAGACACTGAATGCTGTGCAACACAATAACCAGGAGGTCATATTAAATATGACAAATTTTGTCTGGGTAAAAGCGCACGCAGGACTAATTCCGAATGAATGGGTTGATCGGCTGGCGAGGGATGGTTCGGTATCGGGAACGGCACTGGACTATACTGTGATGGTTGAAGAATTGATACCGTTTATAAAAAGTAATTACAATGGAAAATGGAAACTAGAATACATAGCATCAAGTAACGGGCAAGCTTTCAAAAGAGTTCAGCCACAGCCACCACGTGTACCTTGGTTCAAAAATAAAGATTTGCCCAAATCCATTTGCCGAACAATTTTCCGGCTGAGATCCAACCACGGTGTATGTGACGCATACCTGCACAAAATTGGACAAAGAGAAACCCCTCAATGCGAAAAATGCGGTCATCCAAATGGAACTTTGTGTCACATTATAATGGAGTGCCCAGAACATGAAGATCAAAGACTCGAATTATTTAATACAGTGGCAAATAAAACCGACGTAAATATAGAATATCTGTCAATGTTATCATCTAGAAATGTATTGATATACAAGGAAATGTTTAAATTTTTGTCAAATTGTAACATTAATGTATGAATAATGACATAAAATGAATATCATTATGGCTGTATACAAAATGTAATGCCAAATAAAGAAAAAAAACCAAAAGAAAAACCGCTAATCCGTAGCAATGGAGAGGAATTGAATGAACCAACGATTTTTTCGACAAGTTCTTTGGAAGAGTACACCCCAAAGATACAGGAGATTGAAAGGAACTTTGGGATACTTACCAGGAGTGTAACAGGCCTCTCCAAGAATGAAACTAGGATTGATCAACAGTTTTTAACAATGACGCGAAACCTCAATTCCATGATGAAAATTAATTCCGAAGATTTATTTTGCACTTGACCTTTATGATTGAAATGATAGAGGGTGAATAAGTTGTACTCTGGAGTCCACTCACATTTATACGTCTAACGTGCTGCTTCATCTTCACTTGAGCTTGATGGTCCGTGTAATGTAATAATGTTTTCACAAAGCACCTACCTATCCATCCACGTGCAACTCTTATTGTATTACTTGTATTATTGATTTATTATTAAATTTCAAATAATGGATCTTTGGAATCAAACACTTTTCAATCTATAGTCGACGAAAATTTCACGATCTCATTATTTATGTGGAGGAAGGAAAATGGCTCAAGTACCATCAAACCAATACTGCACTGCAGTCTTCATAACCCTTACACAATCAATATCTGGATCCTTTCTAATTTTTTATTGATTTAGATACAAATGTATACAAATTACTGTTTAGTCCACAGCATTGGTAGATGAATGTGGACAAGTAACTGTAGAATCGACTACTCATGAACTCCCCGAACTAAATCAAGATCAATGGAAAATATTTATTAAAAGTGTTGTGGCAGCCAGACAACCGATACACCCTAGTAACAGCTCTGGAAGTGTAAGGAGGAATATTGACTGGGCGAGGGTATGGAGTGAGATGCTCTCTGAGGTATCACCGATGACCACTACTGCAGCCTTCAATCCGAAGTACTTGAAGGGTTTAATGAAGGAAGTGCTATGTAGGCTGCGGGCAGCCTTCTTGCAGTCCCTCAGAGACAAGGAAAATAACGCCCAGCACAACTCTAAGAAAGAAGAACCCTTAGGTATGATGCCATGGTAATAGCGAACGTCAGTTGGCAGCCATGGTTAAGGAACCGCAGTACCTTCCTTTGCTCGCTGTGTAACCTGGCGGTTAATGAGTCCGTGGAGCATTTCGTGGCTGAATGTCCAATTCTAGCTTATGCTCGGCTGGAATGTTTTGGGCGCCTGTCATTGACCATGGGAGAATTCCTTGACCGGTAAATGGACCTGATTGGTCTTCACTCTGACAATTCGTACTAAATGCATAGAGATACAGGCAATTCCTGGTAGCAGAATTTCATTACATTAAAAAAATTGGTAAAAGGCGATAATAATGATGTAAATAATAATAATAATGTTAATAACGATAAAATAGTAAATAAGAGCAGGAATAAATAAATTAATATAATATAATAATTTGTTAGTACAACTAAAATGTTCCTTCCTAAAATGTTCCATGTTCCTCCTTCCAACGTTAAAAAGAAGAAAAAGATATAGGGTGATATGTGTGATTTATGATAAATCAATAATTTGTGTAAGTAATGCAATTAGAATTTAAGAATGATTTTATTTAGGAATACCAACGGAACCTCTGCTGAAGGGTCTTGATGACCCAAAGCATATCATGTATGTTTAATACTGTACAAATTGTAAAAATAAACATGTCATTCATTCATTTAACTGTAGAATACAAAGTGGTTTTGGAGCTAGGAACTCCCAAACAGTGGTTTTGAAACGGCTCTTTGTTTCATAATATACGACGGAGGGTTAAAACCTCGGAACAAATCTTCGGCCGATAGCGTACCAACACAGCGCCCCCCAGATATCACAAGTGAAGCGCAAAGGGTCGGAAAAAAGAGAAGTCGCAAGGTCTCGGGGTGATGGAAAACTCACTCCGTTCGCCCATTCAATCGAGTATTCATGGCACTTCGACACGATAACCTATCTATATTTTTATTGTGTCGGGCACCGTTGTGAGGGAAGTCAAGACACAAACTGAGTTAGTTATTCTATACCCACCTCGGTCGTGACCGTCGGGTTCGTAATAAAAAACGGGAGGAAAACACACAAACGCGAAAAAATGCTGTGTAGCGAAAAATAATACACATAACTCCCACACTACCATCGCGCAGCGCCAGTGCGGGAACGTAAAAATCGAAGTTGATGAGCTAAGATCTGGCGAAGATAGCGAAACGGGGTATTGTAGATGGTCCTGTGAGGAACCCCCAGCAGATTTTTCCCACTTTTATAATATGATCATCTCCTTACTGAGCCGCACTCGTAACTATGTATTTCTATTGAGATTGTAAATTACATAGTTACACAGGTCAGTGGCTCAACCGTACAACCAAAATTTGGTTGTACGGTTAAGCCACTGACCTGTGTAACTATGTAATTTACAACATATATTGTATTTAATTGTACAATTTAACATATATTGTATTTAATACAACATATATGTAGGTTTCTAGAAACACGATTTTAATTTTTGAACTCAGTCATGAAAATAAAGCATTTTCTTACCAAGTAAAATTTTCCTGCACGAAACTTACTTTGAGAGGTAAATAAATACAAAATTAAAACATTGTTAAGTAATGCATGTATTGCAGGGGACGTCTCATTGGATAAGCATTAGGCCAATTTAAACCAGTTGGTAAGCGATAAAACTGTTTCACTTAATGTGATTTATTTAGTATTTTAGGCAAGAAATAGTGGTCCCTCCCCCTCACCATTATCCACCACAAAATTTCGAGCGGCATGGGTGCCTCGAATTTAAGAAGCATTTCAAATTCCATGATCTACGATACCCAACATGGGAATTAGTGGTAACCCCTCCCCCCTCCCACCAATGGTGCCAGTCTGGCACCAAAGCGGTCATACGTGGTAACGTTCAACGTTTATCTCTGATAGTTTTGGTTGGTAGTCCGTCGAAGTTCACATCTGTATTCAAGGTGAAACACACAAAAACCCACGAAATATGCGGTTTATGTTGTCCTGGCGCCATGGTGGCACCACTATTAGTTTCATGGTGTTATAGAGAATAACTCATGAAAATCCGGAGGTATAATAAGAATTTTTCCTCCCCATTGTATAGATGATCCGATGCATAGTAGTTAATCTCAGAACATAAATCTCTAAGTACCTTGCACTACCCTCATAGGGGATCATCTACACGCTAATCTGAACAATCCTGAGAAATATCGTCGAAATCGGATGGTAAATGAGAAGTTATGGCTGTTACAAGAAATTCACGTTTGCGCATGCGCAGCAACTACTATTAGTCTGGAGGAGATGATTTTCATAGGAGACCATCTACTCGCCAATCTAAACAATCCTAGAAAAATTCATCAAATTCGGATGAAAAATGTAAGTGTTATGGCTGTTACAATGATTTCACGTTTGCACATGCGCAGAGGCTACTGTCAATTTTAAGGCCTTGAATTTCATTGGGGACCATTTAAAACCCAATCCGCATAATCCCTGAAAATTTCATCGAAATCGGATGAGAATTGTAGAAGTTATGGCTGTGGCGAGGATTCCTTGACAGACAGACAGGTCTGTGGTTTCAGAAAGGTCCGAAACGTAAAACGCAAGTGGAAATTTCGAATTTGGAGAACTTTATTTTTTCAATCTTGAAAAGTGAAAACAAAGCTTCAGCTACCTTGGTAGGTAGACTCGAAAGCAAACGTCTGCCAAGTGGGTGTGGCACATAGCTTCCTCGTATCCATTACCAGATTCTATAGAAGATCCGATGCTTAGTAGTTAATCTCAAAACATCAATCTCCAAGTATCGGAGATTTTGTGAAGATTATCCCCCACTCGCCCCCTCCTCTTGCTAATTTGGATACTCTGGTGAAATAGTGTGCATTTCGGAAGATTTCTGAGTCGAATAATAAAAGAAACACGCCAATCGGTTGGAAATTAAGGCAGAGTACACAAGATTATGTCCGAAAACGCACGTTTTCCTAAAACGTCCCAGAAAAAGTTGCAATGAGTGTGAATATGTAGAGGGGCATTATAAACATGGTGAAGTACTGTGTACCTATATTAATGGTATTTTCCATCTTTGATGAATTAATTTTCTCACTTAACAAACTTGGGTCTTTACCATAAATAAAAGCGTTTGACTTTCAAGTAGCACATTTTTTGTATTTTGAGAATTGTCCTTAACCATATCGCACAATATTACTTCATCTCTGCGTAAACCGCGACATCACTGCATGAATAGCTGCAAAAATCATCTGAGCGACTAACTTGCTTCGATCCGTTGCTCCAGAGTTGCATAGTGGCGTGAAGCACTGCCTGCAGCGTTCAAACTCGGAGTTGAGCTTTTCGAAGGTTTTTTTGGTCTCGACGTTGCAGACGTCTCCCGACAGATAGTTTTTCGGGCGTTTGAATTCCCTCTTTTTGACCAAAGCGCAGCTCCTTACTATTACTCTTCGAACCACTCTTTTCTCCATCACGCAAAGAGGTTGAGAAACTGAGTTAGACATTTTTTACGTACGTTTACTATATCAAGCAATACGTAAGCTGTAAAATGTTGGCAGGAACAGTGCTGTTACTAGATGTCAGGAAGTGAGTGAAATCTCGTATTAGGTGGTTTTGCCCATTATTAGAAAGTGAAACGCAACTTTAGTTCAATATTTTAGTTATTTCCAAATATATTTTTACTATAAGCACTTACACGCTGTGTTCATTGAAACTTTTATGTTCTCTTCAGAGCTACAAATCAATTAGTTTACATCTGACTGGGACGGCTTGTGGCTCGAACGGCGGCACCGATTTGCCTGAGGGTTACTGAAGTATGATGGTCAAGTTAACAACCAGGTGTTATTTACGTCTGGATCTATAGTAGAGGCCACTTATCTTTTCGATTAATCGTGAAATCGGCTAGCTTTACGTTCAGTGGGTGGACACGATGACTTTCAGAATTATTTTTCGCACCAAGTACTGGATTTACAGCCGCCTCAATCCACCACTTTCACATTGAATAGTATTTTCAAGAAAGAGATAATGAGTAATAATCATATTTCTACTCTCCAGATGGAAATGCACACACTGTCATTGGCGATCCAAAAAACGGAAATTGTACTGCTAACCACAACGCGAATTGAGAGATATGTACCTACGAATGTGGATGAGCAGGAAATCATCACCTCTTCAGCCATTCGCTACCTTGGTGTGATGCTGGACGGGAAACTAAGCTTCTGGAGGCACATCAGTGGAGCAGCAAATAAAGCTGCAGATACTGTAAACAAGTTGAGCCAACTGATGGTAAATCTATGGGGCCCATCACCCGCTAAGAGGGAACTCCTTATGAGAACTGCAGAGGCAATTATGCTGTATGGAGCAGAAGTGTGGGCAGACTCCCTTAGGTACCAAAAGTACAGGGCACTTATGGAAGCTGTACAGAGGAGAGGAGCTCTGAGAATCTGTAGCGTATTTAGAACTGTCTCAGGTCCAGGTCCAGCATCACAAGTGATAGCGGGAAATATTCCAATATACCACCAGGCACTGGGGCGTAAAAGGATAAGAATGAGGAAGGCAGAGGCAATATCCATAGTAAAGAATGAAGAGCAGGAGGAGACCATCCGTAGGTGGCAAGCAGACCTTGTCTGTGAAACCTGTGGAAGGTGGACAGCCCTCTTAATTGACGATCTACAGGCTTGGTTGGAGAGAAAACACGGTGAGGTGAACTATTATTTGACTCAATTCCTTTCAGGGCATGGATACTTCCGCTCCTTCTTAGCAAAGATCGGGAAAGCCACTGACCCAGAGTGCAGATACTGTGGGATAGAATAGGATGATGTCTGCCACACTTTCTTCATGCCCCCAATGGCAGGGTATGGGGAGAAGTGCGGAAGAGGTCATTGGAACGTTGCGTCCACAGACAATCATACATGAAATGATTAAGAACAAGTCGAGCTGGGACGCAATGGCGGTATTTGTCACAGCAGTCCTCAAAGCAAAAAAGCTGGATGGAAGATGGGAGGAAGAAGATGCGGAATAGAATTGAAGGAGAGATCAGATTAGAGAGCAGAATTAGGAGCAGCCTTTTGGCACAAAAGAAGAGTTCACCCTGAAGTAATACTGTACAAGTGGTTCTGGGGCGAGTCCTAAGCAGAGGGAGTGGGGTTTTAGTTGGTAGGCCCAATGCTGGGGAGACCAACACTGTTGGGGTGAACTTCCCTTCGCTCTTAAAGAGTTTTCCCACTCCCGCAAAAAAAAAAAAAAAAAAAAAAAAAAAAAAAATCCAGAAGAATCGGCAATTTTGAACTCAACTTAGTAAAACAAAATTATCAACAACATCGAAAATGAATGCATTCGTCTTTTAGTAAGAAAGTTAATTATTGTATTTTTGTGACGAACAACTCGCACCTCATACAATATTACTGAACGCTGAGATGATCAGTACTGCGACCATCTTGAATCGATTCATAGTTGCAGCGTTACAGAGTGGTTCGAAGCACTGGATGCACTTCTCCACAACGCAGTTGAGCCTCTTGAAGGTTTTTGAGATCTCAGCATTGCAGATGTCTCCCGACAGATAGTCGCTTGGGCGTTGGAATTCTTTCTTTCTGACGTACGCGCAGTTCCTTACGGTCACTTTCTTTGACACTCTTGTCTTTATCGTAGAAGAGTTTAGAGTTAAAAATTTTTGCAACACACATTCTCATTCTTTCAAGGGTTTTGTGATCCTGGAACTCACATCAGTTTTCAATTTTGCTATTTGTGAGAGCTCTGAAGAGAACCTTATGTTAAAGGCGTTTGGCTAACTCTATCTCTAAAAACGAATAAAATACCTTACAGTGAAATTATAGGAAAATGTCACAAAGATCCAGAACAAGTTATGATACAATAATCAAAACCGCCGGAAAAATTTAGTTATCCGGTTTACCCAGTTTAGTTAAACTTCACTTAGAAAATGTCTGGTGAAACCGGGCCAAGTAGTTTCTCTAGTAATAGTCTATAAACTTACGTCATTATGCTTGTCAATTGGTTCCTGAAACAAAAGTTACTCCTCTTAATGAATCCATTGCTATTGAAGGCCAAAAAAATTTCAGGTGTGTAGGAAAATTAAGAAATTTCCCAACAAATCCATAAGTTAAATAACCACTTCGTTCGACGTAGTCTAAAATAATGAAATGAAAATGAAAATAATGTATGAACTGTAAAATGTAAAGTGAATGTGTATGAACTGAAATAATGTAAAGATGAACGTGAATTCGTAGATTTTATCAAAACTGCACTTGAACGAAAATGAGTTCTTTTTATGTTTTTTCAAGTTTCGGGTAGCAGTGACGTCACCTCCCTCATCAAGAAACAGCATACTGCTTTGGACCAAACTTTTGAAAATTCACTTTGGATCCATGGAAAGCAAAAGCTGCAAAGCTTCCTGCTGGTATCGACTTTGGGCCTGCAGAAAGTTACTAGTGTGGCTTAAGGGGTCTCAGTCGGTCTCCGTTCGTTTCTCGTTCCGGGCCAATATTTCCCTAAATTGAAGTGGCTCAAACTTTAAAAGTTGTACCTAAATTTGAAATTTTCAAGGATTTTCGAAATTCATTAGTGCAGGGGTGTAGGGAATTGAACAACTAAAAGATTGCCACTGGAATAATCAAAATCAAACAATAATTGCTAGAGAAATATGGGAAAACCTGTTTATCCAGTTCATTGTTCAATTTGATGATTCCAGCAGCAATATTTGAGTTTTTCAATTCCCTACACCTATGCACTAATGAATTTCGAAAATCCTTGAACATTTCAAATTTATGTACAACCTTTAAAGTTTGAGCCCCTTAAATTTAGGGAAATACTGACCCGGAACGAGGAACGAACGGCGGCCGACTGAGACCCCCGTAAAAGACATAATCCTTTGTATAGAGTTGGTACTAGCGATGCACGGACTCTCAAGTGATATCTGATGACTGCTGAACATAATTTTATGAGCTCTGACTATCCAGCTAATGTGATTTCCCCTTCTTGATTCAAAATAGCCCTCAGAGAACTATGAGCTGATTTCCTTCACGTTGAAAAAACACGTTGATTGACGTAAAAATGGTACACTTAAATTACAATATGTGATAAGAAAATAGTTCAATCAGCCAATGTCCGAAAACAGCTCAAAAATAGATTAATTTATTCTCTTCTAGAGATTAAGTTTTGGACAATTACAATAAGATGCGACTTACATTATGTTTCAACCAAAGTACGAGACAAGTTGGTCTGTACTGGTCAACAGTTGTGTTGGTTACGTCCTTCAGGACTCGAACGGCATACGGCAAAGCTGTGGACAAATTCTTGCACCAAAACACGTGTTTTTGAAGGCGTTCCTTCAGCTTTGTCGACGAATAAAGATTTTCCATGCAGTCATGGTCGATGAGAGAGTTACAAATGTAGCATGAAAATGGATCTGAAAATTCAAACGTACAGAACCTTCATCAAAATGCATGAGTATACCAGTCTGATGTATCACGAATGAACATAATTATGAAAGAAAAATGAAATGACAGAATTCGTTCTTCTGATTCGAAAACCAGGCTGGTACAACATACCACAAATTCCTGGTCTCGGATGGATGCTGTTTAAAAATTCAATCACGCGATATAGCATTTTAATATTATAAAATAAATTGCAATGAATTAGGTAATAGTTCAAAAAACGCTGCAAATTATTACACAAAGGTTTATTATTTATATTTATAGATCAATCGTCTGCAAAGAACACGGGTTTGCCATTGCTACCACCAACCAACTTGAGGAAAAACATCGATCGTATTTCGGTCAGCTAACATTTGAACGGGGCTTAGGCCTCTTTTGCGATTCACACGCGTGTTTCTGATTCCAACCCTTAAGTTCTCGTAAGCAGCGCACGGTTTGTCCTACAGAGCTCCGCGTGATCTCCAAAAATTCAATACTGTCTTAGATTGATGAAAAAAACGATACCTCTATATCAAAATTTTTTGAGTTGGGGCGTTTTACAAATTTCAACCCTTAATTTTCAATTCTTAGAAGTGATCACATCAACCAAAAGCTTCAGGGCACAACTAGACCCCAAATGGAGCCTGTATACCAATAACAATGTATATTTGGAAGAAAAATTTCACCACTACAATTGATGGTATTGTACATAATAACTGAGGAAAGTGCCGCGGATGGCTGACGGATGACCAAATTTTTATTCGATTTTTGGATTCTACGTACATTGAAACGTAAACCAACAAATTTTGAGGGGGGTTAACCTGTTCACTGCCAGAGCCTGAATTGGAAAATTACCGATCTTTGCCAAACGCACTTTTCACTTGTGCGGCCATATTATTGACATATTATCATACCAGGGTGTTAGTTATGAGTCGTGCACCTAGGATACACACGTTACGCTCTGAGGTGTCTGGCAATCCTCATGGCACATGAGGGTAACGGTCACCTTGTGTGCCAATGAGGTCGCCGGCGAAATTCTGAGTCAGAAATTGTCACATCAAGTGCCATGAGGTGAACTCACTCTAAACATAGTTGAGTAGGTAGCTACGCATATTTTTATTGAAAAGTGAAGCAGCCGGCGGACAGGCAGACTCATGGCACAGCTGGTAAATCATCACATGATCGTAAAAGTAAAATCGCTTGTGATGCTCAAACCCAGAAACCATGCTTGGCTACCTTGGTAACGCATAAACATAACAATAACTGGAGTAAATCCAAAAGTTAACTTTTCATAATGATTCTGCGTGAAAACCTGTGATGGTAATATTGAAGACTGCCTTATGGCAGTTAAAAGGAAAATAATGTTTCTTAGTCGATTCCAAAGGTTCGTTATTGAAAATAATAAACCAAAATCATCAAAGAACTTCTTTTGCATGTTTTGCACTCGTTCTACAATCGATTGGTCTAATTGCAAGTCGTCTACCAGTCATCCCAAAGGAGATGGGAAGTGAATTAATGGAAAGCTGTGAATTTTCCATGATTTATTTTACACAATAAAATTTGTGTTTACTTACAATTCGCTTTATAACTGTTCATATAACAACGTTTCTACAGGGGCTGGACGTGTGGAAAATAGATATTTTTTCCCAATATTCCAAGGAGAAATAAAGCGCTTGTCCATAGAATTTTGCAATTGATGTATTCTCAATGTAAATGGTAAATGGTACCTATATAAATTTAAGTATCTTTAAATAATTAAGTTTAAGTTTTAAGCATGGTCCAGTGCCACTACTCTTACTCACTTCAATTGCTAATTTTCTCCCAAATACCCATTTTTTACAATGCTCAAATTTATACCAAATTGTAATAATAATTCGATGATTTGCAAGGATGTCGAGTGATAGTTAGCACATGAGTTACGTCGCCAAATTGTTTTTGCTCCTCAGTTTGATTCAAGAGCCGACTCTGACTGGGTAACGCTAACGTGACACTTGAGGGCCCCGGTTGGAGGACCCTTCATCGCGCAGAACGAAGCCAATCTGTCTCTGCTCGTCTCTTAATTACTACGTCAGGGCTGAGCACATAATGTTCCGCGCTTTGTAGCCTCCTGCGCTGACAGTTTGAATGCCTTCCTATGAATTACCCGTCAAGACCTCAATGAGCAAGTGATCTTATTTCAACTGTCGAAGTTCGACTACCCAGGAAGTATGGCTATATAGCCCGGGAGGAATTAGTTCATCTACTACGCAAAAGCTGAACTATTAATAAGAAATCGCCATGAAAGAATTCTTGAAAAAATTTATTAAAAAAAAAAAAATTGAACGTGAAACTTGGATTTTTACAAAGAAAAAGAAGTTTTATTGCACTGAAAGTAAACAAAAGGCGCTTTTGGGTACAAAAAGAGCTTAACAAAGGTTCAAAATTCCGAAAAAAACGGGATCAGAGGTTTTTGAATTGTTTCCCAACTCAATTGTGTCACTGCAATTTTAGCTGTTTTTGGTTTATTATTTTCAATAATGAACCTTTGAAATCGACAAAGAAATTTTTTTTTAACACCCCCTCAAAATTTTTTGGTTTACGTTTCAAGGTACGTAGTAGTACGCCGTATGCGGCACTTTCCCCACTTAGCATTGACCGATTTTGATGAAATTTGGTATGTGCCCCGAAGATTTTGGTTGATGTAGGTCACTTCTAAGGCTCGAAAAGTGAATTTTGAAATTTTGAACACGCCCTTACTCAAAACATTTTGATATAAAGGTATTGTTTTTTCCATCAATTTAAGATAGCATAGAACTTTTAGAATTTTTGAGACCACGCGGAGCTCTGTAGGACAAACCGTTCGCTCCCTACGAGAATTTAAGGGTTGGACATGCGATAAATCAGAAACACGAGTGTGAATCGCGAAAGAGGCCTAATTTCCGTTCAAATTTTAGTTGACCGAAATGCGATCGATGATTTTCTTCATGTTGGATGATTGGTGGCTTTGCAGTCGAGTGATCTATATAGAAAAATAATAAACAATTGTGTAATAATTTGCAGCGTTTTTTTGCATTTTGTTGGGAATTCGGTGTATTTTTCAATGGAACTAACTGAATCGGTTCGAACCAATAGTATAAGCAGAAAGTCGTAAAAACACAAAAAACAGTTAGGATTTGAAAAAGCGCTAGTGTTTTTTGTTGTTGTTATTTTCCCTTTCGCCATACACATTTCGAGAAAAAAGAAGTTAAGAACTGAGGCCCTCAGTATGCGTCCGCTGGTCATGAATACTTTTTTCTTGTATCTCAATATTCCGTGGGGGCTCATAATGCTCTGAATATGCGCACAACAGATCGCCAGAAAGGCCCGAAGGCCATTGCAGCCTGCTCAATAACATCAAGGGGATGTCTGAACTCTCTAGGGCTGCGGCTCGGGGCAATAAGGTGACTTTGCTCTGGGTATGAGGCTATGAGGCTATGAGGCTATGAGGGAATTGGTGGGAATGAAAAAGCCGATTGCCTCGACAAGCAGAGATCGGAGTCCCAAGTTTTCGGCCCTGAACCTCTATTCGGGGTTACTAAGAGCTTTATCACTCAACAGGTCCAGAAATGGGAGGACAGCGAGAGAGCTGCACACTGGTGCAACTCTCCAATGCAGCGGGAAGCCAAGCAGCTGGTCAACATTTCTAAAAATAGAGCAAAAGCTCTGCTGTCAATAAGGAGGAAAGATGCCCTCTCAACAAGATGGGCAGGGCGGGGTCAGTTGAATGCCGACTCTGCTGCGAAAGAGTCGAGACAACAGAACACATCATACTCTGTGAGTGCAATGCTGTGGCATCCACCAGATTCCAGCATTTCGAATTGGTCAGGAAACGCCCGAAATACTCCTCCACTTTCTGAAAGGAGGGGTTTTCAAATGGGCACTGAAGTAAAAAGGAAATTCCGTCTCAATAGATGAAATTTATAGTCTAAAAGACTAAGAGCTTGCCCCGTCCAAAAAAAAAAAGCTTTGAATCGGAGATGATTGGCGTTATCAGAAGGCCTAGTGTACCATCGTGTAGATCTCAGTTTTGCGGTTTCGACGGTATATTCTAAGAAAAAAGTACATGGGGCGCTTTTCGTAAACGTCCTTGTGAATTGGTATTGTGACGTGTATTCAATAATTCAGTTGACCGAAAAAAAGATTTTCAAAATTGAACTAAAATTAGGATTTACAGAAATAAGAAAGAGGGGCGTCGGTGGTCTAGTGGGCAGCGTACCCGACTGCGGTGATAAGATAAGAACCGTCTTGCGGGGACGCGAGTTCGAGTCTGGTCGCCAGCAGAAAGTTTTCTGTCTATTAGACGATCGGAAATCTCTCGTTCCAACCCAGGGCGGTGATGTTTGGGAAGCCATGAGCGAAATCATCAGAACAAATTCTGATCTCCCCTTAGGGAGACAGCTGATGACGTCCGCGACGCCAAGAATGGCAGTCGGACGAAAATTCAACCTGAAATGGTTGCTTACTTTACTTTACTTACTTTACTTTACAGAAAATTTACAAGTGGGTATTGAAAAAAAATTAATCTCAATTACTTCCGAAGTTTGTCGGTGCCAAATCTTGGGGGTTCACCACCTACTGCAATCAGCTTCGACGTCGTGTAGCATTGAATCTCGAAAAACCACGCGAGCTCCTCACTTGAAGATATACCTAACTACGCCCTCAAAAGGGGAAAATTGAATTAATATCTTCTTCGAACTAATAACTCGATGAAAAGACCTAAGTTCGTGCAGGATCGACGTTAAAACTGGAGCGGGAAGCCCGTTAGGCCAACGAGTGGGTGCGGCCGTAAACATTTTTTCCCACCTTACCGCTATTCCCGGGTTATTTCTTCGCTGCCACACTGAGAGCTTGGCAGGTAGGTAATGGAGATTATTTGTTCTATTTTATCCCGTTTTACGCGGAATTTATGACTCTATATTAATTATATCCAGTTTTACGAGTCAACAGTCGGAAACCCTCTGGGGGTGCCAGGAAATAAACTTTATGAATCGTTACCACGTTTCTGGCTCCACGGTACCACATGGGGCAAGGCCAGGTGGTCTACTTGACGAGTGGTTCACATACGTCTGCTGCCTCGTTCCAAGTGGAAATTTTATGCCTCCGAACGTTTGAAAATTATTCATAATTTACCAACTTTGCTATTTCCACTTTTGAGAAGACAAATACCCTTAGAAGGGTTACAGTCGTTTCGACGTATCTACTTTTTAATTTGCCTAATTATACCGATCTTTAGGAGTGTAGTACTTTCTTTGGGAAGGGAGAAGAGTTTTCTCTTAAGAAGTTGATGTTTTGAGGAAGTCCCTCCACACTTACCTTAGCAGTTGAAGCTATCAAATATTCCACTGTATGTTTTACTGAAACTTTTCCCTTCTGTTCATAGAAGATTCGAACGTCGTATGTTGATACTACTCTTTGGTAACTACTAAAGTTGATCAGTGGGAGAGCAGATCAGTGAAAGATATTGCTGAGTAAATTATTGTATGCCTCCGAACGACTACCTAAACATTATGCACAATTAAGCAATTTCTGATTACTTCCACTTTTAAAAACTAAAACCACTAGGAATGCAGAATTAAAAAAAAGAGTAATACATCAAGCAAAAGCCAGATGACATTCCAGTCTATCCAGTTTATTTTGTACGGTTTTTGGATTATTATTTTCAATAATAAACCTTTGGAATCGAGCAAGTTTTCTTTTAAAGCATGAAATGATTTTATGAAATTTGGTTTATGAGCCCCTTTCGGGGTCTATTTGTGCCCCGAAGCCTTTGGTTAGTGTTAGTCACTTGAAAGGAGTGGAAAATGGGGCTGAAATTTTCAAAACGCTCGAAAACTTCCGATACGAAGGTATTGCCAGAGCTCCATAGGACCATTCCACACACATTTCCATTCACTCCCTATAAGGGCTTGAAGACAGGACGAGTGACAAAACAGAAACAAGTGTGGATTGCCAGCGAAAGTTCACAGACGGAAATCAGCCTAATCTCTCCTCCGTTCAAAATTCAGCTGATAGAATGTGATCTTTTAACATGGAACATGTTATAGCCCTAGAGTAACTACTCGAAAAATGTAACGCTGGGAGGGTGTTTGGGGGGAGGGGGGTCACGCAGGCTTTTCGAGGCGCGGTGCTGAGTTTTTTAATGCATTTTAGATATGTTGCAATGGATAATATAACTTTTGTATTATACCTACCAACTTTTGTATTATTATAATATAACTTTTGTATTTTACCTACCAACGACTAAGAGTTTGTACCGTGAATTTATTTAAAAGTCCCGTTTCGTTCATATTAACGCGGTTTTCGGTGCCGTTCTTCCGCCAGATGGCACGCAACTCTTCCTCGTAAATGGCTTCATTTTATTACCGTCAGATTTTTTGAAGAAGAATCGTTTTATACATATTTTATTCTCCGTGAAAAGCCGTAGAATGATCCAAATCTCGAACAAAATTCACGGATGAATTAAGTGCAAATTATTACATCCCGTCGTGTGCTTCTACCTGTAGGAGCGGAGGACAAAATCTCAGCTTCAACGTTCCTTTCGTCCTTTGTTCGCCATCGTCGAATGCTTCTACCTCGTTGTCGTCGTATCGTCCCGTCATCGTCCGATTTAAATTTTGTTCCTTGTTGGAAATTGAATTCGTCGGATCTATCGTCTTTGTCCGCATTCGCCTGTGGGAAGAGCCTTCACCGTCGGCAGCTCTTCACCACCGTTTTGGTTAGCCCACCCACATACCTGTTGGATTCCACCATCATGCCGTCTGAAATGAGATGAAATTCTTACCATCATCCGATACTTCTGTCCTTAGCCTCTCGGAAGTCTACCTTCGTCCGTTCGTCATTTCGCTGGAGTCATTCGGTGTTCGCCTGGAGGTGCTATAATATTACCGTCTCCGTGAGTCCTCGCCGTGGATGCCAACGCCGAGCGACCTACACTTCCCGTACCGGTAGGTAGAACGCAAAATAGCTCATACCTCAACCTCTTCGAGTACCTCTAGACAGGATAATGAGGAACCCCTTCCTATTTTGATCAGTTTTAGGGCGGAGCCTGTATCCCAATTTCCTGATCGTCAGAACTCGACGATTTCAGATCAACAGACAAAAAGTACCAGCTCCTTCCCATTCCGAATCAGATCTGCTAAGTACCTACTATAAATACCCAAAGGGTCTATGGCTACATTTTATTTATTTCGTTCGACGGCCGATCGACATCTTTAGTACCTATAACAACTACAGTATTGTGGTTATATCTGTGACAAGTCTCTCCCTGAATTTTGAGTAAAGTATCGACTTTATTATAAACTTTTTTTTTTTAGTTCAAATTTATTTTGGCTTAATAAAGCGTTTACGTTCATTTGTTTGTTTTTCTCATACTCTACCTACTAGCCTGGGTCAGATCTTCTTTTCGTTCATATACTATGGGTTCATCCCCACTTTAATAAAATTTTAATCCCTTTATTGTCACAAGTTCTGCACGAAATTTGGCTAAAACATGTTCCATGTTTTTATAACTTACGACGTAGGCTTTAAGTATTCAGCATCTGGGGAGTCCAGGGAGGCTTGCTTGCTTGTTTTTCGTTCCTTCTATTCGAGCTTCATGTCACTCAGTTGTGCATCCTTAGCAACTAATTTCGTAATGAAGGCACCCAAAACTCTCGGATGATGTTTTGCTGGTAGGTACTTTCATTCTAAATAAAGTTGATTGTGAAGCTTGCGTGATGGAATGTTTGTAACTACGAGTAATAATGGAAAAGCCGTGTTCTTGGCAGGCATCTATACAGAAAAATAATAAACTGTAGTGTTATTATTTGCAGCGTTTTTTTCCTCCTGTGTGTCTCGTATTTCCCGTAGAATAGAGCGCTGAAAGTACCGGAGGTGATCAGGAGAACTATGTTAGACTTTGGGAAGTTTGTTGGAGACCTTAAAAATCGAATGAGAGGGTTACATTTTCTGCCTGTAATTTGGTACAATATAGATATTTTGGTAGTCTTAGTGATAAAAGTAAGTAGGTACATCGAAGGAATATCTGTTAGAAAAAGTAGTCGCAAATCACCTGAAAATCCAACTAAAACGACAGCTAAAACGGCCACTAGAAGATAATTCATGAAGCATCATTTGGCACAATCACGTAGTTTCTCACACTTATACCTTTTTCTTGAGGCACAAAACGTAATTTACCCTCTAAAAACCATCCAAAATACAACGAAAAGTAATTTTGAAACAACGAATTTAAGAGTACACGTTCTAACCATTCCGATAAAAAAATTATGAAAATATAGTTGTGATGGTTGGTAACTACATAACTTTATTTCCTTAGTGTTTTCTTTGGGCTTGTCAAGAATTGGAGTTAGATTATACAAGTAGGTAACATACTGTATGTGCCATAAAAGAAGATGCTCCAGAAACTACAGTGGAAATGGTTTTTATTTCTATAAAAATACTCTAAAACTTCTTGAGGATTTCTTGGATCAGTCAAGACTAGCAGAACTGGCAGTTCATCAGTTGCACAAACAAACAGGTGCGCTTAAACCAGCTGTCATAGAAGTTTGAAAGGGACTGTCGACGTCGTACTTGAGGTTGAAATTATTTATAACTCGAGGTATCGTTGGATAGCCGTACTACGAACTAATATGTAAACGTGACATTGGACAGACTAAAACCAGCACTTCCTTTTAGTAAACATAAATGGAGACAAGTGAACTCTAATGTGAACGTAAGAGAATGACTGTTGCGAGCTACTTCTTCGCATTTCTGTCCATTCAATTCCTTGACTCAGTGGTAGCGGATCTGACTCAGGTTGGTGTAGTTTAGTCGGAATCTTGAGATCGATCCCCAGTCGAGGGAAGTTAGTTTTCGTCCCTGGGTAGTTAATGGAGTACCCAAGATTTCCTTAACAGATGAGAGATGTGATCATCTACCTCTTCGCATTTCTGTCCATTCACTTCCTTGACTCAGTGGTAGCGGGCCCAACTCAGGTTTGTGTAGTTTAGTAGGTTATTCTGGAAATCGATCCCCAGTCGAGGGAAGTTAGTTATTTAATGACACAACACAACAACAGGACACAATCGAAAGATTCAATAAACACACACAAGAACACTCTCTGGAAGATTGGTCAGATTTCCCCCTCAATGTCAGGAGGGATTTGCTGAGGAGAGATTTTTGTAATTACAATTTAATTTTCATGGTTCTGTTTATCTTCATTTTTAATTGTCTGGAGTTATTTTTATTAGAAATGCTAAAAACGCTGCAAATTATTGTTAAACGGTTCATTATTTTCTATGCTTAAACCTATCCCCCAAAGATCACAGCTATTTCAATTGTCAGTGCTGTTGTAATAATGAACAATTCCAGTGTCAGAACAAGGTGAGAATATCGATAGTAAAAGTGTAAATCCTTGTAAGTCCGAAAATATAAATTTTTCGGGGAACGAAAAAATTAACTAGTTCCAGGGGACTAGTTTTTTCTGTATTATGGATGGAGAGATCAGCAAGCTGGTGAAACATGAATCCTATTTGCAATACTTCTGTGGACAAATTTCGTATTTATTTCGGTATTTATGGTTTACGTTTTTTGATTGAAACCTAACTCGGCTTACGAGGTTTTACAATTTTTCACTATCGATATGCTCGTTCTGCATTCTAGCGGCGGTTTGAAGAACTAAAACTATGTTTGCTTGTATTCCAGCGAATCACTTGTATTTCTAATTAATTTCTCGTCCTGAAAGATCGGTTGATCCACAGAGCTCTTGGTGGTCTCGTTAGATTATAAAAAATTGAATACTATTTGAAATTGACGGAAAAACAATACTATTAGGTTGTAAGATTTTAAGAGAGGGCATTTAAAAAGTTGTAATCTCTTAGAAACGAGTGAATGTAGCCAAAATCATTATTTCATTTCTAGAAATTCACTTTTTCTGATTCCCGAAATGTTTTCATCAGGCTTGTGTTGGATTTACAGCTGCAGATAAAGTGACCTTTTCTGAGAGATGCAATGACAGAGCGTTTTGAAGAATTTTCTCCATTTCCCAGAGGAGAAGAGATTCAGAAGACGCAAGAAACCCCTTAGATACGACTGAACGTTGCCAAAAATCATTTCATTTCTAGAAATCCTCTTTTTCTGATTCCCGAAATGTGTTTATGAGCAGGCTTGTATTGGATTTATAGCTACAGATGAAGTGATTTTTTCTGGGAAGTGCAACGACAGAGCGTTTTGAAGCATTTTCTCCATTTCCCAGAGAAGAAGAGATTCGAAAGACGCAAGAGGGCTGTAAACGCCAAATGAAGATCTTGTCGTTTAGTAGTAAAGCACTTACTATCGTGTAGTCACATCCCTAAATGCTCCGATATTTACCGCTCAAAAACCCCAAGCGATAAACGACGTTTTCGAGCCAACGGGGCGGAGCTTCCTGACAAGCGTCCCTCCCCTCTTCCACGCTCCAAGCGGCGCTATCTAAAGTGAGGTGCCATCGACCACCGATAACATCTTCTAAAGACCTATAAATCATTACGAGAAGGTCGCGAAACAGACTATCATTTCAAAAGATCTGCCCTCAGCTAACTCTGTTCAGCATAATTTCGCTTCTACCCCCGAAAGACGCTTCTCAATATGATACCAGCATTCATCGTCGACTCTCTAATGTTCTATTAACATACATGAATATCACATTAATATGTAACCCCACGGTCTGTGTGGTTGCCTCCAAGAGTTACCGAGAATCCCGGGAAGTGGAAAATGTGATGAATCCACGTACTCCTCCCTCACGGAGCCAATATCAACCTCAATAATGAATTCGAGAATTTCATTTTGAAGATCTTCATTCCATTTCAACCATATCTAAAAAGAAGAAATGCCACTAAAATATGAAACATGTCTATAAATTGTTCTTAATAATTAAGAAAATTATTAATTATTAACCGCATCTAAATATAAAAGACCTACTTTTACTACTTTACTAGCTAAAGAAAATTGTTCAGGTCACAAGGCGGAGTACGGCGGTACTTCTTTCTACCAATCTTTGGAGACTAGATTTCAATATTCTATTCTCATTGTATCTTAGAGTAATAAAATTTAGTTTCCTCCTCTTTCAGGTAGGCTGAATTGGAATGATCTGGAGAAGACCAGAACAGGTGTATGTAGTAGTAGAAAAGTCCATCATACGTACGTCCGCATGGGGACTACTTGTAGCTCTGGGTAGTTCTACTCGAACTGACTGTAGTCCTCAGTGAACTCAGGGAAGTAGTTGTGACCTCATTCAGAAAGGCCACTCGCTATCCTTCTGGTAGGTATTTGCCCTCCATTATATTTGTGGTTTCACTGGATGCCCAAAAATCCATCTTCATTCATTTAATTTCGAACCTATATCAGTATAACCTTCGGGCGGGCGTTTGGGCGGCAATTTTGGCCGCCTTTTCACTAAAAACGATCTTGCATAGACAAAACCAATTCACAGCGCAACAGAACGCACAGGTATTCTCTAATTTTCAACATAAGACACCTGATGGCAGGCAGAAGCTACGTCAGATTCGCGAACGACGCTCGTAAATCAGTGTGAAAGTAGACGACGTCGAATTTTTTGAAAAGTAAACATGGGTAGGTAATTGCTCAAGTACACTACAAACTCACTTTATTGTGGTACCAATATTATATTGTGATATTGCATCATAAAAGTTTATGCTATGTTACTGGAAGAAAGACTGACTACCGAGTATTTTTGGTTTATTATTTTCAATAATGAACCTTTGGAATCGACCAAGAAAAAAAAAAATTTTAACACCCCCTCAAAATTTGATGGTTTACGTTTCAAGGTACGTAGAATCCAAAAATCAAATAAAAATTTGGCCGTCCGTCCGCCGTACGCCGTGCGCCGTACGCCGTACTCCGTGCGCCGTACGCCGTACTCCGTGCGCCGTACGCCGTACGCGGCACTTTTGCCACTTAGCATTGACCGATTTTGATGAAATTTGGTATGTAGGCTCCATTTGGGGTCTAGTTGTGCCCCGAAGCTTTTGGTTGATGTAGGTCACTTCTAAGGGTTCCAAAATCAATTTTGAAATTTTGAAAACGCCCTAACTCAAAAAATTTCGATATAAAGGTATTGTTTTTCCTTCAATTTAAGATTCTATAGAATTTTTAGAATTTTTTGAGACCACTCGGAGCTCTGTAGGACAAACCGTTTGCTCCCTACGAACATTTAAGGGTTTATATTGAAATATATATATATATAAATCAAAACACGAGTGTGAATCGCAAAAGAGGCCTAATCTCTGTTCAAATTAGAGCTGACCAAAATGCGATCGATGGTTGGTAATTTTGATTTAGGTATTTTTTATTTTTTTATTTATTTTTTTTTATTTTTTTTTTTTACTCCTTCATGTCGGATGGTTGGTGATTTTGTAGACGATTGATTTATATAGAAAAAAAATAAACCATTGTGTAATAATTTGCAGCGTTTTTTAGTCTGCTTTGGTAATGTTTTCAAATTACCCACGTTTTTATTTTTACCCACCTTGTTGGAATTATTTCCTTTTACCTAATATTTATGGTTGTGTACCTCATTTGTATTTCCCTAATGTTAAAGTCAGTGATCAATGGTGTACACTTGCAATTATACGCTAAAAATATTATATTGTTTATAGGGCGGCCAAAATGCCGCTCTGCGCTCACTGGTGTGAGCTCAGATGGTGCTCCCGCCTGAAGGATAAAGACTTGATCTAAATAAACCTAACTCCGATTTGTTATTGAATTTAACCCTAATGATATCTAAATAATTTTGATTAATCAATAACATTAATTCATATTTTGAATAATTTTGTAGAAACGAGCTGATTTTTTCATCGTAGTACCAATTTATTTTCATATTGCTTAAACTGCCTATACTACATCAGAAAAAATATATTTAAAATTTATAAGTACATCAAGTAAAGATATGAACTGAAACACTCACAAGAAGTCAGCTACGTTGCTCCTGGAATGATCGAGAGCAAAACATATCAATGTTGTGAGCGATATGTATATGTAACTTCTCTTTTGTTCATTCCACAGTGCTGAAATTTGATTTCGACAATTGAAGCAGGCCACAATAGTTCAACTTTCCGTTGAGTTTGCTGAGTTCCTAAAGTTGACCAGCTGCGATTCGAGTTCTATTCGTGAATCATGTCGCAATCATGCCGAACAGGAATATCTACAATGAAAAAAACCCACAATTTCCACAAAAACAAAGGAACGGGAAAAACTCTCTCGACGCGTTGATGAAAATTAACTAAAAAGGCAACGCGAGTCGGCGCTCACAAATTGACAGACGCACAATGGGCAACCGGAAAATAGGGACACAAAGCGAAAGGGACGACCAACGAAACAAAGGGACAAAAATAAAAATAGAATCCCGCGGGAAACGATCTAAAAATGTACGCGAAGGGAATCAACTGCTCAGATCTGGCTTCTGGCACAAAGGGAAAGCGGAGACCGTGCTCTGCGGGAGTCAGAAGAGTTGGGGCACCTGAAATAGCTGGAGTGGTAACTTATGAGAAACCTGCGATTTCAGATTATATCCATCCATGATCCTATTTGTCAACAGTATCAGAAGTGGTTCCAATTGAATAAATTCGCCTTATTCACCGAGCTTTCGCTGATATTAATGGTGAAAGAGAATGTATTTTCGTTGATTTTGTTTAGTAGATTAGCATCACTATTCGGTAGTAGGTAGTCCGCCTCTACCTCCCTTGATTACACCGCCCTAGTTTGTAATCAGTTGACCATGTTGATTAATAAATTCAGTTCCAATTCTACAATCTTGATGTTGTTCTTACTCTAACGTAATATTATTTAATAAACCTCATAAAGGTAGAATAATACATGGTGGCAGCGATTTAAGAACCGTCAAGATGCCGAAACCGAAGAGAAAATCTAGAAGAGCCGTGGGCACACCAGAAACAACGCCGGAACATTCGCCGGTAAAAGACAAGAGATCCCCTGAGACTCGACGGCTGCTTCCATCTACGTTTACCTCGGTAAGTGTAGTCCCTCCTGAAAAATTCTCATTCAATCCCCAAGAATGGATGATCTGGAAGAACAGATATGATCGGTTCAGGTCGATTTCGGGGTTAGAGGAGCAGAGCGGGAAAAGGCAAATAGATTCACTCATATTTCATCTAGGGGAAAGAGCTGAGGAAATTTTTCTCTCTTTCAATTTAAGCGGGGATGCTTCCGATGATTATGAGATTGTAGTCAAAAAGTTTGACGAATTTTTCATTCCGCGTAAAAATATCATTTATGAAAGAGCCAAATTTTTACGACGAAAGCAAGATTTGCACGAATCGGTCGAAAGTTTTGTTACAAGTCTCCACACACTAGCCAAAACGTGTGACTGGGGTACTTTGTATGACGAGATGATTCTTTTAGTGCTTATTCTTAATATGAAAGATCAAAAACTAAGTAACAAACTACAATTAGAACACGATTTGAAACTCGATAAGGCGGTCACGTCCGTAAGACTTTCCGAGGATCTCGTCAGACAACAAAAGACGCTCAGTGGTCACGACGGTACTCCTTTGAAGGTTGAAGAATTGTCCACGAAATCGAACAGAAGACTAGACATGAGAAGTAGGAACGATACGCCTAAATTTCAAAGCCCATCGAGTTATTGCAGATGGTGCGGAAAGAAACCTGCTCATTTCGAAAAGAGCTCCTGCCCTGCCCGCGATGCTATTTGTAATGGTTGCAAAAAACAAGGCCATTTTAGTAGTGTCTGCAGAAGTAGGAGACTAAATGAAATAGAAGGTACAGGTGAATCAGCAGCTCCCTCGTCCGAGTTCTCATTAAACGAATATTTCATAGGAAATTTGGAAACAAAGAAAAGTGACCCATGGATGATTGACATACTCATGAACAAGTGCGACACTGTCAATTTCAAAATTGACACCGGTGCCGATGTTACCGTGATTCCTTCATCCTTGGCTCTAAGTGAACATAAGGTTTACAGCACATCAGTGATTATAAGAGGTGCCAACAAAGCCAAATTAGAAGTGGAAGGAGTCATATACGCCACTCTTGCGTACAGAGGTATAGAATCGTCTCAAAAAGTTTATGTCATCAGAGACGCTAACTGCGCTCTGTTAGGCCGTCCAGCTATAGAAGCACTACACATAATTCCTTCACTACGAGAAGTGCGGTCCAACGATCGACCTATTTCGTTCCTTGATGAATTCAAAGAGTTGTTTCAGGGGCTAGGTACATTGGGCCAGGAGTATGACATAGAGTTGAAAGAAAACTACACTCCATATGCTATTTCGACCCCTAGATCAGTTCCTCTACCTCTGATGAAATTGGTTGAGGAGGAGCTACATGACATGGTTCGAAAGAATGTCATCTCTCCAGTTTCAAAGGCTACTGATTGGTGTGCTCCTATGGTAGTGGTACCAAAACCCAATGGAAAAGTCCGGATTTGTGTAAATTTGACAAGGCTGAATCAGTGTGTTAAGAGACGTTTCCATCCAATCCCTAAATTAGAACACTGCTTCTCTAAAATGTCAGGAGCCAAATTTTTTTCAAAGTTGGACGCAAATAGTGGATTTTGGCAAATACCTCTCTCTGCCGAGTCCCAAGAACTTACTACATTTTTGTCTCCATTTGGGAGGTTCAAGTTTCTCAAATTACCATTTGGAATCACTTCTGCTCCCGAGGTTTTTCAAAAAGCGATTAATGAGAAATGTGGTGGCAATGATGGACGATATTCTGGTATGGGGGAAATCCGAAGAAGAACATGACTTCTATCTTCGCGAAGTTTTGACCAAACTAAGAAAGGCTGGACTGACTCTTAATAGAGAGAAGACCGAGTTCAAGAAGACGAGTGTTAGATACCTAGGCCATATAATTTCGGAGAAGGGCATTGAAGTAGACCCCCTTAAAGTTATTGCTATCAAGGAGATGCCAGAGCCGAAAAACGTTAAAGAAGTTCAGAGGTTCCTAGGCATGGTCAATTTCGTGGCCAAGTTTGTGCCTTTGAAATCAGGGGTCCTAGAGCCCATAACTTCCCTACTCAGCTCAAAAACTACATGGATATGGGGACCATCACAACAAAAATCCTTTGACACGGTTAAAGAGCTGCTGACAACTCCGCCTTGTTTAGCACTATACAATCCTGAGTATGAAACGATAATTTCGTGTGATGCCTCACTGCAAGGGCTTGGCTCAGTTTTACTCCAAAAACAGACATCAGGCGAACTTCGTCCAATTTCTTACGCTTCACGAACTCTTCTACCAGCTGAAAAAAATTATTCAAACATAGAAAGGGAGGCTCTAGGAGTAACGTGGTCTTGTGACAAATTTAAGGACTTCATTGTTGGGAAACACATATTTATTCAAAGCGATCATAAACCATTATTATCGCTCTTACAAACCAAAGATTTGGACGATCTCACACCTCGTTTACTCCGTTTGAGACTGCGGTTGATGAGATACGACTTTGAGCTTATGTACATTCCAGGAAAAAATTTAATCATAGCAGATACGCTATCACGCAGTCCGATTTCTCATGTCACCCCTACCGACAAAGAACTCATTCAAGAAACAAATTTTTACGTTCACAATGTAATTTCGACTATTGAAATTTCTGATCCAAATTTGATTTTGATTAAACAAGAACAAGATAGGGATGAAACATGTAAACTCTTGAACAGGTATGCACTGGAAGGGTGGCCAAACAAAACCCAGATCTGTTCATCGCTCAAAAAATTTTATTCTGTTCGGAATGAAATCAGTAACAATGAAGGGCTACTCCTCAGAGGCTCAAGAATTATAGTTCCGCCAGGAGTCCAAAATTTCATTCTGTCAAGAATTCATGAGGGGCATCTCGGAATAACCAAATGTCAACTAAGAGCTAGGAGAAATGTATGGTGGCCGGGAATGTACTTGGACATCGAACAGACCGTGAAGAACTGTCCACAGTGCATCCAAAATTCTGACAACAAACATCAGCCCTTGATACCGAGTGACTTTCCTAAAAGGCCTTGGCAAAAAATTGGGATTGATTTGTTCAAAACTGATGGAGTTTGGTTCATCGTGGCTACAGACTACTACTCTCGATTTTTCGAACTAGCTCAGCTTAGCGGACTGAAATCTTTCGAGGTCATCGTTAAATTGAAAAGCTTCTTTGGACGACATGGTATTCCTGAAGAAGTTCGCTCAGATTGCGGTTCGCAATTCCAAACTGTCATCGGATCTGAATTCGAATCCTTTCGAGAATCATACGGCTTCATCTATAACACGAGCAGTCCTCACTTTGCTCAGAGCAATGGAGCTGCTGAAGCAGCTGTAAAGATCTCAAAAATGCTACTGAAGAAGAGCCCAGAAGACCCATATCTCGCCTTACTAACTTACCGAAACACTCCGCTTTCTAACGGGTTCACACCGAGTGAACTACTAATGAATCGAAGGCTTCGTGACAGGCTTCCCACATCTCCAAAGCTCCTCGAGGAGAAGCTCAATTACGAAGGTCTACGAGAGAAAGAAGAGGACTATCGTCAGAAGTACAAGAGGAATTATGATGCAACACACAGGACTGGTTTCTTGAGTGATCTGAAAGTGGGAGATATGGTTTGGGTAACAGATTTGAAGAGGCATGGGAAAATAGTGAACATTTGCAAACAACCTCGCTCTTACCTCGTCGAAACTGAAAATCAAGTAGTGCGTAGGAATAGATTCCATTTAAAGCCTGCACCGTACAGATCCACTTTAATTATCACAGACCCAGGAACATCCGCTGGAAGTCAACCAGGAACATCCACTGGAAGTCAACCAGGAACATCCACTGGAAGTCAACCAGGACCATCCAGAAGGCTACCCTCAGGGAGGAAGATCACAAGACCTCTCCGCTATTTACAGGAGAGGGAAGATGTTTAGTAGATTAGCATCACTATTCGGTAGTAGGTAGTCCGCCTCTACCTCCCTTGATTACACCGCCCTAGTTTGTAATCAGTTGACCATGTTGATTAATAAATTCAGTTCCAATTCTACAATCTTGATGTTGTTCTTACTCTAACGTAATATTATTTAATAAACCTCATAAAGGTAGAATAATACAGATTTTTACCGTACAATATTAGGTCGGTACCTAAGTATGATGGTTTCAAGTTAGAACATGACGTTTTTTACGAATTTTGCCATCATTATTTCTATCTCTGCAATGTACCAGATTTCTCATATTGATGACGGTGGTGCGAAGAAGAAATGACTGTTCTGATGAAGGAAACACATAACCCTATCTTCGAAGAAGGCGGATTTATACGGTTCGGGCATTTTGATACATTGGAAATATTTTGGTTCATTATTGTCTGTTTGTCCATTATAATTGACGCGATGATGCAAGTTTGATGGTACGTGTAGTCCGAAAATCCTGTGAAAGGCTTCAGTTTACATCTTGTTGGCTGAGCGAAGGGGTCATCTACATGAAACCATTAGAGGAAACCATTAGAGTTTTTGGTTTAACCAGCATTGACGTTCGAGTAAGTGAAGGGTCCACATTGTAAGTTATGACTTAATGACCGTAATGCAATGTGAAACGATAAGTATGTCGTCTGCTATCACTGCGCCTCCAGGAACCCATGTTAGGATTTCTAATGTCCTTTTCTGGAATACTTCCATGGCAGTAGTGAGTCCAAATGGCAATCTTAGAAATCGATACTTTCCGAATGGAGTCCAAAATGTTGTAAGTTTACCAGCTGCCAAAACCCCTTTCTTGCATTCACTGTCGTGATCACTTTAGCGTTCGTTAACTGAGGCAGAATCTCCTCTATTGTTTTGTATCTTTTAGAGCTTCGTTCAACCTTCTTGGATCCAGAAACACCCTAATTTTTTCTCCTTTCCTCACAATAGTTAGATTGCTCACCCAATCAATAACACTTGGCTCTTGCGTTATGATTCCGTCTTTCACCATCTGGTCCAGTTCTTTCTTCAATAACGCTACAAACGGTAATGGTATGCGTCTTGGTGTCTCTTTCACTGACTTCATATCCTTGGCTACTTCTAGTTCTACTTCTCCCTCCAGTTTCCTTTTTTCCTTATAATTGGCTTCAGTCAGCGTAATGTTTTTCCGCAACCATAACTTTTCTTGTATTTTTGGATTCTTTATCGAACATAGTATCTTGTCCAGCAGCAGCTCGTCTTCTATTTCTCCAAACTTACAAGTTTTAATAATAATAGAATCCCTCAAAGCGTTTGTTTATCTTATGAGTTAAATTCTCTTTCAGTTTCTGTATTTTTTTTTTCTTTCTTTTTTCACCCCCTCTGCGGTTTCGTGCTCTGTTTCCGTTTGTTTTATTTTCTCATTCACTTTGCGCATATCATTTCCAATCACTGACAACAAAATTGCCACGCGCACCCTTTCCGGATACTCTTCCAGTCCGCTGGCCACCGAGTAGTTTTTCCACGCCTTCTCAAAACATTCGAGATTTTCCGATATGTTTCCTTCCAGCGATACTGGAGCTGGTTGAGGAACGGTCCTCAACTTTGGTAACGGTCCTCAACTTTGGTAACTTTTTGTTCCCCGTCTTCCATTTTCCTTTTCTTCGCTTTGATTTCCTATAAAATAAAAATAATTTTATGCCACTTACTTCAAATTTTGCTTCCGAGTTAGCGGAAGCATTGTTTTCACTTTTCAAGTTGGGAAAGAAATGTTCTCTAAAATTTAAATTTCCACTCGCCTTGTACGTTTTAGGCCTTCCTGAACAATATTGGTTCCTTGTCTGTGAGTCTGCCATGAAATCCTCTCAACGGGCAAATCACAGAAGTCATTGTCCGATTTTAATTAAATTTTATGGAATTGGACGGGTTGACGTGTAGATGGAGGGTAGTGGAAGGTACTTAGAGATTGATGTTTTGAGATACGTACGAGGAAGCAAAATTAAAGATTATTTTTATTGAGATTATTTTTTTATTTATTTTTTTTTAATTTAATTATTATTTCCACTTGGGGGAACGACTCGCCACAAGATGGTATGAAAATGAAAGACATGGATAAAAGTTACTCAACGCCGCTAGTAAGCGATAAGACATACAGATTCACGCAACGATTACCTTCTGCCGAATGTACAGGAGCGCTCAGAGATGTATGAGTCTTTCGTTCCGTATGGGACGATGAAATCACTGCGTCAATTTATTCGAAAAATCGTTAATTTGAATTTAAACGACAAACCTTTTTTGATATTATAAATACGGTACGAAACTCATGGTATGGACGAATAATGACGCATCCAGTGCCGTTATTGTTTCCAAGGGTCATAAATATCATGTGTATTGTCCATTGTTTGTGGATAAGATGGGTCTGAAGAGCCCTCTTCCGTCAAAACTGGCTTTTCCTCTCTTCCTGAGAAGAACAAAAGGGTCGCCCTGCGGTCAACTTAAACTCTTTGACCCCCCTCCACACCCCTTCTTTATCACTCTTCCTCTTCATCCTAACTCTTCCTTTTGGTCGGTTCAGCGACAGTCTCGCCGATCTGTTTTTCTAACTTATAAAAACCTCGTGGTTCCCTCGATCGATGTTTTATTTTTCTTCGCTGTATTCATCGTCTTTTCTATCATTCCAAACTTGTCAACTCTCCCAGCTGTCGATTTTCTATGCCAAATCAATGTGAAGTTTTTCAACAATATGATACGTTTCCAAATGAAAAAACGCTGCAAATTATTACATAAAGGTTTATTGTTTTTCTATATAGATCACTCGTCTGAAAAGTACTCGGCTTTGCCACTGTCACCACCTACCTACCACGTACCTACAGTGATCGCATTATGGTCAGCTGAAATTTCAACGGAGATTAGGGGTTAAATTTTTTTTCTTGGTCGATTCCAAAGGTTCATTATTGAAAATAATAAACCAACAAACATTTTACAAATATAAATAAACATTTTAAAAATATGAATAAACATTACTTTTTAGGGAAAAAAGGACTTTTGATAAACCGCCAAACAAAGAAAATGAGGACAGAACATTGTTGACTACACTGCACTTAGAAGAGATTCCACAGAACGACCATTCAGTAGTTTTTAAAACGGCGGGGAAACAGTGCGACGGACGGGAGAAGGGCTGAGGACCTAATCGTCCTTTATATCGAATTAGCATGGAAATGATTGAGCGTGAGCCACCGTTATTTGAATGTTTATTTAAATTTGTAAAATGATCATTCCTATTTGTGACATTTTTCATACGATTTAGTGAATGTTCATTTTTATTTGAAAACGCCACATAAATATTTATTCTCCCGACAGCTATCCTGTCAGGAGAATCCTAATTCAGATTAAATAATAATGTACACAACAGTAAATGTAAACAAATAATGTAAACAACAGTAAGCTTGGCTCGAGCTGGGTTTGTTAGGAAAAATCTCGGCGGAGATCGTTCAGTATGGTGATAGAGATTTAAAGGAGAACGCTGCAAATTATTACACAATGGTTTATTATTTTTCTATAGATCACTCGTCTGCAAAGCCACCAACCATCCAACATGAAGAAAAACATCGATCGCATTTCGATCAGCTAAAATTTGAACGGAGATTAGGCCTCTTTTGCGATTCACACTCGTGTTTCTGACTTATCGTACGTCCAACACTTAAATTCTAGTAGGGAGCGAACGGTATGTCCTACAGGGCTCCGCGTGGTATCTAAAAATTCTAAAAATTCTATAATTTCTTAAATTGAAGGAAAAACAATACTAATTAATACAATTAATATCAAATACATATTAAATTAATACATTAATATCAAATTAATGTACATTAATACATTAATTAATATCAAATTAATTACATTAATACATTAATTAATATCAAATTAATGTACATTAATACATTATTTAATACAATTAATATCAAAATTTTTTGAGTTAGGGCGTTTTCAAAATTTTAAAATTCATTTTTTGACTCTTAGAAGTGACCTACATCAACCAAAATCTTCGGGGCACAACTAGACTCCTAATGGAGCCTACATACCAAATTTCATCAAAATCGGTAATGCTATGTGGGGAAAGTGCCGCGTACGGCTTACGGCAGGCCAAATTTTGGTTTATTTGTTTTCAATAATGAACCTTTGGAATCGACCAAGAAAAAAAATTAAAACCCCCTCAAAATTTGATGGTTTACGTTTCAAAGTAGGTAGAATCCAAAAATCGAATTAAAATTTGGCCGTCCATCCGCCGTACGCGGCACTTTTGCCACTTAGCATTGACTGATTTTGATGAAATTTGGTATGTAGGCTCCATTTGGGGTCTAGTTGTGCCCCGAAGATTTTTGTTGATGTAGGTCACTTCTAAGGGTCGAAAAGTGAATATTGAAAACGCCCTAACTCAAAAAATGTTGATATAAAGGTATTGTTTTTCCTTCAATTTAAGATAGTATAGAATTTTTAGAATTTTTAGAGGAGCCCTGTAGGACACACCGTTCGCTCCCTACGAGAATTTAAGGGTTGGACTTAGATAAATCAGAAACACGAGTGTGAATCTCAAAAGAGGCCTAATCTTCGTTTAAATTTCAGGCCAATGTATTTTGTGCGCATGCGCAAACGTGAAATCCTTGTAGCAGCCATAACTTCTACATGTTCCATCAATGAAGAGTCCCTTATGAGGGTTGTACCTTCTATACAATCGGGTTATAGATACGAGGAAGCTATGTGCCACACCCACTTGGCGGACTTTTTTAGTGTGAAGCCTGTTTCCTAGTGAAGAATAGTTAAAACGAAATTGATACCAGATTTGTACTTTTTTAATTTTTTTATCGCTAACTCTGCAACTGTATCACACTCCCTCCCTGCTCTGGGGTGAGGAAAGTAGTGTAAAGTTTTGATGTCGAGAATGCGGTTGAAATGGTGCTGTTTCTGCCTTTTGCTCGCCCGAGTATCGCTAACGCCCTCACAACCTGCCCTGAGGCTCGTCTCGAGAGCAAACGGTGGTTTTGGAGGTCAAAGGATCGAATTTCAGGGGTTTTGATTGGAGTGAAAAAACAAAAACAACTGATTGGAACCTCCGAAGGCGGCTGAATCGTGATCGGAAGGAAGCGAGGCGGTTAGCCAAAAGGTTTTTGGACGAAGGGCTCGTGAGGGGGGGGGGGGGGTTCGTCGCTTGTTCAAACAACTTCAAGTCATCGGCATCAAGGGGGCGAAACGCCGCAAATACCGACCCCCTCCACCATCACTGGTTTATTCGAATGGATCCCCCTCCCTTTATCCAAAAACCTTTTTTTGTCCCCCTCCTTCCTCTGTCTTCTTCAACGTGCCGCCGGTATCTTGCGGGGCTTCTATCAACAAGACTTCCCTCACCGGTTCATCAAAATCCCGATATCGTTCGCCTTCTTTGCTTACTGAACCCGATATTGCTGCGTCCCACCAACTCGAATTCAATAAAAACTTTGGGGAAAAAACGTAAGAAAGAGTTCCAATCGTGCAGCATGAGATGATAAGCGAATTTTCAAAGGAATATTCCTACCGATTTTGAGTCATTTTTGACTTCAAAAACATCCAAAAATACTGTACGCGTTTCCTTGGATCGTGGACTACCCACCCGAACATTAATTTTGACTTTTTAAAGGTTTTTGGGTACGAAAGGTTTTCAGCGATTTTTGGGCAATTTTTCTTCAGGAGGAAAACCGCTCCTCTATGAATGAATGAATGTGAAATAATGTGGCAAGATCGAGATATGGAACAATATATTTTACCGTAGAATAACGCATATCAATGGAGCCACCACCTGTCGGTAACATTGGGGATCAACCGAAGTTGACGTCACTACAGAATGTGTTATTTAATCTCGTTACTTTTTAGACAGAATACATACAAAAGCGACATTTAGGCGACAAATATCGACATTTATTATACATAATGTAGTATTAGTTTAGTATTTAATTAATTTGTGTTTAGTGAGATTCTCCCTATTTATCTACTTATAACATATTTGTATACCATACGTTGAAGGAGCGAGTACTCCTTTGAGGAGGAAAACCGCTACTATTCACTTCAGGAGGGAGAAGGTACTTCAGAGGGAGGAAACCGCTCCAATATAGCGGGCACTTACCAGAGGAGGAAAACCGCTACTGTTCAATTTAGGATCGAGTACTCCTTAGAGTATGAAAACCGCTAATGTTCAATTTAGGATCGAGTACTCCTTACAGGAAGAAAACCGCTCCACTATATGTTGAAGGGGCGAGTACTTCCTTGAGGAGGAAATCCGCTACTGTTCAATTTAGGATCGAGTACTCCTTAGAGTAGGAAAACCGCTAATGTTCAATTTAGGATCGAGTACTCCTTACAGGAAGAAAACCGCTCCACTATATGTTGAAGGGGCGAGTACTTCCTTGAGGAGGAAATCTGCTACTGTTCAATTTAGGATCGAGTACTCCTTAGAGTAGGAAAACCGCTAATGTTCAATTTAGGATCGAGTACTCCTTACAGGAAGAAAACCGCTCCACTATATGTTGAAGGGGCGAGTACTTCCTTGAGGAGGAAATCCGCTACTGTTCAATTTAGGATCGAGTACTCCTTAGAGTAGGAAAACCGCTACTGTTCAATTTAAGATCGAGTAATCCTTACAGGAAGAAAACCGCTCCACTATATGTTGAAGGAGCGAGTACTTCCTTGAGAAGGAAATCTGCTACTGTTCAATTTAGGATCGAGTACTCCTTAGAGTAGGAAAACCGCTACTGTTCAATTTAAGATCGAGTACTCCTTACAGGAAGAAAACCGCTCCACTATATGTTGAAGGGGCGAGTACTTCCTTGAGGAGGAAATCCGCTACTGTTCAATTTAGGATCGAGTACTCCTTAGAGTAGGAAAACCGCTACTGTTCAATTTAAGATCGAGTAATCCTTACAGGAAGAAAACCGCTCCACTATATGTTGAAGGAGCGAGTACTTCCTTGAGAAGGAAATCCGCTACTGTTCAATTTAGGATCGAGTACTCCTTAGAGGAGCAAAACCGCTTCACTATATCTAGAAGAAGCAATTACTTCCTTGAGAAGGAAATCCGCTACTGTTTAAAATTCGGGAGCAAGTAGGTACTTTTCATAAGAAGACGGAGCTCCAATATAAAACTGCTATGTCAAGTTTAAAAAAATAAATTTTACTTCTGTGTCTACTGAAGTAGCAGGAACATTGTTTTCACTTTTCAAGAGTAAAAAAGTCTTCCAAAATCCAATTTTCCAATCGAATTTTGTGGGTTTTGTTTCTGTCTGTCTGTGTGTCTGACAGTCGTCCCGGGTGTCCGCAAATCTTTGTAACAGGCAAAATCATAGGACTTTACTGTCTGGATTTGATGACACTCTTAGGAATCAATCGTGCAGGCTGAGGTGGGAAGGGCCCCCTATCAAATACTTTGTAACAGAAATAACTTCTACATTTTGAAAAAATTCACCAAAATTGTGCAAGTTGGGGTGCTTTTAAGCTTTTTTTTTAATAAGTTTGTAGAAATTCCATTGTCGCCGTCTAAGGAAACCCAATTGATTATAAATATCAAACCCTCGCTTCTTCGAGGACTCGTTTATTCGGTTTGAGTCAACGATGACGGCGGGCGACAATAATCCCGAGCTAATATATTAAAACAGAAATAATTGAAATACGGGCTTTCACGAAGGGTCCCCCTCCAGCTTATATTGCCAGATATTTCAATCTAGCGACAGATGTTGACCAATATCGACAGGGGAGAAAGAGATATCAAGTCACGTGGATAAAATCCATCCTCCATCCGCCCTTCCCTCTTCAAATATCCAATGAGCGCGCAGGGACGTCTGGAAGGGACTTCTTGAGTCCAAACTTCCGGAATCCGCCAACACTGCGCTTCAAAATAAGCAAAAACCATATTCGGCCGTTCTTTAATAATTCATATTTATATTTCATACTCATATGTATGAGCGATATACAGGGTGTCTGCACTTAAGATGGGCATAACTTCAGGGTTCGGTTCTACAATACATTTCCGACAAAAAATGTCTCTCAGCAAGTTTCTTTAACCCACTCAAAATTCCCTATTTTTCCACTTTGAAGTTTTTTTTCGCGTTTTCGACCTTAAGGCACTGATATGGTCATAACTCCCTTGTTTCTCCTGAGAAATCAAATCTGACTACACCGTTAGAAAGAGCGTTAAATTCCTAAGCTACCTAGTGCAAAATCAAAATCTTTAAATGGGCAGGCGTTCACAAAAAAACATTGAAAAAAAATCAAATTTCGAGAAAAAAATTTAAATTTTGCTTTTTCACTTGCTCTTTTAGAAATGGCTCATGGTTAAAAGATTTTGGTTTTGCACTAGGTAGCTTGGAAATTTAACTCTCTTTCGAACGATATCCTCAAATTGGAAATTACTTGGTAAATAACAGGAGTTATGACAGTTTTAATGACGTAACGTCGAAAACGCGAAATAATACTTCGAAGTGGAAAAAGTGGCATTTTGAGTGGGTTGAGAAAAAATTGCTAGGAGACAATTTTTGTTGCAACTTAGTTGTAGAATTGATCCCTGAAGTTATGCCCATCTTAAGTGTAGACACCCTGTATATCGCTCATACAGGGTGTCTGCACTTAAGATGGGCATAACTTCAGGGTTCGATTCTACAATATATTTCCAACAAAAAACGTCTCACAGCAATTTTTTTTTAACCCACTCAAAATTCCTTTTTTTTCACTTTGAAGTGTTTTTTGCGTTTTCGACCTTAAGGCACTGATATGGTCATAACTCCCTCATTTCTCCCGACAAATCAAATCTGACTACACTGTTAGAAAGAGCGTTAAATTTCTAAGCTACCTAGTGCAAAATCAAAATCTTTCAGCAGTAAAATAGTTTCAAAAAATCAAGTCAAAAAGTAAACTTTACAAATTTTTTGAAACTTGACTTTCTTTGACCAAAGTTTTTAGAAGGTCGCGGTTGGTGCCAAAATTCTCAAGATGTAGTCTACTTTCGATTAAAAATATAAAAAAAAATCAAGGCGCACCCCCCATTGATGCTCACTACTATATCTACGAATAATGCGTAATTTATGTACTAAAAACGAAGGTTTTCGTCGAAAAATTCACTTTCCAGCAGTCGAAATCATTTGGAAGTGTCACCATTGGATTCAGCGTAAAAAATTACATAGGAAATGATACCAAACTCGTCAAGCCACTTGAGATCGAGGTGGACCATAAACTGCTTAAAACATTGGATTTTCCTGCAAAACACACGTTGTTTTTTGGCAGTCAAACTACATTTACTCTTCCATTTTAAATGTTCAAAAGAAAAATTGATATACCATTGGAAAGCTGACTATTTGAGCATGTTTTCTCTGAAGAGCGCCCATCGAAATGAGCAGGGATTTAGAGTAAAAACTTTGGTCAAAGAAAGTCAAGTTTCAAAAAATTTGTAAAGTATACTTTTTGACTTGATTTTTTGAAACTATTTTACTGCTGAAAGATTTTGATTTTGCACTAGGTAGCTTAGAAATTTAACGCTCTTTCTAACGGTGTAGTCAGATTTGATTTTTCGGGAGAAATGAGGGAGTTATGACCATATCAGTGCCTTAAGGTCGAAAACGCAAAAAAAACTTCAAAGTGAAAAAAAAGGAATTTTGAGTGGGTTAAAAGAAAATTGCTGTGAGACGTTTTTTGTTGGAAATATATTGTAGAATCGAACCCTGAAGTTATGCCCATCTCAAGTGTGGACACCCTGTATGAGCGATATACAGGGTGTCTACACTTAAGATGGGCATAACTTCAGGGATCAATTCTACAACTAAGTTGCAACAAAAATTGTCTCCTAGCAATTTTTTCTCAACCCACTCAAAATGCCTCTTTTTCCACTTTGAAGTATTATTTCGCGTTTTCGACGTTACGTCATTAAAACTGTCATAACTCCCGATATTTAGCAAGTAATTTCCAATTTGAGGATATTGTTGGAAAGAGAGTTAAATTTCCAAGCTACCTAGTACAAAACCAAAATCTTTTAACCATAAGCTATTTCTAAAAGAGCAAGTGAAAAAGCAAAATTTAAATTTTTTTCTCGAAATTTGATTTTTTTTTCAACGTTTTTTTGTGAACGCCTGCCCATTTCGATGGGCGCTTTACGAAAAAAACATACTCAAATTGTCAGCTTTCCAACGGTCGATCAATTTTTCTTTTCAAAATTCAAATTGGAAGAGTAAATCAAGTTTGAATGCAAGAAAACGTGAGTTTTACGTGAAAATCGAGCGTTTTACGCGGTGTATGGTCAACCTCGATCTCAAGATGACTTGACGAGTTTGGTATCATTTCCAATGTAGTTTTTCACGCTGAATCCAATGGTGACACTTCCAAATAATTTTGACTGCTGGAAAGTAGATTTTTCGAGGAAAGCCTTCATATTTTGACAATAACAAACGCATTATTCGAGGATATGGTAGTGAGCATAAAGTAACATATTGTTACTCAATAAATACATCAACTTTTAAGCTGATTGATGTGTTATTCTGTAGAAAGGTGTTACTTTATGCTCACCACCGTATGTACGAATAATGTGCATTTTATGTACAAACAAATGAATGCCCTAGTAGGTGGTAGGTACCTACGGTTGGCAGGGAGGGATCTATACAGAAGGGTGATCTATACAGAAAATAATAAACCTTTGGGCAGTGATTTGCGGCGTTTTTCCCATGAGGCGGCACTCAGCGCCGCCTATCTGTCCCTTTAGGGTTTAATTAAGGTGGATATTTCACTTCACTGCTTCACAAGTAGGCCAAGTCAAGCGGTTTGGTACGTTTCAATCTTCCGATGATATCTCTTGCGTCAAGGAGTTGGACTTCTTCCTAGTTGATGTGACATCTTAGCCGATTAGGTGTCTTACAGCTTTTTGCTTTATAGCATCGTTTCTTGTTTCGATCTGAAGCTCATGATGGAAGCAGGAGGTAGAACTTTTCATGGGTAAACGATGGAGTCGAAGTAAATCGAACGGTTCATCGTACAGAACTCTGAGTAGTCTACAACTTTCAATACGTAAAACAGTAAATTTTGTGAGATTTTTTTTTTTTGCTCTATTACAAAGGTTCATTATTTTTAAAAATAAAATAAAAGAAGGAATAATAAGAATGGTTTTCGTGTTGTTTCAGCTCTCACTGAAGGACCAAGATTCGCCGAGCCCATCCCAAACGTTACAGTCGCTCTCGGGAGAGACGCATCGTTGCCTTGCGTAGTCGACAACCTAGGAAATTATAAGGTACGTGCAATTATTTATAGATTTTTGTTATTGTGAACAAGTCAGGGGGCTCACTATAAAATAAATAAATCAAATTTGAACGGAGAGGGCGCCCAGGACTCAACTGAAGTTTGCCCTAGGGATAATGGAAGAAGAGGAACGAGGAGTGGGAGAAAAGGATGGAAGTAAGTGCCATTATGAACCTATAAAACCATGAGCCCAGCAAGATGGGGATACCACGGATTGCCACTGCCGAGATGCCCCTCAAGAATCTCTGCCACACTCCGTGACACTGATGTTGGGTTTCACTACTAGAGTATTTTTGTACTTGCCGTTTCGTTTCACACGTATCTGCTCACACACGTGAAAAGTTCCTTGACGCCAAAAGCCAACTTTTGGCGTTTGAAAAAATCCGTTGTCTACGCAAGGGTGCGCTACGTGAGGATAACCTCAGAGTAGATGGAGTTGTTTTTCTTCTTCCATGGACTACCCAAGACCGAAAACAGCAAGTTTAGGGTTGAACAGAAAAGACTATTTGTTTGTACCTACCACTACCTATCCACTTCGTCATTAATATTGAAGTTATTTTAATTCAATTCTCATTATTGTTTCATTTACTATGGGTTCCAATTTTCTCAAATAGGTTTTACTATCATTTGTTAGGTAGGTACTATCATACTTCTTTATTCATTTTACTGGTATCTATTATGTTACAACTGGGTAAAGACAAAATAAACACGACAACTCTTCTCAAATTCGCACAAAATAATATTTCACTTAAACCAAAAACTGAGAGCCAAAACAATAAAACCGGGAAAGTAACAACAAATCGTCCTTATTCAGGTCTACCAAAACCAGGACTGCAACATGCCCTAAAATCGGTAAATTACCGTCAAAACCCACAACAATATATATGCAGTTTATTATTGATAACTATTAAATAATATCTATAATAAAAAAAATCAATAATAATAAAAAATAATTAGGTAATAAATTTAAATCATAAATAATATCTATAACGTACCTAGTAGGGATTTCTTATAATATTTATAAGAAATCGAAAAATATTATTGAATAATAAAACCTTCGGAAAATTTGGTCTGTAATGAATCCTCAAGTCAGATTGGTATATCCTGGGGTTTGACAAGAACTTCCTCTTCTACCATGGAATGGATGAAAACGCTCGAACTTATAATTTCTGAAATGGGGTGCTTTTTCACTAGCAGAAACCTTGAAAAATCATCAAATACTTGCTCAAGTTCCTTCTCAGTGGAGGAACTCTGCCAGATGGTCTCACCTCATGGACTCCATGGACCTAGTATCCCATACTAGGTCCATGATGGACTCCATCCATTCTTCCATAACTTTTATCATGATACTAGGAACATGAAAAAGAAAAAAAATTAAACAAAATTTGAAATAGAAAAGGAGTAAAATTCCGTCAAAGTAACCTTGCCAACTTAACTTATAAGCGTGACGTTAACGTCACTACAGGAGTTCACTTTTCACGATTTCACAGAGGAGATCTGAAAAAAATGACGCGGAAAGTTAGCATCTACGAGTGCTCGCGCTAGCTGCTCCTTTTCACGTTTCGCGTTTTGTCAACACGGGAAGTACAAAAATACTCTATTTTTAGCTGTGTTGCCAACGTGCGGCCACCAAAACCCTCTGAGCCAATCACGTAAAAACCCCAAATCCCCCAAAAAAGAAAAACCATGAAAGTTAAGGATGAAATAAAAATATCAATGAATACGACACAATTATTTAATTAGTAATATGTGGTTTTAGATCATAAAGGTTTAAAAAAAAACATATAAAAAAACACATTTAAAAAAATTTTAAAAAACATGTTGAAAAATAAACTAGTTTCTTCAGTATAGGTAGGGTACTTATTTTGTACACAATCAACTTGGAAACTGCCAATTTAAAAGTATCTACACTCCATGCAGATACATCTGTACATGGATATGTCTTATGATGGCAATTTAAATGATGAGCTCACTCAGCTGATCAATGACCACTCAGGCGCCTTCAGCATTTTCCATTGACCCGCCCTCTCAAATTTCAGCTTCCTGCGTTCAACAGGAGAGGAAATGGCCTTGGAGCTCACTAAGCTGATCAGTAACCACTCAGGCGCCTTTAGCATTCTCTATTGACCCTGCCTCCGTAACGCTTCAAAGGGATCTGTTGGATGACGATACCTATTTTCCTCTCACGATCATATGTTAGTAAACATGCGCATAATTCAGCTTTCCGTACAGACCTGTACGTACAGGTCTAATATGATGAATTAGGGTACATGGTCCCTAATATGAATGTACCTGTACATTCATATTAGGGACCATGTACCGTGTTTAATAAATTGAGAGCTTTCCAATGAGTGGTGAACGATTTTTGTGGGGTCGAAAATGAGGAAGTTAGTTATCTTGGGTGTTAGTCTTAGTATTGATAAGTAAGCTCACTCAGCTGATCAGTGATCATCAACTTTGATGATGTATAGAGGTATGTATCGATTGACCCTGCCTCTCAAATTTCAGCTTCCTGCGTTTAACAGCATCAGAAAGAAAACGTTGCATTGTTTTGTGTGTCGAAAATTTTGGAATGACCCCCAGAACTAAGACATATCCATGTCAAAATATAAAAAGCAAAATTAGGTTTCCCCTGTTTCTGTTTGATAACTTTCCCCTTAGATAACACGATTTCGTCGTACCATTGGGCCTTAAACTGAAACTGAATTGACACTTGAATTAAAAGCAGCGAGAAATGACGGAAAAATCGGTGGCAAAAATTGACGAGGAACCAAATCTGAATTTTTGGTTTATTATTTTCAATAATAAGCCTTTGGAATCGAGCAAGAAAAAAAAACTTTAACCCCCCCTCAAAATTTAATGTTTTACGTTTCAAGGTACGTAGAATCCGAAAATCGAATAAAAAAATTTCCGTCCGTCCGCCGTACGCCGTACGCCGTACGCCGTCCGCCGTCCGCCGTACGCCGTACGCGGCACTTTTCTTAGCAACACTGGACCGATTTGGTTCAAATTTGGTATATGGGCTCCATTTGGGGTCTAGTTGTGCCGCGAAGCTTTTGGTTGATGTAGGTCACTTCTAAGGGGTGAAAATTAAGGGTAGAAAATTTCAAGAGTGCCCTACCTCGAAAACTCTCGAGATAAAGGTATCGTTTTTTCACCAATTTTAAATAGTTCAGAATTTTTAAAAATTTTTGAGACCACCCGGAGCTCTGTAGGACAAACCGTTCGGTCCCTACGAGTATTTGAAGGTTTTCCTTCGATAAAACAGAATCATGAGTGTGAATCGCAAAAGAGGTCTAATCGCCGTTCAAATTTTATCTGACTAAAATGCGATCGCTGTTCATTTCTTCGATTTGTATACAGTTTTGCCTTCTGCGTAACCAGTAATCAAATTTCCATATCAAGCTTTCTATTTTTCGAATCGAGTGTGAAGCGTTTAGTTCTTTCTAATAAACTTGATTGTGAAGGTGTGAAGCCATTATAGTGTGGTAGGTAGTACCTACCAATAGGTAGGTGTGGTAGGTAAAAAAAAATTTGTCGGTAAAACAATGTTTGTAGGTAAAAAACGCTGCAAATCATTGCTCACTGATCAGCTGAGTGAGCTCCGAAGCCATTTTCAATGCTATTGAATGGAAGTGCTCTTCCAGGCGTCTCCAGCATTCGAGGATATCTTCTTCACTCCTCACATCACTGATCAGCTGAGTGAGCTCGAAAGCCATTTTCAATCCTATTGAATGGAGGTGCTCTTCCAGGCGTCTCCAGCATTCGAGGATATCTTCTTCACTCCTCACATCACTGATCAGCTGAGTGAGCTCCAAAGCCATTTTCAATCCTATTGAATGGAGGTGCTCTTCCAGGCGTCTCCAGCATTCGAGGAGATCTTCTTCACTCCTCACATCACTGATCAGCTGAGTGAGCTCGAAAGCCATTTTCAATCCTATTGAATGGAAGTGCTCTTCCAGGCGTCTCCAGCATTCGAGGAGATCTTCTTCACTCTTCTGATCACTGATCAGCTGAGTGAGCTCAGAAGCCATTTTTAATCCTATTGAATGGAAGTGCTCTCCCAGGTGTCTCCAGCATTCGTGGAGATCTTCTTCACTCTTCAGATCACTGATCAGCTGAGTGAGCTCCGAAGCCATTTTCAATCCTATTGAACGCAGGAAGCTGAAATTTGAGAGGGAATGTCAAGGGAGAATACAGATGGTGGTAGGTGCTATTGATGGAGAACCAGTGATCTATACAGAAGGATGATCTATACAGAAAATAATAAACCTTTGAGCAATGATTTGCAGCGTTTTTTTAGCATGATTGTGTTCTAATGAGAAAATTTGGAATTTTGTTAACAACAACCGTAGTGACACCACCATCATTTCTAACAAATCACAATACATCATCCATCGTGCAATGAATCGCCCCTTACCCATCCTACCCCCCTTACCCCTCCTGCCCCCCCCCCCCCCTGCCCTTTATCGCATCTTCCTTATTGATGATATAAAATTTATATCATCAATAATTATACGTTACACCAAGTATATATATATATATAATATTACATGGTGTCAGTTGATATCGACGATTTCAAGGAACCCAAACAAGGATATTCTTATCATGGCAACTTTCTTGTTCCACAACTGCTGTAGGATTCTCTAAAGATCCGCCAGTGAGACTGCAGGAGGAGGAACTTTCTCGACTTCATTGCGGAAGTTCGCAGGCGTTTATTGAATGAAAGTGACGCCTCAAAACCGAGTTGTGCACCTCAACTGGAGGTTTTACAGCGTCGATGGTCAATTTCGAGATTTCATAACAAAGTTGAAACTGCCGCGCGATAAACCGCCGTGTGAAGGAGGAGGCGATTAACTCCGCCTTCACAGGTTTAACGTCCGATAAAAACTTATTCATGGGGGAATGAGAACGGAGGAGTCGACTCCACAGTCAATTAAGAGGGGGGGGGGGGGGGCTGCCATAACCTGACAGAGACAAGTTTTTATGGCAGGCTCTCAGGAGATGACTTGCGTGGATTCCACTGCTGTTTGTTGTATGTTTGTTGTAAGTGTGGAAATGATGCAGAGAAGAGTGTACCTTGTCGTCTGTACCTTGTTACCTGTTCCTTGTCTCCTGTCCCTTGATCCCTGCCCCTTGTCCAGTGTACCTTGTCACCTGTTCCTTGTCTCCTGTCCCTTGTTCCTTGCCCCCTGTCCCTTGTTCCCCGTCCCTTGTCGTCTGTTCCTTGCCCCCTGTCCCCTGTCTTTTAATCCCTATTCCTTGTCCCTTTTCCTTAATAACCTGTCCCCTCACCCTTGTTCCTTGTTCCCTATTCCCTGTCCTTTGTCCCTTGTTGCCTGTCTCCTCACCCTTGTCCCTTGTTGCCTGTCCCCGTGCTCCCTGTCCCCTGTGATTTGCTCCCTGTCCCTTTTTCCTTTTCCTTTATACCTTGCCCCCTCACCCTTGTCCCTTGTTGGCTGTCCCCTGTCTTTTGACCCTTGTTCCCTGTCCCTCACCCTTGTCCCTTGTTGCCTGTCCCCTTGCTCCCTGTCCCCTGTCATTTGCTCCCTGTCCCTTTTTCCTTTTCCTTTATACCTTGCCCCCTCACCATTGTCCCTTGTTGGCTGTCCCCTGTCTTTTGACCCTTGTTCCCTGTCCCTCACCCTTGTCCCTTGTTGCCTGTCCCCTTGCTCCCTGTCCCCTGTCATTTGCTCCCTGTCCCTTTTTCCTTTTCCTTTATACCTTGCCCCCTCACCATTGTCCCTTGTTGGCTGTCCCCTGTCTTTTGACCCTTGTTCCCTGTCCCTCACCCTTGACCCTTGTTGCCTGTCCCCTTGCTTCCTGTCCCCTGTCATTTGCTCCCTGTCCCTTTTTCCTTTTCCTTTATACCTTGCCCCCTCACCCTTGTCCCTTGTTGGCTGTCCCCTGTCTTTTGACCCTTGTTCCCTGTCCCTCACCCTTGTCCCTTGTTGGCTGTCCCCTGTCCTTTGTCCCTTGTTGCCTGTCTCCTTACCCTTGTCCCTTGTTGCCTGTCCCCTTGCTCCCTGTCCCCTGTCATTTGCTCCCTGTCCCTTTTTCCTTTTCCTTTATACCTTGCCCCCTCACCATTGTCCCTTGTTGGCTGTCCCCTGTCTTTTGACCCTTGTTCCCTGTCCCCTCACCCTTGTCCCTTGTTGCCTGTCCCCTTACCCCTGTCTCCTGTCTTTTGCTCCCTGTCCCATTACCCTTGTCCCCTGTCCTTAAAATCTCCAATTTGGTTTGGAATATTTTGAATTTTCCTTGAATTCGGATTAGATTTGGACAAATCTTTAATTCGGATTGAAATATGTCTTAAATTTGTCTTAAAATCTTAAAACTTTATGTAGAAAAAATTGGAAATTGTCATGAAAAATCTTGAATTTTCCTTAAAATCCTAATGTATATGAGAAAATCTTGAATTCGGTTTTAACTATATCTTAAATTTGCCTTAAAATCTTTAATTTGATGTTTAAAAAAATTGGAAATTTTCATAAAGATATTTGAATTTGGTTTGATCTCTTAAATTCGATATGGAAAACTTTGAATTTAGTTTGGAATATCTTGAATTTGCCTTAAAAAAGCTTGACTTTGGTTCTAATTTTTTTGAATTTGACTTGAAAAATCTTGAATTTGGTTTGAAATATCTCGAATTTGTTTTTAGAAATCATGAATTTAGTTTGAAAACATCTTGAAATTGACTTTAAAAAATCTCGAATTTTCTCTTGAACAATCTTGATTTTGGAATGGAAAATCTTGAATTTGAAGTGGAAATGCTATAAATATAATATGATTATGTTTCCTTCCAAAAGTTGCCTGATGAGGGTTTGGTGGGTAGCAAGTAGAGTTTTGGTTGTCTGGACTACGCTAGAGAAGAGTGGGGGGGGGGGGGGGTTGAAGGTCCGAGTTGAAAGGGTCGTCGGGCTTTCCGCAGCGCGGCTCCCCCTCCGCATCACGGCCATCCGCACCTTGACAGGTGGATTAAGATGCCACGTGCACCTCTGCACCCCCTCCCGCCCCCTAATCCGCCCCTTCTAATCCCCCTCCTCTAATCTACATCCCCTCTAATATTTACAGCCCACGACTCCGCCCATTCCGGCTCGCCACTCGTGTACATCCTGCAACACCCTCTAAAAACAAGCGGTCCCTCAACGCCGCCCCTTCCATCAAAGAGAAGCGATAATTCTTCAATTTTACACGGCCTTATGAATACTCGAGCGGGCCATTTCGCTGTCGTTCTAATTAAACTCGGACCGAACGGGGTTTGAAATGTAGGACGTAACTTTATAGCATTTCATAATTGGCTCAAATTGTTACAGACGGCATACAACCGGTGGAGGGGGGGGGGAACACGAGAATATTAGTCGAACAAACAAACAACATAAATCGAATTAATTATTCCGAAAAAATGACTTAAAAACACTGCAATTTATTACACAACCGTTTGTTCATTTATTGCCGTATTCACTAAATACAGCGGAAGTGCGATTTTCCCTTTTGGGAGTTCAAAATAAAATTCTGTAGGCGGTAGGAGCATCTAGGGAAAGAAAGTGGTGGAACGGTGGTAGAGCGCTATCTAGCGACGATTAAATGAACCTTCTCTTCTTGCAAGGTGGATGCACCTCCGTTATCGGCCGTTGGTAATGTTTGTAGATCCCTGCTTAATCTATATGAAACCAAAATTTTTCCCTCAATGAAAAGGCAATCAAATCTGTTTGAGGCATCAATAAGAAAGGCATCAGTCTGAAATGAAAATCTATGAACCTACTCGTAGGTAAACCACATTAATATTTAAAGCATTATAATATTTACGAAAGGATTAGAAACACAACACACGATCCCTACATCACATAAGCCAGCTGATAAGAGAGATAATCTGTGACGACTCTAAATTTTTACGGGACAAACCAGTTGGTTTGTTCCCAATTTGTTGAAGCTACGCCTGTCGAGATATCCGATTCATAGATAATATGAATCGATATCCTCTTCGGGCCGGCTGGTTAATCTAATCACTGGTTTGAAGGGGGTAGGGTCGTCACACCCTCCTCTGACTAATTATGAGCAATAAGGTGAATTTCATTCTGGAATTCATCCTGTATTGTTACAAATCTAAGTTTTTGTGCTCCGGAAGGTTCATCTTATCTCCGCTAGGCAGCGCTCACGCCGTTCCACCTCTTTCTTCCCCTAGATACTCCTGGGTAAAATTACCAGGTGTCGCCACCCTAGTTTTAACCCAGTTTGGAAAATCTAATACCTGCCATTCAAAATTATCAAAACATTTTGATGAAATTTGAAACTGTATTGTTCTAGGGGATCTGGGGAATCTGAATAATTTATGAGGATAATTTAATCGTTGGTGTATTCTACCCCGAGCGAACTATACTGCCGTCCTTAGCAAGAAGGGCGTATCTCGGATTTTGGCGATTTTCAGGTTTTTGCATATCTGGAATCTTTGGAGTCTTCTGCACCTTATGATACCTCATTCATGTACCTATGGGTACGAAAAGGTACACAAAAACGCTAGTGAAAAAGGGCGTATCTCTGAAATTTCTTGAAATCCTTAGGCGATTAGGTATGTCGTTTTTCCTAAGCCTAAAAGGCGGATATCATGCCGAATACCTTTCTCTACTAAGCAAGAAAGCCGCATATCCGGAGATACACCTTCTTTGCTTAGCAAAAATTCGAAATACGTTCTTGGCAACCAAAATGCTTAGCGGAAAAGCCGGATCTCGTAGGGTGCTCGCTTATTAATGATAAGTCACCGAGAATCGACTCGTGCAGTATGGCAGACCAGTTAGGCTTACACCTTGTATAACTTACAAGAATAAGATTTAATTATAAAAATTTCTATTCTAAAGAAATTTTTGGTAAAAGTCAATATAATCCATTATGATTAATCTCATGATGATGGTTATTATTAAATAAATTATAAAAATACAATATATTATATTGTATACAATAGTTTCAATTCCGAATGGTCTAAAACGGATTACTGTGTGGTTATTTTTTTCTGTTGAGTGTTGTCCAACTCTATCCCAGATCAATTGCATAAAGATGCCCAAGTCTTACTGTGGGACGTCCTAGGGATGTCCCCTAAGTATCAACACTTTAAAGTATCGATACTTTTTGAAAAAGTATCGATACATATTCCCTGATTCCTATCGTTCTTTTCCCTGATATATATCGTAGTATCGATACTTTTTTTCCAGTATCGGAGGCGATACTTTTCTTTCTCTCACATTTTATCTGTTTCAACACCTACGAAATGAAGGTACCTACTTGACAGTACCTCTTTCTCCACGTAGATTGTTGGGAGACCAACCACTTCAACAAATTAAACGAAGATGATGAACCACCACCTCCAGCTCTCTATAGTAACCTGCTGTCCTCCATCATCTAGGAAGGACCACCAAAATGTTAAACCAACCAAGTTAACCGAAAACAAGTGCCTCAAATAAAACAAATCTAAATAAACACTCATTTTTTGGTTTATTATTTTCAACTAGCTGAAAAGCCTACTAAAAGTAGGCAAAAACGATTCCTCAGACTCTCCACCACCCACTCCCTCTGACTCCTCCCGCCCCCGACTCCTCCTGCCCCCAACTCCTCCCGCTCCCGACTCCTCCTGCCCCCAACTCCTCCCGCCCCGACTCCTCCCGCCCCCGACTCCTCCTGCCCCCAACTACTCCCGTCTCCCCATTCCCACGACCCCTCCTTGCATACGTACGTACGTACGTACGGTTGGCGTTTTATGTATACAAGGGTGTAACGGTTAAGGTCGTACCACCGGCCAGGGTTCGATTCTACAACTAATTTGTGACTTTTTTTGTCTCGTGACTTTTTTTTCTTAACCCCCTTAAAATCGGACTTTTTCCACTTTTAAGATTTTTTTCGTATTTTCGACCTTACGCCATTAAAACAGCCATAACTCCCTTGTTTTTCAGGTAAAATTCAAATGTAATTATACCGTTGGAAAGAGCGTTAAATTCTTTATCTCTCTAGTGTTAAATGAAACTTTTCAAAGAAGACTAAGATGTTGAAAAATGAGCTCGAGTAGTAAAATCTCGAAAATCTCGGAAATTTTTCGTTTTTTCAAACGTTCGTAACACTAACTGAAACTGCCGGTTAAGTTCTCACTGTAACCCCAAAAGTTGACCCAAAATCTCAGCTTTCCAACGGTATGGTCATAAGATTGTTTACAGTGGACTAATGGTGTAAAATCTTCGTTCCCGTGCCAAAAACCGTGGATCTTCCAGTAAAAATCGACGTTTTTCGCGAAAGACATTTTTGCTCTAAAATGAGTTGGACAGCCATCTTTTCGTACTTTGTCTCACTGAGTCAAATGATGACACAAGTCTTATCGAAATGACATAAATCCCCTTTGTTAGTGACGCGCACAGAACACAAGACATGAACAGCATAGTCAGCCGGTTACATACCCTTGAAAACACGTTTTTGGAGGATACGCGCCTGAGTGGGAACCGCCGCTGTATTCCCGTACAGCTTCACTGGCGTTTTGGTTTGTGAAACCATAAACCAGCAGCATATCGGCATACTCTTGATTGGAAAAAGTTGCTATGATACAAGTAGATGTGTAGGCAGGTCACGAACTGATCGCTGATCAGATAACTAATCTGATGTTCGAAACCTAGTGTTATTATGAACAGGGTGGTTTGATATCAGTGACTGCTTTTTCGATAAGTCTTGTGTCATCATTTGACTCAGTGAGACAAAGTACGAAAAGACGGCTGTCTAACTCATTTTAGAGCAAAAATGTCTTTCGCGAAAAACGTCGATTTTTACTGGAAGATCCACGGTTTTTGGCACGGGGACGAGGATTTTACACCATTAGTCCACTGTAAACAATTTTATGACCATACCGTTGGAAAGCTGAGATCATGGGTCAACTTTTGGGGTTACAGTGAGAACTTAACCGGCAGTTTCAGTTAGTGTTACGAACGTTTGAAAAAACGAAAAATTTCCGAGATTTTCGAGATTTTACTATTTGAGCTCATTTTTCAACATCTTAGTCTTCTTTGAAAAGTTTCATTTAACACTAGGGAGATAGAGAATTTAACGCTCTTTCCAACGGTATAATTACATTTGAATTTTACCTGAAAAACAAGGGAGTTATGGCTGTTTTAATGGCGTAAGGTCGAAAATACGAAAAAAATCTTAAAAGTGGAAAAAGTCCGATTTTAAGGGGGTTAAGAAAAAAAAGTCACGAGACAAAAAAAGTCACAAATTAGTTGTAGAATCGAACCCTGGCCGGTGGTACGACCTTAACCGTTACACCCTGTATAGATACGTACGTACGGTTGGCGTTTTATGTATACAGGGTGTCACCCTAACTCGAGGACCAAACTTCAAGGATCGATTCTACAACTAATTTGCAAACTTTTTTGTCTCGTGACATTTTTTTTTTAAACGCTTTAAAATTATACTTTTTTCACTTTTAAGATTTTGTTCGTGTTTTCGACCTTGAGCCATTAAAACGGCCATAACTCCCTCAATTTACTGGATAAACTCAAATATGAGTATACCGTTGGAAAGAACGTTAAATTTCCTATCAGTTCATCAGGACACAAAAGCTTTTAAAGCCTTTGGTATAAGTGAATAAATTGGTCAAAGTCAGAAATTTAAAACTTTCTCGAAAATCACCATTTTTCAGGCTGACTCATCTTATGTAATAAACAGCCGTATCGGCGGGCACTCAACGGAAAAAACTTGCCCAAAATCTCAGCTTTCCAACGGTCTATCAATTTTTCTTTTTAACATTCAAATTGGAAGAGTAAATGAAGTTTGAATTCCAAAAAACGTGTGTTTTACAAGCAAATCCAGTGTTTTAAGCGGTTTCTGGTCCCCCTCGACCTCAAGATGGCTTGACGATTTTGGTATCATTTCCTATGTAATTTTTTACGCTGAATCAAATAGTGATACTTCCGAATGGTTCCGACTGCTAGAAAGTGGATTTTTCGAAAAAAAAACCTTCGTTTTTCGTACATAAAATAGCCATTATTCTTAAATGTGGTAGTGAGCATGAAGTAACACTTTTTAACTCAATAAAAACACCGAATTTCTAGTTGATTGAAGTTTTTGTTGAGTTCAAAGGTGTTACATCATGCTCACTACCACATTTAAGAATAATGCGTATTTTATGTACGAAAAACGAAGGTTTTCTTCGAAAAATCCACTTTCTAGCAGTCGGAACCATTCGGAAGTATCACTATTTGATTCAGCGTAGAAAATTACATAGGAAATGATACCAAAATCGTCAAGCCATCTTGAGGTCGAGGGGGACCAGAAACACTGGATTTGCTTGTAAAACACACGTTTTCGGGCATTCAAACTTCATTTACTCTTCTAATTTGAATGTTAAAAAGAAAAATTGATAGACCGTTGGAAAGCTGAGATTTTGGGCAAGTTTTTTCCGTTGAGTGCCCGCCGATACGGCTGTTTATTACATAAGATGAGTCAGCCTGAAAAATGGTGATTTTCGAGAAAGTTTTAAATTTCTGACTTTGACCAATTTATTCACTCATACCAAAGGCTTTAAAAGCTTTTGTGTCCTAATGAACTGATAGGAAATTTAACGTTCTTTCCAACGGTATACTCATATTTGAGTTTATCCAGTAAATTGAGGGAGTTATGGCCGTTTTAATGGCTCAAGGTCGAAAACACGAACAAAATTTTAAAAGTGAAAAAAGTATAATTTTAAAGCGTTTAAAAAAAAAATGTCACGAGACAAAAAAGTTTGCAAATTAGTTGTAGAATCGATCCTTGAAGTTTGGTCCTCGAGTTAGGGTGACACCCTGTATAGATAATAAGCCATTGGAATCGAGCAAAAAAAATTTTAACCCCCTCAAAATTCGATGTTTTACGATTCAAGGTACGCAGAATCCGAAAATCGAGTAAAACATTTTCCGTCCGTCCGCCGTACGCTGCAAATCATTGCCCAAAAGTTTATCATTTTCTGTATAGATTACCCTTCTTTATAGATCCCTCCCTAAAAACCTTAGGTACCTACTACCTACTAGGGCATTTTTGAAAATTTAACCCTTCATTTCCATTTGGTTGGTGGTAGGGTGAATTATTGTTTTGTTCATTCTACATTAATTATTATTCTCGCGATGGAGAGATGTCACTCTAATAGAGAGAAACATAAATGACATTTTCACCCATTTTTGTGAAAGTATCAAGAAATGAAATGAAATGTGTGTATTCCTTCATAAAGTTACATGGTTACAAAATAAATTACCTGTCATACTCTGTCACATAATGTATTACAATCCTTAGTACCAGGAACTACCCCACACCAAAGAACGCAGTTCTGTGCTGGGTGGGGGAGCAGACTCTCGAGTCCCGAATATATAAACTATGCGGACCGATTTCAATCGATGTAAATGATGAAATTAAATTCTATTAAAATAAATTAAATTAAATATTTACAGGACATACTGGAACCTTCGCTAGATATATATACTACTGAACAAATTTTCACATGCTTGATATCCTTGTGATATTAGCCAGCTGAAAACAATTTTTTTATACACTGCTCTAGAATGAATAGATGAGTATTTTATGCTGTCAGGTACTACTCTCATCAAAAGAGGCAAACTGTAAAAAATGTGGCATGAAGTACCTTTTAACCTTGATAGCGGAACATGTACAAGAGAACGGGTTTTAGGACGGAACGAATATGCATTGTTGAAGGTATTATTGTATTCAAATTCGATAGGGTGTTTATGTAGATACAAAAAGGTTTATTTGGCATATATTTGACCTGTTGAAAAAACATTAGCAATAGAAAATAGATCATTAGTAGGGAATCTTTTAGGCTTTTTATAATGATCTTTAGAATTGTCCTCTGCGCTACTCTCAATGAGTTCAGTAAGAATCATCGACAAGAATTATCGATACTTCTAAATATCGATACTTTTTGAAAGTATCGTACAATACTTTTTGATACTTTCTAGATGTATCGACACGATATTATATCGATACTATTAAAGTATCGGACATCCCTAGGACGTCCTACAAATTGGGCCAATTTTGGGCCTTTGCCATAAGGGCTTTTTGCCTTTTTCGAGTTTCGCAGCTGTTGTTCTGCTCAAGCGACGTATTCCCAGTCCACAATGATTGTAAACATTCCCAGCTCTCATTAATTCATTGAGTCAAGCGGAGGACCCTAATTTCCACTCTCGCGTAGTGTGTTACGTGTTAAAAGGATCGCAGAAGAACAAAACCCTCCACTCTGGGAATATTCAACGCCGGACTGCCGCTTCCTATTTTTTAAAACCGCAATAAGGGCCGGAAAGAATTTTTTCTCTTCCTTTTTTCACCTAGAGCGCCGCTAAACCCGCGGGAAGGACCTCGACGCTCGCCATTTGTCTTGAGCTTATCCCACCTCGTGAATGAATCATTTTGAAACCATGAACCGCCCTTTTCCTTCCGCGGGGTTTTTTCCTTTTTTCTTCTCTTGTTCCACAACATTTTTCAGGCAAGCTAATACGAGGCCTTTACAGTTATTGGGCTTTGTTCCTTGAAGCGCATGACTCTTGTACTAGCCTTTCCTATGGGGGATCTCCCTTCTCTCTCTCGCCACGTCTTTTCCCTTTCTTCTCCACGGATTTCCTCCTTCCTTCACGTACACGTTCTCATCCTCACTAGGAGGCCACACATACGCCAATACGACAGAAGTACTTCACACAAAGTACAACGTACACACTTTTATTGCTCCCGAGTCTACCAAGGTAGAGGTTAGTTAACTTTTGGAAAAGAACAACTTTATCTGTCAAGAATAAGAATTTTCACCCGCATTTTGGTTCATTAGTTTCAATAGTTACCGTCCGGTGGGAAGACTAGGGATTTGTGGAGAGAGTTGAGACTTCCCGCGAAAAGTTAACCCATTTGAAACTGTATGTTTTGTTGATCGAATTTTTACACAAAACTTTGTAGATTCACTAATTTTGACCTCAGGAACACGGGAAAAATATTGAAAAAATTCTGCCAATAGCCAATTTAAGTACTGAAATTGGTGGGTGCCATACGGCACCGCTGGTAAGATATGACTCGTCCGATGGAGTGCATGTAAAGACCAAGGATATACGTTTTTTCAACAGAAATAAACTGTTACCTAGTAGTAAATAGAAGGAATAACAATATTCACATGAAAATAATAACATAATTTAGTCAATACTGTGTTTTTTTACTACAAAACGAAACATTTGAAAATCCTATGAGAGAAATATTATTATGGAACATTAAAATTTTCGATAAAATAACATAGAACAAACCACTTATAAGCCCACCTAGGACTTGTGGCTCATTGTTCTAGTCTGGGACTTCCAGTTAAAGCCAGCCCACCTATTCTTCTTCTTTTCATAGGTGTTCACGACATAATGGTCCCTGCAATCAAACAGGATGTCGTTTAACACTCAGGAAGACAGTGTTTATAGGTACCTCACAAACGATTCTGAATGTCTCCTTGACATTGCATACTTGAAAAAAAAACTGTTTCGTCGCCTAGCATTGCTAACCATTTAGCAATTCATGTCAGATTTCTGATCCCAGTATACTGGGTATCGCTGCTATAGCAGCGATTGTCAGAAATCTGAATATTTTGCTGTGGCCAGCAACTGCACCTTGTAAAATCGCCTGACTCTTCATCAGTCAGTACATTTGGCTCAGGTGGTTCAACATTCCATCGGGTGTATTGGTTAATTTCATCAGGGGTATCACCAATTAGTACCTACATCAAGGGCTTCTTGAACAGAAAATCCAGGCCTGCAATGAAAAAACGTCTGCCAAGTGGGTGAGGCACATCGCTTCCTCGTATCCATAACCCGATTGAATAGATGATCCAATCCATAGTCGAAACATGAACTACCCGCACAATCTCTGAATACTTCTTCGAAATCGGATGAGAAATGTAGGAGTTATGAGACAGCAACTGTGAGCCCCCTGAGAGACCAGGGGTGCCATATGGCATCCCTGATGTAAAACCACTTCTTGTGAAATTATAAGTGGAACAAATTCCAACAAAAAAATTTTATCCCATAAATAAACATTCTGGTAAAAAGAAAATGAAAAAAAAAACTGACAAAAAATATATTTTAATTATTTATATCAAGCTTTTCAGTAGCGATTCAACACCAACAGATTGGTCCATTTTCAAATGAGAAACAATCGTACAGAATCACGTTCTGAACTAAACTAACGCTGGTAGGGTTTGAGGTGAACATTCTAGATCAAGAAAATAAGCAGAAGTAAACAATTAAGTCAAAAGTTTACTTCTAAATGGTGTTCAAAGGTGGTGCCGTATGGCACCGCTGGTTCCAAATGGGTCACCAGGAGGGCTGATGTCTAGTTACCGACCTGGTTCTTGTAGAAACTATCATCTGAAAGATATTATACCTTTCAGATGATAGTTCTCACTGTTATAAGGTCGAAGTGAAGTTCGGCGTTCAGCAGAACCCACAGTAGAGGTGTGTAAGACAAGGTCATTTGGCGGATTCGAATCCCAAACGGTCACATTACAGAGACCAGGACTTTCGAATCCGTTCACCCGTTCATTACGTTCACATACCTACTCACTCAGTGGAATGAACCACTCTCAACAACCAACCAGTCGAAGTCACAAAAACGAGCGAGTCGGTGAACCGAACGAGTCCGAACGTTGGAACCAAACAAAAAACGCTGCAAATTATTACACAATGGTTTATTATTTTTCTATAGATCACTCGTCTGCAAAGCCACCAACCATCCAATATGAAGAAAAACATCGATCGTGTTTCGGTCAGTTTTAATTTGAACGGAGATTAGGCCTCTTTTGCGATTCACACTCGTGTTTCTGATTTATCGTACGCCCAAACTTTAAATTCTCGTAGTGAGCGAACGGTTTGTCCTACAGAGCTCCGCGTGGTCTCAAAAAATTCTAAAAATTCTATAGAATCTTAAATTGAAGGAAAAACAATACCTTTATATCGAAATGTTTTGAGATAGAGCGTTTTCAAAATTTCAAAATTCATTTTTGAACCCTTAGAATTGACCTACATCAACCAAAATCTTCTGGGCACAACTAGACCCCGAATGGAGCCTACACACCAAATTTCATCTAAATCGGTCAATGATATGTGGCAAAAGTGCCGCGTACGGCGTACGGCGGACGGACAGCCAAATTTTTATTAGATTTTTGGATTCTACGTAGGTACATTGAAACGTAAACCATCAAAATTTGATTTTGAATAAAAATTTTAATTAAAAAAATTGAATTTTAAGGGGGTATTAAAAAAATTTTTTTCTTGGTCGATTCCAAAGGTTCATTATTGAAGATTATAAACCAAAACGTCCATTAGGATCCATATAAAGAGGGTATCAGTCGGTCGCCGTTCGTTTTTAGTATTTAGCCAAATCAAAGGGGCAAAAAGTTAAACAAATTGTACTTACATTGGAAATTTTAAAGTATTTTAGAAATTGAGTAGCGCGGACCTAGGGAATGGAAAAACTGAAATATTGCCGCTGTAATCATCAAAATCGAACAATATTTGCCAAAGAAAAATAATAAACCAAAATTGGAAAAACTTTTGAACGAACGGGTTTTTCCATGTTTTTTCCCTTATTTCTTTGGCAAAGAGCGCGTGCATCCACTCCATGTTGCGAAATTCCCAACCCTCGGACTTCTTTCTCAGACTCCCGTTGGAACATTATTTGCATAAAATTGGTTCCGTAAGAAGCCCCCCGACCCGGTGATTGTGTTGAGGGGCCATTGTGAGCGAATATAGGACCGGGAAGAGAGGGTTTGTCCCCAATCACATCATGTGGAGTCTTCTTCTGCTGAAGCCAAACCATTTCCGTCAATGCTCAATCTCAATTCTCAATTCTACCTCGGGAGCCGATACACAGCGAGACGACAAGAGATCAATTTTCGAGAAAAACTTCCAACCGGTTAGAATGAGGTCATCGCGTGTAGGTGTGTGTGAGTGTGTGTATCTGACGCCATGTTTGTTTACCATATATCCATCTGCAGCTGTGTTGAAGCGTTCTTTTGTACTATACTCTCTCCTTCTCACTCCTCACAACTGGAATAATACAATCCTTCTGCTGCATTTTGAGTGCTTCGATCCCTCGAGTACACGATGGAAAGTTCTATTCTTATCTTGAAGTCAACTGTAAGGGGAAGAGTTTACTTGCTGGTGAAGGCTGAACAAGTCTAAAACTGGTTTAAAAATGGTTTTCTCAACCAAATAGAGAGCGACGATCCAATAATCCGTTGAGGAAACTAGTCTAATACCTTCCCTGAAAACATCGCCAAGCCCCATTTCAGTTTTAGTTCATTTTCCCTCTGTTGAGGAATCTTATTCGATCCTCATAGCTGTAATTTCAGCCCCGCTTTTCTACTTTGTTCGCTGAGTATCTGAATGAAGGAAGAGAAACTGACCGTACTATAATTTCTGCTTAATATTTCAAAAATGTGTAGCGCCATGAAACAATAATATTCTGGCAACAGAGCCTGTAAATAGATATATAGACAAAGCATGCTGATATTGATAAGTACTATACCTCAGGAGATAAATATGATCAAGGATTCATGCAACTTATCATGGTCATAATATGACCATGTCATATATTATAGGAATGCCATTATATTATAATGACCGTCCGATGGATTCGCCGTCAAACACAATGCAATAATCCGTACAGTATGTCCAGCCTGTGTAATAATAATAATAATTATGGTACTTTTCCGTTATAACCCCCCAGTCTGTCTTCAACACGCCTGCCCGGTGTTTCTAGGCATTCCTTCTTACTTACATTACATATTTACGTCGAATTCGTTACAATTTCAAGATGTGGGAAGAAATTATATTATCTTAAAAAAGAAGGAAAAAACGCTGCAAATTATTTCACAAAGGTTTATTATGTTCCTGTATGATCACTCATCTGCAAAGATCACAGCTGTGATCCATTGTCACTATTTACTTATTTTTTGTTTTTACCTACCAACCAGAGGTACCTACTAGCTACCACACCATACTGCCTTCACACCTTCATAATCAAGTTTATTGGAAAGAACTAAACGCGTCACACTCGATTCAAAGAAATATCGAGCTTCAGATGGAAATTTGATTACTGGTTGCTAAGGAAGCATAACAGTTATGCTATTTAGTTACTAAAATTTAGTAACTGTATTAAATACAGTTATTAAATTTTAATAACTTGCGTCTCGCCGCCGAAAGACGAGCAGCCGGTGCTGCGGTCTAGCGGCATTTGTGAAAAGTACGCTATACCTCGTTTTTACCGCTCATTCCAACATTATTATTCATTTAAAAATTTGACGGTTCTACTTTCCTGCCTCATTAAATTTATTGTAAGTAGAAGAAAACTGTTATTGAATTTATGAGTGACGAATCAAGCAGAATGGATTATTATTGTGGAGATTACCGCTTGCGGAACTTTTTTACGAACGTAATGCTAGGAAAATTTTGCCCAGAACGGTTGCAATTTTTTGATTCGCAGCTTCTTGGGCAAATTTTTACTGTAAAAAAAAACCTGAAACAGCTGGATAGGGATAAAAATAGGAATTTTTCGTTCTCGTGAAAATTCTAAGTACAGGAATATAGTTTGTCTATTAAAACGCTGCAAATTATTACACAATGGTTTATCCCCCCCACCATCCAACATGAAGAAAAACATCGATCGCATTTCGGTCAGCTATAATTTGAAAGGAGATTAGGCCTCTTTTGCGATTCTCACTCGTGTTTCTGATTTATCGTACGTTCAACCCTTAAATTCTCGTAGGGAGCGAACGGTTTGTCCTAAAGAGCTCCGCGTGGTTTCAAAAAATTCTAAAAATTCTATAGAATCTTAAATTGAAGGAAAAATAATACCTTTATATCAAACTTTTTTGAGTTAGGGCGTTTTCAAAATTTCAAAATTCATTTTTGAACCCTTAGAAGTGACCTACATCAACCAAAATCTTCGGGGCACAACTAGACCCCAAATGGAGCCTACATACCAAATTTCATCAAAATCAGTCAATGCTAAGTGGGGAAAGTGCCGCGGACGGCGGACGGACGGCCAAATTTTTATTCGATTTTTGGATTCTAAGTACGTAAACCATCAAAATTTGGTATTTACGATAGACAATTTTTTTCTTGGTCGATTCCAAAGGTTCATTATTGAAAATAATAAACCAACATTATTGAAAATAATAAACCAACGTTATTGAAAACAATAAACCAAAAAGTTGGGATTAACATCAGAGGGAAAGGAAATTTAGTTAGGTAGGTACTTATAATAAAATCGTGGAGGTTTTAAATTTGTGCGAATCGAATAATTACGGCCGTCTACTGCGAAATTTTCCGAACAACATGTTCGTAAAAAGTTCCGCAGGCGGTAATCTTCACTATAATAATCCATTCTGCTTGATTCGTCGCTTCAAAACACAAACATTCAATTACAAGTTTAGTAGAACCGTCAAATTTTGAAATCAGCTGTAAAAACGAGGTACAGCGTACTTTTCACAAATGCCGCTAGACCGCAGCACCGCAGCTGCTCGTCTTTCGGCGGCGAGACGCAAGTGTATTTAATACAGCTCGAAGAAACGAACAGCGATCCATTTTGAATAGCTAAAATTTCAACGGAGATTAGAGATCTTTAGGGATTCACACTCGTGATTCTGTTTTATTGAAGGAAAACCCTCAAGTACTCGTAGGGAGCGAACGGTTTGTCCTACCGACCTCCGGGTGGTCTCACACATTTTTTTAAATTCTCTACTATTTTGAATTGGTGAAAAAACAATAACTTTATTTCGAGAGTTTTCGAGCTATGGCACTATTGAAAATTTCAACCCTCAATTTTCACCCCTTAGAAGTGACTGACATCAATCAAAAGCTTCGCGGCACAACTAGACCCCGAATGGAGCCCATATACCAAAATTTAACCAAATCGGTCCAGTGTTGCTAAGAAAAGTTCCGCATACGGCGGACGGACGGAAAATTTTTTATTGGATATTCGGATTCTACGTATCTTGAAACGTAAAACATCAACTTTTGAGGGGGGGCGATTTATTTTTTTGTAGCTTCATTTCAAAGGCTTATTATTGAAAAAATGAACCAAAATGGAAAGACTATTTGTTCTGAACTTAAAATCATTGCGACTCCGGTTTTGATTCTTGTAGACACTCCTCTTCACGCCTTGAGGCTCCAAGATACATCTCTCCAGAAACCTACCCCGAAGCCACCGGGAGCAGCTGTTATGAAGAACTATTGAAAGATGCAGGAGGGACGTGAAATGTGAAAATCCAATTCCCCCACAGCACACAGAAGAGATGAGAAGAAATAACCTTCTCGATGTCTCTTCCCCCCTTTATTTTCTTTGTCCCCCTCGTCTCTAACTCATCTCATGACTTCAGGTCTCTTGTTTCTCTGGGGAGGACAATCTTGTTTTCTATTATTATTAACTTGTTGATGAATATGTAATAAATGGAGTTTTATCCTGAAAACTCAAAAAAGTATAAAAGTTTCTGTTCACATTCACTTTTATGAGTTTGAATGAGCAAAGAAGAAGGAATTCATTGCTATGATAAATTGTTCTCTGTCTATTTTTAAAAACCACAACCATGTTAGTAGGTCTTTTTACTCAACTAATGTTGTGCCTTGTCTCACTAAAATTATAGTTCCCATATTTTCGTGGAAATTGAAATCTGATTACAACGTTAAGAAGAGCATTGAATTTACCATCAAATGAGCTACAACACACATTTTTAACCTTGCATCTAGTTAGATTTTTTCTCGTCCAAACTTAAAACTTTGCAATTTTTGAGTTTTTTTGACGAACTTCTCAAGGGATCTCTTGAGAATTTCATCAAAAAAACTCGAAGTACACAGCGGAGAAGCTAAGGAGGGCCAAATCCAGCCTGTTTTCAACGGTGTATTTAGATTTGAATTTCCACGTAAAAAGGGAGCTATAGTCATTTTAGTGAGACAAGGTTCAACATTCGAAAAAATCTTTAAATTGAAAAAACTTGAAGAAACAAGGGGTTGAAAGAAAATTACTACGAGACTTTTTTTGTTGGAAATACCTTGTAGAATCGACTTCTGAAGTTTAGCCGTATCTTTCTCGGACACCCTGTATACGTAAAATAATTAATCTTTGTGTATTAATTTGAAGCGTTTTTTCCGTTCTATTTCAAAGGCATATTATTGAAAATAATAAACCTTTGTGAAATAATTCGCAGCGGTTTTTTATGATTTTCAGCGCAAATCGTTTACAATTACAAGGGATAGGGGGGGGGGGTTATTTGAAAAACTAAAGTTGGTGCGCCTTGCGCACGTTTGCCGTGCGCAATGTGCAATTTTATGATCTTGAAATCTACGGAAAAAATTATGAAAAATAGCTTTGAACCGCATTTTTTGCTCCGACAATACCACCCTGTAAAGTAAAATATGATGCATATTGTAGTCACGACACACATCAACAGAAATAATCCCATAGTTTGTACACTCGAGGACCCACAATTGACTATTTCAGGTCCCAGCATAAACGTGATAAAGCAGTAATTTGTCTGAGTACTCGGAGTGATTAAAGGAAATTTTCAGGCTCATCGGAACGAAGTGGAAAACCGGGGATAAAGTCCGGGGAAACGCGGCGAGGTGAGAGCGTAATGCTATCTCTGCTATTATGGTTTCTTCCGTCTCTCCTGAGACTACAAGTTTCCGGGGGCGGTTTGAACCGGGAAACTGGGAGGGAGTTGTAACACTGAGCAGCAACTTGACTTCTCTAACATAGCACAGCTTTTACAGTCCCGACCCTCTCGACGCGGATAATAGTTTATATGTGCGCGGTGGCCTCCCGCGGCCTCACCAAAGTTACCTACTGCGGGTATCACCTTATCCAGTTTCATTTACATAACGTCTCTCTTCCGAGGAAGTTGATCTTCGTTAAAGCTCCAACTTCCGACAGGAATTCCTCGAAAAAGCTCAACTTGGTATAATTTTGCTAGAGTAAGAGCTGATTTCATCGAAAACGCACTGTTTAAGGTAATTGACACGGATAAGTCGTTTCAGATGTCATTGGTTCAGTTTTGCTCATTAATCTCTGCTAATTGTAGGCCAATTTTGAGGCGATTTGTGGCCACGTGAGGTCAATATATACCTAGCTGATTTGACTTTAACCGATCACTTTCAATGCTCAAAGATTATACTGAGTGAAGTTTCTTCAGCTTCTTTCGATGTTGTTGTTCTCAATTCTCAAAGAATCTCTTCAAAGGAACTTTGGATCATTAGTATCGCTATTGTCAAATGTTCATGATGTGGCTAAACTATTCCTGCTGGTCTATAAAATGGTCTTTTTTGTTTGTTTCACAGGTGGCGTGGATCCACATCGACAGGCAAATGATCCTGACGATTCACAGACACGTGATCGCGCGCGTGTCGCGGTTTAGTGTTTCGCACGACAACCACAAAACCTGGCTCCTCAACGTGAACCAGGTTCAGCAGGAAGACAGAGGCTACTACATGTGCCAAGTCAACACCAACCCCATGATCAGCCAAGTTGGCTACCTCCAAGTAGTTGGTAAGCAATACGAGACGTTTATTAAACCCAGTATATACAACCAAGTTGTAAGGCAGAAGTTTTTCCTATAGAATGATAGCATCCTGGGAACCATTGATTTAAAATCGATGAAATTTACAGAGAAACAGTTGAGACACATACCTATGTCGATTTTCGGTCCGGAAGTACTAATTTTTTTGGTTTATTATTTTCAATAATAAGCCTTTGGAATCGAGCAAGAAAAAAAAATTTTAACCCCCCCTCAAAATTTGATGTTTTACGTTTCAAGGTACGTAGAATACGAAAATCGAATAAAAAAATTTCCATCCGTCCGCCGTACGCCGTACGCCGTACGCGGCACTTTTCTTAGCAACACTGGACCGATTTGGTTCAAATTTGGTATATGGGCTCCATTTGGGGTCTAGTTGTGCCGCGAAGCTTTTGGTTGATGTAGGTCATTTCTAAGGGGTGAAAATTAAGGGTTGAAATTTTCAAGAGTGCCCTAGCTCGAAAACTCTCGAAATAAAGGTATCGTTTTTTCACCAATTTTAAATAGTACTGAATTTTTAAAAATTTTTGAGACCACCCGGAGCTCTGTAGGACAAACCGTTCGGTCCCTACGAGTACTTGAAGGTTTTCCTTCGATAAAACAGAATCATGAGTGTGAATCGCAAAAGAGGTCTAATCTCCATTCAAATTTTATCGGACTAAACTGCGATCGCTGTTCATTTCTTCGATTTGTATACAGTTTTGCCTTCTGCGTAACCAGTAATCAAATTTCCATACGAAGCTTTCTTTTTTTCCAATCGAGTGTGAAGCGTTTAGTTCTTTCTAATAAACTTGATTGTGAAGGTGTGAAGCCAGTATGGTGTGGTAGGTAGTACCTAGCTGGTAGGTAAAAAAAAGTTGGTAGGTAAAAAAAATGTTGGTGGGTAAAAAACGCTGCAAATCATTGCTCAAAGGCTTCTTCACTCTTCCTATCACTGATCAGCTGAGTGAGCTCCGAAGCCATTTTCAATCCTATTGAATGGAAGTGCTCTTCCAGGCGTCTCCAGCATTCGAGGAAATCTTCTTCACTCCTCAGATCACTGATCAGCTGAGTGAGCTCCGAAGCCATTTCAATCCTATTGAATGGAAGTGCTCTTCCAGGCGTCTCCAGCATTCGAGGAGATCTTCTTCACTCCTCAGATCACTGATCAGCTGATTGAGCTCCGAAGCCATTTTCAATCCTATTGAATGGAAGTGCTCTTCCAGGCGTCTTCAGCATTCGAGGAAATCTTCTTCACTCCTCAGATCACTGATCAGCTGAGTGAGCTCCGAAGCCATTTTCAATCCTATTGAACGCAGGAAGCTGAAATTTGAGAGGGAAGGTCAAGGGAGAATACAGATGGTGGTAGGTGCTATTAATGGAGAACCAGTGATCTATATAGAAAATAATAAACCTTTGAGCAATGATTTGCAGCGTTTTTCTCCACAATTTTTAAATGTAAGTACTCAATTCTGGAAATTTCAAAAAAAAAAAAAAAAAAATTCGAAATCCGATCAGTGGAAGTGCTCCAAATTTGGGTTGCAACGCAGGGAGCGCTCAGAAGCGCTGTAGAAGGAATGATGCACAGGCTGACATTTATTTATTTAGTATAACACGAGCTAGTCAGCCCAATAAGAAAAACATTAATTGAAAAAAAGAAATTACTACGGTTATGTTATTCACAAACATGTAGAGAGTAGAAACCACGAAATTATGAGAAACTCGTACTATTTATAATACCTCTTCACTTGCGCGGGGAACAGGAGATAGAACATCATTTAATATAATAAGTAATAATTTGACGGTATAAATTATCAAATCACATTTCATTGAATGACCGGACTTTCTTTTTTACTTGAAAGTCCGCGTATATCTCGGTATTTTTGATTGAAAACTTCACCACAACACGAACGCGAAAAACCAAGACGAGCTAAAAAGTCAAGTAAACCTCCACACAGGCTATCATTCTTTGAGGTTTTGATGCTGAATGATGTATTCTATTCGATATATATCGATGTTGAACTATGGAGAGCTAACACCGCAATTCCATTGGTTGGAAACAACCAGGAACAGTCATTCAAATTTCGATAAACCTGACCACCCTAACTCGGCTAAATTACGTTTTTGAGCTCATTCGTTCCTTTTTCTCAGGAACTACTCATCCGATTAGAACCAAATTTTTAGAGGATGTTCTTCTAGTATGTAACTTTAATTATGATGGAGAGTTTTGCGGAATAACGCCTTGGAGCCTAAATATGAGTGTGTGAAAATTCAAAGTATCGCTAAAATTTAAAAAAATTAACTTTTTTTCTGTGAACTTCATAAAAACTTTGCTGGCCATATTTGCTTCACTAAGTATACTGATGGTGCTGCCAAATTTCAGATCGATAGCTCGAGTATTCTGAGAGATAAAGGAACATTTATATCAAAAATTTAGGTTTAGAACAGCTCACGTTTGAAGATGTAACTTTTTTTTTGGTTCGTCGGACTGAGTTCAGATTTTTACCATCCAATCAGAATATTTTGAGAATTAGTCCCTCGAAATTTCATCAGTTGACATTTATGTGTCTCTTTAAATTTACACGAATTACCTGTAAATTACCTGTAAATTTGGGTTAGGCCCAAGAAGATTTTCCATGAATTTAATGTCTACAGCACCGTTTGCGCACGGGCAAACATACTAAATTGTATTTTAACGATGCGCCGATGTCTCACGATATTTTGTCGGCCGAATTCACTCACATTTGGAGGATTGGGCACCTAAAATTGTACAGCGATCCGATCAGCTAAAGGGTTGAGAGGGCTGGGGCTACTTGAAGGAGGCCAGAGGTTGGCTTAGGCCGCGAATGAACAGGGTTCATCTGTGAGTCCCTGGCTTTGGGATCTCACAATATATAGAATTTACAGATTTATTCCAACATTTTACAATTTTAATTCAACCTTTTACAAATTGTAATATAATTTGTAAAAGTAAAAGGTTGAATATTATTCAAACTCGAAATCAATTCACCCACGAATTCACGAATTCAATTCAGCCTTTTAAAAATTCATTTCAACCTTTTACAAATGCTATTAAGAGGGTCTCAGTCGGTCGACGTTCGTTCCTCGTTCCGGGTTAGTATTTGGCCAAATCGAAGGAAAAAAACTTGAAAAGTTGTACTTAAATTGCGAATTCTGAAGGATTTTATAAATTCATTACTGCACGGCCCTAGGGAATTAAATAACTGAAATATTGCCGCTGGAATCATCAAAATCGAACAATAATTGCCAGAGAAAAATGGTAAAAACCGTTAATTCAGTTATTTTTTCCCCATAAAATGTAGCTAAACTTGACATTTTCAAGGATTTTAGAAATTCATTAGTGCAAGGGCCTTGGGAATTGAAAAACTGAAAGATTGCCGCTGGAATCATCAAAATCGAACAATAATTTCCAGAGAGATAAGAAAAAACCCTTTATTCAGTATTTTTCCCCATTTTTCTTTGGCATATTTTTCTAGCGGCAATATTTCAGTTATTCGATTCCCTAGGTCATTCAATTAGTTATTCAATTCAGTTAAAATTTCAAATTTAGGTACAATTTTTCAAGTTTTTGCCCTAATACTAAGAACGGATGGCGACCGACTGAGACCTCATTAAACCTTTTACGAATTCAATTCAACTCTCCACCAATTTAACTCATCCCAAGCCTTCAATTGATCTCATGGGAACAAAAACAACACTTTTAGGTCAGCTATTGTAACGGTTGCCCTGTAGCTGGGGTAGGTAAAATGAGAAACATGTTCATCACGTAGTTAGCGCAATCTCGTGCAGTTAAGCACTGAAGCCACACTTTCTCGTATAACGTCAGATAAGTCATGATCCTCTTGCTCTCAACTTTATCTTGGAGAATGCGTGTTCCACTGGATTTAGGCTAAACGTACGCCGGCCCTAGGGATGAGGGATGATGAGGAAGGTGTGGGTGGAAGAGAGGGATACAGGGAAGCGCCTCTATAAAAAGACCACCAGTTCAAATATGAGCCGAGCAGTACGCTTCTGGTGACACCACGGAGTACGCCTACTGAGATGCCCAAATCCGTGGCAATTTTCCCGCACCACACTCCGCATCATGATAAAATTTCAGCCATCACCCTGATGTTGTTTGGTGCCTCTCCTTTTAGCTCTGACACTGCTTGCTGTAAATCATCTTTAACATATTTTCTTACCTACTTACCCACCTACGTGTAGCCCACTACTAATAGTCCCAATCAATCAACTATTTTCCATATCCATCTCCACTGGTGGAGAGTTGAATGCTATTATTTGTGAAAGGTTTATTAGCATTTGTAAAAGGTTGAATTGAGATTGTAAAAGGTTGAAATAAATCTGTAAAAGGTTGAATTAAATCTGTACATTCTATAATATATGATGTCTGGAGTGTTAAACTTCAGGAATCGTTTTAGGATGTTCCAAAACGGAGTTGCATACGCACGATTTTGAAAAATGTTCTTCGTAAAAATGTTGAGGCCTTTATTGTGTTTAATTTTTCTCTCGAAAATTCACTTAAAGCAAAATAGCGTTCGGCAGTAAGTTTAATTCCGATCTACATCAGAGGAGGAAATGGGAAATAAGCCACTATAGATATGAAGAAGCTAGAATCAAAAGAAACATGAAGGAATAAGGAAGGAGTAAGAGTAAGAGAGGAACTCGAGGAAGATCGATAGTGTTGATAAATTAAGAGCGAGAAACGAGTCTCGGCGTTGGAGGAAGTCGTCTCTTATCTTAACATTCAGGGCCTCGAAACATTGTTCCGGAGAATGTCACGTTCTGCAGTTCTGTTAATATAGAGATAGAAGGGTTTTGAATACCATACTGGGAGGTTGGAGGCTGGAGCTACCGTAAAAGGCGGGAAGAGCGTTGGTGTCGCCGCTTCTTTTATTGCATATTCGCGCTTCAAACCGTCTTGGAATGTTAAGCCCTTCAGGGCCTCCGCGGGGGCATTTCAGCGCCGCGGGGAAAAGACTGATGCATACTTGAGCGGTTCCCTCGCCATCTCGCGCTATGCATCTTTACGAGGGGAGACGCAAGATTACGGTAGTTGTAACATCTGGAGGTATCAGCGCTACTAGGACAACTGTAATTCAAGATGGATCTAGTGGCACCAACACCCCTGTTGTAACGGTAATTCTGGTAAGGTTAAATTTTCGTCCAACTGCCATTCTTGGCGTCGTGGACGTCACCAGATATCTTCCGAAAAGATGATCAGAATTGAATTCGATTAATTCGCTAATGGCTACCTGTTGCCTGACCGGCTTAAGTGGAGCTTGATTCACCAACGGTCCAACCCAAAAACGCTGCAAATCATTGCCCAACGGTTTAATATTTTCTGTATAGATCACCCTTCTGTATAGATCCCTCCCTACCAGCCGTAGGTACCTACTACCTACTAGTGCATTTTTGAAAATTTCAATCCCAACCACCAACCAAATGGAATTGAAGGGTTGAATTTTGATTCAATACTATTCACAATTGGTGAAAAAAACGATGCCTTTATTTTGAGAGTTTTCGAGCTAAGGCACTCTTGAAAATTTCAACCCTCAATTTTCACCCCTTAGAAGCGACTGACATCAACCAATCAATCATAGTCAGTCATCAATCCAGACAACCGACTGCCCACTAGACAAGCTAACGGCCAATAGTCATTAAGAAATTCCCACAATCCTTTAAAATTTGGCTTACTTCGGGAAAACGCAGGATTACAAACAGTAGTTGTTGCATCTGGTGGTATCAGCTATTGTAACTGTAACTCCGGTTAGTTTTTCTGTAGATTTAATTGAGAATACTCATAATCCCCAAAAATTTGGAACCCCTAGGGGAAACCAGAGTTTACGGTAGATAGTTGTAACATATGGAGGTATCAGCGTTATAATTGATATTCTTGTAATTCTGGTTAGAACTACAAGGGTTGTCGTTGAAAAGTCCCTGTAATCCTCTAAACATCGGCATGTCATATTATGGATGTCATGATTGCAGAAGATGACCTACTAGGTGGTCTGCTGTTCATTCGTATTCCACGATTAGATGACGTTCCTGATCCTCCTTGGTATTCTCTTGTAAGGGAATGATATTTTGGCCTTTACGCGGACCGCCCACCCCCTTCATAATTCCTTTTACAATATATATGAATGAGGAGTCTACGGAAAGTGTTAAGTCGTTAGTTATTAACTAAAGTTAGATTCGAACCAGGAACCCCTTAGGAATTGAATCAATTTTTCTCGCCACCCTCCACAATGTACAGGGTGTCCGAGAAAGATTCAACCAAACTTCAGGGATTGTATCAAGGTATTTCCAACAAAAAATGACTCATAGCAACTTTCTTTTAACCCCTTGTTTTTTTTAAATTTAAAGATTTTTTTTTATGTTGAACCTTGTCTCACTAAAATGACTAGAGCTCCCTTATTTTTCGTGGAAATTCAAATCCAATTAAATCGTTGAAAAGAGCATCAAATTTCCCGTCAGATAAGCTACAACACACATTTTTAAACTCGCACCTAGTTAGATTTTCATCCATTTCCTGTAGAGGAAATTCAATGCGGTTTTCAGCAAAAACATCCTCAAAATTTCAGGTTTCGAACGGTATAATCAAGAAATATTTTACAACCGAATTCAGGGGAAAAATCTGGGTTTTTTCCAACGAAATGACCGGTATGACGGGGGGGGGGGGATTCGGCGGGGGGGGGGGGGTCTCCTCCGCCGCCGCTCCTCCTGTCCTCCATCCAACCCCAAATCCTCCCGTCGAAACGTTGATTGTGTGTTGTAGCTCATCTGATGAGAAATTTAACGCTCTTTTCAACGATTTAATTAGATTTGAATTTCCACGAAGAATGAGGAAGCTATGGTCATTTTAGTGAGACAAGGTTCAACATACGAAAAAAATCTTTTAATTAAAAAACTTGAAAAAACAAAGGGTCAAAAGAAAATTGCTAAGAGATGTTTTTTGTTAGAAATACCTTGTAGAATAGACCCCTGAAGTGTGGCTTATCTTTATCGGACACCCTTTGTACTCATAGCCAATCCGAGTTGTACCCATTCAGAACAGTTTCCCCTATATGGTTTTATAAGTATCTTGCTAAAAATTGGGGGCAATTTGATTACTCAATCCTATCCAGACCAGTTCCTCCATCAATCACTAAGTACCTTGTACTTCTCTAATAAAAGACCGTATACGCGTCAACCAGCACAATCTCTGAAAATTTCATCGAATTTGGGTAGAATGTAGAAGTTATGGCTGTGACAAGGAATTCACATTTGCGCATGCGCAGTGTCTACTATCAGTGGGAGCGATGATTTTTATTGGAGACCATCTACACGCCGATCCGCACAATTCCTGACAATTTAATCGAAATCAGACTAATTTTCCATAAGTTTCCCCGTTACAAGGATTAAATGACAGACACACAGACAGATACGGCACCAAATAAGGTAGGCCTAAAATGTATACCGCGAGTGGAAATTTTGATTTTGGTGAACATTTTTTTTCAACCCTGAAAATTGAAAATAATGCTTCCACTACCTTGGTAGACTCTGAAGTAAATTGAGCTTAAGATTGTTGAGTTCAATGCAAGTTAATTTTAAAATGCTGGGATTTTTAATTCCGAGTTTTCCAAGATGCAGGAAACATAATGTCCACTTTTGTGAGTTTTAAAAAAAATTTCCAAAATAATCCTCAATATTTCTTAATCTAATTCTCCGATGTGGTCTAAAATTGAATGATAGTTGGTAATGATCTCCTATCGTAAAATCCACCCAATGACGTTAAAACACGAGAAAACTTTGTGGCTTCATTTGTATTGAACCTATCACGCGTTCACAGGGGAGAAATCGCTCAACATAATATGTTGATAGGATATTATCCTGTTGTCATCGCGGTAACGTTCGAAAAATAAAGAGTACAGCCGACGAAGGAGAGATAGGTACCAATTACTATTTATAACGAACCTCCCATTCATTGGACGGCTCGAGAAGTAATTCCGAATAAGGTGTTTCCCTTCGGAACATTTCCGCAATACAAATCCCCTTGACCCTTCCCCCTTCTGTGAACCAATTCACCTATTCATCCTTCCTCGGAATAAAAGAGGGTTCAACCGTTTAAATCCTCCCTAAATGAAATTTCGTGTGAGTAAAAGCTGCAGTCCAGTGAGCCGAAAATACTTTCGCGAGAAGCTGATTCCCCACCCCTTAACCCTTCCCAACCTTTGGTTTAATTATTCTCCCTGTATTTTCCGCTGTAACGGTAGAAGGGAAGATTTCTCAAGTGGTTTTTCTCCTAACGTTAGCGTTACCGCGTACATCCGTTCCCCTGCAGTGGCGGCATGCGTAATAAATGTACCTGCTCTACGGTTTATTTGTATACAAGCGGGTTCAGGTTTCGACGGTATTCAATTTCTTGTGAAGAATAATTTGAATTTCATTATTTGAGAACAACAGGAATGTTGTTAAAAATACATCAGTTCCTCACAAGGAATACGATGTACAACTACGTACTTTTTGATTCAATAATTAATGGGGTATTTCGGTGGGTCGGAAATTCAGGTTTTTGACCTCAAATTTGGATTCAGCACCATTGGAAACCTCTATACTCCAACTTTTTCCCCATTGATAGGTACTATAACATGTGGTAGAAAAATTAAATGAAGAGATCACACGTTTGAAAAAAAGGCGGGCCTCCATGAACGCACACACACTAGGTACGCTGCGGGCGTGTGTGCGTAGTACCTATTTTGTAGTATCCAAGGCCACGAGGCGTTCGAGACCGCACGGGATATGTGGAATGTCTCTATCCAAGGTCAGCAAGTTAATACGTCACAACAAGTTATTATGTCACATCATTCAAATCTTCAACTTTCATTAGCTTCCCTAATTTCTTCTAAACATTTTCTCGACGAACAGACCCGATTACCGTTATGCCTGACCCATGCTCTTTTGAAAATATTGTTGAAAAAAAATTCCTACCCCCATTAACCAATCAGAGAACAAGTTCACGATCAGGTTGATTGTTTCTTTTTTAAATGTATGAACAACAATGTTGTGTATTGCTTTCGAGTCTACCGAGGTAACCGAAGCTTTGTTTCCACTTTTCAAGGTTTAAAAAAAAAGTTCTCCAAAATCAAGATTTCCACTCGCGTTTTCAGACCTTACTGAATAATTTTGGTTTCGTGTCTGTCTGTCTGTCTGTCATGAAATCATTTTAACGGGAAGAACTTCTACATTTCTCTCCCAATTTCGATAAAATTTTCAGGGATTGTATGGATTGGCGTGTATATGGTCCCCTATGAGAATGATCACCCTCGGACTGATAGTAGCCGCTGCGCATGCGCAAACGTGAAATCCTTGCCTCAGCCATAACTTCCTTATTTCTCATCCGATTTCGATGACATTTTCAGGGATTGTGTGAATGAGGAATTTCACCATGTCGGAATTTCCTATTTTTGACCCCAAAATCGGATTCAGCACCTCGAAAAACCCCCTGAGGCAAACTTTCAGCCCGAACTTCCTAATTTACGAATAAACAAAACAGTGTAGAAAATACGAATGTTTAAAAAAACCGGGAAATTGACGTCATCCTGGAATAGTTCATTATGGCCGCTTGAAGCGCTGAGATCGAGAAATCTATAGTCCCCAGATGCAAAATTTCACGAAACAGTAAAGTTCGAAATCGAAAAACTGAAGAACAAATAGAAAAAGCAAGATGGAGAAAATTAGGTTGCTCCTGTTTTTGTTTGATAACTTTTCTCTTAGAAAACAGGATTTCGTTTTGCCCCCAATGGGCAACACTGGGAGGAGACGGCGATCCGAACAGCCCAATCAGTGAGCGTTCCCGCTTCACGTCCGTTTTCCCGGTTACTTTTGAAATCAAACATTTTGATTGTCTCCCAAAAATAACAGGAGACTTATTTTCCGAAATCAGCCCGATTTTCATCTATCCCACACCATTAACTATTCAGGAAAAATGCAATCAGAATTCGGTGAAATTCCTCATTGGCGTTAAGATGGTCCCCTATGAAAATCACGGCCTCCAAATTGACAGTAGCCTCTGCGCATTTGCAAACATGAAATCCTTGTAATGGCTATAACACCAACATTTTTCATCCGATTTCGACGAAATTTTCAAGGTTCATGTGGATTGGGGTGTAGATGATTCCCTATGAAGATAGTGGAAGGGACTGAGAGATTGGTTTTTTGAGATTAACTACTATGCATTGGATCATCTAAACAATCGGTTTATGAATACGAGGAAGCTATGGGCCACACCCACTTGGCAGACTTTTCAATAAAAGTATGAACAACTATGTTATGGTTGGAAACTCACTGTGTTCCTAATATATATTGTAAGAATAGTAACTTCGGCCTATACTTGAATTATCTTTGGAATTAACTCAAATCGAACAGAATACAAAATAGGTGAGGGGTTGCGAGATAAGAATTAATTAAGAGGAGGTTACTGACTGGCGCAATTCCTACCGCTGTTATCAATTGAAGGTGAGGCGAGGTAACTTCTACCCAGCGCTAATTAGCTACCGTTATTGTTATGATGAGGTGAGGAAAGTATGAGAGTGTGAAATGATCAAGTAAAGTGTTGAGGCGAGACTGCAATAAGGGAGGTCTGGAAAGTCATATTCATAGTACCGATTGGAGAAGAGCGAGTAGAGGTATAAAACCCCTCCAGCTCGACCCGACGTTCTTCTTCGAGGGATCGCCTTATCTTTGTTTATTCGAGAAATTTATACAATTAAAAGTACTAAGTTATTTCAAACCACAAGCCTGAGAATTTTTCCACATTTAAGTCGACTTTTGCCGGATTATGTACCAAGGCTTCAGCTGATCGGAGCGCTGTACAATAAATTTTAGTAGCCCAATCTTAACTACCCTCCAAATGTGAGTAAAATCGACCGATACAAGATCGCGTTAAAATGTTTGATATGCAATGAATTTATCATTGAGAACCTTGTTTTCGTAACCCGAGTAATTCATGTACATTTAACAACTGTTTAAAATGTATCTTTCACGGGGCAGGTAAAGAAACATTCTTGTTGACGTAAATTTCAATTCCGACGTCTTTGACACACTGAAACAATGGCAGAAACCTGATCTCGACCTTGCAACAAAAATAACGAATCAGCCTGTTCGTTACTCAGACCAATTATTGTGGGGAAGCTAGTTTCAAACAAATCAAAGTTCTACTTGTATTTTTACGCCTCGATTCACTACGTGCTACTCTAATTACTCCTTCTCCTGTTAGCCTGAGGCAGTGTGTGTGTGTCCTTCATTTTTTAATAACCCTGATCAGCTGTATGCGCTAGACATTGAAGGGTGTCGACTAGGGTTGGGTATTGTTATAAAAGTATCGATATTTTGTATCGATACTGTATCGTATCCGAGTATCGATATCCCAAGTATCGTTGGGCATAAGTATCGATATTTTAAAATATCGAGTATCGATACTTTAGTGTGACAAACTATCAATATTATCCAGTATTCTCAAGAAAAATAATTTTTTAAACAATTTTTATTCATTTTTTACGGGCGTCGGTGGTCTTGTGGACAGTGTACCAGACTGCGGTGATAGGATAAGAACCGTCTAGCGGGGATGCGAGTTCGAATGTGGTCGCCAGCAGAAAGTTTTCTGTATATTAGACGATCGGCAATCTCTCGTTCCAACCCAGGGCGGTGTTGTTTGAGAAGCCATGAGCGAAATCATCAGAACAAATTCTGATCTCCCCTTAGGGAGACAGCTGATGACGTCCGCGACGCCAAGAATGGCAGTCGGACGAAAATTGAACCTGAAATGGTTGCTTGCTTTACTTACTTATTCATTTTGGTTTATTATTTTCAATAATGAACCTTTGGAATCGACCAAGAAAAAAAAATTTTAACACCCCCTCAAAATTTGATGGTTTACGTTTCAAGGTACGTAGAATCCAAAAATCGAATAAAAATTTGGTCGTCCGTCCGCCGTACGCCGTCCGCCGTACGCCGTCCGCCGTACGCCGTACGCGGCACTTTTGCCATTTAGCATTGACCGATTTTGATGAAATTTGGTATGTAGACTCCATTTGGGGTCTAGTTTTGCCCCGAAGCTTTTGGTTGATGTAGGTCACTTCTAAGGGTTCCAAAATCAATTTTGAAATTTTGAAAACGCCCTAACTCAGAAAATTTTGATATAAAGGTATTGTTTTTTCTTCAGTTTAAGATTCCTTAGAATTTTTAGAATTTTTTGAGACCACGCGGAGCTCTGTAGGACAAACCGTTCACTCCCTACGAAAATTTAAGGGTATATATTGAAATATATATATATATCAAAACACGAGTGTGAATCGCAAAAGAGGCCTAATCTCCGTTCAAATTAGAGCTGACCGAAATGCGATCAATGGTTGGTGATTTTTATTTTTTTTATTTTTATTCATATTGGATGGTTGGTGATTTTGTGGACGAGTGATCTACCTATATAGAAAAGTAATAAACCATTGTGTAATAATTTGCAGCGTTTTTTACTATCAAGAGTCCAAGCAGAGTGATTTTCTCCATGATATAGACGTTATTTGTGCAACCTAAGAGTAATGACCCAAAAGCCTCTCTACCTTCTTCATTTTTTAGCCATCTTGGTGAATTTTCCGCCAGAACTATATCGATATTCGATATTTAGAAATATCGGATCTAAAGTATCGATATCCAATAATATCGAGCAATGCAGTATCGATACTAAAATATCGAGTATCGGTACAAAAGTATCGATATTTTGAAATATCGAGTATCGATACCGATCCCAAGTGTCGACTTATCATTGATCCTTCTCATGAATTGATTTCCCGCATGAATTTTCCACATCAACATCAAATTGGATTGAAGGTACGTAAAACGGCTAACAACTCGGTAACCGATATTTGGATTATATCAACCTGTGTATTGGATAACTCTATGCAATCGTTAGTGATACTAGGAAGCTATGTGAAAGAGCCATATTCTGAATCTTGATTAGTGATTTGATACGACTATATTCGTTTATCGAGTTGCGACTCAGCAGCTAGCTTAGTAGCTAGCTTAAGTAGCTTTCCAGCTACTTTCATACAAGTAAACCTCCCTAACCCTCATCGTGCTGATCTGAAGACATAAAACGAGGCAAGGTTCCCTATTTGTTGTTCCCAACACATAGATAGAAGCCTCCTATGATAATACCACTTCTCCACACTATACTTCTTGCATCTATTTATTATCTGATTTCAAGGAGTAGGTATTCAGGCGAACGTACAGTTTCTGAGGGTAGATTAGAATGACCATAAGATTATTTTAGCATACTAACTTTATCGTACGGATCCCCCAAACCTCCGCGGCTTGTTTGCTACACAATTATTGTTATTTGTAAATATTCGAATATTTTTCTGCAGGAACAATTTTTTCTGTCAAAACGGGGCAATCATCCATCTTCCCCTTTGCAAGGAATGGCTGTGGAACACACTCTTCCAAAGTGGAACTATCTCGCTCAATGAATATGATCACCTTATCGATACATACAATCGAATGAGCAAGCAAAGCTGGCTAATATACGCCTTACGCCAGTATTTAGTATGAAAGAAGTAGCTCCCCTGTGTCTGATGGATTTGCTCAAGACTGATAGGTACCTCCGTGTAATATGCTATCCTGGTGATGACAGTCATTTTTATTTCCACGAGCACATTATTAGTGTTCCCCATGATTCCTTCATCAATTTCGCCTCTCGTGCTTCCTCCACGGACCTCGTCCTCCGTCGGGTAATAACGATATATCTCGTCAATATCGAAGGCTGTACAAAGTACCTGCTTGACGTTCGTTCGGGCCAATATTTTACTCATTATCTGCCACCCATCTCCCGCCGAGGGCCATTTGTTAAACGTTGATATTTACATAGTATTAGAGCAAACCTCCGATGCCCCCTATAAAGTTGGTCCGTACGGTCTCGACCTCATATTGCGTTTAGTTATTGATATCCCGAAGATTGGAAACCCTTGAATTTACATGACGAATTATTGCTTTTTCCATGAATGTGCTTTGATTAGGCAAAATGCTTGTTTTAAGCTGCAAGACGAAGTGTCGTTTGAAATTGTCATGTGACAAACAGTCGTTTGACGAACAGTCGTTTGACAAACAATGTGCTTAGATTAGGTTCACGTTTCCGCTGTAGAGTTGCGTTAATTTATTATTATTCAACAATACGGTGCTGCCACACAAGCCTCGAACTCATTGCCTCGAATTCTTTTGTCTCCGCAAATCCAGAAAAAAACTTGGTTTTAGTTAGTTTAACTTGGTTTTGGTTGTAGGGCTGCATCATTTTTTATTATTTCCGTTACAAGATGAGACGTGAATTATGTCAGTTGGCACAATTTGTTTCCTATACTTTGTGAGTCGGTTAGCAGAACTTCACTTTTACAAGACTATCCGTGGCGTGTACAATGGCGAACGCTTCTGCAGAGAATATGCTAGCTCGATTCCAGAGGCGGAAGGTTTTAGAGAACTTGTTGGAGCTATTATCAAACGGGCACCCTGTTTTGTTGTTAATTACTGAGCCATCAGTAATTATCACGGTGGAGTGGCCATTTTCGTGGTACGCGTCGACGAAGCCATTTTTGTGGTACTTGAAACTCCCGGAGCGTATAAGCCGAGAAGGTAGGATATGGCGAGTGCTTTAAGCGTCGGCTTGTAAGGCATATAGTAATGGTTTGCTTTATTTCAAAATCCAAGGTATTAAACTCGACCAATTCATCAAACTCTCACAGATGGGTGGTGTTTCTTTCTTCATCCAGTAGCGATCTTAACACTTTCAGTGCGGAATCGATTTTCTTGACTGTCGCCCCTGCCTGAATTTTTGAAAGGATTTACATTCAAATGCAGTGCATTTATTTTAATCTGGGAAGTGTGTAGAAGTATTTAGTACAGGAGAAAATCAATTTATCAATTTTTAAAATTTGGCTTTCCGGCAGAGGGAAAGAACCAGGGTTTGCAAACCCACAACTTGCACATGTTTTTCCCTCTGACGGATGATGCCATACGGCCATGCTCAGATAACGCATAACATTTCATCGAGTATGATTACATTCTGTGCACAAAAAAGCTCTTTTATTATTGATGTAAATGGATAAAAAAAACTAGATATTCTTCATATGCATATATTCATAGTACTTTCAGCGTGAAATATCGAAAATTATGAATGAAATTTCAAAGAAATATCAATAAATTTCGTACTTAACGAAAAACAGTGGCTTCATGGAGATAAACGAACACTTTTCGTACTTTGCTCCAGGAGAGAATGAGAAAAGTGAGGGAGAAGTGACTCCCTCCCCAAAAACTTCACTTGTAAACATTGAAAATGGTGTTAGCAAATCCGAAGTTCACATTATGATAGTCAGATAGCTAACGAAGTCCACTAAACAAGAAGGAACCTTTAAAGACGTTCTGTAACCTCTCACTGGCATTTTGAGTTTTTGAGTGCCTCAGGAATGAGATGATGCCTTATGGTATCATCCCGCACTTCCCTAAATGACGGCTGATGCCATATGGCATCATCCGCGCTGAGAATGTTAGTGTATAGATCGCTAATGTTCTAATGTTGTGCATCATTGGTTCTGTCCTGCTTTACACCGATACCATAATATGGTATATTATAATATGTTATATTATAACATACTTACGGATGGGTATCTCATGGAAAATGAAAGCCGTGAGCCACATGCTTGTTGAGTGTCCCGAATATTAGACAGTACCTAGTTGTAACCTGGCAATAAAATGGTTGCTTTGAAGAGGAAATCGTTTAGAAATAGCGAATGAAAGTTTTTGATGAAAAACCTCAGGTGGTACTTAAATCCACAACCTTCTACTCCCAAGGCAGTAGAAGACCTCTACCATAGGACCGTGATAACCACCTGTGAATGACTGTTATGGTCATCCTCGAGGATTTTAAACTCACTTTTTCCTTTCATTGATTAATTTTTTGATTAATTTGATTAATTAATAGTGCTTCAAGACAACAGCAAATTCAGATTATCTGTTGGGGTTCGTCTTAGAAAGACAGTCGTTCGTCAAGTGAATAGTTTTTCGTGTAAGCAGAAGGTTGTGGTCCATGAAGGTTTTATCACCAATAACATTGTTGCCACTACTTCTTAATGAATTTCCATATTAATTATTAGCCACCCTTCCGAGCATTATTCTCGAACTATAATTAAAATTTCGAGAAGTTCGTTCTTTGCATCACTTTGACTCTTCGAATATTTCAAGGGCGCTTATAGGATACATTCACATTTTTCTCCGTATCGAGTGGAAGGTAACCTAAGAAAAGGGGATTGTACGTCTCGGAGTTGAATCTTAACAGATGAAACCGCAAAATTGTTTCTGACCGTTTGGTTATCGAAGTAAAAAACGAGATGTCAGGTAAGTAGAAAAAAAAGAGAAGCCGAGTTTTTTGAAGGAGAGTGGGACAAAGAGCCAATATATCCACGAGTCTCTCTCGTTACCTCTTAAATAAGCCTTTCTGCTTTGGTCTAGCTTTCCTGTTGGATTTCTGGGACTGGAGAAAGAAAGACCCGAGAGAGATAAACTGGGCGGCGTTTTTCGTATAAAGTAGTTACTGTAAGAGGCAATCTTTCGGGAAAACTGGAGCTAAACGATGAAATTAGTTTCTTTCTTTGAGAGATCCTCCTGGTTTCAGAAGGGTAAACATCAGGCAAGAAGTAATGAATTTTTATGCTTGTATGCATATACTTTGAGTAGTACTCGTGTGAGGGGGAAATGTTGTGTACTGCTTATTACGGAGAAGTTGAAAACTTGACCTTTCAATTTTTCTGTTGGTAATTTATTTTCAAATTAAATGTTTCACAAGCCCATGGTGAATATAATAATCTTTCGGAATACCTTCGCAAGTTACAAAATTTGACCGCTGTGGGTGGTTGATGAACATCCAAAATGCCATCTTTTCCGATAGCTAAAATCTCTGGTGAGGGAACCGAACAATTTATGAAAAATAGCGTCCAATATCTCTGGTACACAGAATGACACAGAGCTGGTGACAAATTCGCGACGAGTGACATTCTCGCTAAAGACAACTAATTGTCTTGTATTGTGTATCATTATTAGTACCCATCAAGTGTATAGTATCCATCTTACATAGTATCCACAGTTTTCAGTATCCATCATATCATTGTATTCATCCTTCTATAGTAATGATCCATATTTAGTACGCACTTGTGTGTATTGTTCATGTGTATGAGTGTTCACCTGTGTTCACCTCCGAGTTCGGACGTTCGTCAAATGAGCACCAGTTTGGGCTAGCCTGAACTTGGTTCCGCCTTTAGGGTAAGTAAACCACCATTCCAGGTTGGATTTTCGTCCGACTGCCATTCTTGGCGTCGCGGTCGTCATCAGCTGTCTTCCAAAGGGAAGATCAGAATTTGTTATGATGATTTCGCTCATTGCTTCCCATTGCCTCACCACCCTGGGTTGGGACGAGGGGGACGATGAGCCCCGGACGCGTAAAAACTCACACTTAAGGCGATGAGACTTGAACCCACGACCCCAACAAAAGTCGGTGCGAATTTCACCGTCTGACAACGCTCGCCTCAGCGACCGTAGCTACACCGGACCCTAGGTTCCGGTTCCAACCTTAGTTTGAAAGATGAAAGTGGTTTGAACTTGTTTCATCCGTTTGGGCATGGTTCAAAGGATGTGGATTTAGCCTAGTATGGACGTGGTTTAATCTTGGTCCAGCCATTTGAATAGAAATTCGGGGAATCGAAAAGAGAAGGAAAAGCGCTACAAATTATTACACTAAAGTTTAACATTTTTCTGTATAGATCACTCCCCTGCAAAGAACACAGCTTTGCCATTGTCACGCTTCAATTCAAAAAAAAAAAAAAAAAATCTGGATTATAAATTTTGATTACTGGATTATAAATTTTGATTTGCTAAGGACGCTAAACTGAGTCAACTCGAAGAACGATATCATTTTGGGCAACTACAATTTGAACGGTAATTAGACCTCTTTTGCGATTCACAATCGTATTTATGATTTATCGTATGTCCAACCCTGTCCAGTTCTCATAGGGAGCGTACGATTGGTCTTACAGAGCTCTAGGTGGTCTCATTCGGTTCTAAAATTCCAATACTATTTTCAATGGTTTTGAGCTAGGGCGTTTTGACAATTCTGTCCTTATTTTTTAACCCTTAAAAGTGACTGACATCAACCAAAAGCTTCGAGGCACCACCAGACCCCAAATGGCCCTTATATGCCAAATTTCATCAACATCGGTCCATGGTAACTAAGGAAAGTGCCCCGTACTGCGTAAAGACTGCAAAAATTTTTATTCGATTTCCGGATTTTTACATACGTACGTCGGAATGCAAACCAAAAAATTTTTAGGGGTAGTGGGAGAGGTAAACATTTTTTTCTTTGTCGATTCCAAAGGTTCGTTATTGAAAATAATAAACCAAAATGTACTCCTCTTGGAATTTTACAACTTGCTACCCAAAGCCCATTCTAGGCTTCGAAACAATTAACAAAAATAAAACCAAAGAATGACTGTATGTTATTGAAAAATCATTCGTACCTTTTGACTATCTCTCAAGTATCAAGAAGGCTGAAATAGACTTAGTGGTGAAAAACTTGAAGAGCTGTGCATAACAGAGCTGAAATAGTCTGGGACAATGAGAAGCTTACATTCTCACGAAGTAAAAAGATCACAATTTCAATTGGTTAGGTTTGTGAATTGTGTTGGTGAACTTTGCCTCGATTCGATGCCACTTGAAGAGTAAAATAATTTAAACCTAACAAAGGCCTAAAACTCAGAAACTTGTGTTCCCGAATTTCTCTGGAACCCCTCCCCCTTACTTTTACTATTGACAGATTTCAGATATATGGTGGTAACTATAACTCTACACTGAATAGGAAGTGCACGGTATCGAAATTATGATTTTTCTCATGAGAAAGGGAGAAATATTTGCTCAAGATTTAATCATTGTAGTTTTTGGAGTCCAATATTCAATTCATTGTTGTCGGTGGTACATGTTTCGGCAAATACAACGTTGCCTTCATCGGCATAAAAAAATTTTATAAATAAATTAAATAAGTTATAAACTTATATACTTATACATTTATAAATTAATTTATATATTAAATTTAAGTACCTAGTTGTAGTTTATAACTTATTTAATTTGTTTATAAGATTTTGTTAGGCTGATGAAGGCAACTTTGTATTTGCCGAAACATGTACCACCGACAACAATAAATTGAATAATAGACTCCAAAAACTACATCAAAAACATGGTCACTCCATTCACCCATCAACGATTTAATCATTGTTTTACCCCCACCATAGTGTTCAAGTCCTCCCCTCCTAATAAAAAAAGTCTGTCCTTCCCTTGACCATGTTATCCATGTTAAAATGTGAGAGATGGTCCCCGTCGATAGAGAGTATGTCGTAACATTGGTTTAATGAATACTCTTCAGAAAATTAAAACTGGGTTGAAGTCACCAATCGTTCAAATTGCCAGTAATTCAAGAAATATAGAAAAAATGAATCCGAGGTTTTTCATACAGATTTTATTCCCCATTTTATCGCAATTTAGGGATTATTGTATTGTAACTTCCACGAAGATTCATTGTGGAAATTCATTATTTCCAACAAACTTCACTGCAATTCGAGACCATTCCTTCGGCCCAAATTGATGAAACTTCGTGTTTTATCACGAGAGCTCTTCTCGAAAACGAAATGATTTGTCTGGCGGCCTAATAAAGGAGGTGCCCTGTAAAATATGAGGGAACGAAATTGTCAAGGAAACTCGGGGTCTCGGAAGAATTTCTCCCATTCAATCTTGAAAACCTTAGTCCGGGTCTCATGAAAATCGCCTCACTTTAAGGATAATCTCGAGGGAAATCGTCCGTCGTGGACCGAAGATTCCCGTTTTCCTGCGCCGCTGCGCCGTCATGGATACAGCATTCTTCCGAGGCAGTCCTGATTGATACGAGTATTTTGCCTTCCACGTAATGAGAGTCATTTTTATTTCTTCCAGGCTTTTATTAGGTTCGTCGCCAGGATTTTTCGAGCAATAAGTTAGGTAGCTTCATTCGAAGAGGCCGTGCTGAGAGCCAATTTCTTGCTTCATCTCTTGAAAGTACGGATGACTTTAATCACAACTAAAATCCGAAAGAATTTGAAGTTAGATTACAACTAAGCAGCGTAGCGCCCTCGAAAGCTCGAAAACTCTTAGTATAAAGGTAGGTATTGTTTTTTCGCCAATTTAAAATAGTATTGAATTGTTAGAATCGAATGAGACCACCTAGAGTCCTGTAAGACCAACCGTTCGCTCCTTATAAAGACTTAAGGGTTGGACTTAGAAACAAGAGTATGAATTGCAAAATTTTGCTCCCTGACGAAATTTGGCCTAATATCCGGTAAAACTTCAGCTGTTCAAATGTAATAATTGTATGTTTCTTTGAATAGAGTATCTTGGCATACTCAGTTGTGAATCCTTAGCAAATAAGAATCAAATTTCCTAATGAAGGCACCTACAACTCTCAGATAGCAGTGTTATTTGATGTACTTTCATTTAGGCAAGTGTATTGTAGGAAATAATAATGGACAATCTGTGTTCTTTACCGTAGGGTGATTTATACAGAAAAATAACAAACCATTGTGTAATAATTCGCATCTTATTTTATGTATTTAAATGTATAGAAGCAACATGTAGGATAACTTGAGCACGTTGTACCCGTCATGCGTCAATTTATTCTTCTTTTTTATAACGAAATACGGACTATAAAATAAGAATTAGTTCATTATTAGAAAATTCAATATAATCTTCAAGCTAAATGAATGAAACAATGAACCTATCATGAAACAATCAATATATAATTGAAAAAAAATATTATGAGACCAGGGAAGAGCACTTTTAATGTGTTTAGATGTGGTAACAGTTGAAAATCTGGTCAATTCTCGTTAGTAATATCTTGTGAAAACTTTGTAGGTACTGTTTGTTGACATCAACTTCCTGAGTTTTGTTTATGGCGTATAATGATTTCAATATAGTAAAGTGATTTCACTTATAGAGTTTCTATATCTGGTCCTTCCGGTTATTCAACTCATTCACCTAGACTTAAAGGTGTTCAGTTGGACTCCCTCGTGTGCACTGAACGGTGTTCGAGGTTCGGGGAAGGAGCTGGGAATACTACAGACCCGCACAACTGCTCAGTCGTGATGGTGGGGTAGACCTCGTGCGCCGTCCATTTGTAGTAGGCCATCTTCCTTCTAATAATGTTCAGGAGGCCGGTAGGCTCCAATGACCATCTAATACAGCTGAAAACCATACAAGCAACACAAGTCGAGCAAAACAGAGAAACTATTTAATTTTTTCTTCGTGAACAAGCAGTCAGACCTTGAAGCGTATTTTCAAACTCACTCTGTCACTAAAATAATGGAGCACACACACTATTTCGTCTGCAAGATGGGGCTGATTCGAGGATTGATAGTGACGTGGGTGGACGGGGGTTATGATTGTCACATTCATGACATGGACGATCGAATTGCCTTGTTAATCAATGCCAAATGTTGTATAGCAAATTTAGAAAGCCTCGCATGTCTGTTGTAACAATTTGTCTTGTCTTTTTCCAATAATGTCAAAAAACTCCAAATTAGAAATTAGGCAAGGAATACGACGTTTTTATACTTTTGCTATGTTTTGAGTGCTGTAATTCCTCCTGATTATTAAATTCATAGGCAATCGTCTTGGATCCTGAAACTGTCCTAAATTTTGACGAGTTTTGACTATCGCAAACTGATACATCGTAGTTTTCAGGAATGATCATTAATGCTATGATCAGTCTAACAACAACGAAACTCATCTCCTGAGAGATATCCAGACAGATAGAAATTAGCTCGTAAAGCTTGAGTTGGAGTACAAAATTTTGGTTTCAATAGAGCCAATTTTTTCTGATTTGGTGCACCAAATTTATCACTGAATACTATCATAGTCTTTTGTTTGACATGGTTCTTTGACGATTTGTGCACAGATTTTGCTAGCCATGAAATATCTTATTTATTTCTATAGAGCTGACTGATACGAGGATTCAATCATGAACAGACAGTCGAAAAAGCAGAAGATAGCAAAATTAAAATTGTTCAAAAAGCACTAACATAAAATGAAATTCCAGTCAATTTATTACTAGTGGTAGTGTAGAAGAGTTCGAACTACCCACTTTAAAACTTGTTTGGAACTACGAACTCGTCTAGAACTAGATCATGGTAGACTGGATCCAGTGAGACAAACATCTCAACCCGTTTTATAGTCCAAGTTCTTGTGATGCGCTGTTGATGGTGGTTTGCGCCCGCTTCAACTGCTACTCCCACTAAGGAGCTACAACAACTAAATTACAACAAGAGTCGTTGAGGAGAAGAGAAAAGAAGGGCAGAGAAGGGCTCAAGTGCCGGAGAGATGTACTATTCACCTGAATAGGGCCTTTAGTTATCCTTGTTAGTGCCGAGGTGTAGGAGCGTGGGGCGGTCGGAGGGACCCCGTAAGGATGTCCTAAGGGTCCGCCCTTATACGATGTCGTGAACTTCTCCCGGAGTCCGCACCCTGCAATCCCTTTCCACCCCTAGAATTCGCGCGGAAAAGGTTTTTTTCGGAGGCGGGGAATGCGGCCCTTGGCACCTATCTCCCTCTCTGTCCTTCCTGGCCCTTTGAGTCTTCCTCATTGGAGTGGATTCCGGTTGTTTCGTTGATACCCCCCCCTTCCATGGACCCTTCGCAGCAACACTACAACGGTAACAACCTACAAGAGTCGCTACCTTGCGGTCTCTATTTGCAAGTTTCCCCGTTTCCCTTGAATCTTTTACTCTTAGGCCAGTGAGAAAACGGTCGGAAAGCTCGTAAAAGCTAAGTGAACCTGCCTCCAAGCTGGGAGTAAATTACAACTAAATCCATTTACCAAACTACCAACAACACTCTGGGGACTCGGCGTGATTCTTTATTTGAACAAATTCATTCAGAAACACTACCTGAATCACCTCGAGAGACGACGCGGTTAATTGGAGGCATTTCCACCGAATTAAGTGCTTTTTTAGGTTACACGTGGTCATTTCAAGAATTTGGTAAAGTGAGCGGCGCACATTGTTACACTCCCCCCCCCCCCAAAAAAACTACCTAGTACAAAGTTTTCAACCAGACATAAATTTTTGTCATACTTGTTGCTAACCTCTCGGGTATGGCTCTTAGTATTTTGGAAAAACGTTGATGGCAACGTTTCCCCTACTACGTTCCCCCTACTTCTCTTACAGACCACTCGGAGTGATATCTAACTTATTTCCTGTTCAATATAGTGTTGAAATTAAATAACAAATTTTGTTATACAGCCTCTGGGAGGCCATAAGATGAGAGTGATAGGGAAGAGTTTGATCGGCTGAGTACGTCACAGTCACTCTCTTCTCACAGTCTCTTGGGAGCGTAATAATTGATTCTGCTTTTTGCATTTACTTGATATAAAAAGATAATATTTTAAAAAATATAGTTTTAACGAAAATTAATCAATATTTGTACGTTGATCAATTTTCGTTAAAACTATATTTTTTTTAAAAATGCCTTCATTCAATTGAAATTTTGATCAACTTTTTGTGTTGGTTTATTATTTTCAATAATGAACCTTTGGAATCGACCAAGAAAAAAAAATTTTAAAACCCCCTCAAAATTTGATGGTTTACGTTTCAAGGTACGTAGAATCCAAAAATCGAATAAAAATTTGGCCGTCCGTCCGCCGTACGCCGTACGTGGCACTTTTGCCACTTAGCATTGACCGATTTTGATGAAATTCGGTATGTAGGCTCCATTTGGGGTCTAGTTGTGCCCCGAAGCTTTTGGTTGATGTAGGTCACTTCTAAGGGTTCCAAAATCAATTTTGAAATTTTGAAAACGCCCTAACTCAAAAAATTTTGATATAAAGGTATTGTTTTTCCTTCAATTTAAGATTCTATAGAATTTTTAGAATTTTTTGAGACCACGCGGAGCTCTGTAGGACAAACCGTTCGCTCCCTACGAAAATTTAAGGGCTTATATTGAAATATATATATATAAATCAAAACACGAGTGTGAATCGCAAAAGAGGCCTAATCTCCGTTCAAATTAGAGCTGACCGAAATGCAATCGATGGTTGGTGATTTTGATTTTTTTTTTTCCCCCTTCATATTGGATGGTTGGTGATTTTGTAGACGAGTGATCTATATAAAAAAAAATGAACCATTGTGTAATAATTTGCAGCGTTTTTATTTCTGATATAATGATATATTTGTGTAAACTGTTAGGATGTAAATTCCTACTTAAAATCTATTTCAAAGTTTACTAGTTTTGCCTCACGCTTTAAAAATCTTAAAATCACCTTAAAATCCTTCAAAATTGTTTGCCAACCAGCTTAGCCTTCGGGGTTCCTTCAATATTCTTGACATTTTGGATTTTTAAGTTAGTTTTGAAATTGTCTGGGAAGATGAGTTGATAAATTTATTTGAGCAATGAATTGGAAAATTATCAAGAGTGGTGCAGATTTCCATGTGGCCGATTTTCAAAAACTTGCCTAGGTACTTTACTAATCTGAATTTTGAATTAATATTTCGAAGTTTTACCACCACTTTCACAAAGTGAACACCTGAAAATCCTTTACGTACAGTCAATATTTACACACATGTATATACATCTCCTATAATGCAAACATAATATCAAACGTCTTGATATTACCAAACTCTTCTTCAAATGATAACTGATAACACGGGACAGGACGATAGAGGAGGTGGATGTTCACGTGTACATAAGGGACTCTTCGTATCCACGTGGAGGGGACACGTGTGCTGGTGCCACCCTCACTAAATTCAGTCGCTCCCGCCCTGAATGTTGATGGCGATGAAACTTGAGACGAAGGTGTTCTGCATCGTAATTACTAGCGACGTCAGAGGAAGCTGGTGGAGAGAGTGGAGGGATAGTTAGTGATCAAGAAGAGGAGGGGGAATCGCAAAATTAAATTCTCAAGTAGTTTGATTGATGAACTTATTTCCACGTAGTGAGCTAATCGCAGGCTGGTTCCCGTTAGGTGTAAATTACCCGTCAGGATGTTTGACATCCTTTTTATGTCAAGTGCAGCAGTCAAATTACTGAGTAATAGGACCATAAACAATGATGATCAAGACCGGTAGGATGAGGATAATTATTATGTAATTTTTGGCCGACTTCAAAACGGCCGTAGGCCCTAAGGATAAGAGGTCTCAGTTCGGTGTGTCATGGGACTACGATTTTTTAGAAATATTTGTACAGCTTGCATTTTTTAAATTCCTGCACCAATCTGTCTGATTCTTTTTGAAATGTATTCTGCCAGTATCCATGGATATCCCATTTCAAACAGATTTCATTTCGCATAGTATAAAGTGTCATAAATGAGTGAAAATATTTTGAAAAACGTGGTTTTAAATCCGGAAAGACCGTGAGTCGACGGACCGTTAGCGTATATTCAAACTAAAGGTCTGATTGTGAGCTTTAAAATGAAATGAATATGAGGGTAGCGTATTAGTACGTGGGTCCATCTAGTCTTGCCTTAAGGACCCAAACCCCACCCCTTTCACCTACTTCTGGACCTTGCAAGGTGATCGATCTTCCAAATCAATTGTTTTCCTCTGAAAAATGTAGTAAGAGCAGAGATTACACGCGGCTAGGAAATTTGCGGACCTGACCTCTCCCAACCGACAGGCATTTGTGGTATGTGTGCTTCGTTAATTTGTTCGCAGAAAGAAGAGGGGCAGCCTGAGGTAGTAAACAACCCTTTCTGATATAACTACAGTATTCCACTATGATTCGACAAAGTAACCCCGGTATAACTAAAATTTCTTGATTTTCATGAGAAATTTAAATGTTGAAACTTCACATTTTCTGGCTAATTTTGTTTGTTTATGAATTTCAAATCAATTGTTTTGTTGCAGTTCCTCCCAATATTGTGGACTCGGAGAGCACGCCGTCTTCTGTGGCTGTGAGAGAAAACCAAAACGTGACTCTCACTTGTAAAGCCGAAGGTCTTCCAACTCCGAAACTGTCTTGGAGGCGGGAGGATGGTCAGCCGATCGTCATAGACAAGAAAACGAAAGGTGAGACATCAATATCTGTCTAATTGTAAATTATTATTCAGTAATTGAACAACCAAACATGTATTTAAACGTAATTAGATTTAGTGATTAAACAACACTTTCGATTAAGGATGGTGAGAAGAGCTTTCCCTTGGCAACCATTCAAGAATTTTGGCCTAAAAACTTTGGAAATTTAAAAATTCTCAGATCCCATCTTGAATGTGAATTTATCTCGTGTAACTCGTACACTTGGAATTTTCTGATCTCTGGGGGTGGAGGGACGTACCATCAATGTTTTAATTGTGAGCGGTACAACCTTCACACTAAAATTATCAATTGATTTCATTGTATGCTCGAATTTCGTTCATTAAAGCTTAATTATCGAGGTGAGCTTTATTTCAATATTTTCAACCTTTATTCATTACTTCTACAATTAACAAATTTTTACTATCATATTATTTATTGACTGAAAGCAACCGAAAGTCTAGTGGGATAAATTTAGTACAAATCGGGCCCATTTAACTATTTTCATAAATTTTTGGCAATCTCAAAGAACAAAGTGACGGCTTACGACAGAGAAACATTTTGAGGGTCAAAGGGGAATACACAAACAGGTAAACTACCATTTCAGGTTTGATTTTCGTCCGACTGCCATTCCTAGCGTCGCGGACGTCATCAGGTGTCTTTCAAAGGGAAGATCAGAATTTGTTCTGATGATTTCGATCATGGCTTCCCATTGCCTCACCCGGGGTTGGTAGGAGGGAGGCGGCGAGCCCTGAACGCACGAAACACGCCCCAGGTGCGAGATTTGAACGCACGACCTCCTGCAGTAGTCGGTTCGTGTCTGACACCTAAAGAACGCATGTCCGAGCGATCGCGGCTGTGCCGTACCCCCAGGGATAATCCCCGCGGATAGGTAATCATATCCATATATTTATTGTGAGAAAGCTACACTGTCCACCCAACTTGGAAGACGTTTCTGACCGATGCGTTAGTCCGCGTTGGTTTTCGTTCTTGAGACGAACAGAGTTCAAGGAAATGTTTGTTTGGCCCACCTCAAACTGCGGCGTACCTAACTTGCATTATTATTCATGGGACGCCTCGTTAGTCAAAACCGAGAGGCAGTTATGGTCCGTATCAATATTTAAGGTCTGAGACAACTTTTAAGTGAATATTAAACTTTCCTAATGAACTATCACACATATTATCAACCCCGGTTGTGTGCACGTCGACGAACCCTCTTTACAAGAAATTTCCATCACACCGTTGTATAGCAAGCGGTAACCTTTTCGAATTCACGCTTTGCTATTGTTTAGAAAGTTAGTTTTATAGGCCAATAATAGCAAGGAAATTACCAACGGCTGGTGATATGAACGGGTTCTCGTGAGATTATTTTGATTGGTTACCGTACATATCCTTATAATTTTACCAGCGACGTCGTTCGTGAAAACCTATCTACTTGAAGGGGTGAGGTAATAAGTCGCCATGAGCGATATCATCAGAAACAATTCTGGTAGTCCTTTCGGAACACAGCTCTACGTCGACGCTACGCCAGAATAAGGTAGTCGGACAAAAAATTCAAAATAGTTGAAATGGTGGGTTACATTAATATAGAGGAAGTTATAGCAAACAAACGCAATTTCTAAAGGATTGATAACTACTACCTGATGAAAAAATACGTTTAATAGGACGGGAACTTCATAAAAACATGTTATTCTAATAAAGTTTGCACGATGACGAAACGGTAACTTCTTCACTTCTAACAGTAAATTCATGACCCGGAATAACAATGGCGCTCCAATTTATTTGAAAATTCATTCGCGCCCTCCGGCATCCCTTCGCGGGATCCCACTCCTAGAAATCCAACATTCAACAATTCACCGAGTTGGTTCTCTTTGACGCAAATGTTTCGCAGTTTGAAATTCACCGGTAAACGGGAGTGAAATGGCGGTGAAGGGGTGGCGACGGGGAAGGGGTTAGTTGAACGGGGTATCCCTAAGGTCGAGGTACGCCACTTTCTCGCCCGTGGGATCCAAAAGTTTCATCATTAACGAATCGCGGGGGTCTGACTGAACCGTGCTCGAGTTCCCACAACGCTTATATCAACTTCCGAATAGGGTCGGAAGACAGGAACTGGGTGGGACACTCAAATTGACTTTATCTGAATTAGTCAGAGCGGTATGGTTAGAGAGCAACGCTATGACCGTTTGACACTGGATAGTTGCAAAATGTCCCAAAAGAAACTGGGGTTCCACAGGAAATTTTACACTGATTACAAATATTATACATAAAGAGGCTGAATCTCCTTTACCTACTGTGTGCAAAAAAGGTTTGTGTTCACGAGTCGAAATGTTCCCAATATTGATACTCGTATTTGAGGACATGAAATACATTTGATTGTCAATGTGTTATTTCCTAGAGCATTGAGGTTCGAATAATATTATTCTACCATGTAATCATTCTCCATATCATATTCTACCGTTGTTTTGTTTCAGTAATGATCCAAGAGGGGGAGCAACTGAATCTGACAAGGATTACTAGGTCGGAGATGGGCGCTTACCTTTGTATTGCTTCCAATAGCGTTCCGCCCTCCGTCAGTAAACGGATCATTCTCGACGTTGAATGTGAGTCCTAGAATTGTTCATTCCAATCGCTAATATTGATTAAGTATTGTGAATGGTTGTGTCTTTGGTCTTTGAGCAGTAATCGCGATGTCATGAAATTGATCCATGCCTAATGATCCTGATGGTGATAATTACTTAAATCCCAAAATAGGGGAATTAATATTACTTTTCAGTAAACTACCACAGGATTACCGATTGAATCGATTTCAACGTTGCTGTAAATTGAAGGAACGATAAGAATCTGATGAATAATGCCTTTTCTGGGTGTAGCTCCAATCTCGTTTCGGCTTTGAATAGTAATATACACTCACACACAGCCAATCATTCACTCATTACACTGAACTATCAATGAGATTGAGTTACAAATATAAATTAGAAACATCGTCATTTTCTGTCGTCGGAAAATCGTATGTGTGTATTTAGGTCGACCAATGTCCCCAGTCATCGTATTTAACTAAACCTTCTGGCAGAATATGTGTTATTTTCATAAGGAATTCCTTTGATAATTTGATTGGATGAAATTAGGTTTGTGTAACAGATTTTAACATGGAACATGTTTTAGCCATAGGGCTGAAACACACGATAAAATACACGATAAAATTACACACGATAACATTTTATGTTACGCTGGAGGGGGACGCGGGACGGTCACGCTCCTTTTCGACACTCAGGTTTTCGCGCCGGAAATTAATTAATGGAAAAACAATACTTTTATAGAAAAATTGTTTTTAAGTTAGGCCGTTTTCAAAATTTCAAAATTAATTTTTCATCCCTTAGAAGTGACCTACATCAACCAATAGCTTCGGGGAACAACTAGACCCCAGATGGAGCCTGTATACCAAATTTCATCAAAATCGGTCCATGGTTACTAAGGAAAGTCCGGCGGACGGCGTACGGCTTACGGTGGACGGACGGCATTTTTTTTTCGATTTTTGGATTCTACGTACTTGGAAACGTAAACCAACAAATTTTGAGGGGGGGGGGGGGGTTTAAAAAATTGTTTTCTTGATCGATTCCAAAGGTTCAATATTGAAAATAATAAACTAAAAAATAAAATAAATAAGTAACAAACGTTTGTGACACTTTTTATGACACTTTCCAATACCCATCTTTATTTTTCTACAACTTCACTTGACAACAAATTATTAGTGGCTTTGCCGAAAAATCAATTCGACTTTTGAACTACACATTTCCCACACTGTTTTTTCTCAATGTTCATTATTATTATTATTTTTCGATTCAATTATTATTATTTTATTCAACGTATATATATCCTTTTTTCTTACATGACTTGCAATGTTAGAATATGATGAACAATGTCTCTTTGATCATAACATTCCACAACTTTTCATACGTTTGGCTTTTCATGAGATCGGGGACCCTCTGCTTTTTCATTGTTGTTCGGTCTTTAGTGAAGGTTACAATGCTGTAAAGAGGACTGGAGAAGGAAGGGTAGGTCTTTGTTCGCTAAGCCTAGGAAACTGCTACCAACCTACTAGGTAGTATCCTTTGTAAGAGCCGGAAGCCTGTAAAATATGGGAATAAAGGTCATCTTTAATTCGCCTTTTCCCTCTCCATTCGCTTCCGCTAATGGAAATAAACAAGATGTTTTGCAATATAGCCGAGGTAAAACTCCGTCTGCTCACCACAAGGGCCTTTTACGCTCGGAGCTTTTTGATCCTCTGTACAATAGGTAAATATTTATATTATCGTACAACGATCAACAGCTCTGTAACTCAAGATTATAAGCGGCGATATTGTTTAATAACTTCAGGTTTACCGTTCATCAGCTTTACGTTTACCTTCGAACCTTTTTGGTCAGAACGTCAAAAATGAACTATTATTTTACAATATACCTAATTCACCTGCGTGAGGAAATCACGAAAACAGAGTATTCAAAATAAATCGAAGGTACCTCCGCTTCATGGAAGGTTGTAGGACAATGAGTTCACTTAAAGAAGTGAATTGGTATCCACCTCGAAAGAGGCTCATAAAGAGATGTGTACGTCACGATGTTTACGTCTATCCCAAAAATAGGGTTACAGTGATGATCTTGCAACACAGTTGACATTATTTTTCTGGAAATCTCACTCATGTTATCTAGTGGATAGTTCATCTGAAAAATTTGTCATGATGTTCAAACTACATAATAAAAACGTTCAACTGGAAAACAAGGATAGTATCTTAGTTTAACACAGTGATAAATTGGTAGGTGGAATACAAAGTGTTATGTAGGGTCTTTTGGCGGGTCTTAGAGTTTCAAATTTTACTACCTTCTAGACGCTTATTTTCCTCACTTCTACTTTCTCAATCACTAACCTGGTTCCCTTCCCCAAATGCTCTTATCACTACTTTCCGTGTCAAAAATTTCCAGACCACTAGCTCTTCTTTCCTCACTGCTCCTTTTCTCTTGCACTACTTTTTCTCACTCTACCTTCCCACTTCCTTTCACAATAATTGCTTTACCATTGCTTCCATTATCACTGCTCTTCCCTCACACTGCTTTCTTCACCACTTCACACTAACGTCATATCCCTTACTCTCGTGACATTATCGTTTGGGAATGGTAGGGTATGACTCCCTGCTAATTAAATCATTTAATTATCCAACTAAACAAATTAGAAAAATTTGTTTAGGTTAGAGATTCCCTATCTCAATTTATCAATAGCAGGTGGGTAAGCCAGAGAGAGAGAGAGAGAGAGAGAGAGAGAGAGAGAGAGTGCTTTTAGTAGCCAACTGTTCTTCAGTAGTTTCAAGAAAGGCGTTAGGTACTTTGTCGTTGATTGCTGTCTATACTGATGGAGGGAGTAGGTACTATTCTATTCTCCACCATTTCTACTCAAGAGTGAGATCCATTCGGACAAAAGCGGCCCAAACCTTGTGCACTTTCTACATCACTTACACCAGACACCCTCATCACATAGACGGATAACTATCGTGGCGGGATGATTCCGACCTACAGGTGATGTACGGATGACACGGAGACGTGAAATGGAGCAGCAAAGCAACCCGGTTCGAATAATCAGGATAATTGCTCGGTTCCCTCAACTCACATCAGCGAGGAGTTTACACCCGGAAATGGAGCACCAAGTTGGAGCTGATCCTTCAGCCGAATTAAACAGGGGAAACCTCGAGGACTTGATGGAGGAGATACAATCAATGGATTACCGCCATAATCTCCTCTATTGAGTACCAACATCAATCACTAAGTATCAGTATCAATAAGTAGGTAGTTTGGTTACCCAGCCTCAAGTGGTGTGACTAGAGCGGGTAGGTTGCCTATCCTGAATAGGATTCCATGATCTAAATATAAGGAAACAATAGGTTTCAAACATATTGGTGTATTATTTTCAGCTTTTGCAGCTTATAACCCTCATAATATACCAAACTAAATCGGCTTCATAATGTATCTTACGTTGGAAAGAACTTATGGATGTACCTACTCCTTCTAGAGAAAATACTTCGTAAATTTGCCCTTGTGAATTACCACTGAACTTGGATTTTCTTGAAAATTTGAACTTCGGACTAAATTTGTCCAAAACGAATGTTAATTTTCTGCGTAATCCACAAGTTGAGATTGTTGGAGTAACGCCTCTTCAACTGTCAGCCCAAAATTTCTTTTAACAGTGCGAAGGGAATTAATTTTCCAGAATCTCTCATTTTCAAACCACATTGCACCGCATTCATTCAACATCTGATCGAATGGGACCGAGACAACACCCAACACTCATAAGACCATGTAGATCTCTTTCGAAAGAACTTTATGAGCGGCCTTCCCGAGAAGAAGCGGTTCGATAGCGGGAGCTTTCGTCTAGTTATGCTGAGATACAGTGACTGGGAGAGGCTTCTGCAGAATAATCTGATGAGCTTCCCTCCGCCTCATCCAGGGGGAAGCCTTGCACTCCCCCTTGAGCCATTCTTTATTCATGCACTACAGTACTCCTCGGGTAAACATTACGCTATTGATCTCCTAAGGGGAAGCCGAGCCTCCTCACTGACAGCAAAACTTTATATAAATACCTGCCGAAAATCAGAAGATAGCTCTTAGAGCTTATGAAACTCAGTAATCTGCAAGCTAGAAGCTCGATGATAAATAAACGAAATACAGGACAACCTATTTGTAATTGGAACAGTTTGTAAGATTGTTCATAACAAGAAACAACGCAATAAACCGGCCTAGATAGAAGAATAATACATTATTGTAGAGTTTAGGACTCGTAAAAGGTAAGAAACATTGCTAGGGAAAGCATTATAATTTTAAGAAACGCGAAGTGTTACGTTTCAACATTGTTTGAGGAACAGTACCAAAAATGCTGATCGTGGGTCTTCCATTTGATTTCGATCACTGTAGAAAGTAACGGAGATAACATATTTTGACGACGGTTTATTTTCACACGGCGGCGTGCCACGGCTCGAGCAAATGGGCCCCGTGGGACTTGGAGCTGAACTCGAACCCCATGAGGAGGAGAAGCGTCGGCTGATGGCATAGCCAGAAGAGGCACAATCCTCCCTCCATCATTCCTGGGGCAAGGTGATTCAACCTTGTCCCTCACCCCAATGTCCGAGGTCGGATCTCGGACCCTTAAACCAATCAGGCAGATGGACATGACTGCTGATAGCTGATAGAATGCTTTGATGTAAATATTTATGTACAATATCATCTATTGTAGTGGTGAAGTGTTTTTTCCAAACATAAATTGTTAATGAACCTCAAATAATCGAATATCATGTTGTCCGAAAGCCAAGATACCAAAATTATATGCCGTTTTTAATCTCTCATTCTAATAACCTATCCCGATCTAAAAAATCTGAACGGATCAATTCAAAGAAAGTAATTTAAAGTCGTTTCAATTATCACGTGAAGTTTCAATCAAAGCATCTAATCACTCGTGAATTAGACGTGTCACGTAGGTATTTGCTGAGGGTGTTGTTCTGTCGTCTGTCTTTGATTCGCGCAAACACGTTTCAACCTGTATATAGCTCAAACACAATAATTCACATCAAAAATTTTTGGTTTTTTGTTGTTTCAGTTTCCCTTGTCATTTTTTTCCTTTTCGTCCAAAAATAACGTGATTATAAAGTAATTTTTATTGTTCATCTCTCTTCAACGTTTCCGATCTAGCTGGACCCGTCTTCAGGGCTACAGAAGTCTGTAGAATAGGCTGAGGAGGGCCTTGACAAGAGATGAATTACACCTGTCGATCCAATCAACAATAAACTTTTCCAGTCGACGAAATCAATAAATGATTGAGTCGTGACCTCCTCCTACGAGGCATATTTCGCATTAAAATACCAGGAGTGCGCCCTGCCTCGAGAGCCACGTGTCATACTGACGTTTGAGACGGTTGGCGTCAACCTCCTTTCGTCTCATCATTCTCTCCTTCGCCTTGCTCAGACTCAAAGGAGTATGTAAGGCTCTCTCTCGAAACAGCACCATAACTCAATCTAGTTCAAAACTTGGTCTTATTCACTTCTTGCGAATTTAATTTGAATCATTTAAATTAACCCCAAGTCAGAATATTTATAACAGATTAGTTGTGTTGTTGGGATGAAATGTTGTATACACTTTTCAGATAGTGTTGAACTCTTCTGGTGTCAAAATTCAACCGTTAGTGCCAAACTAAACAACTCTGAACATTCCTCCATCTTAGATTTCAAACTTGATGCCATGATTCTAGTTTCCCTATTATCCATGTTCTGACGCAACTAAGTCATGAAACGTTCCTGAGTAGTTACAATTACTGTAGGTGTGATTTCTGGGACGGAGGTGGGGTGCCCAGTTGAAGATCACTATGAGCGGCTTCAGTTATTTCTGTATAATTTGTCCATGGTTAATCCCAAATTGATTCAATAAGTTATTATTTCCTTTCTATTATCAAACTTTCGCCTTGCTACACTATTTTACTGTGTCAATAAATTAATAATTCAACGTAATATTACTAATACGTAATATTACTAATAAATATGCATAACAACGTTAGGAATGATAAATGTGTTAGTTAACTAAATTCCAGACCCCACTCTGCAGGATAGCATGCATCAATAAACAACACGGTGACGAGTATAAATAGGCGCATCGTTTAGATTCAACCGCCACTGGAATCAATTTGAGTTCCTGTCGCTCAAAACTGAGGGAAGTTGAAGGGTAAAATCCTCGTCCGAGTCAGTGAACCACTATGAGAATTAGCAGCACCTTAGCGCCAACTCATTAATTGGTTTTCGCTACTCGTTACCACCCGCCAACCCCAAGTTGAATTATTCGGAACTTTCAGCATGGCAACTCCCTGCTCCTATGAAGGTTCATAACATTAGAAACACTTTCGTATCATTTTACTGATAACTATCTGCTTTGTGAATCAAAAACCATCCCACTTTCCAGTTGGACTCTTCACTTTGGGCGGTAGGAGAGTTGAAACTTGAAAATTTAATTTTTGACATTTGATTATTGGGGAAAATATTACTTGCTAAACTGCAGGCCGTAGGGCAAAACCCGGAAAATAACGATTATCTTTATGATACAACCCGACGCTTGAAACTCACTAGATAATTAAGTGCACGTTGATTTCTTGTGTTTCACCATAACGGACTGACGAGTTATATCGTTAACACGAAACTATCATTCCTGCAGCATGATTGAATGAGCGAATTTTCAGAGAACCTGATTCCAATGAGAGTAGGTACTCGTCTCTCGAGTTGGCTAATAGAATCTGCTTGAGGTTGCGAGAACTTTACGATGGTGGATACTGCGAGTTCTTGTCGCCGGTTCAATAAAGGGTCGATTTTGAACCATATTAATTTGAGCCTATGACAATTGTTCATTTTTAATGAGATTTCCATATCGGAAAATCTGAGCTGATTCAAAATCTTCTTTTTCTTTGGCTCTACAGTCCTTAGTGGACCTTGGCCTCCTCAACAAGCTTACGCCAGACGCCTCGATCCTTCGCCATCGTCCTCCAGCCTCTACAACCCATCTGCCGGAGATCCTCCTCCACTCCATCCAACCATTTCATCTCCGGACGACCACGTCCCCTACGCCCTCCAGGATCATCAGCAAATAGCTTTTTAGGCACCTCTGACTCAGATTCATTACACGGCCAGCCCATCTAAGCCTTGCAGACTTGATTATACGCGAAATAGGGGGGGGGGGGCCTAATACATTTCGTACAGCTCAGCATCGTACCTTCTCCATCTCATTTGTTCGCAGACAGGTCCAATGATTCTGCGGAGTACCTTTCTTTCGAATCTGTTCAGAAGTTCGCAGTCATGCTTGGTCAAGGGCCCACTTCTGAGGCGTAGGTGACTACTGGTCTTATCAGCACCTTGTATAGGTTGAATTTTGTTGTAAGGGACAGATGCACGGATTTGAAAAGCTTAATCATGGCAAAGTAAGCTCTATTAGCAGCCATACGCCGCTCTTTGATTTTGGCGGAGGTGTCATTTTTTGAGGGGACTGTGGATCCGAGGTATTTAAATTGGCTAACCTTTTCAAATGAATACTGTCTAAGAGTGAGTTGTGATGTCAAATTGTCTGTATGAGCCTTTGAACCATATTAATTTGAGCCTATGGCAATTGTTCATTTTTAATGAGATTTTCATATAGCAAAATCTGAGCTGATTCAAAATATTCGGCAAATGTATTAATGTACATTAGTCGGTAATTCTCAGAGAAAAAATAATGTTTTGTAATTTAATTTTTCAAAATATCTATGACACATAAATGTTCAACTCTAACAAATGTTTAAGAATTTTCCAAAACTAATTTCAATGGAAAAAATCTCCACAGACTTTCATCCTGAAATCAAAACGCTGCAAAATATTTCACAAAGGTTTATTATTTACTTGTATAGATCACTCGTCTGCAAAGATCACAGCTTTACTACTGTCACTATTAATTAATTTTTTACCCACCAACCACCATAGGTACCTACTACCTTCCTACTTGGACATTTTTGAAAATTTTTACCTCTTTTTTTTACCTACCAACCATTTGTAGGTACTACCTACCACACCATACTGCCTTCAAACCTTCACAATCAAGTTTATTAGAAAGAACTACCTAAACGCTTCACACTCGATTCGAAAAATTGAGAGCTTCATATGGAAATTTGATTGTTGGTTGCTGAGGAAGCATAACTGTGTATAACTCGAAGAAACGAAAAGCGATCGCATTTTGGTTAGCTAAAATTTCAACGGAGATTAGAGATATTTCAAATATCATATTTGGTGATTCACACTCGTGATTCTGTGTTATCGAAGGAAAACCTTCATGTACAGTACTTGAGTCCCTACGAGTAACTCGTAGGGAGCGAACAGTTTGTCCTATAGAGCTGCGGGTGGTCTCAAAAAATTTTTTAAATGCTATACTATTTTAAATTGGTGAAAAAACAATACTTTTACTTCGAGAGTTTTCGAGCTAGGGCAATTTCAACCCTTAATTTTCACCCCTTAGAAGTGACTGACATCGACCAAAAACTTCGCGGCACAACTAGACCCCAAACACAGCCTATATACCAAATTTGTCGGGGGTTGCTAAAAAAAAGTGCCGCGTACGGCGGACAGACGGAAAATTTTTTATTCTATTTTCGGATTCTACGTAACTTGAAACGTAAACCAACAAATTTTGAAGGGGAGGGGTGGTTAAAATTTTTTTTTCTTGGTCGATTCCAAAGGTTCTTTATTGAAAATAATAAACCAAAAGACTCCTTGTTGAGTCATTACTTAGTAATTTCTTTCCAAAGTTAATTGGGTAATATCGTGAGCTTATTTTGCTTCCGAGTCAACCAAGGTTGGAAAAGAATTGTTTTCACTTTTCAAGATTTGAAAAAAATCATCCCCAAAATCAAAATTTCCACTCGCGTTTTATGTTTTGGAGCTTCCTAAACAATTTTGGTTTCGCGCTATCAGTAGTGAAATCTTTGTAACAATACTAAACGAAGTTATTGTCTGATTTCAATGATTTTTCAGGGATTGTGTGTGTTGACGTGTGGATGGTTCCCTCTGAAAACCATAGCCCCCGGATCGATAGTAGCCGAAGCGCTGGTGCAAACGTAAAAACCTTTCATCAGCTCCCTTACATTTTTAACCCGAATTCGTTGAAATTTTCGAAGAAAGTGCGGGTTGAAGTGTAATTTATCCTCCTTGGGGGTAGTGCAAAGTAACTATGTATTGAGAGTAGCTACTATGCATCGTATCATCTGCAGACATTTGTTCTCTAACAAAAGTCTATTGTAGTGACGTGAGTTTATTCATATCTTATATCATTTTATTATTATGTAAATCCAATGTCCTTGGAAATGTTTGTCTCTTTATTTGTTTGTCCAAGCATTACCGCTAACGGCTTCACAGATTAACAAGTGAGTGGGCGCAAACTGACGAGCAAGTTCAGGGATAAAACATAGGCTACCTGGGTCTGGTCCATCCCTTCCTTTGTCGCACTTAAATGAGGACGTAAATGCAACGAAGCCGACGAAGTTGTGTGTGTACTCATCAAAATGAGCGAAGCGAGTGTTTAAAAAAGGATATAAGTCCGAAATTGGAATTTCCGGTTCCGATAACGAAGAACTGACCCGGTATGCATTAATTATTGAAAATAGAATACCGTTGGTAACTGGAATTTTTCTAATACTAAAACCTTTCCCTTGTAGTCCCACTAAAATGGAGAAATGTTGAATAATGCCGGGTCCACGTGATAGTCCCAAGTTTTTTGTCCAGGCAATTTATTTTCTAGAATGATTATTTGCGTCGGATATTCAGTATTCATTGCTGTACAAGCTATTGCATTCAAAAACCTTATCTCTGAAATGGAAGCAGTACTCAGAAAGCCTTTCGAATAATATTCCAGTACTGCGTTACTAAAGAAAACTTCATAACAACACGTAATTTGTGTCTCATTTTAGTGACCGGAAAAATGTAATCCACGACGGGCTGCCGATACGCTATAGGTAACTTGAATTATATTATGCTAAAAATGCGATTCCAGGACTAAGAGTTCGACAATCAAATTAGTCAATAGAATGATAATATCTTATTTTCCTTCCTCTAAGAGGCGCTTATCGCATAATGTCACTACACTGCTCCTTCTTCTCTCTTGGCGCTATACGGTTTAGTGGTTATACCCTAACATGAGAATAGAATACTCTCTAATTAGTTAACTTCCCTTAATCTGTCTCGTTTCGGTAGCTCAACCGGCGCAGGCTGGATAGATAACTTGTATCTTTTATCTTCGACATCAATAGCTTAACAGGCGCCGATCGATGAACTTTCCTCTTGATTAGCCCTCGTCATTAATTCTCTTCAGAAGGTACGAAAGGAACTCAAGATAGGCCGAAGAACACTATTCAATGTAAGTCTATTATTTTAACATGCGAAGTGAGAATCACAACACGTATTATAATTTGCATTACATTATTAATTTGATACTTGGTAACTAAAGACTTACATTATGTTCCTTCTGAATTGAATTGTCTTCAATCGCTTCGTAAATTCAACCATTGCGATGTACATCTCACAACCTTCCCCCATGAGTACATGTGAATGAATGAATGAATTTTATCATGATTCAGCTCGAACACGGAACGCAAATATGGAATATGATGCATATGGAACTTCCGACCATCATCGGAAGTTCCTTATGCATTAGTGTTTTTAATTAATAAAGCTTCAAATACAGATCAAAATGAAAAATTCAACAACAAAAGTATATATATATACTTAGGAGGGGTCACGACATAACTTGATTATTTTATATAAGACATAGCATAATTATTGCTATTGGTTTTAGTTATACTCAGCTAACAAAAACTCACGGTACCTCCAGGCTTCCCTGAAATACTGGTACAGTCCGGTCCAATCAGGGCCATTCCAAATACCCAGCAATCCTTCCAGGTCGAGCAAGGGGCGTCCAAGACACCTCAACCTCTCGTTTCCCAGCACTGGGAAATATAAGTCATGTTATGGGGTTTTGTATATCAACTAGTTCGTATAGAGTCGAAAATGTACTTTTTTACTTCTCCATCACCGTCAATTTCTTGCCACTTCTTGGCAAATGATTCATCGTCACAAATAGTGTGGAACAGAATTTCCTTTCCGGATAGGTCATATCCTTCTCCTCTGTTAGAGCTGTTTATTGTTTGGCGTAATCTGGAAGAGTGTCGACTATTCCTACTGGCAGGGTATGATGACATTTCTGGTTTATTTCCTTTAAAATACGATAGTTACTGAATTTAATAAAGATTATCGAGAGGAAACGGCGATTATCAGGAGGAAATCTTCCTCTCGTTATTGCTTATAGTTAATACCTGGTGTACACGTATACAAAGGCATCATATAGTTGCTGGATATTGGGTGAGGAGTAGATTACGTTAAATCGTGTAATTTCTAGTTTGCAAACAAGCTAGTTTAGTAATCTTTTGTATCGTCACCGTTCTTACTCTATGCTGGCAGTCATGCCGACTGTCAAGAGTTAATTGTGGTTCTGTTTGCCATGAACATGAAACTGTAGTCGATAACTGTGAGTTGAATTAACCACCGCTAACAGCCTCAGGGCCCAATTCGAACCCGACGTCACTAAATGATTATCCCCATAATAATTAAGGGGAAAGTGACGTGTCGTAGTCATTCTACGTCGCTTTTCAACCACACACTTGTTAAAGGGCTTAATTGAGTACTTCGCGAAATTAGGCCGATCTAGCTCGCCTGTAATGGAACCCCGGCTGTAACGATTCGATAACAACAAGCATTGTTGTTCTCAATTGTTTCACTCGGAGTTTCGGCTTTTTCATGAATAATGACAACATTGAAATGAATCAACAACATGTGAGCCATTCAGGGAAATTTGCTTTTGGTTTATTATTTTCCGTTACTAAACCTTTCGAATCGACCAAGAAAAAAACATTTTAACCCCCCCCCCCGCCTCAAAATTACGTAGAATCCGAAAATCTAATAAACAATTTTTCATCCATCCGCCGTGCCCGGCACTTTCTTTAGTTACTATGGACCGATTTTGATGAAATTTGGATGGGCTTCATTTGGGCTCTAGTTGCGCCGCGTTTTTGGTTGATGTTAATCAACCTAAGGAGTGAAAAATGAAGGTTGAAATTTTCAAAAGTGCCCTAGCTCGAAAACTCTCGATATGAAGGTATTATTTTTTCACCAATTTGAAATAGTATTGAATTTCTAGAATTTTTTCAGACCACCCAGAGCTCTGTAGGACAAACCGTTCGCTCCCTACGAGAAGGGTTAGTCTTACGATAAATCAGAAACACGAGTGTGAATCGCAAAAAAGGCCTAATCTCCGTCCAAATTTTATCTAACCAAAATGCCATGTCTATTCGCTTTTGGTTTATTATTTTCAATAATGAATCTTTCGAATCGACCAAGAAACAAAATGTTAACCTCCCTCAAAATTTGTTGGTTTGTTTTTCAAGGTACGTAGAATCCGAAAATCGAATAAAAATGTTTCCATCTATCCGCCGTACTCGGCATTTTCCCCATTTTACATGAACGGATTTTTATGAAATTTGGTATAAGGGCTCCATTTGGGGTCCAGTTGGTCCAGTTGTGCCCCGAAGCTTTTGGTTGATTCCAGTCACGTCTAAGGGTTGAAAAATTAAAAATAACGGTTAAAATTTCGAAAACGCCCTAGCTCAAACAATTTTGATGTAAAGGTGTGGTTTTTCCATCAATTTAAGATAGTATTGAATTTTTAGAATTGAACGAGACCACCCGGAGCTCTGCAGGTCCAACCGTTTGGTCCCTATGAAAACTTGAGGGTTGGGCTTACGATAAATCAGAAACACGAGTGTGAATCTCAAAAAGGCCTAATCTCGTGCTTCGAGTTGTACTCAGTTCTGTGTCCTTAGTAACCAGTATTCAAAACTGTGTTCTCTGCAGACGAGTAATCTATATAGAAATAATAAACCTTTGCATGATAATTTGCAACGTTTGTTTTGCGTGAAACTCAATTATTCATTACAGACTTGATTAATCGCAGAATATACCCTTCATTATGAATTTTCCTCTTAGTATAAATACGTGGACTTCGAGAGGAAAAAGTGCACGAAATCTACCGGTGCTAATAATATTTATAATATAAATATTATAGTAATATTTATTATATAATATAAATATTATAGTATAATGAATGAACAGTTTGATTTCAAACAACGATGAATGCTGATTGAAAAACAGACTCTAAATCCAGAAATTTTATGTTAAAATGCTGTTGATATGCTTCAACTACCTAATGTAAATGAATTATTAGCATTTTAACATTAAATCTCTGGATTTAGAGTCTGTTTTTCAATCAGCATTCATCGTTGTTTGAAATCAAACTGTTCATTCATTATACCATAAATTCTTGAAGCCATGTGGATGGAGACTAAAAATGGATCCTACCACGTGCTTCATCGTTTTGAAAAATACTTGATAACTATGCTTCATACAATCGAAGTTGAAAAGATACAAAGAGCACAGTTTTTTTTCATGTGCGCTGTTTCCACTCATTTCATGTAGATTTCCACCAATAGAAGAAATTGAGGGACATGATGGAGGGTACTTTTGTCATGAAAGTCTACGAGAAATCAAGTTATAATAATAATTTAGGACAAAACAGGACAAAAGGACAATTCAGCAAACTCCTTGAATGGCATCAATCCGATTTCACCTTTCTCGCTGTCAAAAGTACGGAGGTTATCGTGCTGCGTGTAAACAATTTTTTGGGATCTCAAGATAGGAGTATCCACTCGCATTATTTTTTAGAGTTTAGTGAACGATTTTCTAGTCATTCAGTCACTGGTTGAAACTATCTGGTTAAGATGATCTTTTCAGATTGAACCGAAACTGTCCCTTTTGAATTTCATGCTTATCGATTTCATCAAGTTCCGATCAGTAGCAGCCTTAGTAAGAGTGAAATAGCAAAAACCTTTGTGTCATGCTCTGGTGCGTAAAAACCGAAGATACCTTCGGTGGAATGGAATTGTTTCTTCAAAGAACTAAGCGGGGAAAGGTCGAGAGTGCAAACTATAGAAATATTTTCCAATGAAATGTTATTCATCCTCCCCGTCCGAGTTCGTGATCGAACGGTACAATTCGAATAAGTAAAACAACTCTCAACATTTTGTCTCACTGGTTCATTTATGCTGGCGATGTATCATTTAAACGAGACGTGCGAATGGTTTCAATCTGCTCACACGAGAAGTTGAAGGAACTGGCCTCATACATCATTTTACTCTTTCATTCAAACTTCCTTACTTCTGGCTCGTTACTCGTCCGTTTGTTGACTTACAGAGAATCAGATCGGTTTTGCTAGAAAAATCAACTTCATTTACGACATGATTTCAATGAATTCCCAAGAAGAGTGTGGACCCCTTGACCGTCTCATATGAGCTGCATTGTTAGACGAAAAGTAGCGTTAATGCGAACCACTAATTTTCTGTTTTCTAGTTAATTGACCCAAATCGCTCAAATTCGGAAGTTTGACAATAGCCTATCAATTTCCTAGCATTTGGATTACTTGGAGCATAATATGCTGTATATTATACAGCATACTGTATAATATACAGCATACTGCTATGCTGTATATTATACAGGTTGTCCCATAAGTTATCCACCAAACTTCGGGAGTAGTTTATGACCCGGTCTCCGGGGTCTGCTCCTCCATGGCTTCTCCGTAGCACCGTGTCTTCCCGTAAACCGTCGATTTCGTTGAAAAAAATTCACGTTTTTCGTGTTCAGACAGAAATGTCTTCCTTAAGTTCAATTGTAAAATATTTTTTGATTACACCGTTGGAACGCTGATGAAATGAAGCAGTTTTTAAGCTTTTGAGCCCCTCTGGCTAAACCTTGTTTCAATAAGAAAAAATCAGCAGAACGTTAAAAACACAAAAATACAGAAATTGTAAAATTTTTAAGTTTGAGGTAAAAATACTACTCTAGCGTTCAGTTTTTCTCGACTGGTCAACGACTCATCTACTGAGACATTTAACGCTCTTTTTGACGGTATCCTTATTTTTGATTTTTGCGTATAATTTAGGGGAGTTACGACCGATTTAATGGTGTAAGGTCGAAAACACGAAAAAATTCTTAGAAGTAAATGTCGGATTTTAAGGGAGTAATAAACTCCAGGAAACATTTTTTGTTGCAAATTAGTTGTACAAACTACTCCCAAAGTTTGGTGGATAACCCTTGGGAAACCCTGTATTTGTCGATCACATTTAAATTGGCACTTAAAATAGTTACGAATTTTGAAGTTAAGATGTGACTTTTTGTCAGTGAACGACAAACAATATCTCCAATATAATAAAAATTATAAAAAAATTTACGTAAAATCCTTCAAATATTCAATTTTAAAACGGTTCCATCCTTTTTTTTTAAATTGAGGGGTGGGTGGTGCAATGTGACTTATCGACCTTTTTATTTGGTCTAGATTTAATTTCTAATGAAGATGGGTCGAACGTATTAAATGTTGGTATTCTGATTTTCCTGTTGCAGTTTCTCCAATGATTTGGGTGCCCAATCAACTGGTAGGAGCTCCTTCGGGAACTGACGTGACGATAGAATGTAACACGGAGGCTTATCCGAAGGCCATCAGCTACTGGGTCTACGAAGGCATCATGCTCCTTCCGACCAAGAAGTACATCACTGACATCCAGGAGAATTCCTACAGAACGTACATGAGGCTTACAGTCCGGAACCTCACCTCTAAGGACTTTGGGTCCTACAGGTGCATTTCCAAAAACTCCCTTGGAGAGACCGAGGGTTCGATCAGGCTATACGGTGAGTAGTCAAGACGTATTGAAGGGCTTGTACAAGTTTGGGGGTAATTTTACTTAAAATGAATGACTCACGGACGTCAATGTCGGTGTTTCATTTCATACCAGAAAAATTACCTCCATATGACTAACAAATCCAATAGATGGAAGATATCTGCACAACTACGAATCATGTCAATATAATTTATCAATATTACAATCTAATCTTATGGAATTATCTATACGGAGTTATCTAGTCATGTTACAATATATGCTATATCTTGTTTCTTTCATAGAAATCCCTTCGCCTTCGCTGGCTCCTCGAACGACGGAGATGGGAAGTCATGCAGGGAAAAATGGTAAGCAATCATGATTATGAACAAATTTGAAAAATTCAAATAAGTATATAATGCATAATGCAACATTCAATTCTATAGTGATGATAGTGAATATACAATGTGAATATTCAGGATTATAATCGCGTTACGTATTCTAGGTGAGGGTGAGCTTTAGTATTGAATGAGTAAATAAGTTGCTAAGCTGATGCATCTAGTTTTTGACAGGCTATGGGAAATCCAAACACGAGAAAGTCATGATATGTTTGGTTTCGTCTGCCACGGTGCCTTTGCTGAATCAATATTGACTGTTGGGAAATCCATCTGGATGGACTAGTAAGCGATTAATGCCAAAATTTCGGCGATAGGTACTCCAAGACAGTCAATGTCTAAAAACGGTGCCAGAGCTTGGATAGTAAATTGAGTGCTATCGTCATGCCTGAAGTCTCATATAACCCACAGCCTCGACAAATACCTGAGCGCTCGGAGGGCGAAAGTAAATCGCATGGTAACGAGTAAGCTGCGGAAAGTGTTGTACAGCCGAAAAACTACGTGGTTGCAAGACCGCCCGATCACAAAACGACAATGAAATCTGCTGAGGACGTTAATAGGGCCTAAACGCGAGGAGTTGATAAGGATTTAGCCATAAAATTGCCTTAAGTCTGCCCTTAAGGGGGTCTCAATGGGTCGCCGTTCGTTCCTCGTTCCGGGTCAGTATTTCCCCAAATTGCAGGGCCTAAAAATTTAAAAGTTGTACATAAATTTGAATTGTAAACGGATTTTTGAAATGTTAACGGATTTTTTGAAATTCATTAGTGCATGGTGTGGTAAAATTGATAGAAAAATCACATAATATGTGATTATACTGTATATTATACAGGGTGTTTCACGAAAAGGTTACACCCCCTTCATTTCCGCAAAATACAGCGTAAAAAAATGAGACCAACGCTATTCTTCATGATTTTTTGTGAGGAATTCAGGAAAAATACTTTCGCGCGAAACACTTGCGCGCAATTGTGCGCAATTGACATTAACTTCATTTTTTCAACTGGAACACCCCTTTTTTATTATAGATTCGGATTCTACGTCAAATTTCATGAAAAATTCATACCCGAACCAATTCTTTTTATTGCGCACAACCTGGCTTTTTGAACGCTCCAAGTTGCGCAACTCCACAATTGCACAAAAATTAGTTCTTAGAGAACCTTAAGTAAAGTAAAGTAAAGTAAAGTAAGCAACCATTTCAGGTTGAATTTTCGTCCAACTGCCATTCTTGGCGTCGCGGACGTCATCAGCTGTCTCCCTAAGGGGAGATCAGAATTTGTTCTGATGATTTCGCTCATGGCTTCCCAAACATCACCGCCCTGGGTTGGAACGAGAGATTGCCGATCGTCTAATATACAGAAAACTTTCTGCGGCGACCAGACTCGAACGCGCGTCCCCGCTAGACGGTCCTTATCTTATCACCGCAGTCGGGTACACTGTCCACTAGACCACCGACGCCCACAGAAGACGTCAGCAAAGACAAAGCATATGAATTCAGTAATTGATACAAGTAACTCAGCTATGAATATAGAACCTTAAGTGTGGCACATGTTTTCTCATCATTTTTTTTACGATGAATCACATGGTGTCATCCGTTTTTCAATTTGACTGGAATCTTTCTAAATGGCGGCCGAAAATTCGGTGGTTTTCAGTGGAAAAATCGCTCTTTTTGAATCGTTATGAGTTTCTAGGCAATTTTATTCAGTTCAAGCATGATCGTGCTGCCAGTTTTCATTAAATAAAAACTGGCAAAATTAAAAATTTTTTAACTCCACCGTAGACGGTCCCAAGCTCGTGGTTCAAAAGGAGGTGAGAAAATAAAAAATGAACATGATTTCGACCACAAAACTGATGTTTTCGTGAAAGAAATGTTAATTTTTCCTCTTGAAATCTTGGTCTTCCTCAAAACGGATGACACCCTATGATTCAGCGTCAAAAAATGATGAAAAAACATGTGCCTCACTTAGGATTCTCCAAAACCTAAATTTTGCGCAATTGTGGAGTTGCGCAACTTAGAGCGTTCAAAAGCCAGGTTGTGCGCGATAAAAAAAATCGGTTCGGGTATGAATTGTTCATGAATTTTGACGTAGAATCCGAATCTGTAATAAAAAAGGAGGGTTCAATCTGAAAAAATGAAGTTAGTGTTAATTGTGCGCAAGTATTTTGTGCTAAAGTATTCTTCCTGAATTTCTCACAAAAAATCTTGAAGAATAGCGTTGGTCCCAATTTTTTACGCTCTATTTTGCAGAAATGAAGGGGATGTAACCTTTTCGTGAAACACCCTGTATAAATATGCTATTTGTATAGAAATGCATAGCGATCCAATTTCGCATTATTACAATAATCTTTGTCTTTCAGATTCTTTAATCTTCATTTCTCATTATGATTACAGAATATCATTCAGTGACCCCTTAGATCCCAAAATGGACCTTTTGGTCCAGCAGCCTCCAAACCGCCTCTACAGCTGCCCCAATCCTCTCTTATTTGTACATTCCAATCAATGTACAAATCTTTCACCATGTTATCATGGTCTTTCATCAACATTCACTGCATTCACTGTCCTTCAATTAACAAACATTATAGACATTATTCATTGGTTCAGTAGAATAATTTTATCACTATGAAAAGAGCAAGTATCTTCTAACAATCGGTTTGAGAACACGGCAGCACCGTCTTGTCCCTAACTTTTTCTTAGTGTACGCGCGATTTGCTATCCCTTAGTACCCACTGAAAACCAATCGAGAGGGCGGTAAGTCGCCATTTTACATTTGTTACTACTCGCCCTCTGGCGACACATGAGTGTGGGGAATTGAAAAACTAAAAGATTGCCGCTAGAATCATCAAAATCGAACAATAATTACCGTTTATTCAGTTTGGTCTTTCCCATATTTCTCTGGCAATTATTGTTCGATTTTGATGATTCCAGCGGAAATCTTTTAGTATTTAAATTTCCTACACCCTTGCACTAATGAATTTAAAAAATCCTTGAACATTTCAATTTGGTGAAATACTGACCCGGAACGAGGAACGAGCAGCGACCGACTGAGACATCCTTAAAGCTATGATGGCTTTGGTCCTGAGGAAAAGACAGAAAAGTAAGGAATAAAAATGTCTTTCTGGAAACAGCAAACCTTTATGAGGCCTGTTAATCATAGAGAATATTGGAGCTTTGGCGTGAAGATGCCAAACCTTCCTCTCGAACCTATGCCTAAAGGAAGACCAAGTCTCGGGGTCACTGGAGTACCCCTGGAGGCGTGCCAAGAAGAAACCATTTTTTGTTTTCAAGGGTACTTTGCAAGGAATATAATACGGTCCGGAGGAATCGTTTTAGGACGTTCCAAAATGGATTTTCGCGAAAATAATATCAGAAAAGTCCATGCTGAAAATTTTGACTTTATCGCAATAGCTTCAATCTCTTTGAAAATTCGCTAAAATGATGTAGATGGAATGATATTCACGACTCACCTCCTGATGACTTCTCTCGCCTCTTAGATATGACTTCAAAGTCGTCACTGATTGAACCAATCATTGATATTCCAGATTTCTAGTTTTGGTGAAACTCCCGTTCGTAACACACGCCCAGGCTGAAAGTTGTTTCATAAACACCCGCAACACCAGTGGCCGCATCGAGTTTTCCGCTCTCTCTGAATTTTTCATCGTTGAGGCGAGATTGTACTAATCAGTCTCACTTACTCCTGAATGACGGTCTGCAACACCTGATGTCCCGCTGATTACATTGTTCGCTTCCCCCAGTTCTGATGAATTCGGTGGTCCAGTCCGTCTACCCCACAATAACCCCTTTCGCTCGTCGGTTTTCGTATTTTTTGTTCGAAATCCTGCAAAACCTAGCCGCTCTGGGATTGATGATTAAAGCGGAACTATGTTGATAGTTTTTCATAATCCCTATCGTTACATTTGCATATTACATTGCGCATATAGCATATTATAACATTGCTTGTAACATGCCTATGTTATATCCCTATCGTCAAAGTTTGCTGCGGGTTTGCCTGTGGGTCATGTCTAGTTCATCTCCATTAGACAAAGGGAATCGATTCCTCACAATCTCAGACGCCGATTAGGTTCAAAGATAGTTTGGACTGAGCTCAAGAAGAATTCATAATGCTTTCATTACTATTTGACCAGTAGAAGCCTCCGTATCATACGAAAGAGAGAAATCATCACCATAATCGGGTTGACTTCTCGTTCGTATTGCTTCTCGGTTGGAATGGCGATCAGTGGATAAATACTCGTATTTGTTGGGAGGAGGGACTTCAATTTTGTGGGTTTTCTCCCTTCAATCCCTACCTTAAGGTTGATGTAACTCAAATGAGAGAGATTCGAGAATATGAAAGGAATCCGATGTCGTAGTTGATTCATCATAAGACCTGATACTAACTTCCATAACATACGGATCTCACTGACATGCAGTTTGTACGTGATTGCTGTCCCGTTCAGCCATTCTTTCCCTGTTCTACTTTTTTTAATGACTAATGCCTGGCTTATTATGCTGAAATATATACCTATATGGAAACTGCAAAACATAAATACATGGGAACGGTTAGGCCAACTGAGCTCTGAGCGATATCATCCGATTCTATAAATTCAATAGGGTGTGAGCATGGGTCGGAAAAACTGTTTATTGTTATTTGAAATCTAAACTAGGCCTCATTCTGAGAATTTTGACAGCAATCGCGACCTTCTAACGTGAGAAGACTTTTTTCAATGATTTTTCAAAGTTTCGAATTATCAAGACGTCACAGTTGGCGCCCAGGCGGAAGGGGCGCGTGACTTCAGAATAATTCGAAACTTTGAAAAATCATAGAAAAAGATCATCGACTCATCCAAAAAGAGAACGGCTAGTGTCAAAATTCTTAGGATGAGGTCTACTTTCGATTGAAAATGTTAAAAGAAAAAAATCATGCGCACACCGCATTCTCTTTTAAATGTATGAAAACAATACCTTTATATCGAGAGTTTTCGAGCTAGGGCGATTTGAGGGTTTCAACTCCTATTTTTCAGGCCTTAGAAGTGACTGACACTAACTAAAACCTTAGCGAACTAGACCCCAATAATTTTTGTAGTCCATATACTAATATACAATAATTATTGTAGTCCATATACAAAATATCATCAAATTCGGTTAATGGTAGCTAAGGAATGTGCCGTGTACGACCTACGGCGGGCCGAGGGTTTTATTTTATTTTTATTTTTGTATTTTTATTAGAATTTTGTACATTGAAACATAAAACATCAAATTATGAGGTTTTTCAAAATGTTTCTTCTTGCTCGGTTCCGAAAATTTATTATTGAATATAATAAACCAAAAAGGTCGCATGTTCTGATTCAACTGAACTTTGAACGGAGATCAGGTCTATTTCCGTCAGTAAACATCAATTTGGGAGGAAATGGTCCTCACTCGCCTCCGGATAGGACATACCCGCCTAACGCATGGCCACCTCATGAAATGAGAAGCAACACCTCCCCCCAACTGCTCAACCTGTAGATGTCATCTGACTATTTCTCACTTGCTGACTGAATGTCCAATATTTATCAACCTCCCACCCGAAACTCCGAGGAACTTGGAAGAGCTCTTGGGTAACAACATCAGCTCTCTTGAACGTCGTTTTTGATAAATCGAGAACCCTATCATTGTCCTACAAACTAGTCAGCTTTATCATTTGTTATATAAGTCCTCATAAGGAAGGGATGTGGTCTCAGTCGATTCTAAAAATTAAATTCTATTTTAAATTGGTGAAAAAACTATACCTTCATATCAAAATTTTTTGAGATAGGGGGTTTTGAAAATGTCAACCCCTACTTTTCTTCCATTAGAAGAGACTTTTGAGAGGGGGTTGATTTTTATTCATGCTAAATTCCAAAGATTTATTATTGAAAATTATAATAAAAAAGTAGAATAGAGAAAGAATTGCTGAACAGGACAGCAATCACGTACAAACTGCATGTCAGTGAGATCCGTATGTTATGGAAGTTAGTATCAGGTTTTATGATGAATCAACTACCACATCTGATTCCTTTTATATTCTCGAATCCCTCTCATTCGAGTTACATCAACCTTACGGCGGGGATTGAAGGGAGAAAACCTACAAAATTGAAGTCTCCCCTCCGTCAAATATTTATGCAAGACGGCATCGGTTGCCTTCCCAACCGAGGGTTTTCCTCTCCTCTTTGCCCGTCCAACATTAGCAGCTGACGGAGATCTCAACCTGCCCCATCACATTTATTGCTGGTGTATCATAAAAACGGCAAAGGTTAAAGGTATAATAAAATTTAGTGCGGGGATCGCAGGAGGAAGAGAGGAGAGCGGGAAGCGTGTGTTGGGATCGTGATGGGATTACATATGGCGGAGTAATACGGTCTCGCCTCTCTCCCTTTCCCTTCCCGACAGGCCTGCTCGCCTCTTCTCCCGGCCTGCTTACCTCTTCCTCCTTGCCTCTTATATCGTTACGCTCTTTCGGGGTCCCTCGGGGCCGGTGTTCTACCGAGACACCTCCAACACGTACGATTTGGAGTGCTTTTCTTGTCTTCTTCAGCCTCTAATCTCTCAGTTGTGTCAGTCCCTCGGGGCGGGTGGTTACTCTGGAGTTTCATTCTTCATTTCCTTCGAATCAAACGTCTCCCTGGAATATAGCGCTTCTCCTTGCATATTTCACTTCAGCCAGGTTCAGTTCAAGTATTGTAAGTTATATTAAATTAGCAAACTCAAGGGGACAAAATAAACATGTTAAAAGATTGATTCTGAAGATCCCCCTCAAGTTAGGTAGTAAGTGCGACAATGTCATAATTTTGAATTTTGACATCAATGATGTTTGCAAGTGATCTCTGTCCTAAGCCACAGACCGCCGAGACATCAATAATGAAGGCTCTTCTTGGTGGTCTAGATAAAGGTGATGCTTACGTCATACTGACCATCCTTTACGACAAGCTTGGCCATCTAATAGGTTAACCCTTAACTCCCAACTTGTTCAAAAACATTGAATTTAGGTGTATTTTGACAAATCTATAGAATATTGAGAAGAAGGTACCTTAAAGGCCTTATTATAGTTTGTCAGCTCAATAATGATCTTTCCAAGGGCCACAATAGCGTGATCAGAATCTGGTGTTAAATGTATAGAGTGAGTTCCGCTAGTTAAAAGAATACAATTATTATTTACGTACCATATTGGAGAATCTGTCGAACTGGATGTACAATTACCTAATAGGATTAGTTTTATCTCTCCCTCTCACATGACTTGACACTCAAACAACCTTTCACCACGTGGTCTCGTTACCACGTGGCTCCCTTTCCTATCTGATCCTTTCACTTCCCTTTCACCACTGGGCTGAAAGCTGAAGCTGGGAGCCTAGAAGCGTTCTGATTGGTGGAGCTCCAGGACGTAGTTCTAGATGAGTGCAACAGATCGCGTTCATGATCGCTTGTTCCCCACCTCATTGCAACAAGTCACCTTGTTTAACACATATTTTTCTCCTTGGGGCGTTACGGGCCACATCGAAGTAATTCATACGATAACATTTAGTTATATTCTCGATATGTATGAAAAATTGAGCAATTTTCAATAATACACTGGGTTTCAAACATTTCTATGGGTGGCAGTTGTCGATTGAACATTTGAACTACTGGCAATAGGGACAACAACGATTGTCAAGGCAGCTTGGAAAATACCGGTCGCCTCGATTGATTTTTCTAAGTAATTTTTGCAAACCCAAATGACGATGAAATGGAAAGTTATCAATTAAATTGATATTTTCTGGTCATTCGAAAGGATTTGAAAAGAAGCGGCATGAAGGAGTGTGGCATCCCCCAACCACTTCAGTTTCCGTAGTAGTTCTTCAGCTGAAAGTAGATGGCGCAACTGAGGCAGCCTCAAAAACGTTTGCACACCATGTTAACGTTAGGTTTCTCCTCTGTTAGCTTGTCTCCAGTACCAAGTGCCTTTCACCCAGACTATATAAATAGGACGACAGACTGACAAACTTTAGTACTCTCTCAATGGCCAGAATGTGATGTCCTTATATCAAAAGCGCTCGCCTCCTGTACTCGACTTGCTGGTTACGACGGATTCTCCAATCTGGTACGTTGACAATAATTGAGCAGAATCTTTCTATAAACCCAATTTTGTTGGAGTAAAAGTAGGGAACTTGGACAAATCTATGGTGAGATGTTGGGGTCTGTCATTTCTCAAAAAGTAAAGAACCAAGGACACACTTCATAGAGGGATGTGTGCTGCCTTTGATAATGGCGCCATCTCTGACGAGGAAACCCAATAAATTGCCTACAAGGTGAGAAATGAGGGTCGAAGGGTCTATTACACTTTGTAAACTCGAGAATTAATTTGTTTCTTCTTTGAATTATTATGTTTTTATTATTACGTTTTCTTACACAATCGATTGGTGGATTATCAAGACATGCAACAACTATTAGTTTTGGTTAAAAGTGGATAATCTGATCTAGGTAAAAATCGGACTTCCAATAAGATAGCTCAGGATATTATGGGTTAAGGGCAGATTTATTTCAGGCACACTTATGTCTCACCATAGATGAGCAAAGCTGGAGCACATGTTTACACGACACGACTACCTCTTGTCATCCTCACTAAAATTGGAAGAGAACCAGAATGAATGTTAACGAAAATAGTTGATCAGTTGGGTTATAATTGATTTCAGGCAAACTGACAGACAGATGAATTCTAGATCCAATTCCGGAAGAGATTGTTTTATCTTTCTTTCTCTGATTCGATCCGCAGAACGAATACAAAGCTTTTCTACCTTTGGCAGTGAGGAAGAAAAATTAATGAAAAAAGTAACCGTTGTGTAACAATTTGCAGCGTTTTTTGATACCTCTTTGGTTTTCGCCGATGACTTACACTCTTAAACTCCCTCGAGCTTGTAACTGCCGTCGGGTGGTTTTTCTATTAAGCCCGTCGGTGGATAACTTCTAATTCGGGGGCCTGAGCCTTCCAGTTGAAGAGAGCTTTCTAAAGGGCCGCTCTTCCGGAAAATCGAAATCCCTTTCGCGGAACAGGAAAGCGATAAAGGTGAAGAATTAGGCTCGAGATGAAAAGACGAGGCAGGAATAGCGAGACTATATTCGAATCACTTCCGCATTTATTTACACGAGTGACTAACAACAATGGGATGAAATTCTATTCGCACTTTTGAAATAGCTTAACCGGCTCTGAGTTGCGTCATGTTTCAATGCTACTGGCTTCAAGAAGGCCATCCTCAGGACATCCTCAGGTGTAAAATCGAACTCAACCAATTCCTAAATTAAAAGCGATCACTCTGGCTGAAGGTCTACTTACATCGTCCACAATATCGTGATGCAATAACGACAGATAATGAGGGAAACTGGGATGTATATTTAATTTTTGATTGGACTGAATAGGGTGTGCGCCTGGGTTGGAAAAACTGTTTATTGTTATTTTTAATCTAAGGTAGACTACATCCTGAGAAATTTAGTACCAACCGCTACCTTCTAGCGTGAGTAGATCTGTTTCTATGATTTTTTAAAGTTTCGACCGTTTATGACGTCACAGTGGGCTGGGGGGTCCCGCCTAGGCGAGAGGGGCGCGTGACGTCATAAACGGTCGAAACTTTGAAAAATCATAGAAACTGATCTATTCACGCTAGAAGGTCGCAGTTGGTGCCAAAATTCTCAGGATGTAGTCTACTTTCGATTAAAAATCTAAAAAAAAATCAAGGCGCACCCCCCATTATTATCAATTTTGGAACATGATAAGGTATTATATGTATGGAAATTTTAATAATTAGGTGAGATAAGTACTGTGTAGATCCGTCGTCGTGGTGAAGGTCTAATGAGGGATGAAAAGAAGAACCCAAGAATGATGGCAGAAATCAAGTCGAGAGGGGAAACGCCAGTTGGTCCATACTTTATCGGTTTTATGTATCCAAGAAACGTTGGTTTCAGGAGCAATTTGAAGCGGTAAAAGCTGTAACCCTGATTGAACCATGGTGTCACTAGTGTCACCGAAAATAGCTGTCCCAAGGTGTCTCGGAGACACCAAAATTAAGTTAACATTTTAAATTTGAAGGACATTACATTTTTTGTGGGGAATTGGAGGTCACAAAATAGAGCTATAACAAAAATTGCCAGAAAAAATCGATGAAAAAAAAATTTCCGTCATAACTATAGGTACTTTTTGGTTTTTAATAACTTACTTAAAATGGTTCAGAAAATTCATCTCTGTCCATTAATTTTTAAATTCAATTTAATTCTAGTTAATCTGGTTTCAACTTGGGGCAGTTGTGGAGTTCTTGAGATGTTTTCGGTGACACTAGTGACACCATGGTCCAATTAGGGTTAAGGGTTAGACTATGAACACCAGCTGAAAGCAAGGTGTTCACATGTTTGCACTCCTAAGGAATATTGGTGGTGGCTTAGAGGGGTGGAGCAAACTATGGGCATTTCACGCTCAATAATTTGATTGACAACGGATCAGTAGGCCCATTAGTTGTGATCAGCAACCTCTTCTCATTTTTGTCCATTGACTTTCTTAGTTTGGAGGTACAGATTTTGAGTCAGGTATGTGTAGTATAGTCAGAAAGTCTGGAGATTGATCCCTGGTCTAGGGAAGTTAATTTTGGTTTCATATTTTCAATTCATTCACTGTCAATAGTGAACCTTCGGAATCGACCAATTAAAAAAGTTGTTAACCCCCCTCAAAAATTGTTGGTTCACGTTTCAAGTTACGTAGAATCCGAAAATCTAATACAATTTGACCGTCCGCGGCACTTTCCTCAGTTAGCATTGACTGATTTTGATGAAATTTGGTATGTGGGGTCTAATAATGCCCCGAAGCTTTTGGTTGATGTAGATAACTTCAAAGGGTTGGAAAATAAGGGTTGAAATTGTGAAAACGCCCTAACTAAAAAAAAAATTGTTATAAAAATTTTTTAGAGACTACGCGGAGGTTTTCAGGACAAACCGTTCGCTCCCTACGAGAATTTGAGGGTTGAACGTACGATAAATCAGAAACACGAGTGTAAATCGCAAAAGGGGCCTAATCTCAAGCAGATTTTAGCTAACCGAAATGCAATCGATGTTTTTCTTCTTGTTGGTTAGTGGTAACAATGGCAAAGCCATGTTCTTTGCAGACTAGTGATCTACATAGAAAAATAATAAACCATTGTGTAATAATTTGTATCGTTTTGTTGAATCGGAACATACCTTGTATTACTAAGATTATGATGGTAATGTGCACACAATAATCCTAAAAATAAGTTTTTTGGCCGATTTTTTGATGTTTGGAACACTTGGATTGTCCCAAATTCCCGGCTAACAAACTCGTCTTTTAGTTTGGTGTTATGAACAGTTTGGCAAAAAAGTGAACATTTTGCATGGATACATAAATATTACATCTTTATAATCGGACTTTGGAAAAACTATAAGAATCGTTTAAGAATGTTCCAAAACGGATTTAATTGAAAAAAAATGTTGAGCCCATTGCAATAGCATATTTTTTTTTTTAAATTCGCCACAAGCAGAGGATTTATAAGTTAAACTGACGATGTTGACGACAGTTGTTGAGCTGTTGTGATTAAAAATAATGAAACACAGTTCTCTATTTATGTGCTCATGTTTCTTGCTGGAAACCCCATAGAAAAACATTTCTTTCCCATTTTTGAGCGTTATTTACTCGCATTACATGTTCAATCATTCACGAGAGAAAATATACAATTCTATTTCTTGTCGTATAAGCGTGGATATTAAATCACTCAGAATGGCGGTTTTTTCAGTGCCAATAGACTCCCTCGGACGTCAAGCTAGGAGTTGTAAACCTCCCTGCAAGCAGTATTTCCCTTCACAATTCGTTCGAAGTTTTCACTGCCCGAATCTGGGAGGTTGAGGGCCGGTAAAAAAGAGCCTCCAAATGGGCACTTGTAGTGTCCAACGTCCACTTTGCTGAGGGGGAAGATGTTGCGTTAACAACTTTTCAAGAGGGGACAAACTTCGTAAGCCCTCTTGAATGTTGGAGGGGACGACCGGAAGATGTAATTTTTGAGCTGGTCACGCAGTTTCTTCAATACTTTATTGCATCGTTCTGAAGGCAAGTTGTATTGAAGTGGATCCGAGTGAGCCGGCGTTGAATTGGGGTTTCTTCGACTACGAGTATTGAATCAGTAATTTACCCACTTCTGTAACAAGAATGTGTTGTAGATGTTTGGAAACATGAGTCAGATATTTGAAGATGTTATGTCAACGTTTCGAGACAATTTACAGAGAGGTACACAATTTTTCACTGAGAATGCAAAGTGCCTAGTAAAATCTCACGCTGAACGTCAATTCTAGGTATTATTAAAGTCTGAACTTTAATTGAAACACTCGGGAATAAGAAAAAAAACCGAAAAAATGCAGTAAAATAATGCAGGTTATTATTTTCAATATTGAACCTTTGGAATCGACCAAGACAATTTTTTTCAACCCCCCCCCCTCCCCCCGCCACCTTAAAATTTGTTGGTTTACGTTTCAAGGTACGTAGAATCAAAAAATCGAATACAAATTTGGCCCTCCGTCCGCCGACCGCAGTACGCGGCACTTTCCTCAGTTAGCATTAACCGATTTTGATGAAATTTGGTATGTGGTCTCCAAAATTGAGAGAAAATTGAAGGGCTGAGGTTGGTCTCATTTGACTCGAATCAATTTTTTTCAGTGAATTTTTTCGCCAAACGCTATGAATCATTGAAAATAGTATTCAAGGCTTATTTTATGTTTACACATGTTATATTCAAGATTAACAAGAAATGTACCTACGACTCGAAAAAACCCCTAAACCTCATATTGGTGAAAGGTACATAAAAATATTATGGCCTACATACGATTATCACGGTAAGTATAGAAGAAAGGAAGAATGGAGAGGAGTTCTTCTTTGTATACGAATAGGACGAACCTGCGGTTCATTTTGGGTAACCCGAGCGTTGGATGTTCATTGCAGCGCTGAAAGCCGGTGTCCTGCCCAGGTCGACCACCACGGAGTCACCCAAGACACCCTCCACGTCTACCACCACTATGAGTAACTTCGTCTTACCTGTGTCATCAGGTATCTCATTCTTCCGGAGAAGCTGAAATATTCAAATGAGCTAAGTGTTGTCGGGACACTTTGTACCTTTCCAGTAATATGACTTCACAATAAAGTTTTTTTAAACCTTCCAAAATATTTTGATATTGATTTTTTTCAAAGTTAGATTTGAATAATGGTAAGTAGGTAATCATTGTGTGGAAGAAAATTCTTAGGACTATTGAATTCGACAGGTTTCTTTTAATTATCAGGTTTACGGTCTTCTAATTAAATTCTAATCGAAAATTCTATTCTAAAAATGGTCTAACAATCCTCTTTTCATCATCAAGTGACCGAGGTTTGTCTCAAGTAAAGACTATTTAAAAATAAAAAAAATTATCACAATACTTTTTTGTATAGGTTTTGATCCCTACACGTCTCTCAAATATTCCGATTTTCCTCGAATCGTGCATCTTGATTCCACTCGATATTGCTCTTATTTCCATCGACAACTTCAGAATTAAATTTCAATCCATGATATTTTTCCATCTAAATCGAGTTGTTGGTAGTATCGATGCTTTGTGTCCATTTAAACTTGGCAAGGTCTAATAATACAACGATTATTTTAAGGTCAGTTCCTAAAAAATTCCTCGAACACCCTTAACCGATTTCAAGTAGTTTTCGATGAGAATAAAACTAAAAATCATCACTCCTTTCGGAAATTGTCTGCTCCTGTACAACTTCATGATTCCTGTTCCTTACAAATGGGAATATACTCGTATAAGCAAAATGTTGAGTAACCAGAATTGAGTAGGTACATTCTTCAACTCACAGAAGTCAAGTTCGGTGCGATTTCAATCAAATAATTCAATTTAACATGAATGTATGCTCCTACGTTTGATATTTCCATAAAAACATCTAGCTTTCTCTCAAGAAAATCAAAGAAGAAAGTATTTTATGAAGATTTGAAATATAACTTTGAATTGATTTTGATTTTTTAAACATTCCTTCCGGTGTTAGGGAACGGGACACTTAGCTCATTTGAATTGTACAGTTTTCAGGCATATCCCAAAATCAGCACCTCGCTTCTCGTTTTACGTCACAATGATAAATTTTCTTCAATATGAAAGAAGCACTACGCGGCCCAGCCTCGTTATCACGTTTGTCACTGCACCTTCTCACGACCATTCCCACAAAATATTACACTGATCAGAACTTGGAAAGCTCAACTTATACAGTGTTTCTTTGACTTCTAAGAAATCTATGTTCAACTACAAGTGCTGAAAGCGCTAAATCTCCGAGTTCGTCTTTACTTCTAGATTCTAAGAGTTCTCTTAGTAGTTCTCCCAAAGGAGTTTATTTCAATGAAGACGAACCCTCAAAAAACTATAAAGTCCTCTTATTATTATTATTCAAAATTATAATAAAAACCTCTGATTTTAAGATATTGACCATCTCAAATTTTTTGATCAACAATTTTGATGGCTTATAATGTAAAATTCAGGTCTTTGGCATGGAATTCCAAACTTGCTTTATGTAGGGTCTGTTGGTAGTTTTAACATTCGATTAATTAAAGTACTTTTGGTATCATTTGATTTTTTGGGAATTAAACGTTCCAAGTTCTGAAAAGTGTTTTGGCTTGCATTCTTGCACCCACAACGTTCCTCTCTCTATCTCCCTCCAGAAGCCCAGTTTATGCACGAATCCACGGGTCAAGTCAACTCTGCTGTTTCCGCTGCAGTTTGGATCTTCACAATTTCTCAACGACGGCACTCGCATTTTTCCGTGTTTGCTTGAATGTGTTTTTCTATGTTTGTGAGTGAAGCACCACCACTTTTTAAATACTATATCACCACCTTTTCACCCAGAGTTTCGTGTGAAATTCGACCTCACAGGCACATATCCACCATATTGATTGTAGCGCGACAGACAACTACGTATTACGCTAACCATGGATATTTATTGGTTTATTTCTCCTAACCCAAAAGCAGGGAAATTGAGAATGTAGTTTTGTATGATGATTCATTCCTTGAAATTACGGATAGTTACTCTGCTATTAAAATTTCAGTATACTAGTGATAACCATCAACTTCATCTCATGTTCTTCAGAATGAGCAAATAACCTTTCATTATATCTTTATAAATTTTTCGATTTGAAATTGAATGAAGTAATGACAACCGGATGAGCGTTGAAAGTTACTTCTCTTCTAAGCGTCTTCGAGTGTAGAGATTTAGCCTCTTGGCTTATCTAGTATCAAAAGATAACTTCAGCAAGATAACTTCTCTTCGTCCAGAGCAATGGAATTCGGAATACAGCTTCTTAGGACTCAATGACAGTTATTGAAAGAAAGTTAAGCTGCGTGTGTCATAAAATAACATCTCTCTTTTACGAAATTTAACACATTTTGGAGCTCTGAAAATTATCGGAATGGTCTGATCGGATAACTGTTGAGCTCCTGTTCTTTTCGGGACAATAGTTGCCCTATGAACTTTTCAAATTATCACGTAGGTACTATGGGAAAATGTTACTTGTTCATTCAAGAGGACTGACAATGATCTTGAGTTGCTTACAATCCACAGACGGTAGGTACAGGGTGATTCCAAATCACAAGCAAATGTTATTTTGAGGAAAATTGAGAACAAAAGTTGATTCGTTGCAAAGTTTATAAAGTTTTAATTTTTCTTCTAGACTTGAAGAAAAACAGCTTGAAGGGATGTATATCATATTTTACAATCAAATTTATTTTAACAGCTCCGATCAGACGGAGTTGATTTTGTTTGATCAAATTTCATTACCTATCTTCATAATATGCGTCACAATCTTTCAAATTTGAGTGATTCTAGGAGTTTCTTCAAGAGTAAAAATTATGTTTAAGATTAATTTGATTATCAGGATCATGGAGAGGAAAATTTCATGACTCCTCTGCTAATTAAATTCTTTTTATTGGAGACCGGTTTCGGGTCATAACCCCATCATCAGTCCAGAGACTATAACGTTCAGGCAGAACCGCCACGTTCAAAAGCCCAACAGCTACTGTTCAGTAGCTAGTTCAGTTCACTGTAGCTGTTGAGCTTTTGAACGTGGCGGTTCTGCTTGAATATTATAGTCTCTGGACTGATGATGGAGTTATGACCCGAAACCGGTCTCCAATGAAGATAATTTTATTAGCAGAGGAGTCACGAAATTTTCCTCGACTTGGATCTTCTTTCTTTGCTACAAATGAACAGCAATAATCGTTTTAGGGTTCAAAAATGGGGAGGACATTTTTTTCTCCATATGTATACATCACCTCTGCACCATCGGAAAAAATCAAAAACAGTAGTTAAAAAAAATTTTCATTTATAATTATCAGAAAATTTGCGTACATGAGGCCTTGTATTATGATGACTTGGAATCGCCTTGTAAGTCCATACTGAGTTCAAGGACTGCTTGAACTTGAACTAATCTCAGCAGTCCCATTCACTTTAGTGAAGCATCAGCATGAAACACAAACTGCTTTTGAGATTAATTTTTCTCCCCCAATACACCTTTTCTCACTACGCACCGAACTCCTCACCGCACTGGATCTCTTCTGGTCTGCAGGGTTCTGACTTGAATAATAACGAAGTTTCCTCTGTTTTCAGGTCACCGGATCGAGGCGTATTGGCCAGGAACCGTTCTTCTTCTCACGACTTCCTTCTTCTTCCATTCTGGACCAGCCGTTTTGTCCATTCACACATAAGTATTACTTGAGTGGTGTCCACTCACGGTGTTGTTTTGTAATGAACAGAATTAAGGCCTTTGGACGGTGTACAAATCATACCAGAGCTGCTCAAGTTGCATCGACCATTTGTGTGGTGTGAAACTATTGACAGGTAATAAGATGGTACTTTAAAAAACAAAACACAATTTCTAAAAATTGGATATTTCCAGATTTTGCTTTCTGTTGAGTACATAACACGTTCAGTGGTGTTGATTCCACATTTGGTTATGACAGTCAAATATCATTTTGGGTTATTAAAAAGCTGGACCAGTTGATGATTTCGTAGATAGGGATACGGCTTTTCAAGCGAGCTGTATTCTTTATATTATGAACATGATGTACTGAGCTTTGGGGAAGGGAACAGAAGTTGAATTGATTGCCAACCCATCTGACCAAATCGTGGCCGTTTCTTGTTGTGCTTCTCCGGTTCTTGAAGGGGGGCTATCGGCTCTTCTCAATACAATTGATGGATTAAAGGTGCTTGAGATAGTAATCAAACGTCGAGCACGTCCTCGAGCAGCTCGAAGCAGTTTGTTGCATGCAAGCGAGAACATTTTTTGATTGCGGAACTGACTGATCTTCATGATTAGCTGTGCGAAAAATCGAAGGGTAGGCTTACGTAGCATTTGGCGCGTTGTATTCACGTACAAAAAGAGTCTTGGTATTCAAAAATAATATATTTTTTTAAACCTACTGAGTAAATATGGCAGCCACCGTCAAATGGAGTGACCTAGGACAATTTTGAATATTTGTTTTTAGATTTTTAAACATTTAGGTTTGTTAATATATATAAAGGTAGTGACATATAAAGGTAGTGACATTCTCTCGCAAGTTGTTTCAATTACACCGTTATTATCCGCGTACCGTATTGGAGTCCGTCGTAACCATCAAGTCGAGTACAGGAGGCGAGCGCTTTCGATGTAAGGACATCACCTTCAGGCCGTCGAGAGAGTACTTAAGTTTGTCAGTCCATAGTCCTATTTATGTAGTCTGGGTGAAAGGGAAGTGAAAGGATCAGAAAGGAAAGGGGGCCACGTGGTAACAAGACCAAGTGGTAAAACTAATGGTCGTCTATTCTAAGGTATAAATACATTACAAACTTACTTATTGCTAAATTATTTACTTACATTACTTCTAACTTAGGTACTATCTATTTTTTCTTCTTAATTTGTGGTTGGTGGTTAGTAGATTATTTATTGTTTAAAATTATGAGTTCCTAGGTCGTTTGGTTTCTGATTCTTTCACCAATAAGTAAATAATTTAGCAATAAGTAAGTTTGTAATGTATTTATACCTTAGAATAGACGACCATTAGTTTTACCACTTGGTCTCGTTACCACGTGGCCCCCTTTCCTTTATGATCCTTTCACTTCCCTTTCACCCAAACTACATAAATAAGACGACGGACTGACAAACTTTAGTACTCTCTCGCCAGCCTGAAGATGATGTCCTTACATCGAAAGCGCTCGCCTCCTGTACTCGACTTGCTGCTTACGACGGATTCTCTAATACGGTACGTTGATAATAATTGTGTTCTTATAACTAGCGAGATGTGCGAGTGTTAATTGCACGTGAGCGTTCGCTGACGGAAGTGAGCCAAATTTCATCTGATCAAAAATGGGACATTTTTTTTCGTTTCCTCGAATAAATTTCCTGAGTACTCACATGAGTGGTGCGTATTTAATGGAAAAACCGCATTTTTCGCAGACGGGTGATCTTTACACGTCGCACGGGGGAACACACTAATAAAGTGTTGTGTAATAATTAGCGTATTCTTCGTTACAACGCAATTTTCTCCCTTTTGTTGGAAAGCTGAAGATCTGAAGAAGTTTTTCCTCCGCCGGAGAGATACTGACTGCAAAGCGGTTATCGAGACCCTCGAGGGATCAAAGAAAATATTGATTTCCACAAATCAGACAATTCCAATGTTCAGTCCTAATTCGAAAATTTGGTTTGATGAACAAAGGAAATGTAACGCTCTCGCCAACGGTTTACCAAGATATTGATTTCCTCGAAAATTGATGGAGTTATGGCCGTTTTAGCATCGAAGGTCGAAAGAATCGTATGGTAAAAAAAACGAGGGTTTTCAGTGGAGTTAGAAAAAAAATGTTGGTGGACAAATTAGTTCGCGAATTAGTTATATTTCAACAAGCCTAACAGCTTGAAAACAAAGTTAAGCATTATCACCCGAATGAGAAGCTATCTATAGTTACAATTCAACAGTTACTCATTCAAACAACCTCTCTTGGCCTTTTTTTCAGGTTTTAGCTTGAAAGTAGTTTTGCAACGGCAAAATTAAATTGTTGTTCGGATTCATTATTCCATAAAGGTTTTCATATTTTAATTAAATTTCAACCGAGGAGCTGTGAATATGGTGTGTTCCATTCGTTACAACGCTGCGAGTATCACTGACGAGCAGGGCGATTGAATATTCGAACTTGAAACTGCTCCCGTTTTTGGATGCTTTATGTCATTAGAGAATAATTCATTACTTCAATTTGTAAATATACCACTTGAATACTCGTATTTTAGGTCCCACATTGAAGCTTCCGTTAAAGTATAAAATTCAAATTTTGAATTAACCAACGAATGGCATTAAAACCGTCACTCCAACTCGAAAAATGCTTGGAAAAATGTGATTACTATTTGGAGTTGGGAAAGCCTACTCTTCAACAATTTCCTTTATCACTATGCTGAAACGTAGCGAACGTATTGATATTGCGATTCCACGATAAAAATACCTTTTAATTGACATGTGTTGTAGATATTGTGGTTGTCGATGGTTGATCAGGCCTAATTTTAGCAGCTTGATCAAACCTAATTGTTGGGCTCGTATGAGTATATGAGTAGGAGTGAATATCCCAACAAAAGGAAAATTTCCAATGTTCCTCTCTGTCAAGTTACTCCATTTGGCACTACGTGGTCTGTTCCAAGAATGATTTATTCAAACCCTAATTTTTTATTGTTTTATCTACATAAGCTGAATTTTAGTATATGTGGTGAATCGTAGAATGAAGTAGTATTCCTAGATACATGTTAATTAATAAAACTCCCTTTCATGATTTCCTTGGTGTTGTTAACTCATCTTGTTTGCTTGTGACTTCGTCTGATTATCAAGTAAACAAGTTCTCGCCGGATAACCTGAGAAATACGCTTTACCGTCGGGTTTTGAAACCGAAACTGAAGTATCGCGAGTTTGACATGGTAGTGTACACAAGATATACAAGGTTGAACGATGGAACACCCACGGTCCTGGTGAAAGGGGAAGGTAGGATATGAAAGGGGGTTATGAGAAAGGTAGTGGCGGTGATGGGTTAAGCGGACGGGTCGAGACCAAACAAACAACTGGTGTTTGTACAGAGCGGTCCTCAGCTCTGCGCCGTCTGCCGATTGGCATCTCTTCTCAAGGTTGCTCGTAGTTAGAAGTGATTGAGACCGGCGTTTCCACCCGACAGACCTGATGTTACGACAAGGATGGACAGTTTAAAGCCAACAAGAACAATCAAGATTTGAAGGTTTTTGCAACTGCCCCATGATATATTGCATTTGATCCTCCAGTGTATCGATGCCGGGTATGGAAAAGTGCATTGCGGATTCGCTAAATAAACTTCTGATCAGCTCTGATTTTTTGATAGGTGCTTAGTTAATCATAAATGTTCATTGGAACAGACAAAATTTGAAGAAAATTTGAACTGTGCAGAACATATCTCCTCGTATCCACACAGGAAAATTAGAGTACATCGGCACGAAGAACTGGACCGGTTCAGCTGCGTCAATATTATAAAAAAGGTTGATTTTAGAAGAAAATCCACGTTTTTCTCTAAAGTGCTCCAAAGTGCTGATTAACCGTTGGGCAAATAAAACCACATTTACCGTCTAAGGAAAGAAGATTGGAACTATCTACTCTAAAAAAATCCCTTTGGCTTAATTATTGCTTCGACTTTTTGACAAATTATTTTCAACTTTTCATAACTCAATTTGAACATTTGGTAATTTGATTCGAACTTTTGGAAAATTAATTTGAACTTTTTGTAACTCAATTTGAACTTTTGACAACTCAATTTGAATTTTTAGCATACCAATTTGTACTTTTGGTAAATTAGTTCGAACTTTTTGTGACTCAAGTTGAACTTTTGGCTAATGAATTTGAACTTTTCGTTATTTAATTTGAACTTTTGGCAACTAAATTTTAATTTTTGTCATACCAATTTGACCTTTTGACAACTCAATTTGAACTTTTGGCATCCCAATTTGAAGTTTTGGCAAATTAATTTGAACTTTTCATAACTCAATTTGACTTTTGGTAATTTAATTTGAACTTTTCATAACTCAATTTGAACTTTGGTAATTTAATTTGAACTTATGATTAATTAATTAGAACTTTTGAGTAATTAATTTGAACTTTTGGCATACGAATTTGAACTTTTGTTCGATCAATTTATATCTTCCGCAAATCCATTACGCTATGGCAACTACTGGAGTCCTTGTCCGACTTCTTCACTCCTATGAGGTTCAATGAAGGTTTTTTCTCCCTTTAGTCTTCATGGAGATATTACCTCGTGAAATTTTATCTTAACGCAACTAAAGGGTCTTCATAAACCCACGTTGCCGTGAGTGGGGCCATCAATTTAGCTCACCAAGATATTCACGGAGAAGCATAGGTTGCCCTTCGAATTCTGCAGTCTCAGAGACTTGTGAAATTTCGTGACTTTCCCGCGATCCACAAAAGTAACATTAAATTAACACTTCGGTAACGCCTTTTGATTCAATGTGCCAAAGTAAAGATAGAAAAAGGTCAAAATTGCCCCACATATTGAGCTTCTAAAATTCAATTTTGAGGATTTTTGGTTTATTATTTTCAATAATGAATCATTTGAATCGACCAAGAAGAATTTTTTTTTAACCTGAATAAAAGTAGGTACTTATTACAAGCATGTGATGTTGATGCGTTTTATCAAGTAGCGAAGCGTTTTTTCTCAAAATCAATCGAATTTCACATAGTTAAAATTCAATATCTTCCTTTTGGGTGATATAATATAATTTTAAAAAAATACTAGACCATCGGAAAGACAAAGTTGGACTCGGGGAGGGACGTTAAGATTCGATTTTCGGAAATTTACGTGTTGTGCTACAGTAGGCCTTGCTACTACACTATACGATGAACTACTCTTGCCAGAAACACCTGCCTATTGAGGCCCGAAATGCCGGAAAATCAATTTAACAAATTATTGAATGTTGTGTATGTTGAAATTTCGTGACTACGTTGTATTTTGAAATTTATGTAGAAAATACTTTAAATGAAAAGAAACAATATAATCTCCTTACCCGAAATCAAATCAATAATGAACTTGTTCTGAATTCTTGTCGATAGCTAACCCACTTTGAGCAGTACCTTTTATGATTCCAAATTGTAAGATCAGTCCAAGATTGAGCCCATAAAATGCTCTGGGCTACACGTCATATTGAGCAACTGTTCGAAAAACAACTCAGTGATTCCTTTAAAAAAAAAAAATGAATGAAAAAATGGACTTTTAAATTTGTTGTTTAGTTACGAACATTTTTTATAGTCAACAGTAATATTTTTTATTTATCCGTGTAGGTACAACGAATAAAATAATAATAATAGTTTCATTGGAGTTAGTACAATTCTCGTTTGTTTCTTAGTTGAGAAGCTGTGATATGACTGTTTATTCGTCTTGTTCATCGATTTTGCCGTATTTAGAAATCGGCTTGAAAACTAAAAAATGTGCGTTGCAATGTAAAATGTATGTATGTAAATTATGTAAATAGTTGTAAATAAATTTAAACAAATCAATATCAATTTGAAATACGGTGCGGAGTGAGGCATATTAGGATGAATGTTGATCTGCCAACATATCAAAGAATATTTTTAAAGTGAATGTATAATAAATTATACCTCTTATTGAGATTCTCTATTGGCCGTCACATTTTGAGTCCAAAATAGCAAAAATTATATATTTGGGAAATTTAATTTTTTTTGAGGAAAGAACTATTTCGAGATGTTAGAAAAAGGGGCATATCTGTAACACTAATCAAAAATCAAGTGTATAGTTTCGTTTAATAAGGAGTCAGCAAATTTTGCGGAAGTAATGCCATTCAAATGATATTCAAAAACTAATGGGATGTTGTTCAGAAGCTTGTGTACAGCCCGATGGTATACTTTGCATACCAATTTACACCCCTTTATCCCAACAGAAGAAGTTGAGAATTTACATGAATATCACAAAAAACAACTTTATACAAGGTGTCTAGTGCGCGCACATAAGGAGTCACATAATCAGTGAGCACCCTCTATAAATGGGATTCCTGTAACTCACATTATTTATCGTTTCCGACCAACCATTGCGCACTAACCATTCGGTATAGATTCATTCAACAGAATAGAATGCCAGGTTTTCTATCAACCTCAAAACTACTTTCTCACGTCTTAACTTCTAGCTTGAAAAAATGAGTTGAAATTCCCAGTTGCAAGCATAAATATGACATTTTGTAGTCGCTTGTTTCTGTACTCCATTTTTCCAATTGTTTTGCTCTCGCTTTCAGATATCCAAAAGAAAAAAATGTCCACACATTGGTATAATGTTTATTTAGAGAAAATTCGTGTACATGTCTACACTTTTTTTTAGATCTTTACTCAACGATGCTCGTACTTTTCAGCTAAAAATAGTTATTGTTCCTTTTAATTCTATTTTCGCGCATATTTACCTACTCAAATCATCATTTCGTCACATGTGTTTCACTCTCTTCCTACAAAACGATGGAAAATCATAGGTAAGTTTTAATCATGTTCACTTATAATATTTTGTTTAAATTTATTGTTGAATTTTGTGTAATCAATTTTGTATGAAGCTGACTGTTCTTCAATCATATGCGAGTTATGTTTAGCTAAAAACAATTAAAAATGGTGTCAATTGATGATTTGTCTACTTACTAGAAAATAATGTTTTACATACATAGTTGAACCGGTTTACATCGTTTGTATCTAACAATAATTCAAGGGACATCGCAGTAATCGCAGCGTATTAGTCAAAAATATAAAAAAAGATGAATCTCATTGAACGAGAAAGCGACTGGAATACACAATCTGACGGATGCAGATAATAGTGAAAGGAAAACTGGAACCCAATCAGTTTGGAGAAGTGAAAGGGCCTGGGATTAACAAAAACCAATCAAGGGGCGACACCCGACTCAGTCCAGGCCCTCCCCGACTCAGTCCCGCTAAGGAATGGAAAGGTCGGTTCGCTCTCCCGACTCAGTCCCGCTAGTGACAGGCGAAATGTCCAGGTTGGTCCGTGAAAAATTCCAACTTTCTGATTGATATCGGCTGCAACAGTGGAAGTCCGAACATCCATTTCAGCCACCTCGCAGTGTCGGATTCGTCGTCTTTATATGCAGGCACGAGCCCATAGAACTGAATTTTGCTGAACCTGACATTCAGAATGTCAATAATATCAAAACAAAGATTGAGAAGACAAAAGACGAGGAGAACATATCTCAAATTCTTGAGCCCAAAGATCGTGAAGAGATGTAAGAAAAATTTTGGTGCATAGTCATAGGTTTTATCCATATAAATAAACGGGCACGTGACCAGAAAGTTGAGATTCTAAAAGTAATTTGTAAGTACGTGTTATGACATTCGAGAAATGCAAATATAGTAATTAAAATTACATAGATCAAAAGAATATGAAAGATCCACGTAGGTACATCAACACAACTCAACGTAGGTACACAACCTCACACTTCTTATCGCTTTCATGTTCCAGCTGGACTGAGTCGTCTCAAACCGTACAGCAGCAGGATCGAGTCGGGTGTCGCCCATGGAAAGGTAGGTCAGCTCTCCTGACTCAGTCCCGCTAGTGAAAGGCGACATGTCCAAGTTGGTCCTTCCATTTCCTTCAGTCAGTATACGATATTTAGCCGATACATCAACGTGTATGCTGTTATGGCCTGCTGTCTGTGCAGAGTTTTAAGATCAGATATCCATCTCAATTTCAAAATCAACTACTACGGCCATGGGCCAAAACTGTTGGTTCACTAGTTCGTGACATTTCGATATTACCGTCTTCAGGCAGTGCTCATACGATTATTGCTTTTGTTCTGGCAGCAGACAAAAGACGAGGGGAACATATCTCCCATTATTGAGCCCAAGGATCGCGAAGAGTTGTAAAAAAAATTTTGGTACACTGAGTCGTCTAACCGCTTAAACCGTAGCGGGATCTCCCTTTCATCAGTTGGGATCGAGTCGGGTGTCGCCCCAATCAAGGTAGACAATGTGATTTACCTTGAACCTCCAACTTCTCTGAACTCATAGAATTCAAGTTCCGTTTCATTAGTGATAACCTGTGCTTTCTGAGATGTACCTTCAGTTCTCGTTTGTTACCGATGATAACTTGACCGACGAAATCAATTTAACTTTATAACTCTTCTCCACGTGGAAAAAGGCAACGTACTAATTGACACCTATTTTAATTGTTTTTAAATATTTTTGTGTGTATTAAAAGGTTAATTATTTACTTTATGATTTTGTTAGAAAGAGACAAATCAACAGTTGAAAGGTGAAAAGTAAAATATGTTATTTCCTATGTTGAACAATAATTATTATTTTCATGCAGATATGATCAATGTTATCATTGGTAGGAATGCTTCCGATTTTCGTTTAAAAAAAGTCCCTACAAACTTAAAAAAAAATTTTCAAGAAATTTCCTTTGAATAAAATAGAAAAACCAGTCCACAAACTTCTTGAGTACGAGGGTTTTCGGGTTTTTCTTTCCACCCTATACAAACACAATTGTGGATAATTCTAAAACAAGAAAATCGTAACCTCGTTAGCTCAGAAAACCGCCAGCATCATTGAATATCCACGTAATTTCCCAGACATTCAACATTTGAAAGAGTTTCCAATTGTACGAGTTATTGAACTTGTACAGATCAAGACTGATAGGGGCTCTTCGTTAAATCCTTTCCCCCACAAATTGACAGGTCAATTTAGACGGTTGGTTATTCACTATTCCAAACGCATTTTCCGATGAGTATTTTTGGACACGTCAGTGTTATTGACGGATGATTAAAATAGTGGCTTGATGGTAGAATGGGTACCTTCAGTTGTAATGAACTCATTTGGCAAATCATATATATTTAGACGCCCGTATATGCCCGTTTGGGGTTCGTTAGGTAGTTCCTTGTTGTTCGGCTAAATCGATTCACATCAGAAGAGGAGAAGTCGGGAAATAACGATATGGAAATAGTATCGTCTACGACTGCCAACCAAAAATATAATGAAGAAGATGGGCTTTGAAGAGGCTCGATTTTCTTAAAATTTCCCCTCAACGGAAGGGGCACGCCGTAAGAAAAATAAATAAATAAAACAAATTGTAATGATTAGGAAGCCCAGAATATCCAACAATAACCCTATGGATAAGGGAAGATATGGGTGGGTGGTAGGGATGAAGAGAAGTACGCCGATAAAACGACAACCAGTTCAGGTATGAGCCGACCAAGACGGGTGGTGATACCACGGAGTACACCTGGCGAGATGCCCAACTCAAGAATCTCCGCGTTCCCCGCTCCACACACCGCGTAAATCCGTAAATCATGTCTATCATATTATCTTATCTCAGCCCTCCAGGTCTGCTCCATGTCCAAGCAGCCATTGATAACCTAGACATCCAGCATAATGCAAGGCCCAGACATTGTCTGACCTGTCAGGCTTGACGGCAACGATGTCGGGCTTCTTGCCTTGTCACTCGGTATCGATAATCATATCTCCCAGATCAACATCCCAGATGACAAAGCCCCCGCTATACGCTGGGCAACCTTATCGAGACGAAAAGTGCGGCCACCAAGAGTTCATGGACACGATAAGTTGCTCGGTGGCACCAATAATATTGGAACATACTATGTTCCCACATCGATTGTCTGTGATAAAACAAAAGCTCAACAAGTTATTAAACCGATCTGACCATTTCCATGTCATTTCAAGTGCTCCCAAAGAGTATACGATTTCATGACTCTAGAGCAGCGGTTCCCAACTAAATTTTTCCAAGGACCCCTTCTTCAAGGTACTACAATGACGAGGACCCCCACTATCTAAAGTTACCTAAAAAGAACCAAAATATGTGAAAAAATAAATCAAACTAATGCTATAAAACTTAGAATTTATTCGTGAAAATACAAAGTATTTACAAGGTTCAAGAGACGCCGATGAGTTGGGTTCAAGAGATACTAGCAAGTTCGGTTCGAGAGTCACTGACTTATTAACTTTAACATCGAAAGCATTTTCTAGTTCTTCGTCTGTATGCCTCGGCCGTTTTAACGATCCACATTTTAACCAACGGTCCATAACGTACCTACGCGTAATTATCTTTCCGTGAAAAACAAAGCTTTTCAATCACTAAAATGTTGCACAAAATCACACATGTAAACAACTCGGTCAGGGACCGCACTAGCACTAGCAAACTGCACTAGCACTAGCAATAAATAACTAACAATATAGCAATAACTTACATCTCTGAAATACATAAAGCCAAACTAGAGTGTGCTAGCGTTAGTTGTCATATGAAGCCAGACGTAGAAGTCAACGTTCAGAAGCTGCAAATATATATTTAATTTGTATATCCTAAGGACCCCTCAGCCATACCTCGCGGACCCCCGGGGGTCCGCGGACCACCAGTTGGGAACCGATGCTCTAGAGTGATTCAAGTACAGAAATTATAGCCTAATCGCTCCATCAGTTGAACTGACGTCCTCATAATCACATTTATACAATGATTTGAGCAAGATTGAGAAACTGATTGCCAGACAAACATACATAAAAATCATTTTTTGGTGAACAAGCTGAATATTCTCTACTCTATCCATAAACCTTATTCAAATTTGTAATTGATATTACATCTTTCCACGCAGATGTTCGTTGTTCGTGCCGAGAAAAAAATTATGAACCAGCGAAGGGTCACACATTTTTTAAAGTTTCCCGGCTCAGCCGCTTCCAAAAGAGTTTCTTGTTGTAGTAAGCTGTTTCGTGATTAGCAAATCTCAAAGACGAGAAGCTCTCTCCCGAATACATTTACATGAATAATTTTGCATAAAAACTAATAAGCCAGTCACTTGCGTAAGGAGGAAGTTTGCAAAAAGCTCCAACTTCTGAATCTGCTTTGATTTTGCAGTCTCTTCTTTTTTTCCTCGATCTCAATATCTTGGTCTTGGAGTCTCGTAATAATTGATGCATCACTCAACTTTGTGAAAACATTCGTACATCTGAAACAATCCTTGCGGCTATAATTATATTACGTGAGCTATTTGGAATTGACTGCAGTTGTTCTTTCGAATTTCATGAAACAAATTGAGGGATTACAAATCAGAAAAAAGTTGCTCAAATCGTAACTAGTTATTTCCCACAATCTGTTGAAGGCTTTGTTGGACATTTTGGTAGATCTGCTAAAGGTAGGGGAAAGACGTGTACCTTGGGCAGATTTTCTTCATTGCTAAATTTGGGGTAGTTCACGTCGTTTTTTTTGGAGCTTTTTCAAGGTATATATATATCAATGCTCTATCTCGTTGGCTTTCAGAATACCTCTGAAAATTAAAAAAATCTCCCATGGTTGATGCATTAAAATTGATTTTGTAAAAAGTGGATTTTTGCCCAAGGTAAAATCTTGGATTGTACCTTGAGCAACATTAATTGTACCTTGGGCACCCATTTTTAGTGTTTCAAACAAATAAAGAAATGGGTGAAAAAACACGATAGGTAAGTACTCTAACTCTCTGGAAACATATCATTTATAAAAGTATAATTTTTCATCAAACATCTTTTAAAAGTAGGGTTGCAGTAACTTATTCACGAGCCCAAATAAGACGTAAAACAAACTTTCTCCTTGGGAAATATGTTTTGAAAATACAAAAGTATAAAAATAACGACTTCACACTATTAATAATTTCAGATCGCGAACACTTGGTATAGTTACCAAGGAGTTTAGCGAAGATTACAAAAAATCATAAAATTAATAAAGGTCGAACCCCGCAAAAGAAACATTGAAATGTATCCCTCCTCATCGGTTGAAAATAGGCTGAGGCAAAAATTTTATGATTTCCCGGACCCTCACTCGGAAAACATGTCAATATGGAAAGGTTTCCTTTTTCTCCTCAACAATTTCACTGTCACTTGGTCACTGTCGGCTTCTAGAACTGGACAGACGTAAAATTTGGCAAGGTTCTGTGTAGAAAAAGAGACCAAAACCCTTTTGTTAAAATTGCCCACCACGTTGGTGAAATCCTACTTTCCTCTAATCCATTCCTCGGTTGTCTCTCCTGCCATTTCCCTTCCTAGATAGTCCAAATTTTCATCATCCTCTCCGCCAGAACTCTACATATCCAAATTCCCCACAGCCAAAATTCAGCTTCTTGGTAAGCTTGACTTTTTCACTCATACTCAGCAGACGTTTTCTTAAGTGAAATCTGTTACCAGAATGTACAGGTAATCGAGTGGTTTGTACCTTGAGCAACCCCTACTTGTTGCCCAAGGTACACGTTCTTCAGCTGCTCTAGGTACACAGAAAGGACTTGGAGTACATTTTGACCTCTCAATTCAAACCATGAAAACCAAACACAAAAATCGATAGATCTCGTTGAAGCCCACACCCCACAGCTTCTGAATCCACCAAAAATATCATTTATAAACACTTACCAGGTCGCTGGGAAACCTCGAAGCACAGAGGTTAGTTATCCAAAATGTGAGGGCAAAACTAACTGGACGGCGTACATCCTCTACAACCGACGCAAAGCGCTCCACTGTTCGAGAGCAGTCTTGCCATCATGAAAGCAATATTTTGGCACGATCTTTCAATATTTCTCTCATCAAGGGTCTGAGTAATGAAAAGTTGCTCAAGGTTCATGCTGCCCAAGGTACACGTCCTTCCCCTACTGTTGCAGGTAGAGCACGTAGGTGAAGGGTCTCTTTCGTCGTTCGTAGTTTGCGTCAGGTGTCGGTGGGTTAGTCGGGATGTGCCCAGTGCGTAACTTTGTCAAAACCAGTTCTTTGTGAGGAGAGTAGACGACTTTTCCATCATCAAGTTTCCTTGATCGGAAGGAGGAAACCTACGGTTCCACGTCTCCCATCTCCCAAAGCTTCACGTTATTATTTTTAATAATAATAATAAACCTTTGGATACGTAAAAACATCAACCCCCCTCAAAATTTTATGGTTTTGTGTACGTTTCAAAGTTAAATCTCAATACAGAGAAAGATATTTCGAGAAAATTTCGCGTAGTACAGTCTGTATCAGTAGTTGTCGATCCGGCGCATTAAATAAGGAAAGTTGATACAGCAATCCATTGAAATGAGTATTTCTTTCGGTCAGTAGAATTTTAAGTAGCCTACTATAGGTAACCAGAGTGCATCCAATAACCTTACTTCCAAAAAATCAGCTGAATAGGCTTTGTAGATGGATTGGTTTTCATTTTTAATGCATATATAGGTACAGTCAGATTATTTGTACCCATTTAGTTTTTATTTGTTTGGATTATTTGTATCCATTTATCTTGCACTTACGTGAATAACTCCAGAAATAGTTTTCTCATAGGAATTTTACAATAGAAAACAGGTTTCAAATACTTCTACATCTTATTAACCCTCCTCCGACACTCTTCGAGTTCTTGGCACATAAGACCCCCCTGGGTCTTATGCGACCCATAGTACTAAAAATTAAATTATCGTTTAACAACTGATTATTTCGGGTTGAAATGAATATTATTGAGTCTTCAAAGTAATAAATATTTATTTTAAATGAACTAAATCATAATATCAACAATAACAGTCTTCTCATTATGAAACTTTGAATGAACAAACACCAATAAAAAATGTACTCGTGTAAGAATACTTAGTGACTAGAAAAAATAACTTCAATGCTTACAATATGAACAAACAACATCAGCTTTGAGCTACATACATATTTCAAGAAGAAGAACATAATGTTGCCATGGAAATACGAACTATCCATTTTTGTTTCCCTGCCTATTCTTCTGTACAAAAAAAAAAGTTGTGCAAAAATGCATATCAGTCTAATGATGCCAATACAAAACGTTCAGTCATGTACACTACAGAACAAAACACAAGAACGTTGAGAAACTACCGAACATACTCGAGAAAATGGTGAAAAATGTTGTAACGAATGAAACACTCCTGGGTCATGTATGACTCACTCTACAACTTTTTCACAAAAACATGTGTAAAGGTTAGTGTACGTGCTGGGACTTACCTACTTTCCTTGGCAGTTCAAGGACAACTGACTGGTAGAGTAACTTGGCCCCTCCCAACGCTAGAACTAGCAGCGGAGCGCGCATGCGCAAAAGTGTCGGCTCTGGGTCGTTCACGACCCGGTGAGTGGAGGAGGGTTAATTACCTTGCAAACCTTTCACATTTTTAACATGTTTAATGTTTTAGGGCTGGGGGTCATTCTGTGAATTCCGACACGCAAATCTGCAACGCTTTTTTTTCTTAGTTACCACGGACCGATTTCTTAGTTACCACGTTATATCGGCTCCATTTGGGGTCTAGTTGTACCAAGATGGTCACTGATCAGCTGAGTGAGCTCCAAGGCCATTTTCTCTCCTGTTGAACGCAGGAAGCTGAAATTTGAGAAGCAGGGTCAATGGAGAATGCTGAAGGCGCCTGAGTGGTCACTGATCAGCTGAGTGATCGGCAATCTAATTTCTCCCTTGCGAGGGAAAAACATTAAACATGATTTAATGTTTTTCCCTCGCAAGGGAGAAATTAGATTGCCGATCACTCAGCTGATCAGTGACCACTCAGGCGCCTTCAGCATTCTCCATTGACCCTGCTTCTCAAATTTCAGCTTCCTGCGTTCAACAGGAGAGAAAATGGCCTTGGAGCTCACTCAGCTGATCAGTGACCATCTTGGTACAACTAGACCCCAAATGGAGCCGATATAACGTGGTAACTAAGAAATTCTTCAAAAATTAGAAAACTTGTGCCATCACGTGGGAAAATAATTCACCAAAAATATCATCTGATGAAATTGAACTAAAAAATTTCAATACGAGTATTAAATATTGGTGCCAAATTACCTGTTCAGAATCGAAATTATCGCTTTCGCGACAGCTTCAACTTACTCTTTCCCCCGACGAACGATAAAAACTGTTTTTTTATTATGGTATTACGTTTGACTCAGTCTAGATGTTACAACCACCAATAAACACTCTTCCGATGAGATGAATTCTTTGTGGAAATAAACAACGTAAAAACTTTCAACATAACGATCGTAAATATTCCAATCCACCAGCATCACTTCCTACTGTGATTTCCTCGATAAATTCAATAGAAAGGGTTCAGGAAGCCCATAAGTCCACCGGGCTATCGGCTTTTATCTACAAGCGTTTATTAAAGGATTACAACGAAAGCAGATCCGCGAGTAAAAGAACCGAGATTTATCTGCCCCAGACGAAATAATCATCGGCCCCTCTGCTGAAGTGCGGTTCGAGGATTACCAATTTTTTACGAGGCGTTTGTCGATACGGCTGCCCCGTCGGTATCGCCTCATCGAGAAGATTCGTTTTTCGGTACTCCAGAACTCACAGTTGCTTTTGTCGGCTTTTATAACCTCAAGTGAACATTTTGTGCTTTCCAAATATCACTCAATTGAGTCAGAATGATAACACAAGGAGTGACATGAACAAAACTACTTTTACTTAGCACATGCCCCGTTCAAGCCCGGCATTCTAATGTTTAGATTCCTCACTACCGAAGGTAGGTACAGCACTGTACCTATTAGTGCAGCAACCATAAACATCATCACCAACAAAAATAAATTCAGCTGAAATGTGCCTGATCAAAGAGCTGAGTTCATATGAGATTCACACTCCTGTTTCTGATTCATCATTCGTTCAACCTACGGTTGGTCACTGAGTGCCGCCTCATAGGAAAACGCTGCAAATTATTACACAACGGTTTACTATTTTTCTATATAATCACTTGTCTGCAAAGCCACCAACCATCCAACATGAAGAAAAACATCGATCGCATTTCGGTCAGCTAAAATTTGAACGGAGATTAGGCCTCTTTTGCGATTCACACTCGTGTTTCTGATTTATCGTACGTCCAACCTTTAAATTCTCGTAGGGAGCGAACGAGAAATTTACAAATTCTCGTAGGGGTTTGTCCTACAGAGCTCCGCGTGGTCTCTAAAAATTCTATACTATCTTAAATAAATGGAAAAACAACAATACCTTTATATCAAAATGTTTTGAGTTAGGGCGTTTTCAAAATTTCAAAATTTATTTTTCAACCTTTAGAAGTGACTTACATCAACCAAAATCTTCGGGGCACAACTAGACCCCAAATGGAGCCTACATACCAAATTTCATCAAAATCTGTCAATGCTAAGTGGGGAAAGTGCCGCGGACGGCGGACGGACGGCCAAAGTTTTATTTGATTTTGGATTCTACGTACCTTGTAACGTAAACCAAAAAATTTTGAGGGAGTGTTAAACAATTTTTTTCTTGGTCGATTCCAAAGGTTCATTATTGAAAATAATAAACCAAAAGTGCAATGATCTTGAGAGATGTGCTCCGTAGACCCCCTCCACCCATTGTAACCTCTAACCCAATCCTTCCATCCAGACCCTTGAACTCACTCAACCCTTGAGATTACTTATTGTTCGGCACTTGACGGTTTAAGTGCAAAAATATGGTCTGGGCGGCACTCTAGGCGCCAATCTGCCTGCCATGTCCCGCCAGTCGACGGGTTGATTCGGGAACATTATCATAATAAATGGTCGTTCGAATGGGTCGAAGTTTTTTGAAATCATACCTATTCATCACAATTGTGTGAGACGATTTTCAAATTCAAATATTTCCCTATACCCATATTGAAAACTAGTACCTACTGACATAAATTTCTTTCGATTTGTCACGAATTAGAATACCTAGATTGGAAGATATCGGAAAATGCCATAATGAGCGAGTAAAACCACAATATGAGTAGTAACTAACCAGTAAAAAAGGATTTCCGATTTCTAATCTAGAAAAAAGTTCAAATATTGAGATAATTCAAAGTTTTAGAGTTTATTTTGAAGAAATGGAGTGCTTGTAGTAATTAATGTATCTTTGAATCCTTGAAAAGAGTAAACAAGTACTTGGAATGCATTACTCAAATTTCGAAAAGAATTGAGGGAATGGCGAAAAAGGCATGCGGCACTGAGTACGCCAATCTGTCCTTGGTGAAGAAGGTCAGAAAAAAAAGGTAAAAGGTAAAGGTATTTGTCCGTTGTTGTTCGAGTTGATCGACTGTGTGGTTTCATTCGTTTTTAAACTGGCAGTGAAGGAAATTCAAATTAATTTTTCGAAGAAGAAGAAACTCGGATCATAAAACTCCCCTATTCAACCATAGTCGTTCTGCCGTTCTATTTTAATCTTTTATCTTCAAATTCTCGAGTACTAAAGAATTACAACCAAAGAGAGAAGAAAATAAGTAAATTCCAGGAAAACGAACGAACGAATTAGACGTTAGATAATTATTTAGGAGGGCACACTTTTAATTATTCTTTCCCGCCGGAGATTTACCTTTTTTCGGTTTATCATTTTTCAGAGTTCATCCCTAGTTTCTCCGTTTCATCTTTTTTTTTTCTTTCTTTTTTTAAGTTAAATGGTAATGAAAAAAGGCGCCTTTTAAATTTGTATGAAATTAATATTCACCTTGAATACTTTGAACATTTCACTCGGGAGAAAAATAGTTATGCATATTTTATCATAATTCAACCTTATTGGTTTCGTAGGTGAGGGTTGAAAACGTTCAACAGGACGTTCCTCGTGTTATGATCTGTAGCAAGATGAAAAAGTGATTTCATATAAACAACGTGTGATAAATATAAATATATTGATCTAAAAAAAAGTATTCCAAAATGTGTGAGCATAAATTACAAACACAATCACCTTTTTGGGTGATTATACTAAAAAGGGCGAATTCCGGGCTGAAAAGATTTGGTGTCTTTGGGAACTTATTGAGCGTTTTTCGACGGCTAAGTGTTTTTTTTTTTGTGCCTTGAAAGAATGAAATCTATTTACGATTATTACAGTTTACTCACCCAGAGGGGGTACACAGCCGTTATTAAAAATCAGTGTTTCAGGGGAATGACGAATTTGAGAAAATGGTTTCAAAATCATATACTCATTAAATATAATATAAAACTTTTACCATCAAATTCCATCATCCATTTCGAAAAAGTATAATTCCTCTCTCGTTCTCTTTTTGGAGTCATTGAGCCTGTAATTGTGGGCCAAATGGCTTCGGTGATCTTACGGGAACCGGCTCATTAACCCTCACGTAGACACGTCTTGCCTGGATCAGGACACATCGGTGTGGGATACCGCTACTTTGGGAAAACTTGTTTTTGTCACCTAGTTTTCATTTATTCGCAGTTTTTAAGAAGATTTTTCACTTTTAATGATGTAAAAGGGTGCATGAGGAATACAAATTAGCAGTATCCAACAATTTCGTATATATTTTCAAACCTTTAAATGGCAACAGCGTTGCTACATTATCAAAGAATAAAAAACATCGTGTAGGCTTTTCTCGTAATTATTTGGTACCTATCTATACATTTACATTGAAAATCACAGTTTTCTATTTCATATTTTCTTTTTTTCAAAAAGTAGGTCATACATTACTAATTACGCTAAGACATTGGCGAAATTAGGATCTTCCCTTTGGAAGACAGCTGATGACGTCCGCGACGCCAGGAACGGCAGTCGGACGAAAATCCCACCTGAAATGATTGTTTACTTATTTTACTTACTTAGACTGGTAGTACCAGAAAACCAATCTGCTCCAAAAATTCACAAAAATTGGAACTTAAGCCAACCTATCCATCAAAACCATTTATTAGTTGTCAATAGTTCAAAACTCAGCCAAAAACAATGTTACCATACACTTAGCAGTCTAAAAATAATATCTAATTTTGCAGTATTGAACATGTCGGTGATACCCCATAAAATTATATGGATCTGAACACATCGGAATCTGATACCCCCTCAAATTGACACTATCTGAACACACGGGTATTGCATACCGACAAGGTTTTGGGAAAACGAGACTTACTCGGAAATGGAGCGTCCCTCGAAGTGGCACGTGGTCTCCTACTGCTAAAGGTCTCCTACTGCTAAAAGCAGCGAAATAGAAACTATAGCGGTATGTGATACCGATGTGTCGCCATGCGGGTTAAACCAGCTAACGGCCGTTAAACTGAACTGAATGTAATTACACTCAAAGACGAGGGATTTGGAGCCTAATTTTAGATACTAATCTTCTTTAGCTTTTGGGATATTAGAAACTGAGAAATTGTAATTTCAAGGAATTTAGGTGGTAGGCATGCTTACAAGCTACAAAACGCAAAAGGAACTATCTGGACTAACCCGCTTGCCTCCTGAATATTTTGCTAAACTGCTATAATTACCGTAATAACGGGTTTGCCTCAATCAGACAGAACAATAGATATGCAAGAACAAAATTTGTTTGAAAGATATGAAACGCAACATGGGAGTTAACGAGTGAATGATTTTTATCCTCTGGAAAAAACGGGCTTTCTATTACCAAATCAAATCAAATTAAATCAATGAATTGATGAATCAAATTAATTTCCTCCAATTGTTCAAACTACATACAAAATGTACAAATGTGTTCGATATAGTCTGCTTTTGTACATCTGAAATGTATCGTATGTGTACGAGAATTATCGCACGCCAGGCAATACTAGGTAGAAGAGGAGGGAGGCTCTGGGTGGGGGGGGGGTCTGGATATGGAGGAGGGAGGCTCGATTAGCCAAATGGAAGGCGTCTCCCGGAGCAAAAACGCCGGTTAATCTCGGAATTTAGGAAGCTACACGAGGAAATGGATCTGTCATAACAAACGAGCATATTTTCATGAAAGTCCGTTTCCGGCTGTTTTTGCTGCCTCGCGAGAGGTCCCTTCGCCCGCCTCAAAATTGACGCTATTCTCCACGTGCGCTTCACGTGGCTCTTCTTCACGTGAGTTCCGACTCTGTTTTCATAGGGTCGTTTCTTCGTTTGAAACTCCCCGAATTCGTACGTACAAAAACGATTCTTCTTCCGGCGGATAACTACGAGCGAAGGTCGTCGAGCTGACTGTACCCAGGACAGAGACAAATAGACATTTACAGTGGAAGGAAACGTCATTCCGTATCTGGCTGCTAGGGCGAGCTATGATTTCACCTCGGTTGTATATATCGTATTTAATACATAGTAATGTAACTCGGTATTACAACATTTCGAGGTTGTAAATTTATATTTACCTCGTGCAACAACATAGGTAATATATTAAAAAATCGCAATTACCCACGGATTCGCAATGTTCACGAATTCGCAATGTTCACGAATTCGATTTTTTAATGCATTTTTAATTAACTTGAAAATAATACGTTAAAAAATGGGATTCAACTCAATATCGAAATATCATGCACTATTCGTATTCTCTTCTAGTCGTACTCTCCCCACCTGAATTATTCGAATTTTTCAAGATTTGTCCCAACACAGCTCAGTGGTTGGTTGAACAGGACAGATTGCTTTCCTACCTTCTTGACGAATAAAGAACGACAACCGAACACCTCAATATTTGAATTTGATACTGATGCGACAATTATTTGAAAACGGAAAGATGCGACACTATCAAATGCAATCACATTTACGTAATTGTGGTAATTGTCGTGAAACATCGGTTGAAACCATCGGTGGTGGAAACATCGGTTCAAAACCATCGCTGGTGGAAACATCGAGTATCGTATGCAAAACATCGATAGTTCGATAGTATCGACCATCGATACTCTTCTCTACTTTCAAATCTATCATATTACTAGACCGCTTGAAGAAAACGCATGCTGCTGCGGGAGGGGTGGGCATCAGAAGGCGCCAATTCCCAGTTATGAAGGTTTGCCCAAACACAAATGCTCAGTTTGAGCCCACACGGTTGCTTTAATTAATTTACAAGATTGTTCATATTTAATATAAAACTCTCACAATGATCAGTAAACATAAAATATTCTCACCCAGAAACCATTCACTGTTGATTTGTGTCAGACCTTCATCAACAGGTTCTTCATCACACTCATTCCATAATTTCATATGAAGCACACCTAAATATTGTATAATTTCAGGAAATCAAAAAATAGTTTGATAATACATTCCCGCAGATCTTTTTCCCCTCTAAGAGGGATTTTTGTGCCAAATTTTGTAAATGGTCGTCCTAATTTAACAACAACTTATTATTTCACTGGTTGATATGAAGTGACAATCGAATGTGTCAAAGCTATCGTCCTTGCGTCCAAGCAAGTTTGAACATATCCGCATAGTGTATCATGCTTTTTCGAAGTATATAAATAATAACGTTATGCGTCATTCATGTCAAAATTATATTGTTATTTGTATTTTGTGCAATTTCTTCACCTTCTTACCTCGTCCAAATTTTATATCTACTTGAATTGTTCTCACAACTAGGTAGGTATAAAACCCGCTGTCATTTCAGGCGGATTTGGAATTATAGGTCTGAGAAATAGTTGGATGGGTAATTTTGAGCGATATTTTCATCCGGTTTCGATGCAATTTGCAATTATTGTGTGTAATAGGTCCCCTTGAACTTGTAATTGCGCATGGGCGTACGTGAAATCCGTGTTTTACCTTTATTATGGGGTCGGGTTGTCTCTCAGTAATATTTGTGCGTATCAATGGATTACCTATAGTACCATTGACCGTTAACCTATAGTATTAACGTTTCGTATCAACCAAACCCCTATCTTCTCGGAGGCATGATAAAATTGGTCGATACAGCATAATTACTGTAGTTATATGTGAAGAAGGAAGCAGTAAGACCCAGTTCTCATTCGTCATTTATTTTAATAAGGCGAGCTTTTTCAGGGCAAACTGTGGCCCTTTTTTCAAGCCTATATTCAAAGAACTGCAGGAATATAGGCTAAAAGAGGGACCACAGTTTGCCCTGAAAGCAATGAATGACTAATGAGAACTAGAGGTGTGTCGGTCAGGAGTGAACGTACCTATTGAGAAGACCTTATCTTCAAAATGACCTTGTCAGAACTGAACGGGTTATCAAACTGAACACGGTCATTCGTTCATCAACCCACCAATCGAGTTTTCCGGTTAAATTACGAGAACAACGGCAGAAGGCCAACAAAATAATTTAATTGCCCGCAATATGGATATATAATGTATATTTATATACATGCATGTTTGTACATGGATCATTAATGTGTGAAAATGACAAGGAAGTATCAACAGAAAGAAGTAGATGGAAGTGGTTTTCTAAGCAAAACCTTCCATCATCCAAGGGAAGAATTACGTTCGAATGAACTGAGGACTAAAAATACAAAACACACTCAAAGACTGATTCATACGATTCGAATTGATCTTTCATTTGTTTTTGTCTTTTAGCTCATTCGATTCATTCAAATCGCCTACTCGTTGTAACCTATTCCGACTCAGCGTTTTTTCGAGTCACGACCTGGATCCCAACGTTTCGACTCGTTCGGTTTACAGACTCGCTCGTTTTTGTGACCGGTTGGTTGTCTTGTGTGTGAACGTGATGAACGGGTGAACGGATTCGAAAGACCTGGTCTCTGTAATGAGTGACCGTTTGGGATTCGAATCCGCCAAATGACCTTGTCTTACACACCTCTAATGAGAACTGATTCTTACTGCTTTCTTCTCTACATACAACTACAGCAGGAGTACATAGCATAATATTACTGTTAGGCGTATGTTGTAACCCTAGCTGAGGAAGGACTAGTACACGAGTTCAGGGAACACTTATATTGAATGATATATGACAAGTAGTAAGTAGAATGTAGAGAACATCGAATAATGAACAGAAAGTAGAACGATCTCAAAATCCGGCTACTTGGATACAACTGGCATCATGACAACGAGGTGATGACAATATAGAGTTACTACAATCTCCCACATTGAATGAATGCTACCATCAGCATCAGATGTAGTCCTGGAGGTATCTTGGAGGACGCCGAAGTTGGAATCCAGGTGTCGGTGATGTTTCATGATGGCCCGCTTGATCGTAGATGGGTGCAGTTGGGACCTCTGTTGAAGATAGAGGCGGCATGTTATTTTCCTGGTGGGAAGTTGAGGGGGCCATGGTTCTAACGGGATTTTCAAGACGAATGCCTACATCTGAGGGTACAACAGCTTGCTGAGGAGCTTCGGAGTGTAGCAATTGGTCAATGTGTCGTTTTATTGAATGTCCGTCGTCCAGCTTCACAGTGTAGTGCAGTTGACCCAATCTTGCTGTTCTTGAAATAGGGGCAATTTGAGGCAAATTCACTACCTACAATCAAAACTGAGGTGAGCAAGCATGATAAATGAACTATAGTGACAATTTAATTTCTATTGGACTTTTCTTTACCTTGTGATGGAGAATAGTTGAGATGGAAGGATGCCTCCTCAATGTAGTGGATAACAATGGAGAATGTCCTTTTGCTTCCTCACTACCGAAGGTAGGGAAGCTTTGTATTCGTGAAAGAAGTGAAAAAAAATGTCCTCCAAAATCAAAATTTCCACTTGCTTTTTGCTTTTTGAGCTTCCCGAACAATTTTGGTTCCGTGTCTGTCTGTCTGTCGGTCTGTCGGTCTGTCTGTGGTCAATCCTTGTCCCGGGCAAAACTATACTAACCTGTGGTCCGATTTTGATGAAATTTTCAGGGATTGTGCGGGTTAGGTCCTAGACGGTCCCCTATCAATTTCAGCACCTTCGGACCAATAGGAGCGAGTGCGCATGCGCAAACGTGAATTTCCTGGAACCTCGGTTTCTCGGTTTCTAATGAACCGATTTTGCTCAAATTTCGAGGTTAGTTAGGGACTAACTTCTAAGAGACACCCTATAAGTTTCAATCAAATTGGTCAAGCAATAGCCGCTGCGCATGCGCGAACTTTAAATTTATTGTTACAACCAAAACTCCGCAACTATTCAACCAATTTCGATGAAATTTTCAGGGATTGTGTGGGTTAGGTCCTAGACGGTGGACCGCTAAATAAAATTCTACGTTGAAAATACAAATATCATACTACTCGTGCCCACACTTACTTCCAGGTTCCCGTGTAAATTGCTTCTTTTATTGTGTGATCAAATGTTGTGGTCTGCAGGTCAATTAATGTTGAAACCAAATTAACCCCTCATCACAGTCTCTTTTGCATCTTTCTTTCTGTCATCGAGTTAGTGGTCCACAGGTCAGTTTTGAGATGAAAATTGGCACTTCGCGTTTTTTGAATGCGCCGAACTAGGATTTTACAATGCGAATTTACACTCCATTGATTTGCATATCCATGTATTTTTTTCATATCCATTTGCACGTCCATGATCAGCATACCACAACTATTTACAACACTATTATAAACATTAATACCTGCAACCCTATCCCGCATATTATTGCCAATATTTTGGTATTCAATAACTCTTTGAATCATAATTTTTTCGCCAACTGATTCTATACGTCCATGTTACAATGAGTGAGGAAGCTATACTGCCCACCCAACTTGGCAGACGTTTTTTCACTGTACTGTTCACTGGATTGGACAAACACTGCATTGACTCTGGATTTGTTACAAGTGGCCACTGATTTTATTAATGATGAATAGTATGAAAGGAAAGACTAGGTTGATGGTTAAGCTCTCACTGAAGACTGAAGACTGGTAGATTCCTGGCAGCTTGAGAGAGAAGAATGTGTCCTTGAGTGGCCGAAAGTTCACCACTTTGCCCCTGAATGTGAGAGATTACAATCATGCTTGCTCATTATCTACCTAAAGCTGGGTTTTTTAGATTCCAATGAAGCAGGTTCCAATGTTTTAGGTTCCAATGAAGCACCTTAACACCTTTGTAGTTGGGTGTTAGCTCATAATTAATAGTAGTTATTACTTAGTTGTAGCAATAATTAGTAGTAGTAATTTATAAGTGAATTAGTTATAGTTTTTAGTTATAAGTTAAGGTTATTAAGTTAAGTTAAGGTTATAAAGTTATAAGTAACTAGGTAGGTTTATAGTTATTTAGGTTAAATAAATATTTTATAAGTTAATTGTAATAAATATTACAAAACACTTGCTGTGATCGTCCCGAACTTCCACACTTCTCTGTTATCGAGGTACATCCTTGACTGAACCCTTTCTCCCACACTATAATGACGATTGTCTCCTTTGTTGCTGGCCATTGGGGGTTGATGCAACTCCTTTAGGTTTCAAGTTTTGTTCGAATCTGGCGTCCCAAGTATAATTCTGTGCTAAGATGGCAAAATGTGATGTGTCACCTACTCTAAATTTTTCAGGGCAACAATTTTACAGCTTACCGACCCCTCAAAGATCGGGAAATGCTCTCAAATTATTGTTTTTTCTACAGTTGCTTAAAGTGACTAGTCGTTATAGTAGTCATGCGGTTTTCGATATAAAATCTATTACCATTCGAACGAATTTTCCACATTTTCGAAAATCACTCCTGACATATATGTTTTTGCCACCTTCCAAATTACTCGAGTTTACCATTTTTGCCGTTGACGTCTATCACTCATTCCTCAAATGAGCAGTTTCCAAACCTTCAGACTTTCAAGACTTCTGCGTAAATTGAATAATTTTGATAAAATCGAGTAGGTAGGTACTCAATAAAATAATATAGGAAATGAACATACCAAAACATTCTTTATTATCAATTCAATTTTTTATTTACAATAAAATTATATGATATTTGAATTTTGTAAAAGATAAGCAAATATCGGCGGTATTGATTGATAAGATTGAGTTTTAATACTCTTGGCTGTCCGACCCATCGGAAAACTCGTCAAAATCTGGCGCTTCCCCTGAGGTTGGTAGGGCTTCATAGAAGTTGTAGTAATCGGTGTCTATCAGTGACAGGATTGATACTTACCTACTATTCAAATAAATTGAATTTATTCAAACCTTCCAAAGCTAACACTAATTATATTTACATTTTCACGTTCTACCTCCTCTGATAGGCCTACCACTTCAAATAATTGGCGTTGAAATAATAGCACATGTCCATATGTCACGCTTTACCATCTTCAAGTAGCAGGGAAATTTTAAAATTGGGCGATGGCAATAAGAGACTATGGGCGTGTTACATTCTGCCGATTTGCTTATTCTTGACATATCACGTTTGGTCAATTCATTGTTCATACCACTTGGAAGTTTAGGCGCCAGATCGAGTAGAAATGTCTTGAATATGTATACTACAACATACTAGAGGAAGCAAAAATACCGATTTTAGAAAAAAAAGTGACATATCAAATATTGCCATCTTAGCACAGAATTCCGCTGGTGTGGAATCGCAGTGTAGCGGGGTTGCTCTGTATCTAAAAATGATCTCTCTGATTTTCGATGGTAGAGACCCTGATTCAGGTTTCATCGCCTCGAGCTTAGATTTCAGAAACTGGACGTATCTTCCAGCTTGTCCATTCGTTAACGGATGTCCTGGGGCTATGAGGCGGCGCGCTATACCGTGAGCTTCGCAAAACGATATGAATTCAGCACTCGTGAAGATACTAGCATTGTCCGAGACTATAATTTCTGGGAGTCCGTGAGTGCTAAAAATGTCAGTCAAGAAGTTAATTGTCGATAAGGAGGTTGGAGCCGACTTGGTCAGTCGAACTTCTGGCCATTTTGATTTTGCTTCGATCAATATGAAAATATAGTACCCTTCCTTAGGTCCAGCATAATCGATGTGAACTCGCTGACAATTGGAGTCAGGGTCATTCCAAGGGTGTATGGCCACTTTCGCTGGGTTGTTAGCTGTCTGGGCACATGATGAGCAGGACTTGACAAACAATTCTATATCTTTATCAATCCCTGCCCAATAGCAGTAGCGACGGGCCAGACTATTCATTTTCGAGGATTTTATACGGGTGTGATGTAGCTCCGATAAGACAACAGCCCTCAAGGATTGTGGAATCATCTCTCTCTGACCTCTAAAGATTACGCCGTCCTGAAGTGAGTACTGTTCGTCTTGTATTTCCCCATTCTGGAGTTTGTCGTAAAGATCGGCATATTCTGGATCCTGTTGAGTTGCTGATGCAATAGCTTTGACTGATATAGTGCCAGTAGATATCTGATTCACCGTTTGGAGAAGTACGACGTCGTCTTCGTTCAATTCTGACGATTTTGCAGGTAGAGGTGACCTCGAGGAGTAGTCAGCTATGGTGTTTACACCTTTTTTGTGCTGTAAGACATAATTGAATCCCACTGATGTATGTAATAATAATAATACATTTATTTACTGACAGGAATAAGAATACAGTTTACTTATGTATGAAGAATAACATTCAGAATTCTACTCCTGTCCACCAACATAATAAGTTCTTACGAACTTGTGGGTGTTGGTGGAGTCACTCTCAACCAAAAGCAGAACCACATAATAATTAAGAAAGCAGAACTAGGCTTGATAAAACCATTGAACATTCTTTGTAACTATAAGTCAGCGTTCATTCAATCACTGAATGACTCTCAACTAGGAACCATGGAGAAGCCAGCTTCATGTACGCCTGATGTATGAGCCGCTGCAGCTGACTTTCTGATTATGAGGAAATCTTCAATAAGGTAAGCGGGTACTTAATCTAAGCTATTTAATTGTATTCTAACAACTAGTTGGACTACATCTGTAAGTTTTCCTCCTCAAAAGTGATCATTTTGGCTCTAATTCGGTAAAATTAAAGCAAATCAATAAAAGAGATATCACCACGCGATTCAGCGTAGAAAAACCGTGCTAAGTGAAGTGCCACGCTTGAGGTTTAACTTCATCTCAATATTAGCACAATCCCTATGGCTTGTGCATCTTTGAGCGGGTTGCGCGTGTTCATTAAAAAAATTTCGAAGTAAAATGTACGTAAAATTAGACGTAGAATACGAATCAGCAATAAAAAAAATGCGGGTTCCCGTTTTAAAAAAGTCTGCCAAGTGGGTGTGGCACATAGTTTCCTCGTATCCATAACCCGACTGTATAGATGATCCGGTGCATAGTAGTTGATCTCAAAACATCAATCTCTAAGTACCTTCCACTACCATCATAGGGGACTCTACACGTCAACCGGCACAATCTCTCCATCAGTCCGGATATGATTATTTTCTTAAGAATTCATTTACATCCCAATCCGCACAATTCCAGAAAAATTCATCAAAATTGTTTGGAAAATGTAGAAGTTATTGCTGTTATAAGGAAATTCGCGTTCGCGCAAGCGCAGTGGCTACTATCTGTCCGGAGTTGGTGATTTTCATGAGGGATTATGTAAATCCTCATCTGTATGACCCCTGAAAATTTCATCGAAATCGGCTGGAAAATGTAAAAGTTATTGCTGTAACAAGGAAATATACTTTTGCGCGTGCGCAGTAGCTACTATCAGTATTATTGAAAAGAAAATTGAATCGAAATCGGAAAATTGTAGAAGTTATGGCTGTTGCTAGGATTTCATGACAGACACACAATCACACAGACAGACACGGAACCAAAATTGTACCGAAAGGTCTGAAACGTAAAACGCGAGTGAAAATTTTGATTTTGGAGAGCTTTTTTCTCAACCTTGAAAAGTGAAAACAAGGTTCCGCTACCTTGTTAGATCCGGAAGCAAAATTATGAAAAATAGCGTTAGTCCGATTTTTGATTTATTATTTTCAATAATGAACCTTTGGAATCGACCAAGAAAAAAATTTTTATAACACCCGCTCAAAATATGATGGTTTACGTTTCAAGGTACGTAGAATCCAAAAATCGAATAAAAATTTGGCCGTACGCGGCACTTTTGCCACTTAGCGTTGACCTATTTTGATGAAATTTGTTATGCAGCCTTCATTTGGGGTCTAGTTGTGCCCCGAAGATTTTGGTTGATTTAGGTCACTTCTAAGGGTTCAAAAATGAATTTTGAAATTATAAAACGCCCTAGCTCAAAAAATTTCGATATAAAAGTTTTTTTTTTTCCTTCAATTTAAGATTCTATAGAGTTTTAGAATTTTTTGAGACCACGCGGAGCTCTGTAGGACAAACCGTTCGCTCCCTACGAGAATTTAAGGGTTGGACGTACGATAAATCAGAAACACGAGTGTGAATCGCAAAAGAGGAAATCCAAAAAATCCTTTCAAATTTTAGCAGACCGAAATGCGATCGATGTTTTTCTTCATGTTGGATGGTTGATGGCTTTGCAGACGAGTGATCAATATAGAAAAAATAATAAACCATTGTGTAATAATTTGCAACGTTTTTCGTCCACAATTAGATAGAATAAGGGCGTATATACTGAGACAGCTTGTAGAAGAAATCTTTTCGAGACTGCTTTATGTGAACTGAAATACAAACATGTGAACTTTATGTGAGTTAATTTCGTAATCTGATAGATTGCTATTAAAATTTGGTCAGTAACTAAGAAAATACTACTGAGTAAAATAATTACTGAGTGGTAACGATCACGATAAATGTTCAAAACAATTCTACAAAAAACATCGAAACTCTGATTTCGTATAAACGCAATGAAAAGGTCCCTTCTGTATTGAAGGTGACATTTGAACGGAATGGTTAATCTCGACTCAAGAACGCCAATGTTCCTCGAAATCGGATCAACGTCTCGGAAAAAGGGTGCGAATTTCCCGTAGAAATTACGGCGAGATTCTGATGAACCTATTTGTGAGTCTCAATTTTCTAGACTAATTCGGAGCAAGGAAATGAGCTCTTGAATTGAGAATGCGATCGATTTCGGAGGAATTTCCCGACCGTTTACTGTATAATTGACAACTGGTTGACTGGTAACTTAATTACCGATGCTGGAAAAGCCTAGTTTACAGTGAAGAGAGTGGTTAAACGACACCTAGCCTCTCCTCGTCATTACGTATACGTCACTCCGGCTGAAATCTTGCTGGAAGTAATTTCAACTCGATACATTTTGTTTTCACGTGAAAAATTTTCTTCCACGTTCTCAACATTGAACTTTTAACTAAAAATCCTTCTACGAGGAGATCTTGAGATTCAGACATGTATGCGTAACCGAAAAGTGTTGATAATATAAATGATTACTTGTTTTGAGGTATAAAGGTTTACTTCGAAAATGAAGAATATAATTTTGGATATTTCAGTCTTGGATATCATTTTGATACAACGGATAATTTCATAAGATTATTCGTCATCTTGTTATTATTTTTATGATTAGTTATTTTGATTTTTTGGATATTTTGATAACGGTATCAAAATGTCCAATGTTTAGAAACATCCAAAGTATCAGAATGACCAATGTTCCGAAGTATTCAACCAAAATCGGTTGAGGTGTCTAAAACTCATGAAATTTTGCGTATAATCCAAATCTGCAATAAAAAACGCTGCAAATTATTACACAATGTTTCATTGTTTTTCTATATAGATCACTCGTCTGCAAAGAACACGGGTTTGTCATTGTTACCACTAACCAACTTGAAGAAAAACATCGATCGCATTTCGGTCAGCTATAACTTGAACGGAGATTAGGCCTCTTTTGCGATTCACACTCGTGTTTCTGATTTATCGTAAGTCCAACCCTTAAATTATCGTAGGGAACGAACCGTTTGTCCTACAGGGCTCCGCGTGGTCTCAAAAAATTCTAAAAATTCTATACTATCTCAAATTGATGGAAAAACAATACCTTCACATCAAAATTTTTTGATTTTTCAAAATTTCAAAATTCATTTTTCAACCCTTAGAAGTGACCTACATTAACCAAAATCTCCGGGCACAACTAGACCCCAAATGGAGCCTACATACCAAATTTCATCAAAATCGGTCAATGCTAAGTGGGGAAAGGGACGCTTACGGCGGACAGACGGCCACAGTTTTATTAGATTTTTGGATTCTACGTACTACCTTGAAACGTAAACAAACAAACTTTGAGGGGGTCCACCAAAAATAGGGATTCCCTTTTGAGATAACAAAGTTGGTATGCGTTGCGCACGATTTCGCACGTGCGCAATGAGCACCATGGTCATATTCGAGTTTCTTGGGTAAAATCATGATTTTTTTAAAAACTTTTTTCCACCACTATCTGGACGATTTTAGGGGGGGGGGGGGACAACTTGTGCGACACCCTGTATATTGATACATAGGATAATGTAAAGAACTCTCACTCAGTTAGTTACTCTAGCCCCTTCAGAACCGATTTTTTTCTACTGGGCTGAAAAAATTCAAACTTTACACATGACTTCCTATTAGTTCAAAGGTGACGAGGTTCGAATTTCGTCCAATTTGGTCCACCCCTTCAAGAGTTATGCCATGTCCCCTATAGGGGACAACGGTTCTTGGTTGAGCAAGTTTTACACTCACCAACCTCGTAAAAATTCGTGCATGTTTCCAATTTTTTGCTATTTCTGTTTAGATTTTCCCATCATAAAGAGCACACATTTTTTCTAAAACATCTGATTGAATTTCTCATCATGATGGAGCATTGAAATTGGAAATAAAAACCGACTTTTGAAACAAATAATAAGTTTTAGATTTATTTCACCGATGAACAATACATGAATATTCATATATTTATTTTTTGCCAGGCAATGAGGCGGAATTATTTAAAAAAACAAACAACGACAAAAGAAGAACTTCGTGGGGACAACTACTATTCTTCTAGGGGTTATGAAAATCGTAGAAATAATTCCGCCCCCTCACCTGGCAGAGATGTACTTCACATTTCACACAGATAACTTCTGTCTTTCCTTGACAACCTTGAAATTTGCATCTCACTTTGTTTGAGAACTTTGAAAAATGTCCAACTCGATCGTATCTAATCATGTTGGAAGGACGGATTTCCGCACATTTTAGTTTTTTATACTTCTCAACCGGTGCTTGATGGGGGGGGGGGGGTGCCTTGAGACGAAGGTCTTTCACGTTTTTTTATTATAGAATCGCCGAATTTGATACGCTCATAAGCGAGATTCATTCAACAGGTCAAATTGGCGTTTTTTTTTTTCAAAAATAAATCGTCAAAATCAATTGAAAATTCGATGTAAAACATTGTAAGATGAGGGAAAACTTGGCGCAGCCAAGAACCAACGTCCCCTATAGGGGACATTGATTTTATCGAGCTCCTGCTCAATGTTTACAATGATCTGCGGAAGAATTTTAGTCCTGGCACATCAAATAACATCTGGATAGTAAAGTACAACAATTTGAAACTCATTTGAGCCGCATTATGGAAAATATTAGCAATAATCGGCTCTTACCTTTGCGTGACATCGTGACCTTGTTGACATGGAAGTTTTCAAAGATTCGGGCAGGTTATGTGGTGGTGATTTTCAACCTTTTATGCACTCAGGGTCTTTGGAACAACATGATGGACACAGGGGGAAAAAAAGATTCGGGATGGATTGATGTATGTGGGAGCTAGAACCCCTGAAAGTTCATGTCCCCTATAGGGTACGTTGGTTCTGAAGGGGCTAGTTAGTTAGGTACCTCTGGAAGGTGGTGCCACCTGTAGGCTCAGGTGACAACCTTTAGAATCTTACTCCCCTTCCTAGAGCGTTTCAGTTCGCCATCACGTGTTCGTACATAATAGTTAATAATATATTTCTCGACTGTCTAATTTTCCGCTTAACTTCATGGAACCCCTGAAACTGCTTATAACGAGTTATTTTCGTCGTCCTGGAATTATCAACGTCTTCACCGCCGGCCGGCGTCGTCTCGAAGCGCTCCAACACCTGTGAGTACTACTCTCATTTCCGTTTTTAACCCTAGAGTGATAGACTACGTACAAATTACGTAATGAGTGGGGAAATGAGACCCCATACAATCCTCCCTCTCGGCCATCTTAACTGGGCCTCCTCCAGTGCTATCGGTACCTATACTCTTCCTTTATTTAAAGAGCTCTGGACCGCGGGTTCCAAAACCCCTTCCCTGCCAAGAGGTGGCAACGTTGCAAGGTGCACACCTTGTGTGCTCACCCTTCGCGGTCACAACCCTTCGCGGTCAAAACCCATCATCCCTCTTCCTTCTTCCTCTTCTATCAACATACAATTTAATTATTTATCGTTCGGTGAACATTTTTTGTAATTTAAATTCGTAACGTACTAATTATTCTGATGAAAATGAGTCCAAATTTCCTGTAATTCGGCGAAGAGGGCGTAATTCGTTTGGGTGGATTGGCCGGGAGAGGGCTGCTGAGTTTTAATCGTACCTGCCTCAAGTTTATACTCGATATGTTCAATTTTTCTCGCTGATCACGATTTTGGTGATGGGATGATCGAAATAATTTGTGAATCAAGTGTGCATTTGCAGAAGAGGGTAAACTGTTGGGTGGTTGGGGGGGTTCACAGGCGGAGGGGTAGCGCAGGTATACCTCGACCTTCCGCTGGGGCTCGGATTCTTGCAGCGATGCCGTACCTTCGGGGCCTTCAAAAATCCCAGAGCTCTTTAAATAAAGGCAAGAGTATAGCAGTGAAATGACCTTTGTGCTGTCAAAACCTCATCTCGACTTCTTCCCGTCAGAATCTTGGTTTTCCATAACGCCTACACGTCAAAGATACGTAGTCTTATATTTGTTGAAAATTATTTGGAGTCCCTCCCTGCCAACGATAGGTACCTACTAAGGCATTTTTGAAAACGTCAACCCTTCGTTTCCCTTTAGTTGGTAGTTGGGGTTGAAATTGTCAAAAATGCCCTAGTAGGTAGTAGGTACCTATGGTTGGCATGGGAGAACCCTCCCAATAGAAGGGTGATCTATACAGTAAAATAATAAACCTTTGTGAAATAATTTGCAGCGTTTTTCTAAAACATTTATACTATGAAAATTTCGAGAATGAAGCACACCTTTTCTCAAAATAGCAAGAAATTTCTCTTTTTTTCTCAAATTTTCATTCATTTTCTCTTTCACAATATTTCAAGCACAATGTTTTCATTTCAAAACATTCATTTTATCGAGTATAACATATTTTCCAGAGTAAAATTCGAGTTTTGGATGTGGTATAAGAACATTAAATGTTCTTATATAGAATAATGTTTTCTAAAGCTAAGCTATGAATACCTGAATTATATCACATAAATTTTATGTGATATAATTCAGGTATTCATAGCTTAACTTTAGAAAACATTATTTTATATCCGCAACGTATAAAGGAAAATACTATGAAGAATGAGTTTATGTTCTTTTTTTTGAATGAATGTAAAATATATGACCATTTTGTGTTGAAAATTTTCCTTCAGTTTCACACGTCATTTTTACGTAGTATACTAATAACTGTGTGCGAGGGAAGTCTACTACTCAATAGATAAGCAGTTTATTTCTCAACCCCTTTGCCTTGATATTAATCATTAAATTCTTTACTACAGTTCATCGTCCCCGAGCTGGACATTTTGATACGATGGATAAATCGAAGTTTTGGACATTTCAGTCTTAGCGATACCTACTATGAATAATATTCTGATATTGGTTGTCGGTTTGACTAATTGGACACTCTGAAACGTTAGATAATTCGAAACTGTTTGCAGCTGTAAAATAAAATGATGCTAAATCGAACACACCAAAGCTGAATACATCATCGATGCTGGTTTTGGGATGTTGATGTATATTTATCGATGTGGCGCTGCAAAGAGGATTTTTCGAGTTTCTCTGCTGTTTCTCAGATCGGTTCCGCAGTTATCCGTTATGAATGTGAGAAACATGAATCTTCTCTTCCTTCAGCGAGTTACCGACTCGATGTCTCGAGTAACTCGAGATAATCGATTATTTATGAATATCATCTCTTCGGACGAGAAAAAAAACCTTCTCGCTGCCTCCAAAGAGAGAAAAAACCTCGTAACCGAGCGAATACATTTCTTCAAGTTATCCGCGCTACGGCGAGGATGATATCGTGATGTTGAGTGCGGCGGGAGGGGAGGGGGAGTTGCTGGGGAGGAGCTGCTAGGGCTGAGGAGCGGCGGAGGGAGGCTATTTAATTTTATAACAGATGGCGTTTGAAGTGCGGAAGTGGCGGCAGGGCGAAGGAGGGGGCTACGGATGGAGGGTTGAAGGTGCGGGTCGGATTGTATTTATAGATGCGTTGACTCTAAGCGTGCTGTTGCCGCTGCCGGGCACGTAGTTGGTTCATTACTTACAGCCGGTATGGCCCCCCTCTATCGCCCCCTTCTATTGCCCCCCTCTCGACCACACTCCATCGTCCTCCGTCCGCACCATTCCGCGGGTTTTCCAGCTTCCAGATCTCCTCCTCCCCCCCACCCGATGTTTCCCTTCATCCGATCTCCTTCGATTCAATATCTCGCTCTCCTTCACCTACCAACTGCACACATTTCACGTCCAAGTTTTCAATAAATTTTCCGAAGAAAACTGAAAGTATTGTAACGGCTTCAACCAGCAGAGAGTTCAGTGTGTTTGTGAAGCCAAAGAAGAAATGGGCGATTATAGACTGAGCCCAAATCCTGACCCTCTGTTGTGGACTGAGCCCAAATCCTGACCCTCTGTTGCAGTCTGAGCCTGAATCCTGACCCTCTGTTGCAGACTGAGCCTGAATCCTGACCCACTGTTGTAGACTGAGAGTGAATCCTGGCCCACTGTTGTAGACTGAGCCTGAATCCTCACCCTCTGTTGCAGACTGAGCCTGAATCCTGACCCACTGTTGTAGACTGAGCCAGAATCCTGACCCTCTGTTGTAGACTGAGCCCAAATCCTGACCTTCTGTTGTGGACTGAGCCTGAATCCTGACCCTCTGTTGTAGTCTGAGCCTGAATCCTGACCCTCTGTTGCAGACTGAGCCTGAATCCTGACCCACTGTTGTAGACTGAGCCTGAATCCTGATCCTCTGTTGCAGACTGAGCCTCAATCCTGACCCACTGTTGTAGACTGAGCCTGAATCCTGACCCACTGTTGTAGACTGAGCCTGAATCCTGACCCTCTGTTATAGACTGAGCCCAAATCCTGACCCTCTGTTGTAGTCTGAGCCTGAATCCTGACCCTCTGTTGCAGACTGAGCCTGAATCCTGACCCACTGTTGTAGACTGAGCCTGAATCCTGACCCTCTGTTGTAGACTGAGCCCAAATCCTGACCCTCTGATGTAGACTGAGCCTGAATCCTGACCCTCTGTTGTAGTCTGAGCCTGAATCCTGACCCTCTGTTGTAGTCTGAGCCTGAATCTTGACCCACTGTTGTACACTGAGCCTGAATCCTGACCCTCTGTTGTAGACTGAGCCCAAATCCTGACCCTCTGTTGTAGACTGAGCCTGAATCCTGACCCTCTGTTGTAGTCTGAGCCTGAATCTTGACCCACTGTTGTAGACTGAGCCTGAATCCTGACCCTCTGTTGTAGACTGAGCCCAAATCCTGACCCTCTGTTGTAGACTGAGCCTGAATCCTGACCCTCTGTTGTAGTCTGAGCCTGAATCCTGACCCTCTGTTGCAGACTGAGCCTGAATCCTGACCCTCCGTTGTAGACTGAGCCCAAATCCTGACCCACTGTTGTAGTCTGAGCCTGAATCCTGACCCTCTGTTGTAGACTGAGCCTGAATCCTGACCCTCTGTTGTAGACTGAGCCTGAATCCTGACCCTCTGTTGTAGACTGAGCCTGAATCCGGACCCTCTGTTGTAGACTGAGCCTGAATCCTGACCCTCTGTTGCAGACTGAGCCCAAATCCTGACCCACTGTTGTAGTCTGAGCCTGAATCCTGACCCTCTGTTGTAGACTTAGCCTGAATCCTGACCCTCTGTTGCAGACTGAGCCTGAATCCTGACCCTCTGTTGTAGACTGAGCCTGAATCCTGACCCTCTGTTGCAGACTGAGCCTGAATCCTGACCCTCTGTTGTAGACTGAGCCTGAATCCTGACCCTCTGTTGTAGACTGAGCCTGAATCCTGACCCTCTGTTGTAGACTGAGCCTGAATCTTGACCCTCTGTTGTAGACTGAGCCTGTATCCTGACCCTCTGTTGTAGACTGAGCCTGAATCCTGACCCACTGTTGTAGACTGAGCCTGAATCCTAACCCACTGTTGTAGACTGAGCCTAAATCTTGACCCTCTGTTGTAGACTGAGCCTGAATGCTGACCCTCTATTGTAGACTGAGCCTGAATCCTAACCCACTGCTGTAGACTGAGCCTGAATCCTGACCCACTGCTGTAGACTGAGCCTGAATCCTAACCCACTGCTGTAGACTGAGCCTGAATCCTGACCCACTGTTGTAGACTGAGCCTGAATCCTAACCCACTGTTGTAGACTGAGCCTAAATCTTGACCCTCTGCTGTAGACTGAGCCTGAATCCTAACCCACTGCTGTAGACTGAGCCTGAATCCTGACCCACTGCTGTAGACTGAGCCTGAATCCTAACCCACTGCTGTAGACTGAGCCTGAATCCTGACCCACTGTTGTAGACTGAGCCTGAATCCTAACCCACTGTTGTAGACTGAGCCTAAATCTTGACCCTCTGTTGTAGACTGAGCCTGAATCCTAACCCACTGTTGTAGACTGAGCCTAAATCTTGACCCTCTGTTGTAGACTGAGCCTGAATCCTGACCCTCTGCTGTAGACTGAGCCTGAATCCTAACCCACTGCTGTAGACTGAGCCTGAATCCTGACCCACTGCTGTAGACTGAGCCTGAATCCTAACCCACTGCTGTAGACTGAGCCTGAATCGTGACCCACTGTTGTAGACTGAGCCTGAATCCTAACCCACTGTTGTAGACTGAGCCTAAATCTTGACCCTCTGTTGTAGACTGAGCCTGAATCTTGACCCTCTGTTGTAGACTGAGCCTGAATCCTGACCCACTGCTGTAGACTGAGCCTGAATCCTAACCCACTGCTGTAGACTGAGCCTGAATCCTGACCCACTGTTGTAGACTGAGCCTGAATCCTAACCCACTGTTGTAGACTGAGCCTAAATCTTGACCCTCTGTTGTAGACTGAGCCTGAATCCTAACCCACTGCTGTAGACTGAGCCCAAATCCTGACCCACTGTTGTAGACTGAGACCAAATCCTGACCCTCCTGTTCTAGACTGAGCTCAAATCCTGACCCACCAAAGATAATCATATTTATTACTTAATCCCCTCAAGTTCGCCGTCTTGTAAGATTCCAGACCCCCTTCTCAGCGCTACACTGTAGTATTATTCAGTAGGAGTGTTCAGAGCACGGGAAAATAAGACAAAGAAGTCGTTTATGAAGATAATGGATTGTATTTAGGATAACTAAAACTACTAGCTACACGAATATTTACTAAAACAGCACTCTGATACACAAAGGTAGATTTGAGTATAGGCAGTGGACTGTGTGGTTTAACACTAAAAACGGAGAGAAGCTAGAATCAACATCCACCTCCAAAGTTCTGTTGATACATGGTCAGAGGTGTTATAATGGCGAATGGAGGGGAAAATGCTTGGGGAAAACCCCTGGCGGGGAAAATATTCAGGCTGGTATGAGAAGTGGAAAGAGAGAATTGACAAGAATGACAGATATTGTGAAGGGGTCTCCTGTAATGTGGATTCGGTGATGGTCAAAACGGAATGCATAGGAAAACATTGAAAGGATTACTGAGCTGGAGTAGAAAAGTGATCGGCACCCAATAGTGCATTGACAGCGACCAGGTAGCCGCGGGAAAACCCCCAGAACTGACTGTTCCAGTAGATAACAAGGAGTATTCCCAACTTCCAGTATTCCCATTTCCGCGTCATCAGAACTCTGAGACACTCAAATAGTCGCACGAAAATCGACGGTTACCATGAACCAGAAGGCAATGCAAAGGACAACGGAAGTGGGTAACAGGCGATTTCTCCCCGTAAAACTGAAAGTTGGACATAACGGTCCGAGGGAGATGGCGATTCCTCCCGATAGGAAGCAGGTCTTTGGGCTGAGGTTCGTCAATTCCTCCCGATGCTTTAATTGCTTTTCAAATTGAAATCTACATTAAGGCATTTGACATCAAAAAGGCTTCTCCCCAGACTCGAATAAAAGTCTGCCAATTGGGTGTGGCACATGTGGCACGTTTACGCATCTGCAGCGGCTACTATCAGTCCGGGGGTGATGATTTTCATAGGAGACCATCTACACGCCAACCCGCACATTCCTGAGGAAGAGAGAACTGAGGAAGTGATCGCTTTCATGACAGACAGACAGACACGGAACCAAAATTAATCAGAAACATCTGAAACGTAAAACGCGAGTGGAAAAGTCGATTTTGGAGAACTTTTTTTTTCAACCTTGAAAATTGAAAACAAAGCTAGAGGAAGCTATCTTGGTAGACTCGGAAGCAAAAATTGGATCCGGCAACTCTCGTCAAACTCCCGACGACGACCCTTACCAATTCGTTAAAAAGGGTCAGTCGGGAGGATTTTTGAACAATTTTGCTTCCGAGTCTACCAAGGTAGCGGAAGCTTTGTTTTCACTTTTCAAGGACAAAAAAAATTTCTCCAAGATCAAAATTTTCACTTGCATTTTGCGTTTTAGACCTTTCTGAACTATTTTGGTTCAGTGTCTCTCTGTCTGTGTGTCTGTCTGTCTGTCATGAATTCCTTGTAACGCGCATAACTATACGAAGTTATTGTCCGATTTCTATGAAATTTTCAGGGATTGTGCGGGTAGACGGTCCCCTATGAAAATCATCATCCTCGAACTGATAGAAACGACTGCGCATGCGCAAACGTGAATTCCTTGTAACGGCCATAACTTCTACATTTTCCATCCGATTTCGATGAAATTTTCAGGGATGTTACAGATTAGTATTTAGATGGTCCCCTATGAACATCATCACCTTCGGACTGATATTAGCCGCTGCGCATGCGCAAACGTGAATTCCTTGTAACAGCCATAACTTCCACATTTTCTACCCAATTTCGATGATATTTTTGGGATTAGGGGATTAGGTTGTAGATGGTCCCCAATGAAAATCAAGGCCTCAAAATTTACAGAAGCCTCTGCGCATGCGCATACGTAAAATCCTAGTAACAGCCATAACATTTACATTTTTCATCCGAATTTGATGAAATTTTCTAGGATTGTCCAGATTAGAGTGTAGATGGTCCCCTATGAGGGTAGTGAAAGGTACTCAGAGACTGGTGTTTTGAGATTAACTACTATGCATCGGATCATCTATACAATCGGGTCATGAATACGAGGAAGCTATGTGCCACACCCACTTGGCAGACGTTTTTAACATATTTTTGGAACAACATTTTTTTCAACAATTTTTCAACATAGTTATCCTTGAAAATTGAACATGTCGGTACATTGTATGCATTGTACATTATAGTGTTCCTTATATGGCCTTTTTTTTTAAATTTTCGAATTCTATATTCTCTTTTTAACCCATTGTTTGCCCGAGTTTTTTCTTTTCTGGATTCCTCAAAAAAAGCTGTATAAAATGGTTTCCAATTTTCTTTTATGATTTGTTGTGTGGAAAAATTAAGATTTCCATGGTGGTAATTTCATACCATCCTGAAGATATTTTCCCCTAGTTTTCTCACTTTCGATGGAAGTAACACTCAAATGCATTTTGCTCTTTGTTACCTACTACCCCCCCTCCCGGTACTCTCATCAATCACACTACACTTCTTTTCACCTCCTTACTGGTAGACCTGTAGGTATCCTCTTCGATCGGTTCCTTACCAAATCTTTCTGCAACACTCTCAGGAAGCTGCTGCGATCGGTGAAAGGTGTGTGGATTGAAAATCTCGGAAGCGTTTAGTTATGAAAACAAATGGGTGTTCCGATTAGCTGTGGATCGTAGGAAAAGTAGAGATAAGAAGGCCGATAATTCTACACTTCTACGCTGGAATGACGTATTTCTACGCTATTGCTTCCATAATGACTTGTAAGTATTGTTGGGATCGAGTGAAATATCATAATATAATATTATATTATAAAACTCGTTCACTTCAAGGCTGGAAACATCAGGAGTGGGGGGGGGGTGTTAGGAGCTGGCGAAGGAAGAAGGGACGTACCTTCACCATCTCCCTCTTTCTACCTCAAGGTCATCCGTGATAGGTACTTACATATTTTTTTTGCTTTTGAAATGATGTTTTGCAATGATTCCACTCAGATTTACCAATACATGTAAATAACCCAACTCTCACTATCAATTCTAAGAGATTTACTTGTTAAACATAACTTGTCGCTTATTTAAGTGTACGAGAAGGATTCACGAACCAGAAGAGACTAATTTAATATACATTTAGTGGAAGGTAGCTAGATTGTATCCACCTAGAAGACTAAAAAATAGAGCAAACGTACAGTACCCATTCATGCCCAGTGTTCCCATTTGGGAACTTTGGTGGAAATCCGACTATATCTTCAGGTGGAGTGTAATAATTCGGCTGATTTCTCCCCAGCGTCTTTTGTTGACATGTAACAAAAACGGAAATCATGAAAAAGGCGGAATAAAATATAATAAAACAGGTATAGTAGTTACTTTTTCTTTGCCATGTCACACTCAAAATTAAAGTACTCTAACACCCCACCCAATGACATTTGGAACCAAACTGAGCCTCTGGGGGATCAGTCTATGTCTGCCCTGATATGTAAACGTGAGATTTCATATCTACGTTCACCTCTATAGTCAAAAACTATAAAAAACTGAGACAGGGTCCAATGTTCCCAAATGGGAACACCGGGCAAAAATGGGTTAAGAAATCTTCGTTAGTACATAGTGGTTTTCTTTGAAACTGACCTATACTAGGGTGGGGAGGAATTGAGTAACCAGGACGGAGGGGAATCACTTTGTCAGGGGGGAATCGCCATTCTTTTTGGCGATCGGGGAGGAATCACCGGTTCCCGACGGAAGTTTGTAAAATATATTTTTTCCCAAAGGGCGATGGCGCCGAACCCTGGGTGACCACTCTACACCTCGGAATTTCCATGGGTGTCCTCACCCAGCGGATACTTCAATATTGAGAGGTTTCCAATGTACTTTCCAGCTGAATCAAGAGTAGAAAAGCCCCAAAACCAGGAAAAACCTCCGAACTCATTGCTGAATTTGTGGTTGGAAGTTTTTAGCAGGGAGTGGAGGCTCAGCACTCTCTCGATAAAACTTACATAATGCATTCTCTCCCTCCTCTCTTCGCCTTCATCTCGACGGATACTCTCAGGATGGTAGAAAGGGTAACGCGAAGGGCCGAAGGGTTAAATAATTTCCGAACCCTCCTGTGCCCTTCGTAAGTGATTCCGAGAGGACTTAACACGCGAGCTTGGAAAATAAGGGAGCGGCTTTTATAATTGAAGCTGATTCGGGTGGGTCAGTTTCGGCGGATTCCATGGGAGAAACGCTCTTCTTTTTTTGGATACGTGGACAGGAATGTTGGAGGTACCAGGTGCTCAGAGCCCACCTGAATAATAAACTTGAAGGAACCGTCCAGGAGGAACTTGGATAGGAGAATCACCCTTGTCTCTCACAGTATAGTTGGTTTAGAAAGCCTGTGTACAACGGTTGGTGCTCGTTGCACACATTTGCAGTGTACAAAACTGTAATATTTTTTTATGAAATATATATATTTGCTTATTTGGCCCCATTTTGTACAATTTTACAATAAAATAAATGCATGAAGGGTATTTGATTTTCTCAGATTTTTCCCTGCGTTAGGCATGGCCCGTGTTGTCGGGTAGGATCTTTGCAAAGTCGCTCCATCTCGGTTAGTAAATTGATACCTGCTATACATTGCAGTAATAAGTAAACTACTTAACAATACATTACATTTTTTTCACATTAAAATAAATTGATAAACTGATATACCTACCTAAAGTAAATAAATTGATACCAACTACTGTATTGATACATAACAGTATTAAGTAAATTACTAAAAAATACAATACATTTTGTACACATTACTTGGAACCTTGATTATATACATGGTTACGCTATTTAATAATCTCTATCCCCATATAATAGCTCTATTTACCGTAGAATCTTTCCCAAGTCGTTTCCTTATTACACAAATTATTTGTCCTCAGACAGAATTTTATACAATTTACAGTTTTTAGGACGTCCCACAGTAAGACTTGGGCGTCCTTATGCGATCGATCTGGGGTGAAGGAGGACAACACTCAACAGAAAAAAAAAAAAAATAACCACACAGTAATCCGTTTTAGACCATTTAGATCATGTCTGTGTGTGTGTGTGTGTGTGACAAAATCTTGTGTCGTCTGCACAGCCCTTAGTTCTCAACCGATTTTCCTGGTTCTTTTTTTGTTCGACGCGGAAAACTATCTAGTTGTGCACTACGTCGCTGGAATTTCGAATTTTGCCTTTTAAGGGGGGAAAAAGGGAGGGTTAATGCTCAAAAAACGTGCGTTTTTGGGCATTATCTTGTGTATTCTGCCCAGGCCTCAATTTCCAACCGATTTTCGTGGTTCTGTTCTTATTCGACGCGGAAACCTATCTAGTTGTGCACTACGGCGTCGGAATTTAGAATTTTGCTTTTTGAGGGGGGGAAGGGGGGGTTAATGCTTAAAAAACGTGCGTTTGCGGGCATAATCTTGTAAACTCTGCCCAGGCCTCAATTTCCAACCGATTTGTGTGTTTCTTTTTTTGTTTGACTCAAATAACTTCCGAGTTGTACATGATTTCACCAGGGTACCAAAATTCACAAGGGGAAAATTCTCATTATACCTCCGGATTTTCATGAATTATTCTCTGTACCACCATGGAACTAATAGTGGTGCCACCGTGGTGCCAGGACGTCATAAACCGCATTATTTCGCGTTCTTTTGTTGTTTTTTTTTGTGTGTGTTTCACCTTGAATAAGGATGTGAACCTCGACGGACCGCCTACTAACAGTTGAAAGTTCAATGTTACGACGTATTTCCGCTTTGGTGCCAGCCCGGCACCATTGGTTGAGGGGGGGGGGGGTAAACTCGAATTCGCATGTTGGGTATCGTAGATCATGGATTTTCAAATGCTCTTCAAATTCGAGGCTCCCATGCCGCTAGAAATGTTATGGTGGATAATGGTGAGGGAGGGGGGGCGGAGGGAGAGACCACGATTTCTTTCCTAAAGTAATAAGTAAATTACATCGAGTGAAACAGTTTTATCGCTTACCAACTGGTTAAACTGATCTAATCCTTATCAAATGGGACGTCCCCTGGAATTCATGCATTACTAAACAATATGTTTTACACTTCATTTGGATTGACTCATTAAGCTTCATAAGAAAATCGATAATCTACTCCTCTAAAAAGCTGCAAATTACTACACAAAGGTTTATTATTTTTCTATATAGATCACTCGCCTGCAAAGAACTCGGCTTTGCCGTTGTTACCACCGACTAACATGAAGAAAAACATCGATCGCTAACATTTGAACGGAGATTAGGCCTGTTTTGCGATTCACACTCGTGTTTCTTATTTATCGAAAGTCCGACCCTTAAGTTGCTGAAGGGAGCGAACGGCTTGTCCTACATGGCTCCGCGAGGTCTCTAAAAGTTCTGAAAATTCAATACTATCTTGAATTGGTTGAACAACAATTCCTTCATATAAAATTTTTTCGAGATAGGGCATTTTCAAAATTTCAAACCTTATTTTTCAACCCTTAGAAGAGACCTACACTAACCAAGATCTTCGGGGCACAACTAGACCCCAAATGTAAACCAAAGTTCATCAAAATCGGTCAATGCTAACTAAGGAAAGTGCCGCGTACGGCGGACGGACGGCCAAATTTTTATTCGATTTTCGGATTCTATATACCTTGAAACGTAAATCAACAAATTTTGAGGGGAGGGGGGGTTAATTTTTTTCTTTTTTCGGTCGATTCAAATGATTTATTATTGAAAATAATGAACCAATATGACTTTTTCGGCTGCAAATGAGGTAAAATCAAATCAAATCAAGAAAGAGATATCACCACGCGATTCAGCGTACAAAAACGTAAGTTATGTGCCACAGTTGAAGTCTAACTTCATCACAATTTTGGCACATATTCTCCACTGATCCTGAGGTCCTTTAGGAAACCGGCACTGCTAAAACGGCTATTAACCTTCCGTCGGTCGCGCCTGCGGTGTTTACACCGCACTCGGAAGAAAACGCTTGCCCTTTGACCAAATTTCCGAAATTCACCACTATGTATTTTGGTTTGTTATTTTCAATAATGATCCTTTGGAATCGAACAAAAAAAAATTGTTCAACCCCCCTCAAAATTTGTTGGTTTACGTTTCAAGGTACGTAGAATCCAAAAATCGAATAAAAATTTGGCCGTTCGTCCGCCGTACGCCACTTAGCATTGACCAATTTTGACAAAATTTGGTACGTAGGCTCTTTGGGGTCTAGTTGTGCCCCGACGATTTTGGTTGATGTAGGTCACTTCTAAGGTTTGAAAAACGCCCTAACTCAAAAAATGTTGGTACAAAGGTGTTGTTTTTCCGTCAATTCAAGATAGTATAGAATTTTTAGAATTTTTTGAGACCACGCGGAGCTCTGTAGGGCAAACCGTGCGCTCCCTACGAGAACTTGAGGGTTGGACTTATGATGAATCAGAAACACGAGTGTGAATCGCAAAAGAGGCCTAATCTCCGTTCAAATGTTAGCCTACGTGTCCGTGTCGATGTTTTTCTTCAATTTGGTTGGTGGTAACCCGTGTGATCTATATAGAAAAATAATAAACCTTTGTGTAATAATTTTTAGCGTTTTTGTTCATGATCGCACTCCCTAAATTGCAAATGAGTCGACAAAAAAGTTGCGCTGAGTACCTAGCGGTGTTTGGACAGCTGCGCGACTAGACTTTCTGAGGTTTTATTGTTTTGTTCAAGTTAACATAATATGTTAACTTGAACAAAACAATAAAATATAAAATATTATTATAAAATATATTACAATAAAAAAATAATATTATTATTATTCTACCCAATATTTTACAATTGTATGAGTAAAAATGTTAACTGAAACAATCGTACCTCAATTTATCATCTCTCAGATTGTAAAATTTTCCAATTTTGAGCAAAATACGCAACGAGAATGACTGCAGTGTAAACAAAGCAAGCGACTTACTTTGCGTGTGGGAAGACGCAAGAAGGATGAAGCCCAGAAACGATTGTCGAGTAGAGTAGATTTTAGATTTTTAGAGTAAAGTTGTGACGTTCCTCTACTGCCGACTGAATATTCTCACGAAGTAACGATAATAATGACTCGAAATGAGGAATTCGGCATCAGTAGGTACTACCTACCAGCTCAAATATCCGAGCGGCCTCACCAGTCCATCGGTGGTAAATGAACAAGCGACGAGCGGGTGACTACCGATGGAAATGAAAAGTTCAGATTTCGTCATTCTATGGTAATCCTGAAACTAGTATTTTCTTACCAGAGTCCTCCTCAAGAATTTCTCATTACTCGCAGCTCGCAGTGTCTCCAGTGAACAGAGCATCATAAAGACAAGAAGTCGAGGATCTCTCCGCCATCACCAGAACGGACAACGCCAGAACGGACAGCACCAGAACGGACAGCACCAGAACGGACATCACCAGAACAAGACTGAAGCTGAGTATTCGACAAACTACCTACTGCATTCTCAAGGACATTTATGCCATTCCTGATAATTCACTAGAATAAAATTTATCATCTTTTAGTATTTTTCTCATTTCTATCGTAGTATTTGTATAGAGTGGGAATCTCATTCGTAGTTAGACGTATCAAGTCTCAGATCGTCTAAAAGTAGATTTTAGAATAGAGCCCCCCTCCCTCCCTATTTTCCTGAGACTTCCTTGTATTTTGAGCGCTGCCGACGAGTTGGGGATGAATTACCGGTTACAAGAAATAGGTCCGTAAAAAAGTAGGGGAGATGATTAATTGAAGTAGGCTCACTAACCGCTCTAGGTACCGAAAAATATAATTTGCTTCAAACCTGCCTCGAATCTCAGGTCAACCAACTATTCAGTCTGGAATTAGCCTCTTTAACTTTAACTTTTCAAATTCGCCCCGAAAAGCCCACTGACATTTTTCTCTCTGGATTTTAGTCTGGCTCTCTGGAATCCAACTGCTGTCCACTATTATTACGAAAGCACATTCCTGAACAATATTACAAATTCAAAACTTTCTTTCACCATCGTTTCAATATTCAATGTTCCCATCAATAATAATTCAATGAAATTAGCAACATAGTCTGGAGTGGAGTCCCATATTTCCGACTAATTTGAAATTTCTCTTAAAATCCAATTTTCCTCCAACCATGAGATATGATTATATTTTGATCTGTGTTCAGCTAGTATATCCCTAGTTGTCCTCTATCTACGTTTTAATTGCCTACCAAGCTTGGTAGGAGGGTTGACCAAGGTTTGAAATTTTGAGATTAGCTACAATTTTTTATTCCTTCGTAAATAACGGAGATATAAAAGTGGTCCATTATTTGAGAAACTCTCTGTATGAAGATTTATAGGCTACACATATTGGAGCTTTGTGCCACACCCACAAGGCTGATTACTCTCTCGTATAGCTAATGTTTAGAATTTTCCCTAGCTTTAAAATTTCTTTGAAAATTTGCTCATAAAACCCTACACGAATAAACTTTAGGTAACCCATACAGTTACTCTACGCCATCATTGCAGACAGTACCCTCAGACATCTTGTGACTGGTGAACTGGGTCATGATAATTCTTGCTGTGGTAAAAAAAAGGGGAAAGAAAACAAAGGAAAAAGCGCGGGAGGGTAAAAAAAGAGTCCAGAGCTGTTCCAAGCGGAGTCCGTGACTTGTGCATTATTGACTGAGTTTCCATGCTCAAATATTCACGAAGACATGTACATCCAAAGACCCTTCGAGCTCTCGACGTTTCCACCAGTTACCTTGAGCTTATACAAAATTTGTGGGAGTGAACTTCCTCCGTCAAGTCAATCTTAGAGACGAGGATGGTCGACAATGAAGGGGAAATCAACGAATCTGTGGTGCCATGATTGAATTTCATCTTCTTTGATAATGGCTCATTCCTACTATCATTTCAGAGGAAACAAGAAGAGGATACGAACAAACGAGTCTACAAGAGTCATCGTACCTACTATTATCATTCTCACTTCGTATGTAAAATATTATGTGATTATGAGTTTTATATTAAACATAATATGCTTTACATTTTTATAATATGTTTAACATAATGTGCTCAATTTGTGATGTTACAGCGGTAGCGGTCACATTATCTAAAAAATCAAAAACGCTGCAAATCATTGCCCAAAGGTTTATTATTTTCTGTAGAGATCACCCTTCTGTATAAATCCCTCCCTACCAACCGTAGGTATCTACTACCTACCAGGGCATTTTTGAAAATTTCAACCCCAACCACCAACCATTTTTTTATTTTTTTTTAATTTTTTATTTATTTAATAATAAACCTTTAAGCAATGATTTGCAGCCTTTTTTTATATTTTTTTTTACCTACCAATTTTCTTTTACCTACCAACTTTTTGTTACCTACCAAACATTGGTAGGTAGTTACTACCTACCACACCATAATGCCTTCACTGCCTTCTTACGTATCCCTGCAGTCTACGTTTGTAATTAGGAGTCAGACGATGGGTTCATGTTCCGGTCCTGGGTTCTGGAACATCCTGTATGACCCGATTCTCAGCCTCCCTTATCCAGAGAATGTTCAGGTGACTGCGTTTGCTAATGATCTGCTACTACTTGTTGCTGGCAGTGATGAATCTGCATTAGAAATTAAAGCTAACGCTGCTCTCTATTTGATTGAGAGGTGGGCTTGGAACAATAACTTGAGTTTTAACCCAGAAAAGACTAAAGTGATGCACATTACCAGAAGAAGAGCGATACGAGATATCAAGGTTTATCTGCTGGGCACGGAGCTTGAACAAGTTCGGAAGCTGAAATATCTGGGGGTCATCTTCAACAACAGATTTCGATGGAACGATCATGTGACATACGTTTGTGAGCGCTCCTCTCGTCTCGCCAGTGCTCTCTCACGTTCTGCTAAAGTGTATTGGGGAATGGGGAGTGGGGCCTGGATGTCATTTATACGGGAGCAATCCTTCCCATATTTTCCTAAGCAGCTCCTGTTTGGTTGTAGATAGTTGAATACAACTGTTATGATCAAGTGATGAGACGTGTCCAGAGGGAATTTCTTCTTAGAATTATTAGAGGATTCCTCACCATTTCTTATCAAAGTGCTTTCATAATTTCTGGACACGTGCCAATTGAGCTCTACATTAAAGAGGTTTCGAAGCTGTACAGTCTCTCGACAGCTGAGCATGGAATCGATATTCCTTTTCCACCTAGTGAGTGGCTACATCCTTCTAGAGCGTTAATTTTTGACCCTCAGGAGGTCACTCCTCATTACAGAATCTTCACGGATGGGAGTAAGAGTGAAGAGAGGGTTGGAGCGGCTATGGTGGTTTATACAGAAGGAGGAGCGGACCCCATACACTGGCAGTCGTTCCGCTTGGGACCATCCTGTTCCATAAATCAGGCCGAAGCTCTGGCTGTACTACATGCCCTCCGTTGGCTGGTGCGTCAGAGAATATGCGAGCCGCTCGGGAGTGTTTCGATACGAACTGACAGTACGGTGACGATCGATGCCCTCAAGAACTCATCCAATCATCTGCCTGTTTACGTGGAGATCCGTGCAGTGTTGGAGATTGGATTCAGGCTGGGTTGAGGCCCACGTCGGAATCAGGGGAAACGAGGAGGCGGATGTGAGGGCCAAGAGTGCAACTGCTGATGTCTCTGATTCCGGTCGTTTTCGAGCTCAAGCCCCGTTCAGTACATAGATCTCAGTTAAGAGCGAACAGAAATAGATGTTGTAGATGTTGGGGGAGTATGTGGATGGCGACTGAGGACGGGAGACATGCGAAGAGGTTCTTTCCCAATGTTGAGTCTCGTTTTAAAGTGAATCTCCCGCTCTGATTCCTTCAACAATTCCTAATACTTTACAAATTTTCGATATTTGTGTACCGTAAAGTCAAGCTCAAGTTCATCTTTTTCATGTCCAATTGGTATGTTATGTTTGAGTGAGGTCTTTTCAAGATTAATATTTTTTTCGACTATTCCAGTTGGAATCAAGTTTTGGTTGGACTTACGTCGTCTATGGGTCGTCTTCTTCGTCAAAATTTCGATGACTAAAAAAATGTTTTCTTACTTTTCGGCACCATCTATGCTAATTATTATGTAGCATTTTTTTATATTTTTTTACATATTTTTTACTTCTCCTCCTCAAACTTTCTTCTCCTCATTTTTTTTTTTACTTCTTCTCCTCCTCAAACAGGAGAGTCTAGCCCCCAGAAAGTATTGTCGGGTTTCAGCGCTACCTACCGCCACTTCAGCGAACTATTATACTTTTTCAGCTCGATGTGAGCGTGGTCAAGCGGCATTTCTGAAAAGTAGGCTTACCTCGATTTTACCACCTCGGTTTTACCACTCTCTAATTTCTAAGTTTGGCGGCTTTACTTCCCTGCCTTTTTAAATTGCGAGGAAAAGGAACTTGATATTGGATTTTTGTGTTGTTTTCAATTGTTGTGTTGTTCTTTTTTGCTACATTGTAATCTTGGGATAACAGCAAGTTAGAGGAGCGACGGTAATGCGGTCGCGAGCGAGATCACCTGATAAGATATCAGAAATAGTAGTTCGTTGAAGTGGCGGAAGGTAGCGCTGAAACCCGACAATACTTTCTGGGGGCTAGACTCTCCTGAACAAACATACTTAACTCAAGTTAAGGCATGTTGTATTTATAAATAAACAAGAAGTTGACTGTGCGTCTTTCATACCTTCTGGTATGTGAAGTTGACTGTGCGTCGCTAAGGATGCTTGCAACAATTACTGTATGGTCTTGAGTGAAGATATCAATCAACATTTCAAGGTTGAGAAGTGAAGAATTCGTTCTTCTATGTAATTCCTTTCACACTTCCTTCATCTCTTCCCTTTACACCCCCACTCCTAACACAGTGAGTAGAGACATATTTCATTCCTAGGACCCCCATGAAAACACGGTAACGAATTTGTCGAGTGACTCTTTCCCGACTCGCGAAGTAAGGATGAAATATTATTTAGTTTTTAATGTGGCTTCAACTCCTGGAAACCCGCTTTCCACGAGAAAAAAAACCTTCTGGTATGTGTAAGCTGTAAGCGATTGTCGGCTTAAGGAGGAGGGATTTTCACGGAATTAATTAAATCCTCGGAAGGGAGACGACATTTCATACTACAGATTTATAACCGGTTTTTTCCTCGGTAAGTGGGAGGTCGTAAGGGGAGGGATAGAGCGGTCGTGATGGCGCGGGTAGGTAGTAGAATGTTAAGAAACCTCAGGCAAATCTTCCTAATTACTCGTCATTTTCTTCACGCCCATGTATTATTCATTAGGAGAGATAGGGGTGGGGCGCTTAGAGCTTAATTAAATTCATATATCTTATTTCTTGAGCGTTTTCAGTAGTTTAATCCGAGAGGGGGGAAACCCTTGAAAGAGAGAGGAGGGAGGATTTTATCTCAAACATCACGCTTTAAGGGCTAAGTAGGCAAATAGGTTTTTAAGGTGGATACTCCAGAATTGATGGTTTTTCGAGCTGGCCTTCCCCCACTATTTTATACCACCTCGTCTTCACGGATCGTCTAATGAAGATGGAGTATTATTGCGGCAGCTATCAGCTACCGAGATCGCTTACCCTATAGTATTTTAACCTTCTATCGAAAGAAGTTTAGAGGGGATTAAAAAGTGATTTTCTAGCTTTATTGACCACGTCATAGTGTGGATGAGCCAGGAAGGTAAGGGTAGTCGGCCGTTCTCGAAATACCCACACACTTATTACACGTTCATGTGACCCCTTGTGAACACTCTCTAGTTAAAACGCAGCAAATTATTACACAACGATTTATAATTTTTATATAGACCACTCGTCTGCAAAGCCAACAACCATACAACATGAAGGAAAAAAACATCGATCGCAATTCGGTCAGCTAAAATTTGAACGGAGATTAGGCCTCTTTTGCGATTCACACTCTGTTCACTCTGTGTTTCTGATTTATCGTACGTAAAACCTTTAAAATCTCGTAGAGAGCAAACGGTTTGTCCTTTTGACGTGATAACGTCTTATAAATTGGTTTACCGGGAGACACTTCAAGAAACTGCGTTACGCTCCGCTCACGGAGGGGGTGCAGCTCGGCGCTCCCCTTCCCCGGCGCTCACAAAAGCGGGAGCGCCCCGCCCCCCTTCCCTGGCACTCACTCCCCCCCCACCCATGAGAAATACCTACTACCTACGGGAAATACCTACTCTGTGCAACTTGACAAAGAATTTTATTTTATCCTTCTTCCTACTATACGAATGAATATTAACATTAAAATTATTTTACCACTCAGAGTCGTTGTCACGTAAAACTTTCGCCCGTATACCGACTTTACAGGCAACAACACAGGGTTTTTTCTTGGTCGATTCCAAAGGTTCATTATTGAAGGTTCATTATTGACTTGAATTGTCCTCGATTGCAGTGATCTCAACGCACTCTATCGTGAGATTCTCGTTTAGGGATGACGTAAGAGGAGTGGCCCGCCACACTAAAAAGTACGGTACCTACTTCTTTATTGGAATACGGCTAAACTAAATGGAATTTGGAACTGAAAACTGGTACAGAAACGTTTTTAAGTGCGCTAAATTCGAATCTGAAGTCAAAAACACGAAATTCCGACCCATGCAACTACCCCATTATAAAGTAAATTAAATTCACGTACCTACTTACATTAAGAATTTTTAGAGATTTCCGAACCATTTCAATTCCGTCGTGTTATTATGACCGAATTTTCAAGTTTTGTTGGTTCGGTTTTGCTGCAGTCAGTTCTCTAGCCAACGGATGAATTGAGTAATGTTCCTAAAACACAGATTTTTAATGATCACGTTATGACAGAATATTAAAGGACAAGAGGTCAAGTTTGTAGAACATTGAAGGACTGGAGGTCATATCGAAGAATGTTAGACGACTGAAGGTCATATCAATGAATGTTAAGAACTGAAGGCCAGATTATCAAAGGTATTTCCACTCCTTCAATAATCTGTAAAACGACTTCCAGTACTTTTATATTCTTTAATATGACCTCCAGTACTTTATTAGGTATTAAATAATATGACCTCCAGTCCTTTAGTACATTGTCATATCATCCTCTCACCCAAAAAAATGAGGTGTTCATGGCACATAGCTCCCTAGTACCTATAACATGGTTAGTACAACAACAAAAGTCTGCAAAGTGGATGTGGCACATAGCTTCCTCGTATCCATAACCCGATTTTATATATTATCCGATGCAGAGTGGTTAATCTCAAAACATCAATCACTAAGTACCTTGCAATACCCTCATAGGGACCATCTACACTTCAATCAGCACGATTTCTGAAAATTTCATCGAAATTGGATGGAAAATGTGGAAGACATGGTTGTTACAAGGCACTCACGTTTGTGCATGCTCAGCAGCTACTATCAGTCCGGGGATTGATGATTTTCATAAGGGATCGTCTTCACTTCAATCCGCACAACATTTTTTTTCAACCTTGAAAAGTGAAAAAAAAAAGCTTCCGCTATCTTGGTAGACTCGGAAGCAAAATCAAAACTATTACAACCGACCAGTCGAAAAAATAGTCAGTAGGAAAATTATATTTAGAGATGTTGAGATAATGATAAGGTTTTAGAGTTCTCAATTTATACAATATTCATCTTTCACACGCCAAAACGGTTCTTCAGGCATCCTTCTTGTATTCCTCTTACCCAAACCGAAATAAAGTGCTTTCCAAGTTCCAATAGAGGATATTAGATTTGCAAAGGTGCCTCCGTGGATCTAGACAAATGGAAACGGGAAATGACTGAGTGAAGTGAGGCTCTAAAACTGGAGAAAGAAGAACGAAAGAGGAAGAAGAATAAGAAGGGGAAGAACGGCAGATATACGAGTGGGGGTGGCAGTTCCGTCTTTAAAACAAAGATTAATGATGACCAAGTGCACTTGCCGACCTCTTCATATATCCTCCTTCCTTTTCCTTGTGCTTCTCATCCCAGCCGGCCCAGCCACACTGTAAATCAATTACAAACTTCCGTCTCCTTCATACGTCCTTTTCTCTGACAATAGCCTGGAAGAAAATATATTATATTGAAGTATCTTATTTTTCAATTGATGCTTGAGAACTTCTGATGAGTTATGACGCGATAAAAATACCTTCAAGGGAGATAATAATCATTGTCGGTACAATATTTCACTCAAAATTTTCTTTCATTTATGTATTCAATGGTGATGCATTCCGTCTCAAAGTCGTTCATACTCCATGCATTTCACTCTTTGGAATATAAGTTAGATGAAGATTCCTGTATACCTCATCATCATTACAGTACAAATGGTTGCTAAGGACGCAAAAGTGAGTACAACTCGAAGAACTATGCAAATTATTACACGAAACTTTATTATTTTTCTATTTCTATTTTTCTATTTTCTATAGTACCGAAGAAAGGAACAACGATCTCATTTTGGTCATCTAAAATTGGAACGGAGATTAGGCCTTTTTTGCGGTTCACACTCGTGTTTCTGATTTATTGTAAGTCCGACCCTTAAGTTGCTGAAGGGAGCGAACGGTTCATCCTACAGAGCTCCTACAGAGGGTGGTCTCTAAAAATTATAAAAGTTCAATACTATTTAAAATTGGTGGAAAAACAATACCTTTATTTCGAGCTAGGGCACTATTGAAATGTCAACCCTCAATTTTCACTCCTTAGAAGCGACATACATCAACCAAAAGCTTCTAGGCACAACTAGACCCCAAATGGAGCCCATGTACCACATTTGATGAAAATCGGTCCTTGGTAACTAAGGGAAAGCCGCGTACGGCGGACGGACGCAAAGATTGTTATTCGGTTTTTGAATTGTGCGTAGGTACCTTGAAATGTAAACCATCAAATTTTGAGGAGGAGGGGTTAAAATTTTGTTTCTTGGTCGATTTCAAAGGTTCGCTATCGAAAATAATGAACCAACATAATATCTAGAACGTTTTCCGAACACTGGGCGAAAACGCTGAAAATCACTGCACATGGGTTTATCATTTTGGTTTATTATTTTCAATAATAAACCTTCGGAATCGACCAAGAAAAAAATATGTTAAACCCCCTCATAATTTGTTGGTTTTTGTTTCAAGGTATGTAAAATCCGAAAATCGGATAAAAAATTTTCCGCACTTTTCTTAGTTACCATGGACCGATTTTGATGGAATTTTGTACCATTCGGTAGAGTAAAGTAAGTAAACAAAGTAAACATCCTTTCCAGGTTGGATTTTCGTCCAACTGCCATTCCTGGCGTCACGGACGTCATCAGCTGTCTTCCAAAGGGAAGATCAGAATTAAATTCTTAAATTAAATTAAATTTTGTTCTGATGATTTCGCTCACGGCTTCCCATTGCCTCACCGCCCTGTGTTGAGGCGAGGGGGGCGATGAGAACCCCGGCCGACGAAAAACGCACGATGCCGGCAATGAGCTTTGAACCCATGACCCCCGCAGAAGTCGGTTCAAAGTCCACCGCCAAAAACGACGCCCCAACAGCCGAAGCCACACCAGATCCCCTGGCACCATTTGGTCTGAACCATGTTTAACCCATTTCAAGCCAAGGGTAGAAATAACAGAGTAGTAAGAGGAGGATGAACTGTTTTACAGAAGGCATAATTTGGTCACCAATTGAGAGCGAAAATACTCCAAATTTTATGAATTTTACATTTTAATGGGATTTAAGAGTCTCATTCTTCCAAATCCATGTGATTTATTCATTGTTGTTGGTAAAATGTAAAAATCTATCTTAAAGACCGGAATCCGTTTCGACTCGTGGCCCATGACGCTCAATCGCCCCGGATCGAATTTGAGCACCATAATCAAGCTTCAGGCCAAAAGGCCTCCTTTTCAACAAAAAATTGCCAAAATTGCATCGAGCTCCCGAACGTCGAAGAATTTTTTCGACGAGTTTAGGAACAGCATGAACGAGAAAAAATTCTTCTACGAAGACTTTCCACTATTTTCAACATTAAAAAAAAGGAAAAAAAAGTCGATGCGAAAACGCATCAGTGGTCGGAAATGGGTTAAGAAGAAATTCATTCTATTTGCTCGTTCAATCCAGAAATTGCTACTCTGAACGAAAAAGTTTTAATTCGGTTCTGAAATGGTACACGAGATCAGCTGACCAAATTAAACTCTGTCCTTTGTTGGTCATCCCGTTCACATTCAATAGCACACTTTCGACTTTCCATAAGAGGGAATACATCATGATTATACTTTCTTGGGCGTAGACTGTTTTTTTGATTGGCTAGGTTTTAGGGTTTTCGTTTTTCTCCCTTGGAGAAAATATCAGCTTGAAAAATTTCAGAAAATTGATATCTCCTGAGATGAGGGTTTCATGAACGGAAGGTTATTGGAGGTGATGGTGGTTTTGAGCGAGCAGGTGTGGGGCGGCTCTGGATGAATGTCCCACTAGTTGATGGCGGACCAATTGCTCTGAGAGGTTGTCTGAGTTACCGACCATTTAGTGCGTCCTCTCCTCGGAGACCACTTTAATCTACCAATCACCTGCCCGCTCAGAACCCCCGGTTTCACCCGAATAACTGCTTTGCCACTAATGAAACTCCCTTTCCAGTGATAACAAATTCATCAAAGTGCGATTTCGGTGTTTTGAAGGTTGATTCAGTCGTGGATCCTCCGCACGCCAGTGTTGACTAAAAGTGACATCAGCCTCCATTAGCTCGCTGTGCGTTCTGATGCATCAGTTACAAAGCTAATATACTTCAATTATTCAATTATTTTCAATAAAATGTATTTCTTTTACCTAATTGTGTTTCCCTAATGACAAAGTCAGTGATCAATGGTGTACTCATGCACTTATACGCTAAACATTTATATTGTTCGAAACCGGCCAAAATGCCACCCTGTGCCCATCAATGTGAGCTCAAATGGTGCGCCCGCCCAAAGGTTAAGTTCTAGTTGTGCCGCAAAACTTTTGGTTACCTATAGCTGATATAAAGGTAGGTAAAGACTATTTAGAATCGAATGAGACCACCCAGAGCTCTGTAGGACCAACCGTTCGTTCCCAATGAGGTCTTAAGAGTTGAACTTCCAACAAATCAGTAACACTGGTGTGAATTGGAGATGATTATTCTACGACGTTAAAATTTCAGGTGTTTAATAATTAAACAATTATTTAGTTTATACAATTATTAGTTTAAACTAAATTATTTAGTTTAAACAATTATTGTTTATTAAATAAACAAATTTTGTTCGAATTGAGTTTCATATCGCTCAGTTGTACTTTTCTAGCAAACAACTACCGAATGACGATGCTTCTCTGGTTGTTTCTTTCTGTTTCAAAATAAATTTTATAGCGAAGCTTAGGGGGAAACATGGTTGGAAGGTACTGACAATGGCAAAGCTGAGTTCTTTTCTGGCGAGTGATCAATACATCAAAACAATAAACCGTTGTGTAATAGTGTGTATATTGCTTCCGAGTCTACCAAGGTAGCAGAAGGTTTGTTTTAACTTTTCATGGTTGAAAGAAAAAGTTTTCCAAAATCAAAATTTTCCCTCGAGTTTTACGTTTTAGACGTTCCTTAACAATTTTTGTTCCGTGTCTGTGTATCGGTGTGTCTGTCTGTCCTGAAATCCTTGCCACAGCCATAACTTCTACATTTCTCACCCGATTTCGATGTAATTTTCAAGGATTGCGCGGGTTGGCGTGTAGATGGTCCCCTATACAAATCATTACACCCGGACTGATTGTAGTCACTGCGCATGCGCAAACATGAAATACTTGAAATAGCCATAACTTCTACATATCTCATCCGATTTCGATGAAATTTTCAGGGATTATGCGGATCAGGTTGTAGATGGCTCCCTATGTAAATCATCATCGCCAGACTGATAGTAGCCTCTGCGCATGCGCAAACTTAAAATCCTTGTATCAGCCGTAACACTGACATTTTTCATCCGAATTTGATGAAATTTTCTAGGATTGTTCAGATTGGCGTTTAGATGTTCCCCTATGAGGGTAGTGGAAGGTAATCAGAGATTGATGTTTTGAGATTAACCACTCTGCATCGGATAATCTATACAGTCGGGTTATGGATAAGAGGAAGCTCTGTGCCACACCCACTTGGCAGACGTTTTTAGGACGTCCCACAGTAAGACTTGGGCGTCTTTATGCGATCGATCTGGGGTAAAGTTTGACAACACTCAACAGAAAAAAAATAACCACACAGTAATCCGTTTTAGACCATTCTGAATCCAAATCCGCGAAAAAACCATAGGTGTATGTCTGAGTGTGTGTGTGACAAAATCTTGTGTCGTATGCCCAGGTTTTCCTCCGATTTTCGTGGTTCTTTTTTTGTTCGACGCGGAAATCTATCTATTTGTGCACTACGTCGCCAAAATTTCGAATTTTGCCTTTTAAGGGTGGAAAAAGGAGGGGGCTAATGCTTTAAAAACGTGCGTTTGCGGGCATAATCTTGTAAACTCTGCCCACGCGTCAATTTCCAACCGCGAGAGATTTGCGAGTTTTTTTTTGTTCGACTCAAAAATCACCTTTATTGCACACTATTTCACTAGAGTATCAAAATTAGCATGGTGAGGGGCGAGTGGGGGGATAATATTCACATAATATCAAATTTGTCTATGTTTAGGTTCCTTTATAGCTTACTAATTGCACCCAAGCTTTGAAATTGAGGAAAAATTCTCATTATACCTCTGGATTTTCATGATTTATTCTCTGTAGCACCATGGAACTAATAGTGGTGCCACCATGGTGCCAAGACACCATAAACCGCATATTTTCTGTGTTTTTTTTGTGTGTGTTTCACCTCGATGGACTGCCAACCAAAACTAATAGTTGAAAGTTCAACGTTACGAAGTATTACCGCTTTGGTGCCAGACTGGCACAACTGCCCGGGGGGGGGGGGGGGTGAACTCGAATTCGCATGTTGGGTATCGTAGATCATGGATTTTCAAAAGCTCTTCAAATTCTTTCAGAAGCTCCCATGCCCACTATTTCTTGCCTGAAATATTAAATAAATCACATCGAGTGAACAATTTTTGTCGCTTACCACTTGGTTTAAATTGACCTAATGCTTATCCCTGGAATGCATTCATTACTCAACTATATGTTTTTTGTGTGGTTTTTTGTTGATGATAATTTTGGACAAATTTTGCACACGTTTTCCCTCTTCGATGGACCAAAATGAACGCCTGGTTCAGAATGTATGATTGTACTGCTGGACGCTCTTTCTGCTATTCATGAGGCAGTTCCGCGTTGAACTGATGTTCCTCTGGGTTTCGAAGGAATTCGATCCGGTTTTGGTTTATTATTTTCAATAATGAACCTTTGGAATCGACCAAGAAAAGAAAATTTTTAACACCCCCTCAAAATTTGACGGTTTACGTTTCAAGGTACGTAGAATCCAAAAATCTAATAAAAATTTGGCCGTCCGTCCGCCGTCCGCCGTACGCGGCACTTTTGCCACTTAGCATTGACCGATTTTGATGAAATTTGGTATGTAGGCTCCATTTGGGGTCTAGTTGTGCCCCGAAGCTTTTGGTTGATGTAGGTCACTTCTAAGGGTTCCAAAATCAATTTTTAAATTTTGAAAACACCCTAACTCAAAAAATTTTGATATAAAGGTATTGTTTTTCCTTCAATTTAAGATTCTATAGAATTTTTAAAATTTTTTGAGACCACGCGGAGCCCTGTAGGACAAACCGTTCGCTCCCTACGAAAATCTAAGGGTTTAAATTGAAATATATATATATATATATATATATAAATCAAAACACGAGTGTGAATCGCAAAAGAGGCCTATTCTCCGTTCAAATTAGAGCTGACTGAAATGCGATCGATGGTTGGTGATTTTGATTTTTAAAAAAAAAAAAAAAAATTTTATATTTTTTTCTTTTTTTTTCCTTCATATTGTATGGTTGGTGATTTTGTAGACGAGTGATCTATATAGAAAAATAATAAACCAATGTGTAATAATTTGCAGCGTTTTTTACACCTTCCAAAGTCCAACTTAGCCTAGCAACGCATGGGTAATCGCGAATACATAACTCTGAAATTCTGAAGGTACTCTGAAATTCAATAGGTTGCGGTATGGTGCATGGAAAATTCAACAGTGTACCAACAAGGGAGGTGAGAATGGGGTAGACGTTGATAGATTGATTCCACGGTAACAACTACACTGCACTGGAGATTGGCGAGCGTCGCCCCTCATGTTTTTCTTAAAAGCTCCTCCGGGCAAGTAAACAATATGTGTTGAAGCTGACGGGCGCGGTATCATGCTTTTGGATTATTCCGTACGCGTCACCAACACCGCTCCGCCACTTTCCTATTGTTCTCTTTCGTCGAAGTTCCTGAATTCGACGGCCACTGCACCGTATTGACGTATTCAACGCTAATTGTTGCGGTGTTCAACTCGACCAAGGCCTAGTATAATACTCGATGGAAATTCTCAGAATTTCTCGCTTGTTCGAGGTAGTATTACCTACCGCTCAGGTTATTGAATTTTATCTGAATTCCTCCAAGTTTTTTGTGAATTGCAATCTCGAACTCCTCAATTTTAGCATATTGGTGCAGCAGATCAAACAAATATAGGCACTTCACAACGATTTTGACCGTCCTGAAATAAAGGGAAAAGACAGACACAGTAACATCATGAGGCGGCTTCTGCCCCGAAACTCAAGGGGTGCACAGAGATCAGGAGAGGCTATACGCCCCAATAGGTAGTGTGCCCAATATAAGGTGCCTACGGTTGGTAGGGAGAGATCTATACAGGAAATTATACCTTTGGGCAATGATTTGCAGCGTTTTTACCATCATGATCATAGTGATAATATTACTATTATATTATATTATAAGGTATATAAATATTCCAATTCAGCACAAAATTAAAGATATGTAGAATTTCAGAAATTAAAAATTGCAAGAAAATTGTAAATACTGATATAAAAATTTATGTAAATAATAAAACTCTGCGTATATTAGTTGTACCCAAAAATTACAAAGCCGATTGTGTATTCCATGAGTATGAGGAGAGGAGTAGAACATGAATAACTCCATGGCTGAATAACCATAGCCACATAGTATGTTGGTATGGTTAACTGAAAATAGGAAAAAATTAACAGTTTATGGGTGGGTACTCAATGAGTTTGGGGTGACGATTGGTAGCTCAATCCTGGATTACATCGGTTTTCCTCTGTCCACGTTGTTCCCTCACACTTTGAGCTTCCCTTCACGATGCTTGGTTGGTCTCTCAGTCACATTCACTTCTCCAATGAGAAACCAGTTGATCTTCTCCTTATAGTTTTTGGATGTTTTGAAGTTGAAAAAAACTGTCTCCCCATTTTAATGGACCTGTTAAATGAAATTCCTATTTGCTGGTTTTGCCCACTTATAGCCGATTCGATAGTTTTACTTTCGGGAACACCAGAAAAGTAGAACGGTAAGTTGTGTACCTGAATATCCAACGATATCAAATTTTGAGATTCAGATGGTAAGGCAAGTAGTATTTTCCTGGCATCAGTTTCAACTAGTTGTGAAACTTTATACATCTCTGTGATAAACCGGAGCAGTAGCTTCACTTGATGTCCCTCTGGACAAATAAATTACTCCGACCATCGCGGACTCCTAGGTCACTCCGAAAAAAGTTCGAATTATACAACAATAAATTTCCAACGAGAGGAATTAATCATTATTCTAGGACAAACGGAGGGGGGCTGTGCCCCCTGCGCGGACGTAACGAATTATTTCGAGCGTTATGCGATTTTCCCAGCGAAAATTTTCCCAAGCTCCCGGCAGCAGTTTTAAAGGAAGGCACAACTCCCAGAGGGACAGAACAGGAAAAGCGAGGAGCTTTCCGAGGAAATTCCTACCTAACGATTTCACAGTAAAAAGTTTTCATGTAATTAACGAGGCTAAACTTTGGACTAACATCATTAAGTATGACGGTGCAACTCAACGTTAGGGTGAATTTGACGTGAGAACTTTTCAACTTCCAACCACGACCGTTTTCTCGACTGTAGTACATAATGGAGGACGATATGAGGAGTTCGGGGTTCGTTCCGAGGAGAAAGAGTCGTACGGAACTGGATTTCCAAGGAAACAATATTTGTGACAGTTACGACAACTGCCGTGGCAGTAATTGGAAATTGAGATCAATTCTAAAGTTCGTCTTTGTCTTGATTCCACTCACATAAGGTTTCTGGAAATATACGAAGACTCTTCAATAAAGTGATGCCGTAAGGCCCTTCGTGTCAACTTGGTACAAGAAGCTGTGAAGATGGATCAATCTCTATTGCCCATTTCTAATTTCCCGATTTGGAGTCATAACTATTTAATGAACCAAACCTCTCACGTTACCTGATTTGATTATTAAACAGTGTGTTCAGCGCCTGTTTGGCACAAGGTCTCCCAAATGATTAGTCCTGCCTCTAGGCACCAACTGAATCGGTCAATTTATGAAAATATTTCAAGGGAAGGTGGTGAAGTTTAGACAAGGCAGTATTGCTGAATTTGACACTCAAGTCGTCCCGTGAAAAATGGAATGAAAGCTCTGATGCTCCTGTGTCTTGCCTATATCTCGGTCAGCGTATCATTTGTTTTGCTTTGAGTCAGACAACCCTCGTTAATATGTTGAAAATTCAAAAATAAAATTTGTCTACAGCTTCTATTGATAGGGGAAGGTATTGATGAGTGAATCTAGTGCTTGAAATTTCATACAGTCCATGAAATTTTTGATTTAAACCTCTTTGTATTTATGTATATTTTTCGGTAGTATTGGCTATTACTGTATAATAACTTGAACGAACTAAATTGATCTGACTCAAATTTTAAAAAACTGCTGCTTCTATTGGTGCATATAGATCCAGAAAACTTGGATATATTGTATTTCAACTGAGCTGTACAACCTTTCAGCTCTAACTAGAGCTCCTGCCAGCTTTTGAATATTAAATATTCATTCTGAAATTTTCAGAGGAAGGTATTATGAGATGGTTCAGCCATTGCGGTGGTGATGAATCTAGAACCCAAACTTTCCAGTTGTCAGTTGTATGCACATATAGGGTTGAAGCTCTATTTCAAGTAGAACACAGAGCTGAAACTTTCAAACAAGACACGTGCGCAAGAAGTGTGACATGAACAACTGAATGGGGATGAACCCAGGCTGAATAGAGGAAAATAATAAAACGAAATCTGATTTAAAAAAAAAAAATTGCATAAATCAATTTATTTACTTCCTTTTGGAAATTAGGAACATAGCTCAGTCTTGTACTAAGTCTCAGGTATTTGTCACAGTTATAACCATAAGCGGTACTTACTAAATTAATGGAATTCTTCCTACGGCCGTGGAATGTAAACTAGTATTATTTTCTAGCTTAAAATTTAAATTTATTAATTTTCTTCGAAGTGGCAAAATGGCAAGAAGGAAGAGGGGGATGGTGTCGTCAGTAACCTCCCAAGAAAACTTGACTTCCGAGATGAATGAAGCTCGAAAATTTATGTCCGATATCTGAAACTGACCAACGAAACTGTTGGTTAGGGGATGAGAAGGGAGAGTTTGAATTTTGTATGAAATTTCTATGAAACGAGGTATTGAAGGAGGTCGCTAAAGGGGTTAACCTATCCAAGCTTACCGGTACGGTATTTGAATAGCCTTCAGCAGCGGAAACTTGGGAGAAGTCCTCGAGATACGATGTGATCCGATTCGGATCATCCGAAGAGATCTGGTAACAAAGAACGGAGATATGATGATGAGAAGGATGTTTTACATTTTCTCGACGCCAAATGACGAAAGCCCCAAAAGGCCGATGGTGATGGAAGCTTACCAGGCAGGAGAAAATTGTCCTCATGAAGGTGAAATCCCGTAGGTCGGTCGGCACTTTGCTACTTCGCTGATCCAACTTGATGTGAAGAAATTTTCGAAGCCTTCTTGAGAAATTTTGACTCCAGTTTTAATGTTTTCCACTTGAGGAACGAAAAAAGGAAATTGAGCGAACGGACGGCAATGTGGAGATCGCAAAAAGGAGAGAGCCGCAGGGTGACAAAAAAAAAGATGGCCACCGGTGCCACTACAAGTGGTGATAATAAAATAATTTTCTTCTGCGAAGCATACTGCTTCTCCTTTTCGTAGAAACGAATTATTCCTTGGGCCAATTATTTAGTAAAGTACCCACAGATTTGAACTACATAAATTTCATCAGCGAAAAAAAAGAAAATATCCTGTCTCGGCTAACACGAAGGCAGTGGACCAGCTGCGGACGGTTGGCGCCGAAACCACGTTTAAACCGTAGCGGGAAATTCAAAGTTTCACGTTACATACCCCTCTCTAGTGGTTGAGGTCGGTAGGTAAAGCTTGAGTTTGGAGGGGTGCCAGGATCCAGCAGTTCTTCCGTGGCTGTCCTTAAGTTTGCAGGTACCTCCCGGGCTTACTGCGCTGACGATGAAAGGTCCTTCATACTTGGGATTGAGCTTGGAGGCAATCCGATCAGCTGCAGACGAGAGTGTGAAGGTCTTGTGTAGCACCTTGTCTCCAACCTTGAATCGGTCAGGGCGACGACGGAGGTTATACTGTCGGCTCTGGCTGAGGCTGGCTTTCAAGAGGTTTTCTTCCACGAGGTGGTTCAGCTCCTTCAATTTACTCATACGCTCAGCCCATTCTCCGGTGTCAGCATTCTGATCCACAGAGTTGGAGGCATCAGTAGTAGATAACAAAGCCTTCCTTGAAAGAGAATGAACGGACTTAAGCTCTCTACCAAAATTCAAGAAAGCAGGCGAAAACTTAGTAGAACTGTGGACAGCACTATTAAGCGCAAATTGCAATTCACCAAGGTACTTGTCCCACTTGGTGTGACGTTCTTTGTCTAAGTAGGTAATTATAAGTTGGCGGATGTTTCTATTCACCCTTTCAGTAGGGTTTGCTTGGCAGTGGTAGAGCGGAGTCGTCCTATGCTCTATACCACAAGAAACAGCCAGTGAACGGACAGCGGAACTTACAAAATTTGTAGCATTGTCGGTAATCAACATGATGGGAGTACCAAAACGGTTCAGGATGACGGAGCGGAATTTATTCAAAATGACGGCAGAAGTAGCTGCTCTATTGGGAACTAATTCTACCCACTTAGTGAATATGTCTTCAAACACTAAGAGGTATTTATTTCCGTATGAGCTTATCGGAAAAGGTCCCATTATGTCGGTGGACACAGTATGCCAGGGAGTGGTGAGATAGCGGGGATACATCAATCCACGCGGTGCTGTATTTGAAGGTTTCACACGCTGACATGTGTCGCAACTTTGGACATAACGAAGAATGTCATTGTACATACCTGGCCAGTAATACAATCGGCCAATACGCCAATGAGTTTTGGCAATGCCGAGGTGTCCTGATTGAGGGTCATCATGACATTCTCTCAAAATGTCAGGCCTGAGGGTCCAAGGTATGACGAGTTTCCAGTCTTCACTGGGTTCTTCTAATTCTCCTTTTAAGAAAGATTTCCTGTAGTAAAAGAGATTATCTCCATCAACCTTCCAGTCAGGGTGGAGTTCAGGAGAATTTTGAACCTTATAGAATTTTCTTCTATACCATTCATCTCCAGTTGTATTTGCCCTAGAACTGGTAGTAGTTATAGCTGCGAGGGCTTCTATTGCAGGAGAGATACGGGAAAGTGCATCTGCTACGCAGTTTAGCTTTCCTTTACGATACTGAACCTCAAAACGATATGGTTGTAAGCGGAGAATCCAGCGAGCGAGACGTCCGTTTGGATTTTTCAAACTAAGCAACCACTTCAAACAAGAATGATCTGTCAAGACTATGAAATCAGAACCTTCTAAGTATTGGCGGTTCTTTTCGATGCCCCATATGACAGCTAAGGCTTCTTTCTCTGTGACTGAGTAATTTCTCTCAGCAGAGGAAAGAGACCGAGAACAATACGTGATGACACGTTCGCACCCATCTTGAACTTGCGTTAGAGTTGCACCTAATCCAAAATTGCTTGCGTCCGTTTGCAAGGTAAAAACAAGGTCAAAATTCGGACGAGCCAGAATGGGAGCAGTAGTTAAGGCTCTTTTCAAGTTCTCGAAGGCTTGTGCTTGTTTGTCAGACCATAACCAAGTCTTCTTTTTACTCAAGAGAGAAGTGAGTGGGGCGACGACAGTCGAAAACCCATCGATAAAACGGCGATACCAGCCTGCCATTCCCAAGAAACGACGAAGCTGCTTAACATTACAAGGTGGCGGAAACGACATGACCGCTTCTGTCTTATCAGGATCGACGCTAATCCCTTGGGCGTTAACACGATAACCAAGATACTTAACCTCTTTACAACCAAAGTCGCATTTATCGGAATTTATCTGGAGACCAGATTTGCTCAACCTGTGGAACACTTCTCGAAGTAATTCACAGTGACTTTTAAAATCTGCTGTGCACACAAGTATATCGTCAAGGAATACAACTACTTGAGGATACAGGTCCATGAAGATCGAGTCAGCGAGACGTTGAAAAGTCGCAGGGCTGTTTGTTAGACCAAAGCTCATGGTCCTAAAGCGAAAAAGACCTCTGCCTGGAACTATGAATGACGTTATGTCGCGGCTCTCTTCATCAGCCAACGGCACCTGAAGAAATGCCTGACGAAGGTCTAACTTCGACAAGTAAGCTGCGTGGCGAAGAGAATCCAGCAATGTGTTCATGTTAGGCATTGGGTAGGAGTCCTTCTTAGTACGAGAATTCACCTGACGGTAATCGACACAGAAACGGTAAGAGTCGCCTTTTCTCACCATGACAACAGGCGAGGCCCATGGGGATTGACTCTGTTCAACAATACCGGATTTCAACATTTCATCCAGCTGATGATGCATCGCTTCCAATACCTTAGGAGAGTAATTGAACGCTCGTTGTTTTATTGGATTTGAAGACCCTACGTCGATTTTGTGGGTAATGAGGGTTGTCAGAGCAGGAGAATTTTCCAAGGAAGCAAGACCAGTAGCCACTACATCCTTCAATATTTTCCTTTCCGATTCTTCCATTTCTTTAATACCACAACAAATGACGCCTAGCGGATCGGAACAGCAACGGGATCGAGAGGCCTGATTCCAAGGAGAATGAAAATAAAATTTTGATTCAGGTTTCTCCAAGAACCACCAGAGTTTGTTATGAGCATCTGTGACAATCTTGTTATCCTTCAGGAAGTCCAATCCCAGGACAATAGGAAATGACAATGAACTCATATAATATAGTCGACATGATTTAGACTGATCACCAACAAGAAAATCAAAGTGATAACAGCTAAATACTGTGGCTCGACTACCATTGGCCATCTGAACGATAAATGGGTCAGTCTTTTCAGTGGGAATTCGGTTTGAAGAGAAACCAAGCAATTCCAATCCCGAATCTCCGATGAAGGAAAGTCGAGAGCCAGTGTCTGACAAAGCCGGAACGATAACATGATGGAGCTTCGAAGAGTCATTGAAGTCTGATGATTGAGAGAGCTCAAAAATTAGCGGGAAGATAAGAAGATCTGATGGAACGTTGACGTTACAACTCACCTCCTCAGAGTGACGAGACGTTACGATAGGAGAACTTGAAGAAGGAAGTTCCGAAGGCACTTGATTCTCATTAGACGGGACGACGGCATTCGTTAATACGACGGTAGTTGTCGAAAAAGGTACAATAGCGGAAGAGTGAAGGAACGGTAAGTCGAGAGCGGGAATTTCGGGGTCAGTAGGCGATAAGGGAACTTGGGTGACCCCTAAAACTGGTTCCCTTGTCCATTTTTTGGTTTATCACAACAATTTGGACAAGTGAAGACATTTACCTCCTTAAATCCGCAGCGGTAACAAAACTTTTTCCTCGGTAGAGGACAAACTGAAAACACATGTGGACCATCACAATTCCAACATACGACAGGAGTTACCAAATTCGAAGGAACATCGCTGTGTGAAGCCGCCTTAACCACAGGGTTAGCTGCAGGTTTGCTGCTCCCAGATGAAGTCGGGGATGGGAGATGTGAAGTCACTGTGCTAGAAGTTTTCTTTGGAGAATTTACATGATAAAGTTCGACAGCTCCAGAACTCTTGTTGTGATTGCGAGGAGTGGGAGAGTTCATCTTAGGTAAATCTCGGGAATTGGTTTTATTTGCCAAAGAACCCTTAATATTATTTTCAGACGAAATCAGCTCTTCCCTGCGCAAACGGTCCGAGACATAAGTGATTAGCTGGTCATAAGTCGGAAATTGGTCGCCAGAATGCTTGTCCTCGAAGCCTCTACGAGTGGAAGGATCCAGATGACTAAGAGCAATTTGAAGTTTGACAAAATCAAATGCATCAAAAAGATTTAGAGACGTGAGAGAATTGAAATTATATTGATGGACGCTGAGGTACCGCTGAAGTTCTGGCAGGGACTGCTCACGAATTGGCTTGAAGTCGAGTATATTCGAAACTAGATGACTAGCGAGACGACGCTTATTATCGTAACGAGCCTTGAGAGCATCCAGAGCAACTTGGTAGCTAGGACCAGTCAACGGAAAACTAGCAACTACGGCGAGGGCATCCCCTCGTAGACTAGATCTGAGATACTGGAATTTCTTCACTGGAGGAATGTTATTGTCGAGATGAACGAGAGATTCGAAAAGGGCATAATAACTAAGCCACTCTTCTATTTTGCCAGAAAAGATGTTCAGATTAATACGAGGTAACTGAGACGAAAGAGATGTACTAGTCTCACTATTCAAAGCAGGATTGGCAGAATTAAAGTTAGCATTTGCCACTTTCAAGTAATTAGAACGAACGTCATCTATGAGCTCAAGGAAACTTACATAAACTTTAGAAACTTCTATAATATCCTTAGGTGACTCACAAGTTACATTATATGACCTGATATTAGCACATAAGATTTCAAGTTTTTCTTCTATATTAGCGAGTCGCTCATATTTAGGAAGGAACGAACGAACATTTTCAGCAGTCAAGCGAAGACTACTATCCCTAATATGCTGAAGAATAGCGAATAATTGTTCTCGCTCTGCTAGAAGAGATTTACTAGCAATCTCTAGACTACTTGCAGTCATACTTAGGTGCTAAAGTGACAAGACAAAAAAATTATCAAGAAAATTTTCAAAATTGAAAAATTGAAAAATTTTCGAAAAATTGCGAATATTTAAATTTGACAAATTATTCAAATTAGGTACTTAAATTCAATTACGTTGGGCGCCAGAATTATATCTGTGACATGAACAACTGAATGGGGATGAACCCAGGCTGAATAGAGGAAAATAATAAAACGAAATCTGATTTAAAAAAAAAAAATTGCATAAATCAATTTATTTACTTCCTTTTGGAAATTAGGAACATAGCTCAGTCTTGTACTAAGTCTCAGGTATTTGTCACAGTTATAACCATAAGCGGTACTTACTAAATTAATGGAATTCTTCCTACGGCCGTGGAATGTAAACTAGTATTATTTTCTAGCTTAAAATTTAAATTTATTAATTTTCTTCGAAGTGGCAAAATGGCAAGAAGGAAGAGGGGGATGGTGTCGTCAGTAACCTCCCAAGAAAACTTGACTTCCGAGATGAATGAAGCTCGAAAATTTATGTCCGATATCTGAAACTGACCAACGAAACTGTTGGTTAGGGGATGAGAAGGGAGAGTTTGAATTTTGTATGAAATTTCTATGAAACGAGGTATTGAAGGAGGTCGCTAAAGGGGTTAACCTATCCAAGCTTACCGGTACGGTATTTGAATAGCCTTCAGCAGCGGAAACTTGGGAGAAGTCCTCGAGATACGATGTGATCCGATTCGGATCATCCGAAGAGATCTGGTAACAAAGAACGGAGATATGATGATGAGAAGGATGTTTTACATTTTCTCGACGCCAAATGACGAAAGCCCCAAAAGGCCGATGGTGATGGAAGCTTACCAGGCAGGAGAAAATTGTCCTCATGAAGGTGAAATCCCGTAGGTCGGTCGGCACTTTGCTACTTCGCTGATCCAACTTGATGTGAAGAAATTTTCGAAGCCTTCTTGAGAAATTTTGACTCCAGTTTTAATGTTTTCCACTTGAGGAACGAAAAAAGGAAATTGAGCGAACGGACGGCAATGTGGAGATCGCAAAAAGGAGAGAGCCGCAGGGTGACAAAAAAAAAGATGGCCACCGGTGCCACTACAAGTGGTGATAATAAAATAATTTTCTTCTGCGAAGCATACTGCTTCTCCTTTTCGTAGAAACGAATTATTCCTTGGGCCAATTATTTAGTAAAGTACCCACAGATTTGAACTACATAAATTTCATCAGCGAAAAAAAAGAAAATATCCTGTCTCGGCTAACACGAAGGCAGTGGACCAGCTGCGGACGGTTGGCGCCGAAACCACGTTTAAACCGTAGCGGGAAATTCAAAGTTTCACGTTACAGAAGTTAGCATGAAAATTGTATAGGTAATGCTAACATAAAATAATTGTTTGTCTCTTGAATCTGATATTCAAGTCGTCCTGTAAAAAATAGAATGAAAGCTCTAATGCTCCTGTGTCTATTGTATATAATATATGCAGATAATAGATAAAATAGATAATAGATATAATATACATTATCTCGGTCAGCGTACCAACTGCTTTGCAATGAAAGCGACAACCCTCATCAACATGATGAAAATTCAAAAGTGCAATTTGTCTTCTATTGATAGGGAAAGGCATGAAATTAGTTATTCAACCTTCCTTGTATTTATGTATATTTTTTGGTAGGTAGTAGTGGCTATTAAGTTATAATAACTCAAACGTACTAAATTGATCTGACTCAAATCTTTTAAAAAAAATTGGAGCTTCCATTGGTGCATATGGATCCATAAACCTTAGATAAATCGTATTTCAACTGAGCTGTACAACCTTTCAGCACTAACTAGAGCTCCTGCCTTAAACCTTCAAACAAGACACCTGAGCAAGGAGGATGTGAGTAATTTTGACAGTGTACACATTTGATGACAATAATTGTTTGATAACTGGCTCTAGGTTTGTGGATGATGACAGCTGAAATTTTTCCAACTGGCATCGTATGAACTCCTTAGATAGAGAGTAGAGTGGTCTCAGTAACATCATGGATGCATCACGGTGAGAACTACCTTGCGTTGATCGTTGAAGGGCTCTGAAATGAAACCTTCGGGGTAACAAGTACCCACTTCTAAGATATTGTGACAATGTAACAGAAAACCAGCCAGCCAGTGCCCCTTCTCTATTGTAAATCCCGTCACACACTCTCTTGAACGTCCTTTTCCAATATTTACCACCCTTGCCGTCACTGGATGGGCCGAAGGTACCCAGGAAAAAAAAAGTTATTCAATTTTCACGGGAAGGCCAGCCCCAAGACATAGTGCTATATCGGGTTGACTTTGAAAGCATAAAGCGAAGACCGGAGGGCAAGTAATTTCCTTTGAGTTGCCTTCAGATGGGCAATAAGATCTCTTCCCTTGTTTTCTCATACATGCAGTATTGACCCGGTCCTATCGGCATCTCAGCCTCCTTGATCTACTACCTACTTCACCATAAATATTCCGTTTCTGTAGCCTCCCCTTCCTCAGGCCAATATGCATTTGTTAGGACGCACTCCGACGTCGGACTTTCCACTCAGGGTTGAATTTTATATTCATGAACGGAGGCGGTTGGCTTGGAAAACGTTCCCGTTCAGAGTTTTCTCAACGTTGTGAAGTAACAGATTTCTGAGAAGGGGAAGCAATTCAACGAACCTCTGCGAGAACAATGGGGGTGCGCCTTGATTTTTTTCAAGATTTTTAATCAAAAGTAGACTCCGAATTTTGGTACCAACCGCGACCTTCTAGCGTGTGTAGATCTGTTTCTATGATTTTTCAAAGTTTCGACCGTTTATGACGTCACGCGCCCCTCTCGCCTGGGTGGGACCCCCCACCCTACTGTGACGTCATGAGCGGGCGAAACTTTAAAAATTCATAGGAAAAGATTTACACACGCTAGACGGCCGAGGTTGGTGCCAAAATTCTCAGAATGCGGTCTACCTTAGATTAAAAATAAAAATAAGCAGTTTTTCCTACCCAGGTTCACACCCTATTATACTTTCTAGGATTGAAGGTTTCAGAAACTAATATAAGATATTTTCTACATTTTTACTAATTGTAAAACTGGAGTCGATTCAAACCAACCAGCAATGTTTTAAAGTTCTTCAGAATACACTCTGATTCTTATTATGAAATAATTTCCAATCTAATATTTATTTCAATTTTGTTATGAAATAATTTACAATCTAATATTTATTTCAATTTCGTTATGAAATAATTTCCAATCTAATATTAATTTCAAGTCACATCAGTAACGCTGAATATTTTCTATCCGCATCAATAACATATTCCAAGTTTCAAATGCTCAATACTATTATTTGAAATTTACAATATTTGGCATAATGTATTGTACTCAGAGCAACAGGATATAATGGTGTTGGCTGGGAAGTTGATAGAAATTCGGAAAGGTCGGGGAATTTAATCAGTCCGGTAAAGTCAGGGAATTAAGTAGAAACCATTCAGGGTATTCTTTTATTACGGGAATCGTAGTTTGGGTGGGTGAAAACGTACCATTCGGACAAAATGTGGTAAACGTGCGATTTCCGTAAAGAAAAAAAGTCTGCCAAGTGTTAATTACCACGGGATACGGGTAAATGAGAACGGCAATTATCGGTATAAGGGCGAATATACCGCTGAATTACAGCGGTAAAAGACGGTAATGTTAAGCAGTACAAAAGAACGGGGTAACAGTTTTGCCTGGACTGAGGAAAGATGGCGGAGCAAGTCGGAACTGTGGGCGCAAGTGTGTCGCTCTGAACTAGTACTTTCGGGGGGTAAACTTAATCGGTAATAATCGGTTATATTTAACGTTCTTCTATTGTGCAAAAATATACTCACACATGGTTTAAAATCGAGTAGGGAACCGAAAATATAATCGGAGAGAATATATAATCGGTAGCGCTGTCCTCTGTCAGGGCGTATCGGAACTAGGTTTAGGCAGCTGATTTAAAATCACCGTTCGTGGAACGGTGGGAGTTCAAACAAAGTGGCACATAGCTTCCTCGTATCCATAATCCGATTGTATAGATGATCCGATGCATAGTTATTAATCTCAAAACATCAATTTTCAAATATCTTGCACTACCCTCATAGGGGACCATCTACAACCCAATCCGCATGAACCTTGCAATTTTCGTCGAAATCGGATGAGAAATGTAGAAGTTATGGATGTTACAAGGAATTCACGTTTGCACATGCGCAGTGAGTATTTTCAGTCTGGGGGCGATGATTTTCGTAGGGAACCGTCTACGCGCCAATTATAACAATCCTGCCAAATTTAATCTAATTCGGATGGACAATGTTGATGTTATAGCTGTTACAAGGATTTTACGTTTGCGTATGCGCAGAGGCTACTGTCAATTTGGGGGACCATGATTTTCATAGGGGACCATCTAATTCCTTATCCGCATTATCCCTGAAAATTTCATCGGAATCAGAGGGAAAATTTGTGTCTGTTACAAGGAAAGTTGTTACAGGGAAAAGTTGTGTCTGTTACAAGGAAATAGAGGTTTGCGCATGCGCAGCCGCTACTATCAGTCCGAGGGTAATGATTTTCATAGGGGACCGTCTACACGCCAACCCGCAAAATCCCTGAAAATGTCATCGAAGTCGGACAATAACTTCGTATACGAGTAGTTATGCCTGTTACAAGGATTCCATGACAGACAGACAGACTTGGAACCAAAATTGTTTATACATTACTGTACAATGTAAGTAGGTAAAATTAAATTATCCGTGCACAATTGTGTATATTATTATAATATTTATTACAAAGTGACTATAAAGCGCTATCACTCTAATACTCTGACCAGTCAGTTGGAGAGCTACAAAGGGGCGATCTCGAGAGAATATTTAAAATGAAAGCCACTCTTGTAGAATAAGAGTTATTAGAGTTGAATAATTGAGACAGGTGTGGGTAATGGACCACATTAGTTCATCTCAACCTGTTCCTCATCCGGACACCTCCCTCTCCACCTCTCCCGAAATACCAATTACCCTCTGAAAATATTGTTTAGTAATTGTGGTTTACCTTCCACCTTCCCCTATTTGCGCTTCCTAATTTAAAGAATGAAAAAACACCAACTCATCACGGTTGCTCGGTAAAGTATTAATTTTTCAACGTTGCGCGGGAGGAGAAACCTGTTAAAGTTTGTAATTGAATTTCGGGTTTTTGTTGGAGCCAAATTCAAACAGAGTTCAACGCACCAATACTGAAGTAGCTAACTTTGTCACAGCTTTAGACAACCAGAGTTGACATTGTTTGTGCCCCTTTCATTAAAATAGTAATCGTAGACAAACTGTAACTCATTGTTTGAAATTAATTTCTCTTAATCTGTCTAACTCAGGGGTCGAACGATTCAAACAAGGAACGCTTTCGTCCAATATAGTTACGAGTAAACTTGCTTCAACTAACAAAAAATCCTTTGGATTCCTCTTGAAGACAATCTACTCGTAAGTCATTTTTTTTCTTTTTTCGTAGGAGGTGATGAAATCTTTAAGATCCAGGGGTGGAAATTGGATCTCGTAAGATACCTACCCGAGGGAATCGATCGTTATGTGGGATTCAAATCCACTAAAACCTGACCTCCTTTCCCCACGTTGGATCTCATCCTGGAACTGTTCAACACATTACTTCAGGCTGAGTCCTGGGAGTCTTCTTAGTTCTCCATGGGAGTCTTCCATGGTTCCCCTTCGCTGCCTTTACCGTTCTTGAAGGATTTTTTTGTTCATTATTTTTTCCAGTTTTTCTCGCTTTCCAGCATCTTTCCTATGGCCGCCTCTGGGGTTATGTCCTGTACTGAGAGATGCAACTTCTCCCTCAGGCAGTTCCTCTCCCCTGTCCATCGCATGCATTCAAAGAATGTATGGAATGCGTCGTCATCCTTGTTCTCCTGGCAGTTGGGACATTTTGGGGACTTCACCTTTCTCATCTTGTGTAGGTAGGCGTAGAAAAGTCCGTGCCCCGAAAGGAACTGGGTTAGGAAGAAATTTACCTCTCCATGCTTCCTCTGCAGCCATGTCTTGATTTGAGGGATCAGCCTCGCAGTCCATCTGCCTCTGGTTTCTCCTGTCCATTTATCCTGCCATCTTTCCATGGTGAGCTCTCTCTCCTCTTTGGCAATACGGGATCGCTCTCCTTGATGTCTCCTGTTGAATATTCTTTCTTTCTGTGGCCATGAGATGAATGGGGATCACTCCTTCAAGGACTAGTATGGCTGGTTCTGAGACTGTTCTGTAGGCACAGGCGATGCGAAGTGCTCCTCGACGTTGAACTGCGACCGTTCGCTGTTGGAGATATCCTACCTCCATGGCCTCCGCCCCATGCAAGAGAATTGATTGCACAACAGTCATCATCAGTCGTCTCTCGCAAGGTTTGGGACCATTTACGTTTCCCATAAGGTGACATACGGCAGCTGTTTTTTGTGCTGCCCTATCTGCAGTTCTTTTTAATCTAAGTGAGGAAATCGAAATGAACGATAGACAAATTAGCTCGATTTTCTAACCACCCAGTTAAACCTATCCTTTCAAGCTGGTTATTGAAAAATAGTGATTTTTTGTTGCTTCCGAGTCTACCAATGTAAGTTTTCACTTTTTAAGGTTGAAAAAAATGTTCTCCAAAATCAAAATTCCCACTCGTCTTTTTACGTTTTAGACTTTCCTGAACAATTTTGGTTCTATCTATGTGTGTCTGTCATGAAATCTTTGTAACGGGCAAAACTATACAAAGTTATTGTCCGATTTCGATGACATTTTCAATTTGATTGTGTGGGTTGGCGTGTAGATGGTCCCATATGAATATAATCACTCCCGGACTGATAGTAGCCTCTGCGCATGCGCAAACGTTAAATCCTTGAATCAGCCATAACTTGAAAAATATCATGTAAAGTTTATTGTATCAATCTTCAGATAATCTACACGGCGAACGCCATCTTATCGCTCAAGCCGTTCATATTTTATACTGCTCTACGCAGGTCTCTCGGGTTCTTAAGTTCTTCTTACTCACACATGCCTTAGTTTCTAGACAGACCGATCACAGTTCCTAATCCACATAATATGTGGATTAGGAACTGTGATCATTCATTAGGAACATATTATGTTCCTGCTTCATGTCTTTTTATTTTTTTCACAGTGTTTAATGCGTTTTATTTTCTTCATGATAGATACCTTAAATTGTAGATTATAACCTACTAAATTTTGACGATTGTTCTGTACTTATCGAATTATAACAATAAAAAAAGATATTGAATTGAATTGAATTACTGTCGATAAGAGACAGTTCGTATTTGAGTTCTAAAGTAAACGCATGTGGAATCTTCTTGTGGATTCGTACTCGAATAATAATCATGTGCATTTGATTTCTTCATTTACAGGTATGTTAACCTTTGGGCGGGAGCGGCTAATCTCTGAGATGAAGTTTTTAGTTTTCATTGTACACAGAAGAGTGCGGTTGGATTACGAATTAGGTGGAGTTAGTAGCTTCCTCCCTCCTCGCCTTCCACACGTTGGCACCTTTGTCTTGTGTTTTCAGTAGCTTCGTAATTTTGTGTATGAATATAAAAAAGAACGAGATAGGACTACATACGTTTCTATTCTTGTTGATAGGTATTTTTCGTTCTGATTATTGTACCTACTTGTCACTTATTGTACACTTGATACTTGTCATTATTATGTAGGTACCTATGTAGGAAATTGAAAATGTAGAAAAATATTGTTCCTGTGAAGTATAGTCGGCATCTTGTTCGAATAAATGGTTGTGAAATGTAGCCGATATCTTTCTGATTAAATGGTTGTAAAATATAATCTTTTTGAAAAAATGGATGTGAAACATAGTAGTCAGTATCTTGTTTACATAACTGGTTTTGTAAGTTTACCCATGTTTTGAGAAAAAGGTTATCGGTTGATTTATAAGTTCCTTTACAATAATTGTCCAATGATTGTATTCTTATTTGTGAAATAAATATCTTAATTTACAGATGCAATCATGCGAGATAATATTTTGAGCCTGAATCCTACAACCATGTTATTCAATTTTCAATTTTATTTCCATCTAATCAAAAAAATTGTCTTTATCAATTTTATTTTCTCCAATAAAGAATATTCGTGTTAAAAATTTTGTTCGATTTTTTTATGCTTTTCTGGAATACGAGGGTCAGGTAATTGCACCGTCAATAAGGAACAATAACAAAAATCTCCGAAGCCAGTCAAAAATACGCGTTCTCATTGGGTAGAAAACGCCGGTCAAAGCTGCCTTTCATCTCCCTGACTAGGTAACGGAGTACCTAAGATTTCCTAACGGGGGAAGATATTGTGATCAGCTACCTCTTCAAATTTCTGTCCATTCGCTTCCTTAGCTCAGTGGTAGGAGCTCCGATTCAGAATCGGAATGATAGGAGATCGATCCCCGGTCGAGGGAAGTTAATTTTTGATGATTCAACACAATGGAAAAGCCGTGTTATTTGCAGACGAGTGATCTATATAGAACAATTATAAACCTTTGTGTAACAATTTGCAGCGTTTTTTTTTTAATCGACGGTTAAATCAACCACATGCCTTTATTCCACTCAGAAATAAATCGGTGAAAACACGATAATGAATTCCTCTTCGCTTGACCCATCAGCTCCATTGTCACCTCCGTCTCTGTGCCGTCCGATTATGTCCCCTTTGTTCCCACTCCACTTCCCCCTGATTAAATTCCTTTTGGAACAACGCAGATCTTATCCTTCCAAAACTCCACGACACACAATATGCCTCCCGATATCGTTTTAACGGTAGAAAGCTCTGCAACAAGGGCCGGTTGTACGCTATCTCCTACCCGCTCCTCCGAGGCGGTTATCGAAAGAATTTTATCTCAACCAACGTTTTTGAGAGAGAATCCTCTTTGACCTGTCAGGCCTTTTACAGTGCCGAGATCCCCCCCCCCTTGCTCGGCTTAAGAAACGTCTGTCTGCTCCCTTATTAAAAGTCGTCGTTTATGACACAAGGTATAGGAGCCTTGATATCGCTGTTCATATTTCTTGAAACATCCCCGGGACCAACCCTTTCAAGAATAATAATGGAATGATAAGATCCACTCCCTTGGAAGAAAGAGAAAAAAGGGTCCTCCAGCAAAAACGTAAATTGATACACCGCGGGAAATGGCATGTCAAAAATAACGAGGAGATACTCTAGTTCTTGACATGCACAACGTCTTTCGAGATTGGGGTCAAGCGAGACTTCTAAGGAATTACTAAGCATCAGCGCTGAGGCGAATGGGTAGTGGAACCTAAACTAGTTCCGTTGCCTTGAGAAAATACGGAGGGAATACAAATATCTTGGAGCCATCCTCTCAGTTGCTTCTTTACTAAATTCTATATTTCTCGCATTTTGACATTTAGATACAACGTCAAAACCCTGCTAAATTATTCAAAACCCTCTACCATATTAACTTATACAATAGGTAGGTACGAGTACATCAATCACTATCAATGTCAACATTTATGGTATCTTATTACGTGGATGCCTCTTGAAAGGGGTTCATTACAAAAATGTGTGTGCAACGGGTTTTGTTAGTTTTCCCAATACCCAAAGCAAGATAACTTTGTATTTGCAGAGGAGGTTAAACACAATTTTATTGAATATTTAATTCGCATTTCAGAGCTTCTTGAACAAGTTTGGTGGAAGGTGTTTGTCTGTTCTCGATTGTCCGGTTCGAAAACTGGTCAAACCATAAGATTTTGATGGTATTTTCCAGAAATGTACAGGATACTCTCTTAATATTTACCTATGAGTTTTATTGGCGTTGCGTGTGCGCTTTCTTACATTACTAGTAAGAAAGCCTTCCTTTGAAGTACATTTTTCGAGTTCCTAATTATTCATCATTTTGAATTTCCTAATATCCTTTCGAGTCCGAAATTCTCTGGCGTTTCTGTGTGTTAAAATTTCCTAAAAACTGACCGTAAATTGACCGTAAATACGCCAATACGTAAATTCTAAATACGTAAATACGTAAATACGCCAATACGTAAATTCTATTGACCGTAAATACGCCATTAATAATCCTGATGTTATTTAGGCCCTTTCCATGTAAAGGTGGAAACTATTCTTCCCACTGTGCGTTCTACAAAATAAGCTTTAAGAAATCTGGAGAATAAATTTTAAACTTTCAAGTTAACGAAATAAGCTTTAAGAAATTTGGAGAATAAATTGATTACTCACTTACAACACAAAAAACGCTGCAAATTATTACTCAATGGTTTACTATTCTTCTATATAGATTACTCTTCTGCAAAGAACAGGGCTTTGCCATTGTTACCACCAACCAGCATGAAGAAAAACATCGATCGCATTTCGGTCAGCAAAAATTTGAACGGAGATTAGGCCTCTTTTGCGATTCACACTCGTGTTTCTGATTTATCGTACGTCCAACCCTTACATTCCCGTAGAGAGCGAACTGTCCTACAGGGCTCCGAATGGTATCTAAAAAATCAATACTATCTCAAATTGATGGAAAAACAAAACCATTGTATCAAAATTTCGCTTCCGAGTCTACCAAGGTAGCGGAAGCTTCATTCTCACTTTTCAAGGTTGAAAAATTTCTCCAAAATTGAAATTTCCCCTCGCGTTTTACTTTCCAGACCTACCTGAACAATTTTGGTTCCGTGTCTGTCTGTCTGTGTGTCCGTCATGAAATCCTTGCCACAGTCATAACTTCCACAATTCTCATCCGATTTCGATGAAATTTTCAGGGATTGTGCGGGTTGGCGTGTAAATGGTCTCCTATGAAAATCATTACCCTCGGATTGATAGTAGCTACTGCGCATGCGCAAATGACAATTCCTTGTAACAGCCATAACTTCCACATTTTCCATCCGATTTCGATGAAATTTCCAGGGATTATGCGTATTAGGTTGTAGATGGTCCCCAATGAAAATCAAGGCCTTAAAATTGACAGTAGCCGCTGCGCATGCGCACACGTAAAATCCTTGTAACAGCCATAACACTTACTTTTTCATTCGAATTTGATGAAATTGTCTAGGATTGTTTAGATTGGCACGTAGATGGTCCTCTATAAAAATCATTTCCCCCAGACTAATTGTAGTTGCTGCGCTTGGGCAAACGTAAATTCCTTGTAACAGCCATAACTTCTACATTTTCCATCCTATTTCGACAAAATTTCTCAGGATTGTTCAGATTAGCGTGTAGATGTTTCCCTATGAGGGTAGTGGAAGGTACTTAGAGATTGATCTATACAATCGGGTTATGGATACGAGGAAGCTATGTGCCACACCCACTTGGCACACGTTCTTTAGTTAGGGCGTCTTCAAAATTTCAACCCTTATTTTTCATCAACCAAAAGCTTCGGGGCACAGTTAGACCCCAAATGGAGCCCATATACCAAATTTCATCAAAATCTGTCAAAATTAGGAAAGTGCCGCGCTCGGCGTACGGCGGACGGACGGCCAAAGTTGTATTCGATTTTTGGATTCTACGTACCTTCCTAGGGGGGTTAAAACATTTTTTTCTTGGTCGATTCCGAAGGTTCATTATTGAAATAACAATAAACCAAAAACATTAAAATATTATACATTAAATAGGTACCTAATAAAAATAGGTAAACTTCCTTAAGTCGGTATACTTCCAGGGGTTATGCTTGTTTCTGGGTTATGTATGACATGCAGTGATTAAGGGGAATCACCAAATTCCTATTCAGCCACATTTTCACTAGCTTCTTCCTCCGAAACGTCAGGATCGTGAACTTAAAATAGCGATCGGTGAATTTCTTCCAACTGGGAACACTTTTCTAGGGAAAGGAATACACAGCAATTATACGATAACTAACCAATATCGCGTGCTTGTATGGACAGTTGTAGAGGCTTTGGGAGCCAAAAAATTGACATAAATAAATAATAAATCGGAAAGCGTCCTCAATCGTGTTATTGTGTTGCATGTATAGGAAACCAGCAACCTGATCGTGATGTTCGTATTTCATAATAAATAAATTATGTTATTATGACATAATAACACATTGTGTTTTGAGTGTAAGTTTATTATGTGTAGCTCAATGATTTTAAAAGCAATAGGTTTTATCTACGTTATCTTATTCATTCTCGTAACTTTCGGTTGTGAGGAAGCATTTTTGTCCCTCCAACTTCGCGGAGTTATTGAGGTTTCTCCTTCAAACGCTCCTTCGAATCAAATAGCAATTTGATTCGAAAAGGATGTTTCCATCAGCGTAGCTTATGAGTTTCTTACCTGACTTGTCTGTCATTTTTTTTTTCTGTACATCGGTAAAAATTGATTGGGTTGTTGATGTCTGAGTCGGAGAGGACTCAAGTAGGAGGCAATTGGCCTCCTGGAAAGTGGAGCTGATGAAAGGAAAACACGACGTGGGAAGGACAGACGGGAAAAGACACTTCTAGGAGAAAGAAGCTAAAAGGACAGGAGACATGAACCGACCACCCTGGGGACCCCCCTCCTTCAAGTACAGACAGCTGTGTTGGGAGCTTTTCTTCCCTGAGAACAATCGAAATATTGTTACAACATTCGCAAGGTAAACATTGGTCTGTTCTTGTGTTCCTCTGTTATGTACCTGACTATTATTAATTCACTGCTGTCATTGAATGATCCAAATAGTTAGTTGATCTTAATTTATTTATGATTTAATTTAATTTAGTCATTTATAATAAAATATACCTGTTTTCTGGATTAATATTCATTTTGAAGCCATCATCACGCTGTCTTATGTGTTATTACGGCTCTATGTGTAGGGAGGTACACAAGTTACCTCTCAAATCACCTGGTTCTCAGAGGCATAGTACTGCGTAAATATTTTTGCCGACCAGTATTTATGTCTTCGAGGTTATTGTATATGACTTCTAAAATAACCGCTAAAAGGCCGCTTTTTCATCAATGTTACTTACCAACTATATTATTGCGCATGGGTAACAATCAAGTTTACCTTGTCAGAAGTTACTTTGAGCAAATCCTCGTTATCCCAAAGTTATGGGTGACTTTAAGGGGTTCTCAGTCGGTCGTCGTTCGTTCCTCGTTCCGGGTCAGTATTTCACGAAATTTAAAGCGCAAAAACTTAAAAAGTTTTACCTAAATTTGAAATTCTAAAGGATTTTAGAAATCCATTAATGAACGGCCCTAGGGAATTGAAAAACTGAAATATTGCCGCAGAAATCATCAAAATCGAACAATAATTGCCAGAGAAATATGGGAAAAACTTGGAAAAACTGTTTATTCGGTAGTTTTTCCCATTTTTCTTCGGTTGAACCAGTTTCGCTAAACGCGAGGCGACGGCCTCACGGCGCGGCGGCCGGCAGGCAATCGTATACAGGGTGTCTCATAAGTTATCCACCAAACTTTGGGTTCGCAGGAGCCAGGTTTCCTCATTCATTTCACAATTAACGCGTTTCTGATAATTATTGTTGATTGTCTTGGTGTTTTCATTAATTTTCAAAAATTGCACTCTAGGTATCTTGAATTGATGAAAGAGCGTCCTGGGAAATGCGTTAATTAGATAATTGATTATCCTCATTAGCGAACGGTTGGTCCCACATAGCAAAACTGTTGTGATTCGACTCCAACCTAATTGACAAAAGAACGTACTAAACTTTCAGTAATTGGGTAATTAATTATTCCCATCAGGGAAATGATGGGTCCCACAGAGCTCTGGGAAAATCGTGGCTAATTTTAAATAATGAAAAAACTATACTTGTATGTCGAAAGTTTTCAAGCGAGGGCATATTGAAAATGTTTTCCCCCACTCTTGAAAGGACCAACAATAACCAAAACCTCCGAGCACAAATAGACTTAAATTGGAGCCCACAGTCCAAATACCGTAAAAATCGGTGCATAGGAACTGGACAAAGGCTCCGTACGGGGTATGGGGTACAGCGGAAGGACGGACAATTTGTATTCGATCCTTGTATTTTACGAACCTTGAAACGAAAATCATCAAATTATAGGTGAGGACTACGCTCTATTTTTGGTTTGATATTCTCAATAATGAACCATTGGAATCGAGCAAGAAACATTTTTTCCAACCCTCCCTCAAAATTTGGTGGTTTACGTTTTAAGATAAGTGTGTACGAGAATCAAAACGCTGCAAATTATTACACAAAGGTTTATTATTTTTGACGGACTTCAACGCGCCGAAGGCGCGCGAAAGAGGAGGTACTCAATTCGGGTTGTCGTGGGACGACGATTTTTTTTTTTTTTTTTGTATGTCTGAACACCTTGCATTTCTTTATTCTGGTACCAATCTGTCTGATTCTTTTTGAAATGTGTTCTACCAGTATCCGTGGTGGTCCCGTTTCTAACAGATTTCATTTTTCTTTGTTAGAAGTATCAAAAATTTGTGAAAGAAGTTGAAAAAAAATCCCTTTGGCTTCTGGTTCACCTTACTGAAATGATTCACAGTATGGAAATAGATCTACATTACGGAAACTGATCAAAAACTGCGGGTAAATTAATTTCAAATTTAAATTGAGGACCACTAAAAAGTGAAAAATAAAAAATAATATAAAATGGAAAAAATAATAAAATGAAAACCTTTTTAATATAAAAATGGACCGACCTCAAAAATTGTGTCCGTAAACACCAAAAAGGGAAAAATAATAATCTCAGCGAAAATTTACTTATCTAGTAGGTTGTTGGACATAAATATCTAGTCAACAGATGGTAGGTATGTTGGAATACAAACAATTATTTGTAGTGTGATTCACACTTATTGTCACACTCATATCCTCCATCATACGATAGCAGTGCCATACTGCCCAATAGTTTTGGAACACTTATATAGATGTAGATTCTACTCGTATTCATGTCTTGTATTGCACGATAGACGCATGTTGTAATACTCACCAGATCATGTGAGTAGTACTTAATAACCACAGCGTATCCAGATAGAAAGGTAGGTACGCATTGAAGTCGCCGCCGTGCCCATCTGTAGACACAAACGTCTTCTAGCTCTTCTTCTTACTTACCAACATATTATTCTTTTTCGCAAATATACATACCTCCCATACTACAAACATGCTTCCACACCGAGTATAAATGTAAATATCAGTTCGTTTAATATTGTGGGAGTTTTGAACGTTGATTAGGTAACAACGGTTCCGAAGGTATGTTATAATATGTCCATCAATATAATAAGCAGTCTCATATAATAATAAAGTCTCAAAATACTCGTCACAACCATTCCTAGGATGGTTCACACTTACTATCATTCTCATAAGGCAGCAGAGACTTACTAGGTACCTGATAGTTTGGGGAGCACATTTGGATTCAATGGTACTTACTCTTGTAATGCTAACCAGATCATCGAGTAAGGAATGTGTTTAGTTTGTGTCTACTGATGGGCCCGGCGGCGACTTCAATGCGTACCTACCTACCTATCTGGATACGCTGTGGTTATTAAGTACTACTCACATGATCTGGTGAGTATTACAACATGCGTCGATCGTGCGATACAAGACATGAATACGAGTAGAATCTATATCTATATAAGTGTTCCAAAACTATTGGGCAGTATGGCACTGCTATCGTATGATGGAGGATATGAGTGTGACAATAAGTGTGAATCACACTACAAATAATTGTTTGTATTCCAACATACCTACCATCTGTTGACTAGATATTTATGTCCAACAACCTACTAGATAACTAAATTTTCGCTGAGATTATTATTATTAATGTTTGAGGTCGGTCCATTTTTTTGTTATTCTATACAGGATGTCCGAAAAAGATACGGCCAAACTTCAGAAGTCGATCCTACAAGATATTTCCAATGAAAAATGTCTGTAAGCTATTTCTCTCAACTTTTTCAGTTTAATGATTTTTTTCGTATGTTGAACCTTGCCTTACTGAAATAATTATAGCTCCCTCATTCCACGTGAAAATTTAAATCTGATTACACCGTTGAAATGAGTATTAAATGTATCATAAGATGAGCTACAACACACGTTTCAACCTCACATATAGTTCAATTTTTTCTAGTCTAAACATAAAAATTGGCAATTTTTGAGAATTTCGTAAAAATTGGCAATTTTTGAGAATTTCGTAAAAAAAACTCAAAAATACCAAAGTTTTAAGTTTGGACTACTGTGGTGGACGCCTCAGGGCGTCCCCACTACCGCCCCCAACTGGCCTGGAGTAGGTGCCCCTTCTCCAGCCAGCTAGGGGGTATAAATAGGGCCGGATGGCCCGGAATAAATCAGACTGTGTCTCAACCTAATCGACTTATCATTCCTAGCTCTTAAGATCCTTTTGTCCAATTGACCAACCATATTGAATTATAAAATTGTCTCCATCTTAACTGTCGGCCATTACAGCAGCACAACACACTGGTAACACCGACGTTTGCAGCCATCATACTTCGCCGAAGTTCGCTGCCATCTTTGCACGCCATTCGCCTCCGTCGAGATACCGCACTTGCGACGCTCAGGACCGGCCACCATCAGCACGACGACATTTTTCCGTGCCCTCCATTCGCCTTCCGTCGAGATACCTCACAGAGACGCTCCGGAACCGGCCATCAGTCGCACAGCGACATTTTTAATACACCCATCTTGTGCAGCCATCATCGTCCGTCGAGATTCCGTGTTTACGACGCTCCGGACTCCATTCTAACCCGCCATTCAGCTCCATTTGCTTGAGGACGCCGCTCTTGGAACTCGCAATTGGGGCTCTCAGAATCGATCTGTCACTCATTCATCGATTGACCGCCGGCCGAGTGTGAACGGGACCCCCCTCCTCGCGGCGACCCCCCACGAGGCCCGCTCTCCTTCTACCTGGCGCCTCACAGCTGTTCACATTACGTCAGCCCCCCGCCGCGCCCGTCTACGCTCGACAGGGAATCCCCTCTCTTCCGGGAAACTCTCGGCCCCCTTCCACGAATCTCAGCTACTTAACGAGAAATTCGCCGTTGATTAATTGCAGACCACTGCCCATCAGCTTCGGGATCACTTCTCTTCTCTTCTGGTCTCCACTTCGGCTCACCTCGACCTTCAGCTGCCATTTCTCCGCCATCGAAGGATCGACCATCAGCCGCCATTCTCCTCCATCGAAGGATCGACCATCGGCTGCCTTTCTCCCGCTATCACTGCATCGAAGATCAATCTCTCATTCCTCGAAAATTTTTTTAAAGATTATTAGAGGAATAGAGGCGCCATCATTCCGCCATCTTGCACGGCCAACTTCAAGTCTCGGCTGCCGACCTTCGAAGAACACCTATTTTTCCTCGAAAAATTTTTTTCTAAAATTTATTAGAGGAATAGAGGTGCCATCGTTACGCCATTTTTCACGGCCAACATCGAGCCTCGTCTGTCGAACTTCGTAGATTACCCTACCTCCTCGAACATTTTTTAAAAAATTAATAGAGGGGTAGAGGCGCCATCATTACGACCCGCTCCCGACAGAACCCGCGGCCGCCACCGGCCCCAACTCCGCAAACAATCATCATGGCTGCACCTACCAAGCTTCCGCAATATGACCCTTCGCTTCCATCAGTATGGATTGCCCAGGTTCGACTCGCGTGCGCCAACGAGGACCTCAAAACGGAACCCGAGCAATTTCGGAGAGCCTTCCTCGCCTTGGACGTCAAAACAGCAGAACTAGTGGCGGACATCGACGCAAGTTCACCTACCGCCTTCACTTCTCTCTGCAACCGACTCCTACAAGCTCACGGACCTCGTGACGGATCGGACCTCTCTTCAATCCTTCAGAACAACTCGCTGGACGGATCTTCGGCCGCCGCACACGCACGCCTGCTTCGCAGAAAGCTACCTACTGACACACCGGCCTCCATACTTCGCTCCATATTCCTCCGGGCACTTCCTCCTGACATCCGCTTAAATGTCGCCGTCTCGACTGAAACGGACATCGACAAACTGGCCGCCATCGCCGACCGCCTACTGCCCCTTTGGGACAACTCGTCCTCCACGGCCGCCACTGCACTGCAGTCCACTTCTACCTACTCCTCCGACGACAATGGAGACTCAGCCGACGACGCTACACACATAGCCAGCGCTGCTAACAGAACACGCATCTTCAAAAAACCTTCACAGATGCCTCCCTCGCGACAACGTTCATCACAGATGCCCTCCTCGCGACCACGAAACTTCGCACGCCGTCGCATCATGCCGCAACAGTGAGAACAACAGTACCCCCCAGACCGGCGCTCACCATACTGCTACTACCATCAAAGATGGGGCCCTACCGCGATATACTGCCAATCACCATGCTCCTGGAGACAACACATGCCAACGGGAAACGCAAACGCACGGTCGCCAAGGTGGTAACGACTGTGCATAACCGACCCAACCACCAACGCCTGTTCATCAAATGCAAACGCTCAAATTACGACTTCTTAGTCGACACGGGAAGCGATCTCTCCATTTTACCCAACAACCATCTGAACCGCCGCCGAGAGACTCCATCTTCCACGCTACTGGCCGCCAATGGCTCCAAGATTACGACCTACGGCTCTCAAACTGCGACCGTCCATCTTCCCAAGTTACCTCCGTACGAATGGACCTTCACAGTCGCCAACGTCAGCACAGCCATCTTGGGAGCCGATTTCCTCAGCCACTATGGCCTCCTCGTAGACCTTCAAAACCTCCGGCTCATTGATTCAGCCTCCCAGTCGTTTCTTCCCGGCCACTGTCTCATCGCTTCACCACAGGAGTCCTACTGCTCCGCTGCCTGCGCTCCACCTCGCTTCCAACGTCTACTAGACGCCTATGAACCCTCATCGCATCCAAAATCGGCGCCCGTCTATCACCACATCGTGACCACCGGTCCTCCCTGCCATGCAAAACAACGCAGATTGGCTCCGCACCTCTACAACCAAACAAAGGCCCATTTCAACGAAATGCTGCGCTCCGGCATCGTCCGCCCTTCCAATTCACCTTGGTCAAGCCCACTCCACGTAGTTCTCAAACAAAATGGGGATATTCGACCCGTCGGAGACTACAGGGACCTCAACCGAGCTACAACTCCGGACCGCTACCCGATCGGCCACCTGCATGATTTCACACTCGCACTGCATGGTTCCACCTTTTTCTCAACATTCGACTTATCGAGAGCCTTCTTTCACTGCCGTATAGCGCCCGAAGACATTAAAAAAACTGCTATCCTGACACCATTTGGACTCTACGAGTTCACAAGAATGAACTACGGCCTACGAAACGCCCCGCAGACATGGCAACGCTACATGGATTTTATACTCCGAGATCTCCCGTTCGCATACGTCTACTTAGACGACATTTTGATTGGATCGCCGGATGCCGAAACGCACTTCCACCACGTATCTCGCTTACTTCATGTCCTTGCTTCCTTCGGGCTTTCAATCAACAAGGCCAAGTGTCAACTCGCTCGAAGCCAAGTCAAGTTCTTAGGACACTTGGTGGACAAAGATGGCATCAAACCTCTACCATCGGAAACTGCGCTCATCCGGAACTTTCCTCTTCCTCAGTCAGTAAACGATCTCCGTACGTTCCTCGGGCTCATCAATTTCTACCGCAGGGCTATACCTCACGCCGCGCACTCGTTAATGCACCTCACGAAGCTGCTGCCATCAAACCCGAGAAAAAACGACAAGCGCCCAATATCATGGCCTCCGGACGCTCTCCATCATTTCGAAAAAGCTAAGCAACTCCTCGAATCATCCGTCCAGCTAGCTCATCCTCATCCGTCCGCTCAACTCATCCTCCATACCGATGCATCTAATTTTGCCGTTGGAGCTGCCCTACATTACCAACACAACGGAACACTGTTCCCTCTCGGATTCTTCAGCAAAGCTCTCTCTCCCGCACAGCGGAACTATTCAACGTTCGACAAAGAACTTCTCGCAATATACTTAGCGATCATCCATTTCCGCCAAACCATCGAGGGTCGCCCACTTACGATCTCCACGGATCACAAACCCCTCACTACGGCGTTGACCTCGCTTACAGACACCATGCCGCCCATCCGACTTCGTCATCTGCGCTTCATCTCTGAGTTTACTTCCGACATAATATATCGTCCCGGAGCCTCTAACCTTTCAGCGGACCTCTTCTCGCGAATCAACCACACATCGGCCGTCTCCATCGTACCTCCCACGGCTATCCGTGATGCCCAACTTAATGACCCACACATAGAGAACATGAATCTCACGCCGGTCACTCGGGACGGAATTACTCTCCTCTGCGACATGTCAGATTCGTCGCCCCGACCTTACATACCTTCTACACTTCGCCCTGACATTTTCAACATGATTCACGGCTTGTCACACCCGGGCATCAAAGCAACCACGGCACTCCTACGCGGACGATTCTTCTGGCCGAACATGTTGACTTCCGTAAAAACCATGACACGCGCCTGCCCTTCCTGTAATCGCGCAAAAGTGACGCGACATATTCGCGCCCCACTCGGCCGCTTTAACGACGTCGAACCGCTACTTCACATCCACGCAGACATTCTCGGGCCCCTTCCCAGAAGCGACAATTTCAAATTCTGCCTAACAATGATCGACAGAGGCACAGGATGGACCGAATGCGTCCCCGTCCGTAACATCCAGGCATCCACCATCATCCGCGCCATTTTCAATTCATGGATTTCACGTTTCGGGGCCCCTCGCAATATCACCACCGATCAAGGAACACAATTCATGTCGCATGAATTCGCGAATTTCTGCCGCCAACATGGGATCACTCACAAGCCTACAAACGCTTATCACCCACAGGCCGACGGAATCATCGAACGTTGGCACAGAGTCCTTCAGGAAGCCATCATGTCCACCTCATCCCCATCATCATGGGCTCGGGACCTTCCCTCCATCATGCTCGGGCTACGCAATCGGCCCTCATTAGATGGTTTCTCTCCCGCTCAGCGTTTGTTTCATTTAAACCCTCGCCTTCCCGGCGATATTTTCACTCCCCTAACACCAAACGACATACCAGCGCTATCTCATGATTCCTATCGGAACTTCGCCCGCTCTTATTATCCGGCCTCAATGCGGAACGCTACTCACGTCTACGTCAGAGTGGACACGCCCAGAACAAAGCTTGCACCCCCCTACATCGGTCCTTTTTCGATACTGTCCAACGACGGGAAGACGCTTGTTTATCAAGACGACTCGGGGGCAAACAAACAAATCTCCGTGGACAGATGTAAACCTGCAACGACACACGCTCAAATCGCCGGATCCCCTTCTACTGTTTCTTCCCCCTCTTCGCACACACTTGGTCATTTCTCCTCGGCAACGTCTTCACACCGAGATGAGCAGCCAAACATTGCGCAACGATTTAAGGCTAACGCCGTCACCACCGCCTCCGCCGCCGCCTCCCCGCCTCTCGAGCACCACCGCAACGGCCGTCCTACCCACCGTCCGAAAACCGACGAGACCACTGCCTCCCGGCTCATCAAAAAAACCGGAGGCTACGGCACAATCAAAAGAGTCGGCCACCAAACCACTCCCACTGCCCCCACGACAAATCATGTCCATAACCGCGGCGATGGATCCGCCGAGGCCGCCCCTACCGTCACTCTCGTTCTCAATTCCACCCTACAAAGGGAACTGCGCGGACTGTTGCATTCATGGGTGGCACATGCCTCGGACATCTTCAATCACAACGCAAACACCAATCCGGACTTCACCTCCGACGCCGCCTTCATACACGCCCACCCCCATCACGGATTTGAGGGCCGCATCACAGAGATCGACATCTCCAAAACCGCCGCCTCCGAAATCACGCCCCAAGTCTTCGGTTATAATTCCTCGCCGCCGCCGCTCGCCCAGCCGCCGCCGCCCACTCAGTCCGGCCTCCCGACGCCGAGCCCGCCGCTGAAAATTAAAAATTAACATTGTATTTATATCGTTTTCTTAAATAAACATCAAAAAAAAAAATAAATAAAAAAAAAAAAATAAATTAAAAAAATAAAAAAAAAAATAAAATAAAAAATAAAGGAGAAAAAAGATACAAAAAAATGGATGGAAAAAAATATATCTCCTCCACCATTCTTCTCCAACCCTTTCCAAAAAAAAAAAAAAAAAAAAAAAATATATATATATATATATACTCACCCTGCTGGTATGCCGCCGCTGCTGCCGCCGTGCCGCCGCTGGTGCCGCCGTGCCGTCGCTGGTCCTGCCGCACCGCCGCCACGATCCGCTGCCGCCTTCCGTCGCCGCTTCCGCCATCGCCGCCGCTATCCCGGACCCGCCAGCATCGCCGGCCAGAGACCTCCAGCCTGCGCCTTCCGGCCCTTAACCACTGTCCCCCCACAGCAAGATATTTTTTTCATTTTTCCATTATTATTTTGTATCTGGGGGGGGAAGTGTGGTGGACGCCTCAGGGCGTCCCCACTACCGCCCCCAACTGGCCTGGAGTAGGTGCCCCTTCTCCAGCCAGCTAGGGGGTATAAATAGGGCCGGATGGCCCGGAATAAATCAGACTGTGTCTCAACCTAATCGACTTATCATTCCTAGCTCTTAAGATCCTTTTGTCCAATTGACCAACCATATTGAATTATAAAATTGTCTCCATCTTAACTGTCGGCCATTACAGCAGCACAACACAACTACAAAAAATCTTAAAAAAATTGGAGGTGAAAAAATGTTTTTATAGCTCAAATTTAATGTTTTTTTTCAACGATTTATTCAGATATGAATCTCCACGTAAAATAAAGGAGCTATAATTATTTTAGTGAGACAAGGTTCAACATACGAGAAAAATCATTGAATTGAAAAAACTTTAAGAAACAAGGGGTTAAAAGAAAATAGCTATGATACATTTTGCTTCCTCACTACCGAAGGTAGGGAAGCTTTGTATTCGTGAAAGAAGTGAAAAAAAAAAATGTCCTCCAAAATCAAAATTTCCACTTGCTTTTTGCGTTTTAGAGCTTCCCGAACAATTTTGGTTCCGTGTCTGTCTGTCTGTCGGTCTGTCTGTCTGTCGGTCTGTCTGTGGTCAATCCTTGTCCCGGGCAAAACTATACTAACCTGTGGTACGATTTTGATGAAATTTTCAGGGATTGTGTGGGTTAGGTACTAGACGGTCCCCTATCAATTTCAGCACCTTCGGACCAATAGGAGCGAGTGCGCATGCGCAAACGTGAATTTCCTGGAATCTCGGTTTCTCGGTTTCTAATGAACCGATTCTGCTCAAATTTGGAGGTTAGTTAGGGACTAACTTCTAAGAGACACCCAATAAGTTTCAATCAAATTGGTCAAGCAATAGCCGCTGCGCATGCGCGAACTTTAAATTTATTGTTACAACCAAAACTCCGCAACTATTCAACCAATTTCGATGAAATTTTCAGGGATTGTGTGGTTTAGGTCCTAGATGGTGGACCGCTAAATAAAATTCTACGTTGAAAATACAAAATATTATAAACTATAATACCTTATAAAAATTATAAAAATATTATAAACATTAATACAACTGCAACCCTATCCCGCATATTATCGCCAATATTTTGGTATTCAATAACTCTTTGAATCATAATTTTTTCGCCAACTGATTCTATACGTCCATGTTACAATGAGTGAGGAAGCTATACTGCCCACCCAACTTGGCAGACATTTTTTGTTAGAAATACCTTGTAAAATCGACCCCTGAAGTTTGACCGTATCTTTCTCGGACATCCTGTATAGATTACTCGTCTGCAAAGACCACGGCTTTGCCATTGTCATCATCTACCAACCACAGATACTACCTACCTACCACAAAGCTATTTCACAATCAAGTTGATTTCACAATTTGAACGGAGCTTAGGCATCTTTTGCGATAGTGAAAACTGATTTATCGTAAGTCCGATAAAGCTCCGGGTGGTCTCTAAAAATTCAAGAAATTCGATACTATTTAAAATTGGTGAAAAAACAATACCATTATTACGAGAGTTTTCGAGCTAGGGCACTTTTGAAATTTTCAACCTTTAATTTTCACCCCTCAGAAGTGACTGACATTAATCAAAAGCTTCGCACAACTAGAACCCAAATGGAACCCATATACTAAATTTCATCAAAATCGGTCCATGGGAACTAAGGAAAATGCCGCGTACGGCGCACGGTGGACGGACGGACGATTTTTTTATTCGATTTTTGGATTCTACATATCTTGAAACGTAAACCACCAAATTTTGAAGGGTGCTAAAAAAAGTTTTGTCTTGGTCGATTCCAAGGGTTTATTATTGAATATAATAAACGAATATCATGATCAATTAGCGTAATTTATGTTTCGCTTGAAAATAGTCAATGTTTTCATCAACTTAATTCATTTCTACTCCCTTGAAAAGGAGTTTATCTAGTGCTGATAAGTTTCCTTTTCACACATTTGAATTAATGCGAATCCGGCATGGTCATGTTACGAGTATATTGACTGCTTTGATCGCTTCCAAAGGATAACATTGTGGTGAGAGACCCTCGTCACTACGCTTCGTAATAATGAACAGAGCCCCCGAGCGTATCAGTGCTACCTGGTCATGTGGAAGCCACAGAAGGGTATTTCGCCCCAATTATTGGAAAAAGGCCATTAGCGCTTCCCTTATGACAACATTCTACCATTTCCCACGAAGATGCCTTATCTGCTGATTGCGTTCTTTTGTCTAACATGTGAGGCTCTTCCTTCAGTCATAATTATTACTAATGTACATCAAATATCTGCTAACCAGTATACTTCTACTATGCTACTTGTGACAGATGCTACTCAGGGATAGCTCCCCAGTCTATCTGCAGACATCGATCGTACAAGTACATCCTTTCACACAGGATCATTTCCCTTACTCCCTTGGTTCAAATCCGAAGATCTAATTGGTGAACTCTATTGATACTTCTTCCCCCCCCCTCTATACAGGGTGTTACATTTTAAAACGGTCACAGGCCAGGAATCGATTCTACACTCATCTCCTGCAAAAAATGTCCTGTGATGATTTTTTTTAGAGGTTTCGCTTTCAAGTTATTTCACTTTTGAGAATTTTTCGTGATTTTGACCATATCTCAGTAAAACGGCTATAACTCCCCGATGGAAAAACGCTGCAAATCATTGCTCAAAGGTTTATTATTTTCTGTATAGATCATCCTTCTGTATAGATCACTGGTTCTCCATCAATAGCACCTACCACCATCTGTATTCTCCCTTGACCTTCCCTCTCAAATTTCAGCTCCTGAGTTCAATAGGATTGAAAATGGCTTCGGAGCTCACTCAGCTGATCAGTGATCAGAAGAGTGAAGAAGATCTCCTCGAATGCTGGAGACGCCTGGAAGAGCACTTCCATTCAATAGGATTGAAAATGGCTTTCGAGCTCACTCAGCTGATCAGTGATGTGAGGAGTGAAGAAGATCTCCTCGAATGCTGGAGACGCCTGGAAGAGCACCTCCATTCAATAGGATTGAAAATGGCTTTGGAGCTCACTCAGCTGATCAGTGATGTGAGGAGTGAAGAAGATATCCTCGAATGCTGGAGACGCCTGGAAGAGCACTTCCATTCAATAGCATTGAAAATGGCTTCGGAGCTCACTCAGCTGATCAGTGATGTGATCAGTGAGCAATGATTTGCAGCGTTTTTTACCTACAAACATTGTTTTACCTACCAATTTTTTTTACCTACCACACCTACCTATTGGTAGGTACTACCTACCACACTATAATGGCTTCACACCTTCACAATCATGTTTATTAGAAAGAACTAAACGCTTCACGCTCGATTCGAAAAATAGAAAGCTTGATATGGAAATTTGATTACTGGTTACGCAGAAGGCAAAACTGTATACAAATCGAAGAAATGAACAGCGATCGCATTTTAGTCAGATAAAATTTGAACGGCGATTAGACCTCTTTTGCGATTCACACTCATGATTCTGTTTTATCGAAGGAAAACCTTCAAATACTCGTAGGGACCGAACGGTTTGTCCTACAGAGCTCCGGGTGGTCTCAAAAATTTTTAAAAATTCTGTACTATTTAAAATTGGTGAAAAAACGATACCTTTATTTCGAGAGTTTTCGAGCTAGGGCACTCTTGAAAATTTCAACCCTTAATTTTCACCCCTTAGAAGTGACCTACATCAACCAAAAGCTTCGCGGCACAACTAGACCCCAAATGGAGCCCATATACCAAATTTGAACCAAATCGGTCCAGTGTTGCTAAGAAAAGTGCCGCGTACGGCGGACGGACGGAAATTTTTTTATTCGATTTTCGGATTCTACGTACCTTGAAACGTAAAACATCAAATTTTGAGGGGGGGTTAAAATTTTTTTTTTCTTGCTCGATTCCAAAGGCTTATTATTGAAAATAATAAACCAAAATCTATATTTACAATCGGAAATACGGGTGAAAATTGGACTTGAAACGAAACTACATATCAGCGAACCCCTCATATCGCATTAGCAGGAGCGCTGATTCCGTTGAAAAAATTCACTGTTTTCCGCGTTCAAACACAAAGTCCTGTAATAAATCCTTCGTTAAAAATTAAAATGACTAGACCGTTGGAAAGCTGAGAGTATTGTGCATCTTTTAGGCCTACAGGTAAAAATTTTTACCGTTTTAAAATGTAACACCCTGTGGATACATTTTATTGTCCTCATTGATTATAGGACAATACAGTATTTATTTTTCCTAAATCAATTTGCATCTATTATCTATTATCCCTAGTCCTAGCTTGGTCTCCGCCAATGAATAGGTATTCAAACGAAACGTATAGTTTGCTAGGGGTAGAATTCAGCGCAGATTTAATTATTCTCATCAATTAATCAGACTCTCCAGATCCCCTAGAACAATATTGTTTCATACTTACTGCTGACTAGAATACTATCAAATGTCTCGTATACTGTATTATACTACTGCTGACTAATATACTGTCAAATATCTCGTATACTGCTGACTATTATACTGTCAAATATCTCGTTTAAATTTCTGAACTTGGTTAATTAATTTAACATATTTTTAGTGTATCACTTAGACAGGAAATAATAAAAGGGTATTCAGCCAGAATCATGAGTGCGAACTCAACTTTTATCCTGCACTTCCTGCCTCTTTGATAGAAAATGCACCAACAGATTTTATCGTGTAATCCGTTAATTAAGAAGCAAATACCCAACAAAATCAAAACTGTATTTTTTATAAGGTGAGAGCTTTAAGACGGAAAGCTTCCAAAAATTATTGTAGAACAATCTACCAGATCCTGGGAATAATAATAATTCAAATCCTCGTGGCATTCGAATCTGTGATTCCCGAAATAGGTTCCGCACTATACTTTGTGACGACTCTACATTTTATACGGGACAAACCAATTGGTTTTTCCCGATTTGTTGGAGCTACGCCTTTAGAGATATCCGATTCATAGAGAAATGAATCGATATCCTCTTCGGGCCGGCTGATTAATCTAATCACTGGTTTGAAGGGGTAGGGTCGTCACCCTCCTCTGACTAACTTATGAACAATTAGGTGAATTTCAATCTGAAATTCAACCTATATTGTTACAACTTTGTACCGACTTTAAAACATCAAAAAACAAGAAGGAGGAGTTCACTCAGTTGGGCATGTCATGCGACTCCTTTTTTAGGTTAACCGGAATAGAGGTCTTGGAAATGGAACATTCTGCTTCATCACCATCGAGAAAAGCGTTGTTTTCTTGCTCCAGGTCAAAAACGATTTAAGTCCTCCAACATCTAAATTTCTACTCGCATTCCACGTTTTAGAGCTCTCAAAAATTGATGGTTCTGTTTCTATCTTTCCGTGGTCAATTCTTGACCCAGGGATAACTATCCAAAGCACAGAGTACTGGAGACAAGTTAAAAGTAATGTGATCCAAAGTAATGATCTGATTTCGTAATGTAATTTTCAAAATGAAATACTAAGGAGGAGTCTGTTTGTCTTAGACAGGCTTCACGCGAAACTTCAACTTCATGGGACTACAAGAAGCGAATTGAGAAGCCCAGCTGATTGGGAAGGAGCTCAGTTTGTGTTACGCCGTGCAAAAGTTGAGCACAATGTTCAAAAAATACCTATTTCATTTATTAGCCACAGTGTTTGTAAGTAGCAAATTTGGTGAATATTGGTTGAACAGTTTGACTGAAATCTGTTTTGTAGAAACGGACTTAGTCATTTATATTAATCTAGATTGTATGTAGATTGTGAATTGATCAGACTATAATGACGGTGATGAGGTAGCAATAAGAGATGTTAGTGGAGCTCTCTCAAGGTGTCATCAAACACATACATTAACGGTATCGGCTTTTGGGGGGAGAAACCCAATTCCGTTGTTGCCACTTTGAATTAAATCGAAGGCAGTCAACAGACTTGAGATGGATGTACTAGGATGATAATGACTCGGCAGTTAATGGCTATCAAGGCCTTCAAGTCTCCTCGAGTTTCGGATCCGAACGACATCATCAGCGCTGAGATCAGATGTAACGGATGGTGGGGGAGGATCAATGTATTTGTGGAACAGAGAAGACCGAACACACACAATTCTGTGGATCCACTTCTCAGGAAAACGGTAGCGTGGTTAACAAGATTCCAGTTATAAATTATCGAATTAAAAAAAAAAAAATTACTGGATTTTTGCCTTTTCCAAATTATTAGCAAATTAAAAAAACGCTACAAATTACTACACAAAGGTTTTTTATTGATCTATATTGATCACTCGTCAGCAAAGAACTCGGCTTTACCATTGTCACTACCTACCCACCATAGATACTATCTACCTACCTACAGCGATCGTATGTTGGTCAGATAAAATTTGAACGGAGATTAGACCTCTTTTGCGATTCTCAGTCGTGTTTCTGATTTATCGTAAGTCAAACCCTGAAATTCTCGTAGGGAGCAAACGGTTTGACCTACAGGGCTCCGCGTGGTCTCTAAATATTCTAAAAATTCCATAATATCTCAAACTGATGGAAAAACAATACCTTTATGTCAAAATTTTTTGAGTTTGGGCGTTTAAAAATTTCAAATCTTATTTTTCAACCCTTGGAAGTGACCTACATATCAAACGTGCTCATCTCAAACTCATTGAAACGTACAGTAGCGTGTTCTGAACACCATTATCTCATTTCGGTTTATTATTTTCAATAAGCAGCCTTTGGAATCGAGCAAGATAAAGCAAATTTCACCCCCCCCCACCCTCAAAATTTGATGTTTTACGATTCAAGGTACGTAGAATCCGAAAATCGAATACAATTTTTTTCGTCCGTCCGCCTTACGCCGTACGCGGCAGTTTTCTTAGCAACACTGGACCGATTTGGTTCAAATTTGGTACATGGCTCCATTTGGGGTCTAGTTGTGCCGCGAAGCTTTTGGTTGATACCAGTTACTTTTAAGGGGTGAAAATTGAAGGTTGAAATTTTCAAGAGTGCCCTAGCTCGAAAACTGTCGGAATAAAGGAATTGATTTTTCACCGATTAACGAATTTTCAAGGAAAATGAAGCCGTCGCAATGGCCTCAAAATTTGTAAAATTCACTAGGCACATTACCCACTTAGCATTGACCGATTTTAATGAAATTTTGTATGTAGGCTCTATTTGGAGTCCAGTCTTGCCCCGTAGATTTTGGTTGATGTAGGTCACTTCTAAGGGTCAAAAAATGAATTTTGAAATTTTGAAAACGCCCTAACTCAAAACATTTTGATATAAAAGTATTGTTTTTCCTTCAATTTAAGATAGTATAGAATTTTTAGATTTTTTTGAGACCACGCGGAGCTGTGTAGGACAAACCGTTCGCTCCCTACGAGAATTTGGGGGTTTTACGTACGATAAATCAGAAACACGAGTGTGAATCGCAAAAGAGGCCTAATCTCCGTTCAAATTTAATCTGATCGAAATGCGATCGATGTTTTCCTTCATGTTGGATGGTTTGTGCCTTTGCAGACTAGTGATCAATATAGAAAAATAATAAACCAATGTGTAATAATTTGCAGCGTTTTTCAAAGATACTCGTACGTAGAAAACTACAGTCGTACTGTATCTTTTGAGCACCAGGATTCCCTAGCCTTCAAAAGGTGATGATTTCTTGATAATAAGATTCCTTACTCCACGATAACTATTCCACTTCGGTAGTCGTGAACAGCTCTTTGACTTCGTTTGTAGTCAGATTATGAAGCAGTTTTCAAGTAAACTGTTTATAAAAAAAGTTATTAGTTTTTCTCCAAGGAAATTGATCATAACAACTCCAAGTGATTACCAAGTTTGGTATGCAAAGTGGGGACCATCGATCAGAGAGTAATTTGAATTTTTCACTCCCCCCGCGTCGAACTTCAAGCGTAAGCCGTTTTTCCAAGATAAAAGCCTTGCTTCCTATAATTTTATGGATTAGAAAAAATAAATGCTTTCGTAGAACGGATAGGTGAAAAGCAAGCGCATAATTAGGGCCAACACAAAATTTGGGGTAATCTGAGAAAAAGTAAGTTTTATGGCAGTGAATCATTCATATTTCGATCGTGTAAAAAATCACTGTTTTCTCCATGAGTCATTAGGCAATTTTGAGACCAAATTGAGACCATTTATTCTACTGAATACGTTCTCACACGTTAAAGTTGTTTTCGGCAGCCAGGGAAGGTGACGAACGAAATAATCGGTTAGTACTCGCAATAAGTATGTTGTGGAGACATCGTATTCGGTTCATTATGCCTATTCTAAACGTGTCCAGTAGAATGAATGGTCCAATTTTTTACGCTGTATTTTGCGGAAATGAAGGGGTTGTAACCTTCCCGTGGGACACCCTATCGTAAAAAAGTCCATTCATGCAGCATGAATTAATGAGCGAATTTTCAAATAAATCTTTCAGTAGAAGGTATGGTTAAGAAAAGAAATAATGGTGTTGCAATTTCTTTTAGAAAGTTTTTTTTAACACGATTCTTGTTTTTTTTCGATTTTCAGTATACCATACCTACCAACATACTGTATGCACCGGGTATGATTTGAAGATGTTAGGAGTCCATACTCACGTTCTACTCGTCTCCACGAATCTACTTTTCCTAATTTTGGACAATTTTCATTTTTGAAAAAGATATCAGAAATTAGGAGCTGAATCGGAATTTACCATGTATTACCATGATTGTAAAGGTATTAACCACAAAACTCGGCGCTTTGCGCCTCGGCGGAAGGCTCCGCCCCCCTGCACCCCCCGGTTTATTTCTTTTTCCATACTCTGTATGAAATCATAGGAACACAGAATGTGTTTTTGCGATACTAGTCATCCGTTAAATAAAAAACAACAATAATAAATTTGGAGTTGACATTAACATGACAACCAATAAACATATCACCAGATGTTTTTTCTGTCGCTTTTTCGTGACGATTTTTTTTCGGTAGGTCATCGCAAAAACACATTCTGTGTTAAAACGGGAAAACCCCGTTTTTTGGACTTTTTTGAAATTTGGACTACCTAGTATTGTCCAAAATTTCTTGGTATTGACCTATTGTTTGTTGTTACGAACACTTTGGCGAAAAGTAAAATAATGATGAAAGTTCAAAAAACACACAAACGGTGGATACAGCTTTCGTACAAGTACGCAACCACGAGAGACATTTTATGTCTTATGTTTAATAAATTGAGAGCTTTCCAATGAGTGGTGAACGATTTTTGTGGGGTGGAAAATGAGGAAGTTAGTTTTCCCTGGGAATGATTGGTTGTACGTGAAAATCATCAGAAATTTCCGCGTAACGCTCCCCTCATAACGCTCCCCGCGTGACGATCCCCGCGTGACGATTTTGGTTTATTGTTTTCAATAATAAGCCTTTGGAATCGAGCAAGAAAAAAAAATTTTAACCCCCCCTCAAAATTTGATGTTTTACGTTTCAAGGTACGTAGAATCCGAAAATCGAATACAATTTTTTTCGTCCGTCCGCCGTACGCGGCAGTTTTCTTAGCAACACTGGACCGATTTGGTTCAAATTTGGTATATGGGCTCCATTTGGGGTCTAGTTGTGCCGCGAAGCTCTTGGTTGATGTCATTCACTTCTAAGGGGTGAAAATTGAGAGTTGAAATTTTCAAGAGTGCCCTAGCTCGAAAACTCTCGAAATAAAGGTATCGTTTTTTCACCAATTTCAAATAGTATTGAATTTTTTAAAAATTTTGAGACCATCCGGAGCACTGTATGACAAACCGTTCGGTCCCTACGAGTACTTTAAGGATTTCCTTAGATAAAACAGAATCATGAGTGTGAATCGCAAAAGAGGTCTAATCTCCATTCAAATTTTATCGGACTAAAATGCGATCGCTGTTCATTTCTTCGATTTGTATACAGTTTCGCCTTCTGCGTAACCAATAATCAAATTTCCATATGAAGCTTTCTATTTTTCCAATCGAGTGTGAAGCGTTTAGTTCTTTCTAATAAACTTGATTGTGAAGGTGTGAAGCCAGTATGGTGTGGTAGGTAGTACCTAACTAGCTGGTAGGTAAAAAAAATGTTGGTGGGTAAAAAACTCTGCAAATCATTGCTCAAAGGCTTCTTCACTCTTCAGATCACAGATCAACTGAGTGAGCTCCGAAGCCATTGCTCAAAGCAAACCAAAAATTTTATGTTTCGCGTTTCGTGTTTTTCGTACATACATTGTATGTACGAAAAACACGAAACGCGAAACATAAAATTTTATGTTTTGGCAAATCATTGCTCAAAGGCTTCTTCACTCTTCAGATCACAGATCAACTGAGTGAGCTCCGAAGCCATTTTCAATCCTATTGAATGGAAGGGCTCTTCCAGGCGTCTCCAGCATTCGAGGAGATCTTCACTCCTCAGATCACTGATCAGCTGAGTGAGCTCCGAAGCCATTGCTCAAAGCAAACCAAAAATTTTATGTTTCGCGTTTCGTGTTTTTCGTACATACATTGTATGTACGAAAAACACGAAACGCGAAACATAAAATTTTATGTTTGGTAAAAATTGTATGTCATACAATTCGAAAAATAGTACCTACCGACATGGAAATGAGTGCCTCCTGAAACTCACTAGGGATGGGTATCGATACTCGATATTTCAAAATATCGATATTTTCGTACCGATACTCGATATTTTAGTATCGATACTGTACTATCCAATATTTTTGGATATCGATACTTTGGATCCGATATTTCTAAATATCGAATATCGATACTGTTCTCGCGGAAAATTCAACCTAATGGCTAAAATATGAAGAAGATAGAGAGGCTTTTGAGTCATTACTCTTAGGTTGCACTAATAACGTTAATATCATGGAAAAAATCACTCTGCTTGGACTCTTAACAGTGAAAGATGAATAAAACTTGTTGAAAAAATTATTTTTCTTGAGAAAATTGGATGATATTGATGGTTTGTGACACTAAAGTATCGATACTCGATATTTCAAAATATCGATACTCATGCCCAACGATACTTGGGATATCGATACTCGGATACGATACAGTATCGATACAAAATATCGATACTTTAGTAACGATACCCATCCCTAAAACTCACTTCATTGACGATTTATTAAATCCGAAGGAATAAAAATGGCTTCGGAGCTCACTCAGCTGATCAGTGATCTGAAGAGTGAAGAAGAGCTTCTCGAATGCTGGAGACGCCTGGAAGAGCACTGATCAGCTGAGTGAGCTCCGAAGCCATTTTCAATTCTATTGAACGCAGGAAGCTGAAATTTGAGAGGGAAGGTCAAGGGAGAATACAGATGGTGGTAGGTGCTATTGATGGAGAACCAGTGATTTAAGCAGAAGGGTGATCTATACAGAAAATAATAAACCTTTGAGCAATGATTTGCAGCGTTTTCATTTATGTGCCATAGTAAAGAAATAAAATGTCAAAAAAAAAATTCTAAATAATTACTCAAGTTATCGTGCGGAATGACACACACATGTAATATATGTGTATAATATGTATTATATTTAGTTTTGCTTTCTGAGCAACCAATAATCAAATTTCCTTATGAAGCTTTCTATTTTTCGTATCGAGTGTGAAGATGAAATTTCCTTTCATCCAGGTGGTTGGGTTTGAAATTTTCAAAAATGCCCTATTACGTAGTAGGTACCTACAGCCTATCAGATAACATAACCTATCTGACTTGTTTCATCGTGTTTTTAGTGAGATGAGGTTGGCTGTTGACGCATTCTATCTGATTATTGGTGATTTTATCTTTTTCGTTCAAATATTTGCTTACTAAGAAGTATGAAACCTGTATTGCAGTGTCTGATGATGGGGGTCCGCCTTGATTTTTTTAATAGATTTTTAATCGAAAGTAGACCTCCTGAGAATCTTAGTACATCCTGAGAATTTTAGTACCAACCGCGACCTTCTAGCGTGTGTGAATCTTTCTATATGATTTTTCAAAGTTTCGACCGTTTATTACGTCACGCGCCCCTCTCGCCTGGGCGGGACCCCCCAGCCCACTGTGACGTCATAAACGGTCTAAACTTGAAACATTCATAGGAAAAGATTTACACACGCTAGAAGGTCGCGGTTGGTACCAAAATTCTCAGAATGAGGTCTACCATAGATTAAAAATAAAAATAAACAGTTTTTCCTACCCAGGCGAACACCCTATTGTTTTATTGTCAGGAATGCTGAATGCAAGTGTAAAACAGAAAACGCTGCAAATCATTGCCCAAAGGTTTATTATTTTCTGTATAGATCCCTCCCTACCAACCATAAGTACCTACTACGTACTAGAGCATTTTGGAAAATTTCAGCCCTTCATTTCCATTTGGTTGGTGTTTGGGGTTGAAATTTTCAAAAATGCTCTAGTACGTAATAGGAACTTATGGTTGGTAGGGAGGGATCTATACAGGAGGGTGATCTATACAGAAAATAATAAACCTTTGGGCAATGATTTGCAGCGCTTTTTTCGATTTTTGGATTCTACGTACCTTGAAACGTAAATCAACAAAATTCGAAGGGGGTGTTAAAAAAAATTTCTCGGTCGATTCCAAAGGTTTATTATTGATAATAATAAACCAAAAGAACTACGAAAATCTGTTGAGAACTAAGAGCTGGTTAGACGAAACAACATTTTGTCACACACACACAGACCTATGGTTTTTTTTTTCGCGAATGGTCTTAAACGGATTTGTGTGTGGTTATTATTATTTTGTATTCTGTTGAGTGTTGTCCAACTTTACCCCAGATTGATCGCTTAAGGACGCCTAAGTCTTACTGTGGGACGTCCTAAAAGTTATCATTTCACATTGAACGGTCAAGAAATCCAATTTATAGCGGAGGGAAGGCATTTAAAGGAAGGGAATGTCGTTGAGAGGAAAAAGGCATGTTGAAAACTGTTCAGTGTCAGGTTTTTACTAGGTCGACTCACAAGTAATTTATAAAAGCATTTGGCGGGATAATTTATCTAAGAGACAACACGTTAGCCCCCCCCCCTCCACCACTTGTGAATAGGAGGCTGAGAAAAACTGCGAGGATAATTTATGAATGTGGAGGGAGGGACGGCGGAAATATCCTGGGAGAGGGTGAGTTAGGTGTGATGGGCGTCGGTGGAGGGGGGGGGGGCACCCCTTCAACGTGGATGTAATATATAATAAGAGGAGCCGGTTTGGAGCGGGGCAGCTTGAAAAGAATTTAATTAGCGAAGCGTGTTGGTCACAACAATGGGGCGTCTGCTCCGTCGGACAGGCTACGGCCATTGTTCTCCAATCAACCAGATCGCAGGTCACGACGGGGGAGTGGGGGGCTATCCCTAGAGAAGAGGTAGCTCCCCCCCTCTTCTGGTACAGTCCTCTGAAAAATTATTCCTTCAGTCCTCCACCCTCTCCGTGGTCTCTTGTTCAACTCTCGACAGCGCTTCATTTCTATTGAATCGGAAATACTTTTCATCGGGAGTTTTTTGCTCTTTTTCAGCGGCCCAGAAGGTTTTTTCAGCAGTAATCACGACTCTGTTTTCCCTCTAAAGCCAAATCCAAATCTTTTCACGCACTGCTCCAATGCCCATTCGGGAAATGAGTTGAACTGGAAAAAAATAGATGATGGAAACACCTGTGTTGTCATACATAAATCATAAACCCCAAGACAATGATTATTATTACAATTATGTTCTATTTATCAACGTCATTGTTGAAATAGCTTATATAGCTTTACCGCGTCAAATTTTAAACGCTGCAAATCATTGTCCAAAGGTTTATTATTTTCTGTATAGATCACCGGTTCTCCATCAATAGCACCTACCACCATCTGTATTCTCCCTTGACCTTCCCTCTCAAATTTCAGCTTCCTGCGTTCAATAGGATTAAAAATGGCTTCGGAGCTCACTCAGCTGATCAGTGCTCTTCCAGACGTCTCCAGCATTCGAGAAGATCTTCTTCACCCTTCAGAGCACTGATCAGCTGAGTGAGCTCCGAAGCCATTTTCAATCCTATTGAGCACAGGAAGCTGAAATTTGAGAGGGAAGGTCAAGGGAGAATACAGGTGGTGGTAGGCGCTATTGATGAAAAACCAGTGATCTATACCGAAGGGTGATCTATACAGAAAATAATAAACCTTTGAGCAATGATTTGCAGCATTTTTTACCTACCAACCATTGGTAGGTACTACTAAAGGTGTTGGGTGACATTCGAAAGTGGTTGGGCACCAAACCAGAAAATCCAAAAAATTGACCATAGGATCACACATACCTACTTTTTTACTCAACTTCTTTCCAGTGATTAAAATATTCGGGGATCAAATTTAGTCAAAAATGTACGGGGATATGCACTAAAAACGAGTTGTGTTGCTAAGGAAGCAGTACTGAATGCAACTCGAAAACATATTGTTAGTAATGCATGCATTCCAGGGGACGTCCCATTGGATAAGCATTAGATCAGTTAACCAGTTGGTAAGCGATAAAACTGTTTCACTGGATGTAATTTCGTTTATTAGTTTAGGCAAGAAATAGTGACCCCTCCTCCGCCCTCACCGTTATCCACTAAAACATTTCTAGCGGCAAGGGGGCCTCGAATCTGAAGAGCATTTTAAAATCCATGATCTACGATACCCAATATGCGATTTTGAGTTCCCCCCCCCTTCCCTCACCAATGGTGCCAGTCTGGCACCAAAGCGGGAATACATCGTAACATTGAACTTTCATCTATTAGTTTTAGTAAGCGGTCCGTCGAGGTTCACATCCGTATTCAAGATGAAACACAAAAAAAAGAAGAAAAAAACACGAAATATGCGGTTTATGGTGTCCTGGCACCACGGTGGCACCACTATTAGTTCCATGGTGGTACAGAGAATAATTCATGAAAATAATGAGGTATAATGAGAATTTTTCCTCAATTTCATAGGTTGTGTACAATTAGTAAGCAGTAAAGGAATCGAAATATTGAAAAATCGGATATTTTATGAATATTATCCCCCCCTTGCCCCCTCCCCTTGCGAATTTTGGTACTCAGGTGAAATTATGTACAACTCGGAAGTTATTTGAGTCAAACAAGAAAGAAACACACAAATCGGTTGGAAATTGAGGCCTGGGCAGAGTTTACAGGATTACGCCCGCAAACGCACGTTTTTTAAGCATTAACCCCCCTTTCCCCCCCTTAAAAAGCAAAATTAAAAATTTCGGCGCCGTAGTGCACAACTAGATAGTTTTCCGCGTCGAACAAAAAAAGAACCAGGAAAATCGGTTGAGAACTAAGGCCTGTGCAGACGACACAAGATTTTGTCACACACACACACACACACACATACACACACACAGACATACACCTATGGTTTTTTTCACGGATTTGGATTCAGAATGGTCTAAAACGGATTACTGTGTGGTTATTTTTTTTCTTTTGGGTGTTGTCCAACTTCACCCCAGATCGATCGCATAAGGACGCCCAAGTCTTACTGTGGGACGTCCTAAAAACGAACAACGATCGAGTTTTGGTTAGCTAAAAATTCAACGGAGATTAGACCTCTTTTGTGATTCCCACTCGTGATTCTGTTTTATCGAAGGAAAACCCTTCAGTACTCGTAAGGATTGAACGGTTTGTGCTGCAGAGCTCCGGGTGGTCTCAAAAATTTTTAAAAATTCAATACTATTTAAAATTGGTGAAAAAACGATACCTTTATTTCGAGAGTTTTCGAGCTTGGGCACTCTTGAAAATTTCAACTCTTAATTTTCACCCCTCAGAAGTAACTGACATCAACCAAAAGCTTCGCGGCACAACTAGACCCCAAATGGAGCCCACATATCAAATTTCAACCAAATCGGTCCAGTTTTGCTAAGAAAAGTGCCGCGTACGGCGGACGGACGGAAAATTTGTTATTGGATTTTCGGATTCTGAGGATCTTGAAACGTAAAACATCAAATTTTGAGGGGGGGGGGGGGGGGTTAAAATTTTTTTTCTTGCTCGATTCTAACGGCTTATTATTGAAAATAATAAACAAAAGTATCGATACATATACTTGAATATTCATTATTATGAAATCTGCCATCGCCGCTGTCAGGCCAATTATGAAATCTTATTTGGTTGTTAGTTGATAGGGAAGCATAACTGAGTGACATGTATATGAAATTATCCAAGCTAGTACACTGAATTAAGCATGAAAACACTATAATTCCGTTCCGCAATATCATTCATGCGATTTATCGTTTTTATTTCCAATATTGAATTAAATGCTTGCATACGAGTCTGCAACACATTGGGAGTGTATCACGTCAACCACTACACAACTAGGTAGTGAAGTAAGGTTGTTAGTTCATGTACCTAAGCATCAAAATACGAAAACAGTTGATTGTTCTCTACGCAACACAGTGAGTCTATGTTATTTATTTATTGGTCGCGTGAGCAAGACTTGCTTAGTTTTCGTGACGATTTTTCATTTTATGTGCCAAAGCAAAGACCATTTCAAAACAAAGATCTTTCATTTCAAAATAAAGATCGTTGACCCTATGGTGTCACCATAAGTATGGACCATAGTATCACTAGTGTCACCAAAAAAATTTCAGGAACTTCAAAGTGTCACTGGAGTAACCAAAACTTAAATTTCAATTTTAGATTTAATAGACAGCAGAATTTTGTGTGGGCTATTGCAAGCCTCAAATTGAGTTATGACAAAAATTTCTGAGGAAATCGATGAACAAATTTTCATACTTTCTGTCCTAACATTGTTTTTTGACTTTCAATTACTTACAAAAACTAGTTTAAAAATTCAGCTCAGTCCATTATTTTGCTTCTGAGTCCACTAAGGTAGCGGAAGCTTTGTTTTCACTTTTCAAGGTTGAAAAAAAAGTTCTCCAAAATCGAAATTTACACTCGCGTTTTACGTTTCAGACCTTTCTGGACAATTTTGGTTCCGTGTCCTTGTGTCTGTCTGTCTGTGTGTCTGTCTGTCATGAAATCCTTGCCAGAGCCATAACTCCCACATTTCTCACGCGATTTCGATGACATTTTCAAGGATTGCGCGGGTTGGCGTGTAGATGGTCCCCTATGAAAATCATCACTCCCGGATAGATAGTAGCCTCTGCGCATGAGCAAACGTGAATTCCTTGAAATAGCCATAACTTCCACATTTTTCATCCGATCTCGATTAAATTTTCCGGGATTACGCTGATTAGATTGTAGACAGTCCCCTATGAAAATCAAGGCCTTAAACTTGACATTAGCCTCTGCGCATGCACAAACGTAAAATCCTTGTAAAACCATAACTTCTACATTTTTCTTCCGAATTTGATGAAATTTTCTAGGATTTATCAGATTGGCGTGTAGATGGTCCCCTATGAGGGTAGTGGAAGGTACTTAGAGATTAACTGCTATGCATCGGATCATCTATACATATATATGGATACGAGGAAGCTGTGTGCCACACGCATTTTGCAGACGTTTTGAATTGCTACCTAGTTTAATTTGGTTAATCAGATCACACCTAGGTATAGCTGTGGAATTCCTAAAATGTTTTCGGTAACACTAGTGACACCATGGTCTAACTAGGGTTAAGATAAGTACACTGTGGATGGTCCCTCATGCAATAATTTCCAGCAAAAAATGAGAAAAACCGAACTGAATAAACGGGTTTTCGTATTTTTTGCAGGTACTTACTGTTCGATTTGGAGGATTCCAGCGAGAACCTTTTAGTTTTTCAGTTCCCTAGACTGCTCCACTAATGAATTTCAAAAATCCTCGAAAATTCAAAATTTTGCTACAACTTTTAAAGTTTGAGCTCCAGTAATTTAGGAAAATGCCAACCCGGAACGAGGAACGAACGGTAACCGACTGAGACCCGCTCAATATCTGCAAATCAAAGTGACTGTAAAACCTTTTTTGAATTAGTGAAATTATTGTTACTATTTAAACACGAAGATTAAGTAAAGTTAAAGTTAAAGTAAGTTTTAAAATTCTATCTTTATGATGGAATTATTGCGATCCTGTAAAAAGCGTTAGAATACTTGTTTGGATTATAACGAACTTACTTCTACTTTCTTCTATTTAAAACGAGTATTTCGTGCACTACTACAAAGGAAAACCGTAATTCAGTGTTTCAATAGTAGGATTTGATTATCACTTGAAGAATTTTTACAACTAATAGGTATAACATACCTGGGAACCATCGATTTCTAACTATTGCAGGTAAATAATAATTATTATTTAGCCTGTTGATTTAATTTAGTGAGTACATACTAAGCAGTATGAAATTAATGAGAGAGCCCTCGTGAGGCTTCATCGGAGGCAACCAAAGACCGATAGGTGCTCTCCGATTTCGATCAATAATTAAATGAAACCGTTCCTGTAATCTCCATGAATGCGTAATAAACGTACCTACATTATGAACTTATAGAACAGGAAGCTCTAGTTGTGGGTGGAAAGTGCTGATAGTGGATGGGAAGAGAAGGGAGGAAAGCTCTCCCTGCCGTTCACTAATTTATTTAATTTGCCGTGATGATCCGGCTAAAGGTCGACTCTCGGCATTTAGTATAGGTTTACCCTAATGCCCTTCACCAATAATAATTATCTAGCCTGGGCAGGCGACGCGGCAAAGTTTTGAAGGGTCATTGTCGCTCCAAGTTGACTTCCGAATCGAATCAATTAGCTCTGATTACGGTCACTATCGGTCACCAATGAAAGCTTTTAGTGAAACGTAATAATTATAATTCATCAAATCAGTTTGTTCAAACGCGCAATTTGCTAACAAACATTTACTACCGATGTGGATTGAAGTACCGCGTAGTTTGGTTAACGAAACCTGAAAATACATTTAAACATATTGTTACCATGCATTACATGCATTCCAGGGGATAAGCGGCAACTCAGGGGATTTATCTCAGTTTCTTCCATAATTATAGCGGTTTTGGTAGTATATAATTTATGCATGAGTTTGGGGATTTCCAACGATAGTGAAAGATTTTTCTGCGAAGACGAATGACGAAGATACAATTCCGTAGCAACGTTTTGGTTGTAAGTGGGAACCATTGAAACTTTTGACGTGACGTGACGTGACGGTCGGAAAAATAATAAAAGCCTCCTGTTAATAATACGGAACTTGTTCAGGAAGGCCTAAAACCTGGATTGTGAGCGGCAATTTCGATTTTGACTCACTTTCTCTTCATCGCCCGGAAGATTATGGGGTATGCGCATGGGTCATAATAACTGTTTGTTGTTATTATTAATCTAAACTAGACCTCATTCTGAGAATTTTGACAACAACTGCGACCTTCTAGCGTGAGAAGACCTTTTTCTATGATTTTTCAAAGTTTCGAATGTCATGACGTCACAGTGGGCTGGAGGGTCCCGCCCAGGCGGGAGGGGCGCGTGACGTCATAAACAATCGAAACTTTGGAAAATCATAGAAAAAGATCCACTCACCCAAGAAGAGAACGGCTGGTGTCAAAATTATCAGAATAATGTCTAGTTTTGATTAAAAATTTAAAAAAAAATCAGGCGCTCCCTCACTGTTTCTACAGCCTGGGTAGACTCAAAAACTATATTATAAAGACGAAAATCACCTTTCGTTGTATTTTTTTCAAAAATAATATTTTCAGGAATTGCGCTGGTTGGTGGTGTAGGTGGTCCCCTATGAAATTAATCGTGATCGGATCTTTGGTAACCACTGCGCATGCGCCACTCAAATCGATTTCGACGGATAAAATCCCCATGTGACCATCAAATTTTGAGGGTAGTTGTTGGTACTTTGAGATTAAAGTTTGGAGATTACTATGCATCGGATCATTTATATAATTTATCCAATCGGGCTTCGGATACGCGGAAGCTATGTGCCACACCTTTTTTTGGAGTTTCCAAGGGCAAAGAAATTATTAACGTGACATCGGGCACCTGATGTTTCTAGTAACTAAATTCACATTCATTCGTGGAGAATATATTCTCGTAGGAGAAAAAGTGGGAATTCTATCGTCCAGTAATGAAACACTCCGGTCCCTTCGCAATAGCCCTTTTCTAATAATAATGCAGTTGATACGGCAAGATTGGTGTGGTGGGAGAGAAGAGGGGAGATCCGAGATGCTGTATTCCTTACTTAAATGTTTAATCTCCAATTCTGAGCCGCCTCAAATATAGATAGGAGAAATGCGGATTAGGGGGAGCGTGTTGATCTTGGCTTGTTCCTTCGTTGGGGCGGTACTCCAGGATTTAACCGCAGTATTATGGGAGACGACCTAGGGTACCGTTGCTGAGAGCAACCTTGGGTACCCACCTCATCCGAAAGGGGTTTTCGAAGACAATTTAAACATCTTCATCCCAATTTATGAAACAACGCAAATCGCTTCCTCGGTGTTTTATACTGTTTGAGTTTAGGCCTTAAAACGGGGATGAGAAGGATTAGCTCTCGAAAGAGGTTCAAGGGTTAGTCTTCCGTCTTTATGAAAGAAAATCAGATTGCAAAGAAAAGTTCGAGGTTGATTTGGGTTTTTTGTTGCCCCGAAAGATTTTACGGGTGGGATTAGGAAAGTCCTGGACCTTTGAGAATCGTCGGGGAACCAGAAGACAAGCTGACTCCTAAGTTTTGGGAGGTCTTTATTTGAAGGGTCAATAATGTGAACATAGAAGAGAGTTTGTCGGACGACAAAGATCTTAGCGAAGACAGCTCAGAGGCAACGGAGATCAGCTCCAGCATTACTATGAGGGGAGAATAACTTAATGCTCTGAATGAAAAAAAAAAAAAAAAAAAAAACACTAAGCCTGCTATGGAACCTTTTGAGTTATTGGATGAATTTAAGGTAAAAGCACCAATGGTGGAACGTTGACCAGAAAAATGGGTATAATAAGGTGCCACTATAGGAGCAAAAAATTCCAACTTAGGACTTTCCACAATTTTCAGCGTTCCACTAATGGTACAAAACAAGAAACTGAGGAAAACGGATTATTATAACAAAAAACGCTGCAAATTATTACACAATGGTTTATTATTTTTCTATATAGATCACTCGTCTACAAAATCACCAACCATCCAACATGAAAAGAAAAAAAAATCAAAAAAAAAAAAAAAGATCAAAAAAAAAAAAAATAAAAATAAAAAAAAAAACGTCTGCCAAGTGGGTGTGGCACATAGCTTCCTCGTATCCATAACCAAATTGTATAGATGATCCGATGCATAGTAGTTAATCTCAAAACACCAATCTCTAAGTACCTTTCACTACACTCATAGGGGACCATCTACACGCTAATCTGGACAATCCTAGAAAATTTCATCAAATTCGGATGAAAAATTAAGTGAGTAGATGTATGTGATTGGATCAAAAAAAATCTTAGCCTCGGCTGGGATTCGAACCCGCGATCCCTGGAGCATAAATCAAGACTCTGAGCTACTGAAGCCTTGTCATGTATAGGATTTGAGATTCTCACAGGAGACCATCCCTCTATGAATGAATCCCTCTATGAAAAACAATTCTCCATGATTTTCATAGGGGACCATCTAAACACTACTCTGTAACATCCCTGAAAATTTCATTGAAATCGGATCGAAAATGTAGAAGTTATGGACGTTACAAGGAAATTCACGTTTGCGCATGCGCAGTAGCTACTATCAATCCGAGGGGGATGATTTTCATAGGGGACCATCTAGATACTGATCTGTAACATCCCTGAAAATTTCATTGAAACCGGATGGAAAATGTAGAAGTTATGGCCGTTACAAGGAATTCACGTTTGCGCATGCGCAGTCGCTTGTATCAGTCCGAGGATGATGATTTTCATAGGGGACCGTCTACAACCTAATCCGCATAATCCCTGAAAATTTCATCGAAATCGAGTGGAAAATGTGGAAGTTATGGCCGTTAGAAGGAAATTCACGTTTGCGCATGCGCAGTAGCTACTATCAATCCGAAGGGGGTGATCTTCATAGGGAGCCATCTAAATACTAATCTGTAACATCCCTGAGATTTTCATTGAAATCGGATGGAAAATGTAGAAGTTATGGCCGTTACAAAGAATTCACGTTTGCGCATGCGCAGTCGCTTATATCAGTCCGGGGATGATGATTTTCATAGGGGACCGTCTACACACCAACCCGCACAATCCCTGAAAATTTCATCGAAATCGGACAATAAATTCGTATAGTTATGCGCGTTACAAGGAATTGATGACAGACGGACAGACACACAGACACACAGACACACAGACACACAGACACACGGACACACAGACACACAGACAGACAGACACGGAACCAAAATTGTTCAGAAAGGTCTAAAACGCAAAACGCGAGTGAAAATTTTGATTTTGGAGAACTTTTTTTTTTCGTCCTTGAAAAGTGAAAACAAAGCTTCCGCTACCTTGGTAGACTCGGAAGCAATAAATAATCAAAATCACCAACCATCGATCGCATTTTGGTCAGCTCTAATTTGAACGGAGATTAGGCCTCTTTTGCGATTCACACTCGTGTTTTGATTTATATATATATATATCAATATAAACCCTTAAATTTTCGTAGGGAGCGAACGGCTCGTCCTGCAGAGCTCCGCGTGGTCTCAAAAAATTCTAAAAATTCTATAGAATCTTAAATTGAAGGAAAAACAATACCTTTATATCAAAATTTTTTGAGTTAGGGCGTTTTAAAAATTTCAAAATTAATTTTGGAACCCTTAGAAGTGACTTACATCAACCAAAAGCTTCGGGGCACAACTAGACCCCAAATGGAGCCTACATGCCAAATTTCATCAAAATCGGTCAATGCTAAGTGGAAAAAGTGCCGCGTACGGCGGACGGCGTACGGCGGACGGCGGACGGACGGCCAAATTTTTATTCGATTTTTGGATTCTACGTACCTTGAAACGTAAACCATCAAATTTTGAGGGGGTGTTAACATTTTTTTTTTCTTGGTCGATTCCAAAGGTTCATTATTGAAAATAATAAACCAAAACTTCTTTTAAAGCAAATTTCAGACATTCTCCGTAAAGGGGGAGATTTGCTGGAGCCATTGACGACTTCAGAAGTTTTTGATCTGAAAAATTTAGAAAAATACCACGAGAACCGAGTACAATTGAATTGCTAAAAACCTTAAGCATTCCACCATTGGTGCTTTTACTTAGTTTCTTAAAGTAACTAAATCATCTTCTTCATTTTAGTAGGGACTGTTACGTGTTGTCTCCTTTCTAAATTGAAGGAAGCAAACCACTTCCCCCAATTTAACCTACGATAGTTTTAGCGAATTCCCAACTTGTAACTTTGTTGGAGACCAACATAAGCGCTTCTTTTCTAGCTTACAACTTGGGAATATATAAATTTAAATTTTATCCAAATGGTGGAATTTCCAGCTATTGTAAATAACAAGCCAAAAATTCTAAGAAGACTAGTCCTGCGGTGGATACCTCGATTATTTCGTGCAACCAAGTTAGGTATCAATTCATCGTGGACCGTCCACGCCACAACATCACTCATGTTTCCAGTGTGATGATTATGAGTATGAGGTGATAATTTATCTTTATTGTAATACGGGAATTGTGTGGCAACTTCAGGTACACAATTACATTGAGTTGTTTAGGTTGCAGGTGATCCTTCTCTTCAGAAGTTTCTTGGATGGGTTTAGTGGGAGCTATGGTAATTGGTGACGAGGGTAAGTGATGGGTAGAGAAAAGGGTTCATCAGAGTGACAGACGACGTCTGAATAACCCCTTGTAAAACCCTCTTGAGCATGAATGAGGTAAAAACACATTTATAATGATTAGGACAACAGAGGCGCTACAGATGTCGTATGCGGCGCCTTGATAATATATTAGGCTACAGGAATACTCCCACTCGGACAGGTCAGGACAGGTATCTTGTCCGGGAGGACAGGCTTACCCGTATCATTTGTTATATCCTGTTAAGCGCGGTTTAAGTTGAGGGAAGACTGACCTCAGCTCAGCCATTCCATTTACCAACTCAGGCTGCTCATTAATCAGCTTTGATGAATACACCCTCCCACCGCCCCATCATCCACCTCAATTACCATTAAGTTATTATGCTCAACCTTACTGGGATCGGGAAAGCCCCCCTTATAGTTGGGGGCTATTAATGAATTTTAGTGCTGAATCAATCAGTTCATGTCGGAGAGGAAGGTCCCAATCAATCACGAGGTTTCGAGGTGCTAAGCGGCTCGATTTAAGCAATAACACAGTCATCACTCACATCTCCAGAAATTCAACGAAGAAAATTCCCTCCGCAAACCAGAAATCTCCATGGAACATACGCCGAAGACCCAATTTTCATAAAAACCTATACCTACTTCTCCAATTTTCTTTAATTTTTCCAAGTGCCAAATTTTTTTTATTCGCTCGTTATTCTTATGCCAAAATATGAGTTATTAACAAAACTACATCATCCAATACTGAAAATACGAGTAGTATTCTCATCAAGGCCTCAGAAAATATTTTATTTCCATTATAGTATATTATAATATTATTCCACGTGAGGAAATTATACTTCCCAAACAACTTGGCAAATCTTGAGCAGTTTTAATTAATTTGACAGATATTCAGTCAGTTACTAGCTAAAACTAAGTTATTCCCATATTCATTCATCTAACAGTATCACCATAAGAACTCTCATTTGTTGTAGGATAATACGAGAATACAAAAACCGTTAGACAATAATAATTTAAACTAGTACATAACTAAACCAAAGCTTACTTACCATCCAAATTGACAAATTGACAAATTGAGCGATATAGTTGTTGGAGTCTATTTTTTCAATTTATTGTTGTTGGTAGGTCCATGTTTGGGCAAAAAAAAAAAGTTGCCTTCATCAGCCTTAATAAACCGATTTGGGGATCATCCCTTTTGCCGTTGCCTTTGTCAATTCATTGTCTTTTATGGAGCATACCGTTAATTAAGATTTTCCAAATGTTTGATCTGTAACCCAATGAAGTATACTTTTCCTCATTCTCTCCCTCTCTCTTCATTCCTTCACAAACCTGAATTTTTTTACACCATTCCCCTTGACATTTTTTGAATATTTTTTCACAATTTATTCCCTCAATAGTGTATTTTAATGAACAATTTTTTTCTCTAAAATTGATTTTTTAATGACTTAGTGGTTCTTATTAGTAATGAGGTATTGGTAATAAGGTTTTAGTTATAACTTATTCAAGTCAGCGGATTTTCAAGTAACACTCGACCTGGGTTTAGAATTTTCAAGAAGGGCGAACGAGTGAGCTAATCTCGGAGAATAACACGACATTGTTGTGAAGTTCAAAAACCTGATACCTACAGCATGATATACATTTTTGAGCCAATATTATTAAATCAGTAGAGCAAACCTCTAGGCTGTGGGACGGCGCAGAGGCCTACCTCACCCGTAAGACCGAGCGGGCGTGCGTGTGATTGCCTAACTAGCGCCGTTAATATGGAAGCAATGGCGTAGAAATACGTCACTCCGTTGTAACATTATCGGTTTCTTATCTCTACTTTTCTCACGATCCACAACAAACAAATCGGAACATTCTTTTACCAAAACACCGTTTGTTTCCATGACTTAAGTGTTCCCATTTGGGAACACGCGATTATACAGGGTGTCTACACTCAAGATAGGCATTACTTCGGGGTTCGATTCTACACAATATTACCCACAAAAAATGTCTCCTAGCAATTTTTTCTCAACCCACCCAAAATGCCTTTTTTCACTTCAAAGTTTTTTTTTGCATTTTCGACCTCACGTCATTAAAACTGTCATAACTCCTGTTATTTACCATGTAAATTCAAATGTAAGGATATCGTTGGAAAGAGCGTCTAATTTCCAAGCTACTTAGTGTAAAACCAAAATCTTTTAGCAATGAAACATTCTTGTGAATTCAAGTTAAAAAGCAAATTATAATTTTTTCCCGAAATTTGATTTTTTCTTATCGAAGTTTTCACTTTGAACGCCTGCCCATTTCGATGGGCGCTCTTCGGGAAAAACATGCCCGAAATGTCAGCATTCTAACGGGCTATCAATTTTTCTTTTGAAAATTAAAATTGGAAGAGTAAATCAAGTTTGAATGCAAGAAAACGTGTGTTTTACAAGAAAATCGACTGTTTTACGCGGTGTATGGCCTCCCTCAATCTTGCCGAGTTTAGTATCATTTCCTACGAAATGTTTTACGCTTAATCCAATGATGATACTTTTGAATAATTCTGACTGTTAGAAGTGGATTTTTCGAAGAAAACCTTGGTATTCGTACATAAAATACGCATTATTCGTAAATATGGTAGTGAGCATGAAGTAACACCTTTCTACTCAATAAAAACATTAAATTTCTAGCTGATTGATGTATTATCAGTCAGCTAGAAATTTGATGTTTTTATTGAGTAGGAAGGTGTTACTTCATGCTTACTACCATATCTACGAATAATGCGTATTTTATGTACGAATACCAAGATTGGACAAAAAATGGTGGTTTTCCTTAAAAAAATCCACTTTTTAGCAGTCAAGTGCCACCATTGGATTTAGCGTAAAAAATTACGTAGGAAATGATACCAAACTCGTCAAGATTGAGGGAGACCATACACCGCGTAAAACACTTGACTTTCTTGTAAAACTCACGTTTTCTTGCATTCAAACTTGATTTACTCTTGCAATTTCAATTTCAAAAAGAAAAATTGATAGCTCGTTAGAAATCTGACATTTTGGGCATGTTTTTCCCGAAGAGCGCCCATCGAAATGGGTAGGCGTTTAAAGCAAAAACTTCGATAAGAAAAAATCAAATTTCGGGAAAAAATTATAATTTGATTTTTTAACTTGATTTTACAGAAATGTTTTATTGCTGAAAGATTTTAGTTCCACACAAAGTAGCTTTCAAATTTAACGTTTTTTCCAAAGATATCCTTACATTTGAATTTACTTGGTAAATAACAGGAGCTATGACAATTTTTATGACGTAAGGTCAAAAACGCGAAAAAAAACTTTTAAGTTGAAAAAAGGGCATTTTGAGTGGGTTAAGAAAAATTGCTAGGAGACATATTTCGTTGGAAATATTGTGTAGAATCAAACCCTGAAGGTATGTCCATCTGAGGTGTAGACACCCTGTATAGATTCTGACCATGGGAAGCTTCATTTTTCCACCCAACTATTCATAAAAGAACATTGGAAACCATTTTAAATTGAGTTTTTTGAGGAATCTAGAAAGAAAAAAATCGGGCCAAAACGGGTTAAGGACTTCACAGCTAGCTTTAAAAATCATTTTCACGTGTTTGAACTCCCTTTCGTCTGAGATGTAGGTGGTAGTCAGTCACACCTATATGTTGGTGTAGTAGGTGAAATTCCGAGTCTACAAATTGTTATTTTTTTGTTTTTTTTTTCAAATTTGTCATAAATTGATCCCAGAAGTTTCTCAGTTATCAGGGTAATACTCTGTATAATAATAAACAACCGTGTACACAACAATATACACAACAGGCAAGGGCGTGACTTTGTGGTTCAATAAGGCTCGAGCGGCCGGATACTGCGGCAGAGCTGAGATTCACCCCTCGCTGACCGTCACAAAAGAATTCAGGGCCCACCCCGTATTGTGCGTACCTCACATTTCGTTAAGGACGCCGGCCGTACACCGAGGGAGAGGTTAATCCCGTCTCTTTTTTTATTTATAAAAAAATCCCAGTTATGGGCGCCGCCAGACTAATAAAAGAGGTCGTTTGCGGATTAGATGAGAAAGTGAAACGGTAGGCTGTACGAGTGCGAGGAGCGGAGGGGCGATGTTAATGCCATTAGCGGGCCTTATCTACCGCCAACTGGGCCCTCGAGGGCCATCGCGCCCAGTTATCTACTTTGCATCTCCGATGAACCTCCAGTGACGGCCAACAAGAGGCGGATGAGACCAAGTTGGGTCGAAGTATCAACCTCTCACGAACAGACATCGTACGAAATACGGCAGGTGGATAACACCCATTCAGATCGTTCTCAGACACTGAGCAGACCTATCCGAGGGTTCACGGTTATCCTCAACCCCGGGGTTACTCTTTAAGGTTACTAGGGATGAGCATCAAAGGTCGATGTTTTGCATCCGATTAGCGATTTTTTCACCACCAATGGTTTGAAACCGACGTTTTCACGATCGATGGATTGAAACTGATGTTTTCACGATTGATGGTTCAAATCATTAACTGGTTTTTCTCGCGATTTTTTCTCCATCAATGGTTAGAAACCGATGTTTCCAAGATCAGTAGTTTTGAACCGATTTTGTCATCATAATATGATGACTGTATACTATACGGTTTGAAAACGACGTTTTCTCACCATCAATGGTTTGAAACCGATGTTTTCACGATCGATGGATTGAAACCGATGATTATGATCAATAGTTTTGAACCGATGTTGTCATCATAATATGATGACATTGAATTGAATATTATAATAAAATATTGAACCATATATTATATGGTTTGAAACCGATGCTTTCACCATCAATGATTTGAAACCGATGTTTTCACGATCGATGGATTGAAACTGATGTTTTCACGATTGATGGTTCAAATCATTAACTGGGTTTTCTCGCGATTTTTTCTCCATCAATGGGTAGAAACCGATGTTTCCAAGATCAGTAGTTTCGAACCGATTTTGTCATCACAATATGATGACTGTATACTATACGGTTTGAAACCGACGTTTTCTCACCATCAATGGTTTGAAACCGATGTTTTCACGATCGATGGATTGAAACCGATGTTTATGATCAATAGTTTTGAACCGATGTTGTCATCATAATATGATGACATTGAATTGAATATTATAATAATATATTGAACCATATATTATATGGTTTGAAACCGATGCTTTCACCATCAATGATTTGAAACCGATGTTTTCACGATCGATGGATTGAAACTGATGTTTTCACGATTGATGGTTCAAATCACTAACTGGTTTTTCTCGTGATTTTTTCTCCATCAATGGTTAGAAACCGATGTTTTCAAGATCAGTAGTTTTGAACCGATTTTGTCATCATATACGGTTTGAAACCGATGTTTTCTCACCATCAATGGTTTGAAACCGATGTTTTCACGATCGATGGATTGAAACCGATGTTTTTAAGAGCAATAGTTTTGAACCGATTTTGTCATCATATATGGTTTGAAACCGATGCTTCCACCATCAATGGTTTGAAACCGATGTTTTCAAGATCAGTAGTTTTGAACCGTTTTGTCATCATATATGGTTTAGAACCGATGCTTTCGCGATCGATGGATTGAAAATGATGTTTTCATGATCGATGGTTTGGAACTGATGTTTTCACGATCGATGAATTGAAACCGATGTTTTCAAGATCAATAGTTTTGAACCGATTTTGTCATCATATATGGTTTGAAACCGATGCTTTCGCGATCGATGGATTGAAAATGATGTTTTCATGATCGATGGTTTGGAACTGATGTTTTCACGATCGATGAATTGAAACCGATGTTTTCAAGATCAGTAGTTTTGAACCGATTTTGTCATCATATATGGTTTGAACCGATGCTTTCGCGATCGATGGATTGAAAATGATGTTTTCATGATCGATGCTTTGGAACTGATGTTTTCATGATCGATGAATTGAAACCGATGTTTTCAAGATCAGTAGTTTTGAACCGATTTTGTCATCATATATGGTTTGAAACCGATGCTTTCGCGATCGATGGATTGAAAATGACGTTTTCATGATCGATGGTTTGAAACCGATGCTTCCACCATCAATGGTTTGAAACCGATGTTTTCAAGATCAGTAGTTTTGAACCGTTTTGTCATCATATATGGTTTAGAACCGATGCTTTCGCGATCGATGGATTGAAAATGATGTTTTCATGATCGATGGTTTGGAACTGATGTTTTCACGATCGCTGAATTGAAACCGATGTTTTCAAGATCAATAGTTTTGAACCGATTTTGTCATCATATATGGTTTGAAACCGATGCTTTCACCATCAATGGTTTGAAACCGAAGTTTTCACTTCCCAATGGCCTCACCGCCCTGGGTTGGGTCGAGGGGGGGGTGAGCCGCAAACGGTCGAAAAAGCGCCGGGCACCCGAGATTTGAACTCACGATCTCCCTCAAAGATCGGTTCGTGTCTCGGACCCACAAACGCTTCGGCGAACGAGCTCGGCTATCCGCACTACACAAACCTTAATATGTGCATCTCCTATGAGACTCACGTTGTTATCCTAATGCACCATTTCCACTCCGAACTCCCACTTCACCCTTGATTCCCTCTTTGCTCAGTCCCCTCATTCACCTATGCAAAATCAAACAACTCTCTTCCTTTTGTCTCCCTATGCGCGCTCTCCCTTTTTCATTCAAGTCTTCTCCTTTTTCGCTCCTCATTTTTTCTGCACATGCAGTAATCGTTTCCTCTTCGAATCACCCAGTTTAATTCCTTTTCGCACTCTTCAGGTGCTCACAAGCCTTTGTTTATGTAAAAACTGGCTGCTTTATCACCTCTAAGAGCTTCCTAGTGAGGCGTTTCTCTCTTTCCAGGCCCGACAAAACACAATGTGACAGTTGTTTCAATGGAGGAACAACCCTTTGATGCTTCACCCCTCGACCCTTAAGAGATCCTTACACCGGATATTCTTCCTGCCTTATCCTGCTCAGTCAAAACTTGATCTGAAAAGTTCACAAATGGCTAGAAAACCCACAAGTGTAATAACTAAAAATTATGAGTCAGACTGACTATTTAATAGGATCAAGTTGCAAGAGCGGTGATGAGAATGGTGTGGCAGGTTTATTGAATCATGCTTCACTCCTGAGAAGATTGTCTTCTGGTGTACATCCTTGGGGAGACTCAAACAGAAGAAGAAGAAGCAGGAGAAGAAGAAAAACGTCTGTCAAGTGGGTGTGACACATAGCTTGCTCGTATCCATAACCCGATTGTATAGATCAATCTCTAAGTACCTTCCACTAACCTCGTAGGGGACCATCTACACGCTAATCTGAACAATCCTGAGAAATTTCGTCGAAATAGGATGGAAAATGTAGAAGTTATGGATGTTACGAGGAATTCTCGTTTGCGCATTCACAGCAACTACTATCAGTCTGGGGGAGATGATTTTCATTGGGGACCATCTACACGCCAACATGAAAGCCTAGAAAATTTCATCAAAGTCGGGTGAAAAATGTAAGCGTTACGGCTGTTACAGGGATTTTACGTTGGTGCATGCGCAGAGGCTACTGTCAATTTTAAGGCCTTGATTTTCATTGGGGTCCATCTACAACCTAATCCGCATAATCCATGAAAATTTCCATCGAAATCGAATAGAAAATGTGGAAGTTGGGTAAGGAATGGGGCAAGGAATTCACGTCATTTGAATTCATGCGCAGTGGCCACTATCAGCCCGGGGGTAACGATTTTCATAGAGAGAGAGAAAAATCTATTTATTGGGTACAAAACAAATAAAAAGAAATAAATAAAAAGAACAATACCTCATTAATTCCAATAATAATTATTGGAATTTATGAGGTATTGTTCTTTTTATTGTACGCATTCTTTTTATTGTACAATTATTGTACGCCGCGTTTATCTTATTATTTTAAAATAAAAATTAAACACGTTCCATTCTAATTCTGTAGACGAAATATGAAGAAATATAAATATAATAAATATATGTATAGATAGGGTACCATTTACACGCCAACCCGCACTATCCCTGAAAATTTCAGCGAAATCGGATGAGAAATGTAGAAGTTATGGCTGTGGCAAGGATTTCATGACTGACACACAGACAGACAGGCACAGAACCAAAATTGTTCAGAAAGCTCCGAAACGTAAAACTCGAGTGAAAATTTCGATTTTGGAGAACTTTTTTCTGTCAATCTTGAAAAGTGAAAATAAAGCTTCCGCTACATTGATAGACTCGGAAGCAAAATGTTCAAGAAATTATGCGGATTAGGATGTAAATGGTCCCCAACGAGAATCAGTATCCCCGGACTGATAGTAGCCACTGAGCATGCGCAAACGTGAATTCCTTGTAACAGCCGTAACTCCCAATCTTTAGCAAATTTTTGGTTTAAAAATGTGAGATAGAAGGAGAGTCTCCATTCCCTGCGAACGGATCCGAGACAAGGAAGAGGTCCTATTTATCAAGTGTTCCTAGACTTGGTAGATCTGCCCACCCATGATAAATGGGGGGAAGGTTTTTAAGAAAATTAATGAATTTACATGATGTGGGCTGTCGTTCCCAGATAGAGTCTATCCGCACCACACAGACTACTACCTGTAAAAGGGTGAGTTGCAAAGATACATAGGTCGTTCCCAGATACTTGTATCTGCCCACACCACTCTATTTCTTGTAACTTATAAGGTTTACCTAAAACTGACCAATGAGGCTTGGGGTCTATGAGGGGAAATGTGATCACATATCTCCGGGAGGCGTGGTGTACATCACCTTTTTGTTGACCTGAACCTTGGGAGGCTTCGGGTGTATCACCTACTCGTTAACGGTTCTGCTTGCCGGCTAATAAAATCCTATATCAATCATTCCTTTCATCATTTTCACAAGATTATAATTTAAAGAAGAGTCAATTTAGAGAAATGTAGTCAACATACGAGTATTTATATTATAAATTGTGAACACAGTCAGAAATAGAGTTGCAATAAACCTCAACTTGGCAATGCGTTTATAGAACCACAGGTTTAATGGCTACTAGAAAAAAAATTTGTGTCTATCATGAAATCCTTGCCACAGCCATAACTTCTACAATGCTCATCTGATTTCGATGACATTTCCAGGGATTGTGCGGGTTGGCGTGTAGATCGTACCATTTATTTATTGATTCAATACAGGCAAGCCCCATACAACGATACAATAGAAAAATTTACATATTATAGAAAAGTACAGATGATAAATAATAGAGGAGACAAGGATTAGGTGTTAATTAGTGTTATTAGTCCATATTGCTTATAATTTTGTTTTTGATGACCTTCGCTGACTGGTGAAAAATATCCAGGTCGGGGCACTTCTGGAGGGCCTGATTCATCACTCGGGGCATCCTGCATAGAGGGCGGTTGTGTAGGTAGTTAGTGGGGAAGAATGGTGTCCAGAAGAGATCGTGAGAACGTGAGCCCAATCGAGGGACGAGAAATCTAATCTCCGCCAGGAGAGCTGGTGCGTCCACCGATCCCCGAACCAATCCCAACAGAAATCCCACATCCGCTTGGTGTCTGCGAGCTGAGGGTCTCTACAAGCTAATCTCCGCAGCCAGGGAATTATAACAAGGTCCTCCCGCGCTATAGGAAGCTTGTATGCCACATACCTTAAAAATCCACGGTGAACCCTCTCAACTTGGCTGATGTGGCACTGGTAAAATGGATTTCAGACAACCGAGGCATACTCCAAAATTGGAGTCACCAGCGCTTTTTAGAGTGTCATTATACAGCTGTCATTATACAGCTGTCATTATTGTAGCTGGAATGTAATCGAATTCTCTGGTGTTCCGCTTGATGAATCCCAAGACCCGCATTGCACGGCCAGAGATGGCCGAAATATGGTCCGAGAACGAGAGAAGACAATCGAGGAGCACTCCCAAGTCGCGCACGACATCCACCCGCCTTAATGGCTCATTGCCTATCATGTATAGGTGGACAAACGGAGTCTGGGAGCGGTGGAATGTCATTACTGAACACTTCGACGGGTTGAGAAACAAACCACTCGATGGGCACCAACGCATGAGGGAGTCGAGACTCTCCTGCAGCACCAAACAGTCCGAGGGTGAGGCTATGGTGTGAAACAGTTTCAGATCGTCAGCGAACAGAAGAAACCTAACCCACTTGAATATGGTTTGAATATTGTTAATGGCCAGCAGGAAGAGCAAGGGACCCAAATGGGAACCCTGCGGAACTCCTGATGAGGCAAAGAAGGGTCTTGAAACGGTGTCCCTCAGACGAACCATCATAGATCGATCGGTAAAGTAACTCTCCATCCATGCAAGCAGGCACCCAAACACTCCCAGCCCGTTTAGCACAGATAGGATTGCAACCATATGAAAATCATCATCCCCGCTGCGCAAACGTGAATTCCTTGTAACAGCCATAACTTTCACATTTTCTATCCAATTTCTATGACATTTTCAAGAATTATGCAGACTAAATTGTAGACGGTTCCTCATGAAAATCAAGGCCTCAAAATAGACAGAAGCCTCTGCGCTTGCTCAAACGTAAAATCCTTGTAACAGCCATAACACTACATTTTTCATCCGAATTTGGTGAAATTTTCTGAGATTGTTCGGATTAACGTGCAGACTGTCCCCTAAGAAAATTAGTAGACCCCCAGACGAATAGTAGTTGCTGCGCATGCGCAAATGTCAATTCCTCGTGACATCCATAAATTCTACATTTTCCATCCGATTTCGACGAGATTTCTCAGGATTGTTCAGAATGGCGTGTAGATGGTCCCCTATATGGTTTGTGGAAGGCACTTAGGCCCACTTTCACCAAAAGTTGTTCTAAACTTGCTTAGCTAAACGCGTTAATAGTTAATCTGAAGGAATAAACCCGGCAAGATGGCGAGCGTCTTTCACCAACCCAAATCATCGTTAAACGTCGTTTAAGATGATCGAGTTTGTTTAAACATGAAATGTCGAGCAGATCGAATGAAAGTTGGACATTATGACGCATTTGGGGCAATAGAAACGTTGAACAACAACCACTCCCGCGCTTGCTATCAGCAGATTACCGCCTTGGGCATCTTTATCAGTGTCAGTTTTTCGAATTCCTTGTTCTGTTTATTTGCTGATTCTTGTGGTTTGTTTCGAGTTTTCCGGTTCCCTTCGTTTTATTTTGCTGAATATTTTCATCACCTACCTATTGAGTTATTACACATCATCACTTTGAGCCGCAACGAGCGCAATAACTCCAGTATTTCTCCAGACTCAAGTACCTTCCTTGATGTATCTTAGTGAAACAGTGGCCGCCGCCTTGTTCTGAACGGTAGGAATACTTCGATAATTTGAATGATTACCGATGGATGTAAACTCGATGATGAGTGCCCCCAATTTCACCTCAATAGAAATTTATTTTGGTAGAACTGGTCTTTTTGTATAATGGTCAATTTGTATAATTCGTCCGAATAGTAACAACCAAGGAATGTAGGTTGCACTGTTATGTTATTGAAAAAACCATTGTTCATTTTAAATTAACGTGTTGAACTTATTTGTATGACGGGAACTCGAGGCGAGTGTCAATCTAGTCGAGCACTTGGACGACTCGGGGCTTGGAAAGGCGGAAATTCAGTAACGTACATAATCTAGGAATGTGGAATCCCATCCAGGATTCGACTCGGACGTCGTCGTCATCGTCAGACGAGTCAAAAATAATTCGAAATGCAAAAATAATTCGCAATTTCATTTCGAAAACAATCACAAATCAATGCGCGGCCATATTGAATTGGTAGTTAAACGAGGTTTCCTAGTTTATTCGGCCGATATTCGACCGTTTAAACTCGAACCCCTCCAAGATGGAGTTTAACCTCGTAAATCGCTCTGGTGAAAGACGATTTTTACTAAACGTCGATTATCTCTCGCCTCGTTTGGTTTAAACTCGTTTCGAATGTTTGGTGAAAGTGGGCCTTAGAGATTGGTGTTTTGAGATCAACTAATATGCAGCGGATCATCTATACAATCGGGTTATGAATACGAGGAAGCTATGTGCCACACCCACTTGGCAGACTTTTTTTTACTGTGATGACGGGAAAACGAGAATTTCAAGCCCTGGTGCCAAATTGTTGTGGCGCCAAGAACAAGAACTGTTCTCACTTTTTGGAGGTTCAATTGGTTCAAGTTCCCCAGCCACTACTTGATCGGAGCTTGAACGAAATATTTCGAACGAGAACGTTGTTCTCAGGAAGTACCGAATTAGTGTTGGAGGGGGTTTAATCCGACCTGCCACGAACCTTAGTTATTTAACCAATAGAAGCGAGAAAAGGGTACTCGGTGAGAGCCGAATTCTTTCATTCAGAAAAGTAGTTTCGGGTGATGAGGGGGATTCTTCGTCGAAGGGGCGTATATTCCGCATAGGGGAGTCGTGAGTTCGACGTCGAGGAAGCGTAGAGGGATGAAAAGGCCTCTCTGGGAAAGTCGTATCGAACCGTTAGAAAGGAACAAGAAGAGAGGCGATCCATTTCCAGTGATTACCCGCCGTCTCTCGTCCTATCAATCGGACCTTCTCCGCCTCTTATCCCGGCAAAATTGTTTCCAATACTGCGAGTACGAGGCCTCTCATGCCCGGCGTTGTTATCTTAATGCACCTCCACTAGTCTAAACTTTGAAACTTCGCTCTTCACAGCCTCTTTGCTCGAACTGAGTCTTTCACGCAACTTGTTCTTTTTCAAGTTCATTCCTTCGAACTGATAGGATTTATTATGGTAACTTTTGGTTTCTCAGTCGACCTAACTCTCATTCAGCGGGACTCCACAACCTTGGATATGATTGAATTGAATTTCGATTGCATATAATAAATTAACGTATTCTTATCCAGTCGAAGGCTGACATTGATAAGGATAAACAACCATACAAAAAAATCATTCGTGTAAAAATACCAAATTTTCGAGAAAAAAATATCCATTTTAACAGAATTTAGCCATTTTTCAATATTGGAAAAAAATTCAACTTTTTAACATTGCATTTTTTGATTTGTCCATAAAACATGATTCCTGAGGTTACAACATATCCACTCCATGAGCAGTTGTCATATACCTAATGGGGGGAGGTTTTCATACCGCCTACGTCTGGAAATTGAAAATCTCATCTTGCCAAAAGCGAGTGTAGCATAAGCAGTTTTGGCGTTAAGTGACATTTTCTCATGAGTGCCAAGCTGACAAACACCAATTCCATCATTGCTATCAGCGCTTCTTATTGAAGAACCCGTCGTAACCAGCAAGTTGAGTTCAGAAGACGATGGAATGAGCATCAAGGAGCATTATCAGGAGGAATCATCAGGGAGCATGTCAATCGTACAAATCTTTTATAGCTTACCTACTGGTTTAAATTGTCCTAATCGAGGGTGAAGTTGCAACATGACTGACTTGAAATTGGGCATTTGGATATTTGGATTAATTTGCCTTTCAATAGAACTCTGGTTCTTCTCTGCCTGTTCGTGAACCTCTCGCTGATGCACCCCGAGTTCAAAAACGCCACATCGTCAGCGAACATAAAAATACCTCCGGAATATTCACGAAATACCTTCAGAACAACTTCCAAGTTCCCATTTCCAAAAATTGTCGTCCAAGATCATCACAGCACATCCAATTTGGAAGGAGTTTCCTCAATAGAAAAAAAAAAAAACTCGAAATCTGATACAACGAGGGAAACCGAATTAGGTGGGAGCAATCTGAGTTGCTGTTTTTCAGTTCTGTTCCGCCAGAATGCAACGTTGTTTTGGCTAATGAAACATTTGCGATCATTTCAATGGGTTCCCCCTCCCTCGCTCAGACAACCTTCGAAGTTGATTCGAGCACGTATCCAAATTCCGCATTCCTGTTAACCCCCGCCGTTTCCGTTACCTATTCGAGTTAACCCGTTTCCCCTCCCTCCAACATGCATCGTCGAACGGGACAACGGATCGCTCGGACGACCTCCCGCGTAATCAAGCCGTGTCGGAGTAAAAACCCTCTCGGAGCTTTTGTGTTGCGGGCGCGGGAGCACAAGAGTCGCTCGGCGTACAAGGGATTCCCGGGAGAGACCCCCCACCGACTCACCTCACCCAACCACCGCCGACTGTCGGGGGTTTGTTGTCCGGGTGCTACACGATCGCCGACTTGCAATCGGGTAACCTGATCAGGCGAACTCGAGTGGTAAGAAATGTGGTGACGTGCCCGATTGATTGGCAACGATTCCCGCGTCGGAGCAAAGACTGCAGGAATCGCTTTTTCCCATCTCTTTTCTCTATTTTTCACTTTCGTCTCTCAATATTTCTCAATCTCAACTATAACTTTAGATAGAAAAAAGTCAGCCAAGTGGGTGTGGCACATGGCTTCCTCGTACTCATAACCCGATAGTATTGATCAATCTCAAAACATCAATCTCTACGTACCTTGCATTACCTTCATAGGGGACCATCTATATTTCAACCCGCACAATTCTTGAATATTTCATCAAATTCGAATGGAAAGTGTAGAAGTTATGACTGTAACAATGGAATTCACGTTTGCGCATGCGCAGTCGTTACTATCAGTCCGTTACTATCAGTACTATCGTCATTATCATTTTCTTTAATTAGCTGAAATGCATAAAATTATGCTCTGTTGTCAATATATTATCAGGTTTTCTTACCCATATTGTCGTTGGTCAGGTGAAGTAATGGAAAAGAGTATTCGAGCGATTTCGGTAATGCAGAACAATCATTCTCCGAAGAGCTTGTTAGGTGTTGAGAGTCAGAGCTTAGAAATAGTCACCGCCCTCCGATGTACGCGCTTTCCCATTACCGTAATGGAAGGGTCTGCCTCCTCTATTGCCACTTTAATCGGCACTTGAGTTTGTTAGGAACCCATTATTTGTGATGAATGTGGCTTTAGTTCAATGACAACATTCCTTTTCCTTCGCCTTTAGCAGAAACGATACGCTTTAGAGGTCTTTTTGTGGTGAGTACCTGCGCCACAACTATAAACACGTTTCAGTGAAATACGAACCAGATAGAATTGTTCGTTTCGTCATATATGAACTTTTTAGTTGGCATTTCAACCTCTCGGATAAATAAGGGAGGTTGACAACTGAATTTATTCTCCGTGATTTATTTATTCTCTGTTTTTTTAGACGACCCTGAAATAGAAGGTACGAGTCGTATTTGACCTAGGTTATACGAGAATAACTCAACTGTATAGGAAATCCTCTGCCGAGTTGGGAGTGCAGTGTGGCTTCCCTTTCAAAATCAACACGAATAGCTATGATATTTATAATTTGATGAGAACAACAATAACTTTACTGTAGAAAATTGTTTGGTATAACTTGTAGTAATATATTTATGTAGTCCTTCCCTAACATTATTACTGAAAAAACGATTGCAAAGTGGGAGTGGTACTTCCTTATGTCCATCGATGATCTGATTCACGTAGCTCATCTCAAACGATCAATCTCTAATGCCTTGCACTACCCTCATTCGGGAACATCTACGCCCCAGTCCGCATAATCCCTGAAAGTTTCACTGGAATCTGATGGAAAATGTAGAAGAGATGGCTGACATAATATATAGTATATCGTAGGCATACAAGTGAAATTCACTAAGTCAATTTTTTCAATTTCCGTTTATTTGCTACTCCTATGCATTTTTTGACGCCCGAACGATTGGTGAAGTCAGTTTTGATATCCGAGGAATGGTTTCCTTGGAAACTACAAAATACTATATCATCAAGTCAGCATTTCAAGAATTATAGAGTCTATAATATAGACAGGAGAAATTGTGGAAATTACCATGACTTAGTGAATTTCTCCAGTGAAAATATTGATACTGCCCTCTTGCCTATGAAGAGGAGAAATCCACTAAGTCACTTGAATGGGTTAATTTCTGAATAATTCCTGTGGATCTTGGATGAAAATACCTAGGTGATACACATTTTAGTACAACTATGAAGAAGACGATTTCAGGAGGATTCCCTTGGAAACGGCATCAGTCAGAAGAAGCCGGCCCTCCACCTCAAAGATGACTGAAGCATTACCTCCACTCTACCACAAACAACTCCCCATTTCAGAAGCCAAGAAAAGGGATCTGATTACGCTCTGTCGGAAAATCGTCATACCTAAGAATCTGCAGCAGTGGTTCTACGATTTACCGAAAAGTAAGACCACAGTTGACAGGGCTGCTGAACCTGCCATGTCAGATGATTCTGATGAAGAATTTTGAAAAAGAACCGAATTCTGAAAGCGAGTGACACAAAGTGGCAGTGATTTCCTATTTAAAGTACTTTTGAATTCAAGTTTTAATTTTTTTCCACGCTGTTCCTAGCAATTTTATTCAAGTAGAATTTCAGAATGACTGTGTAAAATAAAACCAAGTCGAAGAGAAATAAAGAAGAGTTTAGAATAAGAATGAATAAGAAGTTGAAATTAGAGAAACAAAATTATTGTTGAAGAGAAAAGAAAGAAAGATAAACCCCGTGACTTAAAAAAAGAATCCTTTCCGCCCTTATAATTGCGATCAAGAATCAGGGTTGGAATCCATAAGTCATCACGCCTGAAGAGTTTTTCGTCAAGTGAAAACCATTAAGGGCCGGTTCAAAAAAACATTTAACCAATCGGTTGAAGTTTACCAAGGGGTCACGTAACCAAGGTAAGAAAAAGTGCGTTCAAAAAACTTGTACAATCGATTTTTTCGCGCGATAATCGATTAGTTTACCACAGTAAGGTAACCACTCGACGGCGGGTGGTTACGTGAAGTTTACCAAGGTCTTCATGAAAAAGTAGCTTAAAACGCTCTTTAATTCCTAACCTATTCGAAGTCATATTTCAGTTTCCGAGATGCTGTGTGCATTTCCGTATTGTGGGTTATTAGTTTTGTTAATCAAATCATTTTGAGAATAAAATTGATACATACCTACGTACATGATTTCTGGTGAATATTTTAAAAATAATATCCGACCGTCTTATTGAGCAGTTTATTCGCCGTTTTAATTTGTGTTACTTGATATTTTTCTACAATTGTATTAGACAAAAATCGTAGTATTTACATTATTTCAAGCTGTTAATTCGTATAGCAATTCATGTACTCTATTGAACATAGTCAAGGAATTGAGTTTGAACATAGTTTCAATGGAATTGAGTTTTTGACAACCCATCAACAGCATTTTTTATATCAACATTGAATGATGATGTCTATGTGACAATAAGTAAGGTTGAAACGATAAAAATAATTATACTGTCATTTTCGGAAATTGGTAGGTAAGTACGTAAAATTAAAATAGTTTGCTTATAAAATAGGTAGATCCTAGTTGAATTTTTTACTTTTTTATAAAATGTGTGTCTGCATAAAAACTTCCTAGAATGAAAAGAATCCCTAAAATTGATAATTTTTTGCTAAAATAGTTGTGCTGATAATGCTCTCTTTTATACCAACTTACCTGCCTGCTATTACCTGACAAAATATTTACCACGAATTTACGATTGTTTATTCCCGTAATCGACATCGACGGTAGGAGAGAATAATATTATGACGTGGTAGATGAAATTGTAACATAAAATTGACTTAAAGAAATATGAATGGGAAGGTAGATAAATAAATTACGTCATGAATCATACGTTTTATTGAATACAATAACATTATGTTCATTCAGTCTTATAACATACTTACATGAAACTTTACATGAGTAAAACAACGATTCATACATTTTGAAGTGACATTAGGTTTTTCTTTACCCTTGAGAGTGAAATAGGTAGGTACATCTATTTTGTTCTGAAAAGACATCGAAAACTCCGTAATGTTCGTAGGTACTTGTTTCCCGGAATCTGTAACAATAATGTATACCGCACACAATTAGGAAGTTAGCTATGGACTTCTCACTCAAAGTAGTTGAAAGTACAAATAAGTACGGATGTGTGAGTATGTATAAACGATAAATAACAAGACGATTCATTACCTTGTAGTAAGATGGACAGGCAGTTGATTATTCGAAGCATCGTGGACGGACGAAATTCATACCAATGTGACTGATGAATTCGATTTATGAAAAGGAATTCCTTCAATTTATCATTATTCCATGATACAAATAAGAAGTGTCTCTTCATATGGTGTGAAGTTTGGTGTCTTGCTGGATCGGGAATTCATGGTGTGTAAGTAGTTGACACTTGACAAAAAATCTAGGAATCGAAACGAAAAATGAAATCATTGAAATCTAACACCATGGACCTAGTATCCATGGTATCCATGGGATACTAGGTCCATGTCTAACACAGAAAGGATATTAATTGCAGGTTATGCACTAGACAGTGTTGCCAAAATCGTCTTCTGCGTGTCTAGAAATCCATAGAACTGTAACCATGGAAGAAGGATACTGCTATCCTACTTCCATGGTGATGGACGTCGAACTTCACAGCGTCCCGTATCCATGGCAACCGAGGAGTTCATCGTCGTTAGGCAAATAATCGATTCTATAAAGGTAACCAAACCTCGAAAATCTTTTTTGAACGCTCTTCTCTTTTACCCCTTGGTTACTGCAAACTCGATTGTAACCAATTGGTTACGTTACGATCAAGGTTTTGTGTTTTTTTTGAACCGGGCCTAAGTCGTTATAGTCAGGTGAAATTCACTAAGTCAGGCACTTTTATGGAAAAAGTACCATGAAAAGTACTTTTGATTGAAGCCAGCCTCTTGAAACTCCCATGAAGGCATCTAGACATCCTGAGGAAGCTACGTTCCAAATTTCAACCCCTCAATCTAATTTCTTCTCTAAAAAACATGTGATTCAAAAATTGAAAAACTTCAACTTCGATTTTCTCAAAACTACTTTTCCTGACTTAGTGGATTTCACTTGGAAGCCGACGATATATTATATACTTAAAAAAAATAACTTCCCTCAAAGACGGAAGGCGCACGCCATTGATAAACAAAAAAAAATCAAATGTAGTGGGGAGGATTCCCAGGACTCACCCAACGCCGGCCCAAGGGATGAGAGAAGATGAGGAAGGTGGGGGTGGGTGAGAGGGATGGAGGGAACTGCCTCTATAAAATGACCACCAGTTCAAATATGAGCCAAGCTGAACGTATCTGGTAACACCACGGAGTACACCCACTGAGAGGCCCAACTCATACAAATCCGTGGCACATTTCCCACACCACATTCTGCGCCATGACAACGTTGCAGCCATCACCCTGATGTTGTTGCGTGCCACTCCTTTCATCTCCGACACCGCTTGCTGTAAGTCGTCTCTATCATACTTCCTTATCTTAGCCCACCAGGTCTGCTCCCTGCTCCATATCCAAGCTGCTATTGACAAACTGGACTTACAGGATAATGCAAGGCCTGTCAGGCTTTCGACAGCTACGATGTCAGGCTTCTTACCCTGGTTGCTCGGCACGTGATACAATCTCTCCCTCTCAACATGCCAGCCGCTAAATGATAAAGCGCCTGCTATCTGCTTGGCGACCGCATCATCGCGTTCTTTGTTCATTTACGTTCATTGTTTCATTTCATGTTCATTTCCACTCCGACAGGCAAAGCAAAGGGTATCTGTTGTCCCACGACTACCCCTTGAACACCGTACCACTGTTGGCAGTGTTGCCTCGCGGACAGGGTGGAAGTGTCGGTAGTCGCGGACCCCAATGCCCTCCGAAGCCCAATCTACCCTTTGGGAAGAGATGAGGGTTTCGGAGCATTGTCAGAGTTCTTCACCATCTACTGACTCGTGCAGTGCAGCAGCGAACTCAGCAGACGCACTGGGTTTTGGAGCAGATGGTGTTGCTGGGTCGCGCCATGCTAACTGCTGCCTGACAAAATCAAGATCACCAATAGCACAGGCGACCCCCAGCTCGACCCCCGGAGGGCTAGCAGGCGCTGGCGGTGCAGAGAAGGGATACTTGCCGAGAGAAACACAATGCTGAGCCCACCAGATTTGACTGGTGCGTGAATAGAGGCACTTGGGACACCAGGTGGGAATTTCAGCCAAGAAAGCAGAGTGTAGAGAAGATTCACCTTTGCGTGTGCGCAGTAACTACTATCAGTCCGGGGGTGATGATTCTCATTGGTGACCATCTGCGCTAGGTACGAATACAATTGCTGAAAATTTCCTCAAAATCGGGTAACAACTTCGTTTAGGTAGTAGTTTTGCCAGTAACAAGGATTCCATGTCGGACAGTCATTTTGATTTGGTAGATCATTTTTTCCTTCAACCTTGAAAAGTGAAAACAATGCCTCTTCAACCTTGGTAGACTCGAGGGCAAGAACATAGGGAGAAACTGTTGTATGCAGTAGAAAGGTAATTACAATTGATGTTCTATCGTTTATTGATTGAAATTCTCAGTGATTGAAGTTCTACTCCTCATCCAATGGGTATGCATGCATTACTAAACAATATGTTTTATTTTCCATTTCACAAAGTTATAACTTATTAACGATATTGATTTTTGATTTATTATTTTCAATAATGAACTATTGGAATAAAGCAATTGAAAAACAAAAAAAAATAATAATCCTCCCTAAAAATTTGATGGTTTGCGATTCTTTAATGTTGCCTCGTTTCTTTAAAATGAACTTTCTGTAGTTTGCATTAATTTATATTTGTACACGGACAGAACAAATATTTTATTAAATTTTCTTTATTCGAACTTAACTGATCAACTTAATTTTTAATGCATATTGTATATTGATTTTTTAAAGATTTGCTCGTATTGAAAAATAAATAAATAAATTAAGTGGTTCGGAACGCTTGAGTCTTCTGGTGATACGTCATGGAGATAGACAGATTCCTTGTTCACGCCATATATTAGCCGCTGGAGGTTGTCGCTTTATTGTCTCTCATACTGTCAATTTCGAAAGGTCCATAAATTGACAATAATATGCCGTAGCACATTATTCTGGAACCGTTCGATGATGTCTTGGTTCGATTAAGCAGTAGAACCCCACAGCTAGGCTTCATAAATATGACTGTGGTTATACTTCGTTGACTCGACAGCTCACTAGTCAATAAACGTCTTCCAATTAACTGATACATTTTTCTGAATCTGAGTAGGAATCACTCTTCCTTTTCTTACCGACTTAAAAACACCCAACAACCAGGAGAAGGGCTATAGTTTTGTATCCCATGGGGCGACGATTGTATTACTAATAATATTATTATTTTAATGGACTCTTTGCACATCATTATTCTGATTCCTTTTGAAATGTATTCTCGTTGAGTAAATTAGTGAAAACACTTGAAAAACGCGGTTATCGACCTTGGTAAAAATGATTCGTACCTGTATCTTCTGAATGAATTTGATTAACCTCTTATGTATATCAAATGAAAGATCCGACCATGAACTTTCCTGCTGGGCCTAGAATTGAGCGAGATACTGAGTTCCAATGGCATGAGAACTAGGAATCGTTTAGGAGCTGAAACCAGAAAATTAATTACCTAATTCAAAAGAGTTTTGTTAAGAAAATGGAATTCCCCTTGAACACAGATTATCTGAACTCAAGGTTCGAAAACCGCGTCCAAACAATCATTGAAGAGTCGAAATCGTAGGGAAAGATGAGGTGGGAAACACCGAGAGGAGTTTCGAAGTTTGAATGGTGATTGAAAAACAATTAGTATTGACCTGGTGTGAGGAAGCAGAAGTGCTGGCGGGGGAGCAGAACTCGGGGATAATCGCCTCTATCATCGAGACCCGTTGATGTTAATCAGATAAAGTGGAAGCAATTAGTAAATAGTGGAGGTTTGGGGTGAGTATCTTCAATGCAATTAGGAGTAATTATCAAGGAGCAACTCCCATACATCTCGGCCTCGCTAACCACTTCCCGAACTCAACGTGCAAACCGCTAATGGAGCCTGTTTTAGGGAACGAGTGTTTCATCTTTGCATTCTGCTCGCACTGCTTCTTCGGCTCAACAATCTCCAACTATTTCCATAACTATCTAGTTGGGTTTTGCTTCCTCAGTACTGTAAATCGGGACGCTTTGTACTCGTGCAGCTGGACAAGAAAATTTGAATTTCAGAGCTTTGTAAATAATTTTGGTTTTTCGGCTGTACGTGGTCAATCACTTATCCCAGGCATATCCAATATCCATAGATACAGATAAATTTTTGAGGGTTTGTGCGAATTCATCCATATAAGGATGAAGTTATCTTCTTCGGAAAGTTATCTTCATCGGAGAATTCGGGATTATATGAGCTTACGACAGGGACCACCGGTACCCTTATCGAATCTAAACATACGAGATAACATTTACAACCTTCGTGCAATTCATGGAGACGTCCAGGATCATCCTTACCTCTCCGGTTACCTGGCTCGATAGACCAGAAACAATTCCTCGTTAACCTGATTTTGACAGACCAGAAATCGTTTCCTAGGAACCTGGCTTTAATAGACCGAAAAACAAATGCATATCGAGATTTCCTTCTCATTCACCATCAGAATATTAACCTTCCGCTGCCCTGAAAGCGCTGCCGTACTGGCAAATCGGGTAGATGAACATGATGTACTTCAATTTCATGGTCTGAAGTGAGTGAGCGTTGCTACTCAGCAGATGTTTAATAAGGCACATATTTTCAAGTTCTCTGTTCTGAATTTTATAATTTTTTCTACTTTCACACCTGCTCCTATAGTGACTATAGTTGTCTGAAGACACAGGGAAAATTATTGTAAATTATGAATTTAAAAAAAATATCAATAGAATAAAACCATCAAACATGTAGGTAAACAATCAACAACTAAAATATCTAATACATAAAACCCAAACGGTAGGTACATATGTACGTAGCCCCACGGTTTTTTTTCACAACAATTTTTTTTTTTCAGCAATTTGTTTTTGACTGCTAAAAGCAGGGAAGGCTTGCTACGCGACAGTCGGGTTCCCCGTAGACATCCCCCAGTCCGGTAAATAGCCTGCGCCGCCTGTACTAGTTTTTAGGACGTCCCACAGTAAGACTTGGGAGTCACTGTGCGATCGATCTGGGGTAAAGTTGGACAATACTCAACAGAAAATAATAATAATAATAATAATAACCACAAACTAATCCGTTTCAGACCATTCTGAATCCAGATTTTTGTAAAAAAAACCATAGGTGAATGTCTGTGTATTTTGTGTGTGTGTGTGTGTGTGTGACAACATCTTGTGGCGTCTGCCCAGCCTTTTGTTCTAAACCGATTTTCGTGGTTCTTTTTTTGTACGTCACGGAAAACTATCTAGTTGTGCACTAAGTCACTGAAATTTCTAATTTTGCGTTATAAAGGAGGAAAGGAGGGGGGGGGGGGGTTAATGCTTAGAAAACGTGCGTTTTTGGGCATAATCTTGTGTACTCTGCCCAGGCCTCAATTTTCAACCGATTTTCGTGGTTCTTTTTTTGTTCTAGTTGTGCACGGAAACCTTTCTAGATGTGCACTACATCGACGGAGTTTCGAATTTCACCTTAAAAGGGTGGGGAGTGAGGGTTAATGCTCAAAAACGTGCTTTCGCGGACATAATCTTGTAAAATCTGCGCAGGCCTCAATTTCCAACCCATTTGAGTGTTTCTTCTTTTGTTCGACTCAGAAGTCTTCCAAATTGCACTCTATTTCACCAGAGTATCAAAATTAGCATAGGGAGGGGGCTATTGGGGGGATAATATTGAAAAAATATCCGATTTTTCAATACTTCGGTTCCTTTATAGCTTATTAATTGTATCCAAGCTTTGAAATTGAGAAAAAATTCTCATCAAACCTCTGGATTCTCATGAATTATTCTCTGTACCACCATGGGGCTAATAGTGGTGCCACCATGGTGCCAGGGCACCATAAACATGTTTCTTCTTTATTTACACCACTTAGATCCACCACGGAGTCTTGAGTTTCGCGAGACTACAAACCCAATTCAGAGTTCATTATTTGAACCGCTTGAATATTTATGGAAGATGTGATCGACTCACCCACTTGAATGAGAGAACGATGGAAGCGAACATTGTGGTTGTACTTTCACGGATGTTACGTTAATGAGGATTGTAATCCGTTAGTTCGACAGAAGGAAAACTCCAACTCCTATGAAATTCAGATTGACGCAGGCAATGCGGCAAAATTACGCATTCCCTCTCGAACAGGTGGTGAACACCATTGAGATGTTAAGCCTCGATAGGCTGTTATCTGTGGTGTTGGGGGGGCTGTTGGGGCTTCAGTTATGAATATCTCAACAAATCTCCGTGGGACCGCGACTCTCCCCTCAGTGCTTGCCTTCCCCCGTAAATACAGGACGAATCCCCGCACTTTCTCACCTAATGTATCATCAACCGCGTTTGGCCTTTGACAGGAAGGTTAAGGTGTATGTTTGCTGTCGTCGGTAACAATCGGGATTTATGTGCAGCCATAACCCACAAGTGTAACCTCTCGACTGTTTCCCACCCCCGTTGCGACAAACGACAATACCGTATTTCCTCGAACGGAGACTTGGATAGAACTTGAGCCAAGTTTTCTCAAGAACGAGAGTTTCGAAGAAGAATAACATTATCCTTTATCAAAATGACACAATTTAGAACCCGAATGTAAAGTGTGCACGATAGATCTTGGACGATAATGAGCACTTTTATAGTACTCACCATGAGTACTTGCAAATAGTACTATAAATATTAGATTTATCTTCAGTTCTGCTCGTGAACCAAAACCTTTAAACTAGTAAATTCTAAAAGATGAAGAATACTTACGGAAAAAAGACCATTAATAGATGATTCATCAAATGTCTGCTTAATTGATTAGGAAGTGTAGCTTCTCACGTTCAGAACTAGTGGAAAAACATTATTTTGACGATCATGTTGACGGTTTTTTGAGATGGCCTAACAACATGATTGAGATTTAATTCGCGGTTATGTGATGATTTTCCATTTTCTCACATACACCACAGCTTCCACTGATCAATCATGATGCATGTTTGAGAAATGTAGAATGACGAAAAGCAGAATAACTAAATCAAGCGGCCTTGATACAGGCCCAGAGGTGGATCAGGCGTAAATGGTAGATAAATGAATAGGTACGTGAAATAGGATGTATATAATTGCAGTGTTGTAATAAGTAGTAAGAAATTCCTACCTAGGTGGAGCGCTCCATTTTAAATATAGATTTCAGGTAAGCAGGTATCTACCTGCAACAGGTTTAGGTACTGACTTTGACTGATATGTATCTAAAATAGATAAATAGAATAGGGCTGACCGGACGAGTTGAGAACCAAAGTCCAGATGCGAAGGCATGAGGCGAGTCCTATGGCTGTCGAGGCGATAGGTAGAGCGCGTAGAGATAAGCCAGAAGAAATAGAGGTACTGTTTGCAGATTGAAAGAATGCGGATGGTTTGGTGAGGTGTCCATGTGTCCCAAAAACAATCCCAAAAACATCGTCCTTTTTCTACCTGCCACTCAATCCATGGAAAATGAGACCGAGGGTTGTTGACTACCGAACAATGATGAAGTGAAAGGATTAATTTATTACAGGCAAAACAAAACAAATACAAAACACTAATAAAAAATAAAACACGTTCCTTACCCTTGGGAAAGTCTTATCAATTAAGAGAATGTACATTCATTCAAAATAAAATCACGCTTCCAGTACCTAAAGGATAATGCTTCTTTCAAATTTTAAAAGCGACTGAAGGGTAAACAGAAGAGCTAGTGAACTCACATTCGAGATAAAAATCCTTTCTAACAATTGGCTGATTGGAGGAGCCCTCTACCTTATTATGACTCTAGTTGTTCGATGCCTGGATTACGATTACTGAGGTTCGGCCCTTTCCCCAGACTGACTCATCAGGCTATCTAAGATTTTGGAAAAGGTAGACGTCCATGTTTGCAGGTACACCCTTCGGGAAATTGGCCAACCGCATTCTTTCTATCTGCGAACAGTAGATAGTAGGTAGACAAGGTAGGAGCTGTTGAACAGGTTCTAGAATAACTAGAATAACTTCTGCCTTGGATGTCCTGGAACACTTTAAACGACAAAAATGTTCCTTTAGATCTAAATTAGGCGTCACAGGATGCTGTTACCCATGTACAATAAGGACAGTTAGGTTAGATCTGGTAAAGAAAGATGCGAGCCAAGAAATAGTGTTTGAAACTGCAACGATGCGTCGATTCCTATCCGGTTGGAAATCAAAGGAGCACTGACGGTCCACGACGAAAATGCGAAGGCCTGGAGGAGAAGGGCGGAATGAAACCGTAAGGAGTCCAGGAAACATGTAACACACTTGCCGGTACTCAGTTAGTCACTTCACTGGTCGGCGGACCCTCCGAACCGATAACACCACTGGCTTATATCTATTCTAAACAATGCATGGTACATTTTATCTCCGTACCAGCCCCAACTTCTATCCGAATTCGAGCAATACCCGATCATGAGAAATTGACTATAATTTTTGGTCTGTAATTTAAAGTACGTGAGGATACAAATGAATGGGTTTCATCTCGAAAAACAAAATTATGTAAGTTTGTATTTCACGCCAAGAATTTTGGAGTAGTGAAGGTTTGAATTATTGTTTCTCATAATGGGTTCTAAATGTAGGACGAGTCATCAGTTAGGACACCTAGTTTGATAGGAAATAACTGGATCAATTGGGTGAAAGATGGGGCTGAAAGACCAATGAACTCGAGAGTCCTCGATCATGAAGAGAGAATGACCACTAAGGCCATTTGACGCACCTGCGAAGCAAACTCGTCGTATTACGGAAGAAAAACCTGCGACTCGCAAGTTGAAAGAAAAGAGCGAAAAAAGGTGGCAGAGGGTGAGCGGCTTCAAGTCGGCAGGCCCCCTTCCATTACTCACGCCCTCTCAGACAACACACAAATGCTTTTAAAAAGAGAATTATTACTACTTTGCGAGAAAGCAGGGAAACGGCGAGCGTATTATGTAAACAAACTTCGGGCGTAAGAGTCCATAGCGGGGTTGTGCTGGTGAAAACCGCATCGTCAGTAAAATAGCGCCTGGGGAAAATCTTTGGGTGGAGATTTCTGAGGAGGGGGGGGGGCAATTTATTACATGCAGGTTAATTGAAAAGTAGGGTTCTTAAGTAAGAATCTAGGAAGCAAGGTGGCCCCACAAAACTGGAATTTCACGGAGATCCTCTTTGGAACTGCTGGCTCGAATAACATACTCAGTTATCCCTAATCAGCGACCTACATTCGGTCCTGATGTCCCCATGAAACCTTAATATCACCGGAAGCTAACCTGATAATTCGTTGAATGTCAACCTGAGCTCATTAAACAGATATAAGAGTACTAAATTCACTCCTGGTTTCTCAAAAACTAAAATTTCCCAGGGAGCCTCATTAGAACTCCTAACTCAAATGACATACTCCGCTCTCTTGGTCAACGGGGCCTCATGAAGCTATCACAGGATGATTGTTTCAGACTGCAAAGTTGGAGCCCTTCTTTGAACAGCTGAGCGATCTAAATTTGCTCATGTTGTCCCCTAAACCCAAACTCACTAGGAACCTCTTCGGATATGCTATATTAAATGACATGCTGAGATCCTTTAATCAGCGGGGCGATTTAAATTTGATCTTGGTGTCCCTGTGATTCACAGGGAACTTGTCTAAGACAAGAGTCCGTGCAGAGGTCATTTGCATGTGCTTCTTCTCAGGAAGCCTCTTTAGAACTGCTGAATATGATAACGTGCTCAGCTTCCTTCTAAGACTGCAGAGTTCAAATACCAAAATGAACTCCTTCCTAAACAGATATGCAAGCTTAACTGCTTCTAACTTCTAATGTTCCCAAAACTGAAATTTCCCAGAACAGCTTAAAATAATGCCATGTACAGCTCTCCGCCAATCAGAAGGGGACCTAAATTCACTCCTGATGTCCACAAAGCTTAAACACTTCAGACATCCTGTCTAGGTTTGCAGAGTTTGAATGCCAACTGAGCGTATATGCTGGGAAAACCGTATACGCATCCATACCAAAGCGTTTTGCAAAGAGTGTGGCAATTTTACGTAGGTTGATACACATCCTGAATGTGAGCTGCCTTCCACCAGTTCACCATTTCTCCTAACAGGCCACGAAGGGAAATAAGCCCTGATGCCCTTGGAAGCCAGTCAATTCCCTGAATAGGCCTTAACAACCAACAAAATGATCTATCATGCTTCCATGGAGGAGGGCGAAATAACATCCATACCATACAGCAGGCCAGCCATTCATTCCATCACTGTTTAGTTGCACAACCTGGAGGAGGCCGCAAAAAGAAGCTACATAAGTCACATCATTCCTCAGTCAGTATCCTTGCCAGCAGTCTCGACACGCTCTTCCCTATCTCCTTGAAGCTCTCTGTCCCTCTCATGTATCGATACACAGCCAAACTGTATCCACACCTCTCCTGCCTCCCCAACTCACTAGGATTTGGTGGTTAAAGTAGTCCACTGCATCTTGTATGTCCTGCCTCCCCTAGAATATCGCCATTCCATCGCCTGGCTATATTCCCCTCGGCATCTCGTCGCCTCCCATCATATCGGACTCGCCACGGTAACCCAAACGTGAGAGAACTATAATATAGTATAGTAATAACTATAATATTATATTATAATAGGGGTATTCACGGTTGAGCTTATCGTTTTAAACGTGTTAAGTGGTAAATTTGTTAAACAAAAAAGCGTCTCATCACTCCTTCTTCTTCGATTAGGTGGCTAGACCGCAGCCATGAGGGTCATATGTTTGTTGTGTGGCATGATTCGGTGGAGGAAATGTGAACAAAACGTGAAAAATGCCATACATTCGGTAAAAATGTAAAAAAAAAAAAAAAAATCTACACTGTTCATCATTGCTTGTTCCATGACAAAGCAACAAGCAAGGTTTTTTACCACTGAGTACTGGAGACAACTTTTATACCACCTAGAATGTTAACATGTTTTTTTACTTTTCACACTGAAAACTTGAGAATTACTGCTGTCATGCCAAAGAAAAGTTATAAACAAGAACTTGTTGATGGACTCGTCAAGAAAACAGTTTTTCGAATTTTTCATTCACTTTTATTGCGTCCAATTGCTCCTCCCAACCACTTTCCTCTTCCCTCCATACTCCTATGAGTCCTCCATACCTTCAACTCCAACTCAAATAACTCACAAAATAACGGAGACACACAAACGAACTCCAACTCAACAGACTCCAGGTCAAAAAACTAACGGCGAAACTAACTAACTCACAAGTAACAGCTGGCAAGTTGTCGGCCATTTTCTTTCTGATGTTGCGACGGATAGCACGTTTAGCACACTCTAAACAGACCATTCGGGTGTGTTAACTTACGACAACTGATAACACACTTCAATAACATGTTTACGACCGATTCGTTCGATGTTTAACACGTTCTTGACGTATAACACGTTAACACGTCGAGAACAGCCCGACCATAAATACCCTTATCTATCCTAATATTGGCCAATTTAGGTAAAAGTGTTGTGGTTGAAGAACCCTGTATCAATGTAACTGTATCGCTACCCTAGAATAACTTTGAACTGAAACCTGGAAAGACTATATCGCTTCACGAGTCTTGTTTTGAACTATACTACCTTCAGCTGTCACATCGGATACATTGTGTATCACCCCAGTATCGCTTCATGAACTTTATCAAACTGCGTTGGAATTGTAAATAACTATAAACAACAGTATACCGCACCAGTATTACGGCTGTATTGCCATATAATTTTCACTTGTACACTAATATATCATATTCTCCTCGTGTATAGAGCCTAGTCCACAAAGAGAGACATTTGATTTATCTTTTACACAACAAGTTATCATTAAATCTAACGCCCTTCAGGCTGTATCGGTCTCTAGGACCAGTATCTTACCTGTAAACAATGTATCTTAGAGCCAAAAACATCTTTCTCACTACTATCTTGCTTCCTGGTATCTGGTTCTTCTTCTTTTGCATGGTGTATCTTAGGTAGTTAAAATCACTTTAGACAAATTTCAGTAACATCATTTTATTTCATCAAAAACATCGATACACCTTCAGGTATTTTAAAGAGTCACAATAAAGTATCAGTATTGCAGAAGCTTCGACACCCCAACTGCTTGGACGCCGCTACCAAAACCTATATCCAAGATAAGTATCCTTCTGTATCTATTAGTTCTATCTATAGTGTTTCAACACTCTTCAAGTGACCCCCTAGGTCGACACCATCATAAGAGCTTACATATCGGTGGCGGCGGTGGGATCTGCCCTCCTGCTACCCAATACCCTTCAGGTACTCCCCAGTAGGTGTCGATACCAACCCCAAACACCACATTTTTACATATACATGTTAAAAAAATTGTCTCTCAGATCGCTAGATTGGATGACTTTGTCGGAGATTCCAACATTCTCCACAGATAGATTCAACACGTAGAAGATATGGATTTTTCACACGTCATCTTGGCAAGATGGATTGCGCGAGTGTCATCAATGCAAGCTCATTAATGTTGAATATTTGCCCCTTTTCGCGAAAGGAATTAAGCTCTTCAACTCTACGTACGTTGCGGGTTTCCCGTTCAGTGTGCGGCGCAGGCCAAAATGTCGTGCTAAATGTGGTTAAAGAGCAATAGATGAAGAGGTCGGGAGAAGGAGATCCCAGCTTCTCCGAGAACATAAATGTTTAAGTAGCACTCTGCCGAGCCTCCTCCTTCTCCACTTAATCCAACTTTAACTGACTTACGGCCTCGCTTATCAGCGGAAGCTCCTACCCTCCCTTCCATGTTCAGATCTTTTGATAAGATCGATCATTCCCGCCCTGCAACTCCTTGGAACTTTGGGTCATTTTCTGATCCCCTCCAGGTAAATTGGTGCTTGGGGGAAACTTTTGACCAACTTGGGTGAATTGGGGAGGTTGACGAGGAGATAACTAGAGTTTCCTGTCTCGCCAGCTCCCTCAAGTACTATGATACTTGATATACACACGCTATGAGTCAGCTATCGAATTAAATACTCATGAGGTTTCAAATTCACTCTCTAACTTACACCTGTAGGTAAGTTACCTCACCAGGTAAGGAGTCAACGTGATCTGTTTGAATGACCAACGAAAAATTCTTCATTTGAGTGTTTTATTCATCTGAAGACTTCTGGCTAAGCGTAAAATTATTATTCATCAGCACATGTGTTTTTGGGTTATTATTTTCAATAAGATATGCGGCACTTAGTTCCCATGGATCGATTGTGATGAAATTTGGTATATGGGATCCATTCGGGGTCTAGTTGTGCACTGAAGGTTTTGGTTGATGTCAGTCACTTCAAAGGGGTGAAAATTAAGGGTTGCAATTTTCAAAAGCGCCCTAGGTCGAAAACTCTCGAAATAAAGGTAGTGTTATGTCAGCGTGTCATCGTGTGAAGGCGATGGTCTTCACGTCGGCTTGTCGATTTTTATTGGTGCCTACTCAACGTAGGTGAAGGAAGGGACAGCACTTTCTGTTCGGCGCGTTTCCGCCTACCGCATGCAGGAGTGCTTTAGGATTTCAGCTAAGCCGCGATCCTCGGCGCGATTGCTCGCCGACTGGAGGGAGGCGGTACATTTACCTAGGTCCTAGTTGGGGCAGACAACTCCTAGGCGAAATGGGAGCGGAGGCCGGCACGATGTGCTTACCGAGAGCTCCGAGGAACTTGAGGCTTCCAAGAGATGACGAAGGAGAACAAGAAATAATCAAGTCAATTGTTAGAAGACGAATGCATGAAGGCGAAGCCCTGAGTCCTGCTTTTATACTACTTTAACAAGGTAAAGGGAGAGTGGAGGAAGGTGACGTCAAGTGACGTGTTTGTCCCCCGTACCTCAGTCTACCTACCTGGCACGATGAGTCACTCAGGGTTTCCCTCGTGTCCTTTATTGGAGAACTAACATACTTGAGTATATGATTCATTTCAGGTAGATATAGTTTTTTCACCAATTTGGAATAGTTATTAATTTTCAGAATTTTTTGAGAAAACCTGGAGCTCTGTACGACAAACCGTTTGCTGCCTACAAGAACTTAAGGGCTGGTCTTACGATAAATCAGATACAAGAGTGTCAATCACAAAAGAGGTCTAATCCCCCTTCAAATTTTAGCCAGCCAAAATGCGATCGTAGTTCGTTTCTTCGACTTGTACTCAGCTTTGTGTCCTTAGCAACCAGTAATCGAATTTTGTTATAAAGGGGTGTGCGCATGGGTCCGAAAAATTGTTTATTGTTATTTTTAATCTAAACTAGACCTTATTCTGGAAAATTTTGACACCAACCGCGGCCTTATAACGTAAGAAGACCTTTTTCTATGATTTTTCAAAGTTTCGAATGTTCATGAAGTTATACCTGATAACGCACAAAGGTAGAAAGAAAACGGCGAACAAAGGAGCAAAATACCGAATTAAATTTTTCCGAGAAAAAGGACAGAATTGACTATTTAGAACACAAACGGACTCGAGAACAACAGAATTTTTTCTAAATTTCAAAACACTTGAAAAGAACAGCTGGGGCGATTTAAAACAACTACTGTAGAATCTACCCACAAAGTCACAGTGGGCTGAGGGGTTCCGGCGGGAGGGGCGCGTGACGTCAGAAAATTCGAAACGTTGAAAAATCATAGAAAAAGATCTACTCATCTAAAAAGAGAACGGCTGGTGTCAAAATTCACAGGACCAAAAATTAAAAAAAAAAAAATCATACGCACCAACCTCAACTCTCTGTTTTTTCGAACTGAGTGTGATGCGTTTATTTATTCCAAATACACTTATTGTGAAGCAGGAATGTGGTAGATAGGTGGTATCTACGGTTAGTTGATTGAGACAATGGCAAAGCCTGTTCTTCGCAGACGAGTGATCTCTATAGAAAAAAATAAACTTGTGTGTAATCATTTGCAGCATTTTCTATTACCTTAATAGAGAAAATTGGAACATTTCCATTTAGGTATTCAGAAAAATGTCACAGATGGAAGCGTTGAGGCATTTTAATAAAATATCTCGAGGTGACTCGGAAAACAATATCTTGAATGATTCCGTCATCATCGTTTGTAAGAAAATTTGAAATTCACTCCCCAACGATGTTGACTCTCCAGTTTATTGCATTCTCTTCAAACGCATACCTTTGAGATGCCTATTTTCGGGGAAATTCTTTTCCCTTAGGAGTGTTGGTAATGTTACCTATTTCTATAATTGAGATGTCGTGAAAGTTGGGTATAAATAACGATTCCAATAAACCCAAAGGTGTGTGCAAGAGTTGTTTTATATGTACTATAGATAGTACTAGATATATAGATATATAGAGATATGTAGATCTATATCATCGAAGTTGGTTGGTTTTGTCTCCGACAATCGTACATACTGACACCGAACCATAAATTGAAATATTTAAAACCGGAATTGCGAGTGAAATTTTGATTTTGGGAAACCCCACTATTTTGCACAAATTTCAACCGTAGAAAAGTTGTAACCCTTGAAAAAATGAACATTATGTTGCCAAAAAACGAGCATTTTATTGTCAAATCTTCGAAAAGTCGAGGGAAGCGCTATTTCTCAATTAGCTGGGAATTGCAATCTTTTAAATTCACCGGTTTATGAAAACTGCACGGTAGCAACTTATAATCGTGATTTCTGTAAATTATAATCTTGCTAGTTTTTAAAAATTAAATTAAAGAAATAAAACTTTTTAAAAACAGTTTTTTATAATTTGTTAATACCTAAAATGAACTAAAAAGTTGAAAATGTCTTTTAAATGTTTCAAATTTGAAATGAATCGTTTAGAACCTCTTAAAACTATTTAAGATAAAAACTGGAAAAAACGGTTTATTCATGTGTCTAATAAGTGGTTCTCAGGCGTCCAATAGCTGGTGCACAGTGTCTAATAATTGGGGCAATCACGTTTTCCAGTCAAAAATTATTCATATAAAAAATAAAGTTGTTCTCATTTTGAAAATTCTGTACCCCAATCAACTACGAAGTTCCTGTAGAGCACAAAAACAATTTTCAGCAGTTCTGGAAAGCGAAAAAGCGAAATGGCGATTTTTCAGGTGCATTGAAAGTCAAAGTTTCACCTTTGTCCAATAACTGGTGCCTCTCCCCTACCAATCGAAATTTGGTTCGAATTTTATTACCGATTACTTTCAATAGTTCACTATACCTCGCTAATGTAGTTAACCCTTCGATTAATGCACTGGTTACTCGTATTACTGTTTATTGGAGTAACCTGATTTATTTTGCTCCTGATAACACTGTTTGCACACCAAGTAAAACTTCAAAACCCCCGTACAGAAAGTTCACAGTCGAAGAAATTTCGAGACGCTGGTTGCATTGTTCGTTTTATTTTCCACTCTCGACTGCGTTCGGAAAATGATTAGAAATTTATAATAATGCTGGCTATTTTAGGTACAATTCAAATATACTTGACGCCATCCGGTAAATTAATAATAAACCAACCGTTAATAATTCGCTACGGATCAAAGAACCACATAACACACATGAACACACATACAAGAGACACCGCTATTTTATATTCCCTGGACCAGCCGCGATGTAGAATTCTCCAAACAGTAATCTCGTTGTAAGTCAATCGTTGATACCCTTTATTGGATCAGTCCGTTTGATGGCGGAAAAAAGGAACAATTTTGGAGAGCTTCCATTTTGAATTTGTTGGAATCGTTTCCCCTATTAGCGAAACACTCTTTATCCCTAACGAAGGGTTTGTGTTGCGTTCACCTGACGTATTAGTTGCTCTGAGGCCACTTCGGGGAAATTAAAATCTTCCGCTACACGCTCAAATAGGTGTGTGCTTCCACGTTTGTTCGTCGATACCTGAATGGAATATTTTATAACAGCCGAGGTAGTTTTCAAAGTCATTATTTACGCATGCTTCTGAATCAAATCAATATGTTAGGTGTGATTGGATGGCAATTACGTAGAATTATGAGGAGAAACACGAATCATGAGGATGATACAATTTACCAAGTGCACTCTGGTTGTTCGTCCTCTCATAGTCTGTTCGATGAGTTTTATCATGTTCCACTTCATATTCTTGTACTTGTGAATACCTAAAATTTAATTCGTAGCCACTTGGTTCTCATGCTTTCATGTTTTGATGATCTCTGGGTCCCTTGGTAAGAATCCATATTTCAAATTTTTGTGTAATTTTGAATCACGGAACTGACATCAACTGCTCGATTATCCAACAAACCCAAAAAAATTTGAGATGTAGGTGTTCTTCACCATACTTCTATAAGTTACATACTAACCCTAAAAAGTCTATTCGAACAGCAAGAATTAATGAGCAAATTTTCAAAAAAATCTTCCAGAAGGTATGGTTAAGAAAAGGAACAATGGTGTACAATTTCTTTTAGAAAGTTTTTTTACTCGATTCTTGGTTTAGTCGATCCTCAGTATCATCATGGTATACATCATGGTATACTGCATTTCAGTATACCATGCCAACATACTGAATGCACTGGGTATGCTTTGAAGATGTTAGGAGTCCATATTCACGTTCTACTCGTCTCTACAAATTCATAGAGTACCCACACGGCTATTGTTGGTTTTTTCGATTTTCAGTATACCATACCAACATCCTGTATGCACTGGGTACGCTTTGAAGATGTTAGGAGATCATATCTATGTTCTACTCGTCTTTACGAACTCATAGAGTACCCTCACGGCTACTGCATTTCTGGGTACAACAAATATACGAACGTAGAGGCGTGGTTTCTGGTGCAGCACCTGGCCTGACTGACTGTGGGAACCAGCGTTGCAAACTGTGTCCATTGGTGGTGCCGGGATCGGATTTTACGTCGCCAACACACCTTTCTCTTACCGAACAAGAGGGCTGCCAGCTGTTTGTCAAACAACGAAGGTGGTCTATCAGTTGGAATGCCAACACTGTGAGGCATTCTATATTGGCAAAACCACCACTCAACTCAACCAGCGAGTGAATAACCACAGGTCTGCAATGAACCGGAGACTCGATCCCCCTGTGCGACATGCTGAGTCACATGGACTGGCCACTTTCGATGAGTGCTACCGGGTGAGAGTCCAGGAGAGTTTGCCCAAGACAGCCACTGATATGGACGTACGTTTTAGGGAGCAGGCTTATCAGTGGGTGCTGGGTGTACCATACTTTTCTCATACACCCTACGTTACCACAGTTCTATACAAAACGCACCATAACATCGGAATATCAATCACCCCCCCCCACCATGCCGCCCTTCTACAACCCACCTCATCGCAGCAGATACCCTTGCTGCAGGAGGAAAGGGCGTCAGTTGAAAACGGATCGTCCGATACGTACTACAGTGAGTCCGCCTTGTTATTTGTTTATTTCTTAATGTTGTTTATATATATATAAATACATGCATACTTTTTAAATTTTCGGAAAATTCCTGTTTCTGGAAAACGCATTCATATCAGAAATTTTGTACTGAATCCAAATACACCATACATTACTTTGATTGTGAAGGTAATAACTTTAAGCTTAGAGTTTTTGATGTAGGTACAGGGAAAGAACCGACTAAGTCTTCGTGTTCTGGGGAAGAATCGACGATGTCACTGTTCCTTGACGGAACCCCGAACAGGGCAAGAGGTGGTCTTCACCTCCTTGCCTCTATTATTCACATCATTTCTCATCAGTTCCGTATTGTTTCCCTCATCAAGTGTTCTCTAGAGTCTCTTCTAGATTCTAGGAATAATTCCATTGTGTTTTTTTTTATACTTTCGAAAAATAAATAACTATTATTGTGTCAACCAGTGGTTCTGACTGTGTTAAAGAACACTATACTAGATTAAACGACTTACGAACAGGAAAAACTTGTTTTTTTCTTCATTGGAAGAGAATTGACATCGTCGGTTCTTCTTGAACTTGATTGTGGAGGTAAAACATAGTTGGTAGGTGGTGACAATGGCAAAGCTGAGTTCTTTGCTGGCGGACGATCAATACAGAAAAATAATAAACCTTTGTGTAATAATTTGAAGCCTAGATGTTTGTCTGACAAATATTATCACCTGACGCCCCTAATCTCCCTTACGCTCCAATTTAACAAAATTTCAAATTTTCACTGGAATAAGCAATTCTATGGAGCAATAATGGAACAGGAGCTACTATACAACCTCCAAATTGGGAATCAAAAAAAAAATCCCAAAGTACCTATGCTTTGAATAATGGTGGTTGTGGTCTTCCAAAATTCCTTACTTTCGTGGAATGACCTTATACTTGACGAGATGGCTTGTGCTATTGATGTGGGGGACAGCGTGAACGTCATCGTGTGGTCATTGAGCTGCTATAGCTCACTTAAAACAATATTAATTACCTAATTGTGAATTCAAAATATTCATCGGTTTTCACACCCAACTATGTTATTCACTCTGATAATTTTAATACCAATTGATCTTCGTAAATATATTCATTAGTTTGAACACTAAGTTACGTGTATGTACTGCAATTTGTAATAGCACGACATTATGTGCAAAATGTCGGTCACATGTCCGGGTGATTTCGAATACCTTACAACCCTGGAAAGAGGAGACCCGGCGGATGATACGCCACGCCAACGTCTGATTAATTAACGAGGAAGCCCCGAATAAGAGCTAATGAACAGACATATGACATGTTATCATTAGGGGGATGTCAATGTGCGGAACATCCCCGCTAACGAGGGGCTGGAAGGGAAACGAGGCCTTTCTTAACCCAACAGGCAGCGGCGCCCTCTTTCCTGCTCCCTCTTCCGTAAACTTCAACTTAATCACCAGGTACCTTCTTCTTCTTCTGGTCCCCGCTTTCTTCTTCTACTCACGTCAAGTATTATATCTTTGTTCATCTAATTACATCCTCGACCTCTTATCTTTGGAATTAGAGCACTTTATCCTTGCGGAAGGACCTTGTCAAGCCCTTGTCCTGATCAACGTCACTCCTACGTGGCATTCAATGTTCGCTAGTCTTACTCGTTACAAATCTCGTGAATGGCTCCAAAAAATGTCAAAAATACAACCTCAATGATCCCAAAGTCTCATCATTTTCAGAATTTATGTACTTATTACTTTCGAAAAGTACGTTAATTATTGGAATAGAATACTACTCGCAAATCGGTTGGAAATTGAGGCAAAATTATGCCCAAAAACGTACGTTTTTTGGTTGCCTGTGTATAGAGTGTCCGATGGACACGGTGGTTTTGGGGAACTAAGTACTTTTCGTGGCGGTTAGATCACAGCTGAAGGTTTGAAATGAAACCGTCTATAAAGAGGGGACAGGCACCTACTGATCGCCTGGGATATTCTGGAAGATCACTGTTATCAACATACTTCATTAAAATTTCCCTCGTGTCTGTCTAACACTTATACGCGCCAGAGGTTATGTGCCGAAACCTCAAGGGCAGACATTTTTGTTGTTACTGATGATTTGACAAACGATTCCGATTTTGGTTGATTATTTATGAGCCTTTGGAATGGACCAAGAAGAAAAAATTTTAACCCCCCTTAAAATTTGTTGGTTTACGTTTCAGGAACTACGTAGAATCCAAAAACCTAATAAAAATTTAGCCGTCCATCCCCCGTACGCGGCACTTTTCTCAGTTAGAATTGACCGATTTTGATAAAATTTAGTATGTGGGCTCCATTTGAAGTCAAGTTGTGCCCCGAAGCTTTTGGTTGATGTAGGTAACTTCTAAGGGTTGAAAAATAAGGTTTGCAATTTTGAAAACGCTCTAGCTCAAACAATTTTGATACGAAGGTATTGTTTTCCCATTGATTTGAGATAGAATTGAATTTTTACAGACCACGCGGAGCCTTGTAGGACAAACCGTTTGCTTCCAACGAGAGCTTGAGGGTTGGACTTACGATAAATCAGAAACACGAGTGTGAATTGCAAAAGAGACCAAATCTCCATTCAAATTTTAGCTGACCGATGTTTTTCTTCATGTTGGTTAGTGGTAACAATGGCAGAGCCGTGTTCTTTGCAGACGAGTGATCTATTGAGAAAAAAGTCTGCCAAGTGGGTGTGACACATAGCTTCCTCGGTAATCTCAAAACATCAATTTCTAAGTACCTTACACTAACCTCTTAGCGGACCATCTACACGCTAATCTGAAAATTCCTGAGGAATTTCTTCGAAATCGGATGGAAAATGTAGAAGTTATGACTGTTATAAGTAATTCACGTTTGCGCATGCGCAGCAATTTCTATTAGTTTGGGGGAAATGATTTTCATAGGAAACCACCTACTCGCCAATCAGAACAATCCTAGAAAATTTCATCCAATTCGGATGAAAAATGTAAGTATTATGGCTGTTACAAGGATTTTACGTTTGCGCATGCGCAGTGGCTACTATGAGTCTGGCGATAATGATTTTTATAAGGGACCATCTACAACCTGATTCGCATAATCTCCGAAAATTTCATTGAAATCGGATGAGATATGTAGAAATCATGTAGAAATTATGGCTGTGGCAAGGATTGCACGTTTGCGCATGCGCAGTAGATACCATCAGTCTGGGGGGAACGATTTTCATAGGACACCATTTTCAACCTAATTTGCATAATCCCTGAAAATTTAATCGAAATCGGATGAGATTTGTAGAAGTTATGGCTGTGGCAAGGAATTCATGACAGACACACAGACAGACAGACAGACACGGAACCAGAATTGTTCAAGGTCTGAAACGTAAAACGCGAGTGGAAATTTTGATTTTGGAGAACTTTTTTTTTCAACCTTGAAAAGTGAAAACAAAGCTTCCGCTACCTTGGTAGACTCGGAAGCAATAATAAATCATTGCTCAATAATTTGCAGCATTTTTCAAATGATTCTTAGTTATCGTCCGGAGCGACACAGTTATTTCTGTTAGCCTTTGATAAGGATAATATTTTTCAAGATGTTTCCTATTAGGAGATGAGTCGAGTGGCCTCGTAGCCACACATACTGTTATTGTCACCATCTGCTAGAGTCTCGTGAAGCCCGATGCTGTAGTAGAGCCCTCTCCAGTTTTAATCATGAACCAGAGATCCGGGAGGGAACATCATAAATGGCGAATGAAACGTTCAACCAGTAGAAATGAGCTGCCACCCCAAACCAACCGCAGACTAAGAAAAATAAGGGAAAGATCTAGGGCGACGGGGTTCACCCACGGAGTGTCCCATTTACCGTATAAGGATCGTTCTCACTTCCTCCGCAAGAGGGAGGGCAACGGCGGGGAAAACGTCTGACGTCTTAAATATTATATTCTTGAAATGTTCCGCTCGCGAGACGTAGTCTTGAGGCACCAAAAAGAAAAAAAGAAACGAAATCGTATATATTTTTATGGCGGGTTGTATGTGAACGTGTATGTGAAACACGAAAAAGGGAACAGTAGTGAGAGAGACTGAATGTATAATGTATGTCTCAAGGGACATTTAGTGAATGATAAGGGAAACCGTTATCATGAGTTGCTTCGTCCACATCTCAGACTATTCAAGCTCCAACGAGTTCCAATTATAAAATGTCCCAGGCACCAAAAAGAGAGTAAAAACATGAGGTATTTTTTTGTTCTCTCGTGGATACTGTCTCTTTCTGGGCCATCCCCTCCCTTCATAGCCCATCCGAGTCGCTCCTTTTACTCTCTAGTTCCTCTTTCTTGTCTGTAACGCAAATTGAATTCGTTGGAGCTGGGAAGATAATGCGAGCGGACAAGGCTAAAAACCCAACTTCTGCTCGGCACACAGCCCTCCTCGCCTCCAACGCTACAGTCTACTTTATCGTACGTGGGTTTTTAAAAGCACTTCGCTAAATACGTAGCGGCTCCGCCCCCTCTTCAACCGTTTGAATCAGCGAAAGTACTCGTTGAATCGGTTCGCTCGATAAATTTTACGTGCGAGGTTTAGATGAGACAAACAATGATCCTGAGAGTGGAAAAAGATTTGCGTCGAATAGGCAAGGTTTACAAACTACTCTACTTATTATAAGTAGACAGGGTGTCTATAATACGACAATACTTTAATAGATAATACGACATCTATAATAGACAGGGTGTCTCATGAACCGCCAAACTTCAGGAGTTTATTCTACTGCTAAGTTGAGTACGAAACTGTCCTATAACATTCGTCCCACAGAAACCCGAATTAGTTTACTTTCAAGACGTTTTTCGACCTTAAACCAAAACTGCTGCTAATTATTACACAAAGGTTTATAATTTTGTTTATTGATCACTTGCTTGCATCATTCCCACAATTTTATCTTCACAATAAAGTTTATTTAGAAGAACTCACACTCAATGCAAAGAAATAGGGAGATCCGGGTGTTTCATAAGGAAATTTGAATACTGGTTGCTAAGGACGCAAAACTGAGCACAACTCAAAGAAGCGAAAGCAATCGAATTTTGATTAGCTAACATTTCAACGGACATTAGGCCTCTTTTGTAATTCACAATCGTGTTTCGTTAAAACAACCTTTATGTTCTCTTAGGTAGCGAATGGTCCTACAGAGCTCTGGTTGGTCTCATTCAATTCTAAAAATTCATTACTACTTTAAATTGAAGAAAAACAATACATTATCAAAATTTTTTGAGCCTCGGTGACTTGAAAATTTCAACCCTTACAAGTAACCCACGTCAACCAATATCTTCAGGGTAAGGGAACTTTGGAAAGTGCCGCGTACGGCGGACGGCCAAATTTTTATTCGAGTTTTGGATTCTACGTACCAAAACTACCTATTTTTGGGGTTTTGATATTTTAAAAATTAACTCGTAAGGTGATGTTTGTCAAATTGGCAAGATCTCAATTTATTTTCTCCTTTTGGTAGTTCAAGTTTTAATTCCGCAAGATTTTCACGTAACATAACACAGAGAACTACGCCAAGATCTCAAGAACTGCGCGAGGACCAGAAATCAAGAATCGAGAGTAGTACGTTTATTTACAGTATATTAATTTGTACAAACATGTATTAAATCATGATAATGCGTGTAATGTCATACATCTATGTTCTATAGTTCTCCAATAAAGTAAAGCGTAGGAAAACCCCAGAGTGGTATGAGTCATCACCAACATGGATGAGGTGAGGAAGGGAAAGAACACGTCATCTGACGTCACCTCTTTTCCACTCTCCCCTCACCATAATAGCTAGAGAATATAGGCCGCACTCGGGGTTCTTCCTACATGCATTCGTACCTAGTTAATCAGACTCATAATTTCATCTCGCCTTCACCTTACCTACGGCCCAGTTCCCCAGAGGGAATGGTTTGCCTGATAAAGGCGCCGAACCTCTATATCCTCTTTAGGGAACTCAGCAGTACAAACCAGGCGTCATTAGGTAAATGTTCCCTTTCCTGCCGGTCGGTCTGGGTCCAGACGCCGAGGTTCGCGGACAGAGAAATTCAAGCACTTCTCCGAACGGTAGGCCTAGTGGCGCCGCGGATCTAGTGCCAAAGTTGCAGGCTTAGGAATCAATCTCTCCGTTGAGTAAGGTTCAGGCTAGTTCACAAATCAGCGCATTGAGAGGTCCATCGCCCTCACTTGAATACATGCAAACACAACAATGCGGATACATAATATCGCAATATGCTGGTGTATTATCTAAAATTAAGTTGAATTTCAAGAAATGTTTTTTCAGATGCAATCAATTTATTAGTGTGTACGAAGAAGGGCAATCAGCTGACGAAAAATTTGAACCTATATAAATAATTCAATTTTTTTCATAACGTTATAACTCGAACTTTTTGGTGTACAAAAATTGTTCAACTAGGAAATATACCAAGTATGTACAGTAATTGCATTTTTATATACATTTACAAGGGAGTGGGCTCGGATCCACTCAGTTCGATTGGCAGGAGGTACCCCAATGGTGTTTGAGCCGAAGTTAATATTTGGTTGGCGTGATTTTTTTAATAATCATTCTGTCAGAAAATTCATTTTTCTATGAATGTTCGAATTTTGACAGTATTGTATTGGTCAATTATTTTCAATAATGAACCATTGGAATCAACCAAGAAAATTTGTTCACCCCCCCTCCATTCGAATACAAATTTGGCCGTTCGTCGTCGTCCGCCGTACGCGGCACTTTCCTTAGTTGTCATGAACCGATTTTGATGAAATTTGGTGTATGGGCTCCAATTGGGGTCTAGATTGTAGATTGTAGATGAATCCGCGGACCAGGGTGATGGAAGCCCAAAGCGCTGAAGCCTGTGGCTTATTGTGCTATTCCGCGGATTCTGTTCCTAGTCAAAGAGTCCTAGCCCTTTGGTAAGGGCCAGTATCAGTTTGGCTAGGTTTGTGCTGGGAAAAGCCTCTATGGGTGTAGGTGACCCGAGGAGGTGAAACCTGCGATTTGAAAGCATTTCGCAGTCAAATATTATGTGGGAGGCTTTTTCTTCGGCCTCTCCACACAGCCTGCAGAGGGTTGTATTTTGATTTACTCCAATGCGGTTGAGATGGAATCGGAGTGGAGTGAAGCCTGTTACCAGGCCGACCACTAACCTGACTAATTGGGGTCTAGTTGTGCCCCGAAGCGTTTGGTTGATGTCAGTCACATCTAAGGGTTGAAAAATAAGGGTTGAAATATTTAAAACGGCCTAGCTCAAGAAATTTCGATATGAAATATTGTTTTTCCGTCAATTTAAGATAGTATTGAATTTTTAAGATCGAATGAGACCATCCAGAGCTCTGTAGGACCAACCGTTCACTCCCAACAAAAACTCAAGGGTTGGACATACGATAAATGAGGAACACGAGAGTGAATCGCAAAAGAGGTCTACACTCCGTTCAAATTTTAGCTGACAAAAATGCGATCGCTGTTTGTTTCTTCTAGTTGCACTCAGTTTTGAGTCCTTAGCAACTATTAATTTCTTAGCAACCTGTAATGAAATTTCTAAATGAAGGAATTCTTTATTTCATCGAATGGAGTGTGAAGCTTTTACTTCATCTAAATAAACTCGATTATGAAGGGGTAACTTAGTTGGTAGGTAGTGACAACGCAAAGCTGTGTTCTTTGCTGGTGAGTGATCTGTACAGAAAAATAATAAATCTTCGTGTATCGATTTGCAGCGATTTTACTTATGGCTGCTACGAATTATACAGGTTGCATGGATGGGAGTGCACAGTGGAACGAGAAGGAGATTGCAAGGAGAAAGATGTTACGGGATGGATGTTGATAGGAAATTAGACAAGTGTTTTGTCATAATTTGGATAACATGAATGATAAGTCAGTTTAGGTTTTGATATCAACTCATTTCAGTTACTCTCTAGAATATGCAATTTCAACAATGTTAAATGAACTGGAAACTGTGGATACTACTCATCAAAGTTACTATTAGTATACCTACTACATAGAAACATGATGATGGATTCCCTTTCACAAGTGGATATTTTCAATATCCTCGGTCCTGTAAACGTCTTTCAAGTGGGTTTGAAAATGTCTGCCCTATTCATCACATGTCTGCCATTCTCAGTGCTCAATCACATTCGTCGATTGACTGAAATCTATTCATCGCTCTGCTATTTACAAGATACGCGCACCAGGCTGAATTGTTCCGAGGCTGACAGGACGGTTAAGTCCGAGGCATATACATGGTCCAAGTACATAAACGCGGCTAATGGTCCCCTCAGTAATCAGGTTTAGCATCTGATAAATATTCACTACATACAAACCCCCTTACGAGTATTTTGTTGAAAACGCCCCTGCTCCAACAATGCCCTTTTCCCAGAATGAAATCGTTTTATGCAAATCAAACTAATAATGCCCATTCGGTTGTTAATGGATGCATTTCTCCGACACCGCACTCCAGCCAAGACGATTGCAAACGGCATTTGCAATTCAAAACAGTCTCACTTCCACTTTGGAACAATTCGTTGCATCGTCATTATCAGCTCTTTTTCTTCTTGTTTCCCACTTTTAAAGCTGAATGGAAAACATTCAGGGGGGTGACATTAAAGCGTGAAGTTCGAATCATTTCACTAGGTAATTCCGATTTAATTCACTCAACGGTAAATCGGCTATAATCGTAATCGTATTCATACAATTTTTGTTGTGTTTCACCGGTATATTACCGTTCTTTTTTCCCCGTCAAAGATAATGAGCTATTATCATTAACCCACTAAATAACAACAAGGGAATAATCGAAATATTTCACCAGAGGTTTCCCAGATTTACTTATATACCGTCTCTGCAGGAAGAAAATTGACGATAAATGCCTATTTTTCGAGAATTTCGGAGATAAGATTTCGGTTTATTATTTTCAATAATAAACCTTTGGAATCGAGCATGGAAAAAAACATTAACCCCCCGAAATTTGATGGTTTACGTTTCAAACTATTTACTTGGAATCCGAAAATCGAATTTTATAAATACCGTCTGTACACCGTACGCTGTACTTTTCTTAGTTACCATGGACCTATTTTGATGAAATTTGGAATATAGGTGTGGTGTGGGAAGAGTGCCACGGTTTCCATGAGTTGGGCATCTCGGTAGGAGTACTTCGTCGTATCACCACCCGTATCCTCCTAGAATCATACATTAATTGGTGGTCTTTTTAAAAGAGGTACCTCCCTTCATCCCTCTCTACCACTCCTTCCTTCCTCATCTTCCCTCGCCCCTAAGGACGGCATCGGGTGAGTCCTGGGCGTCCTACTTTCAGATTGTTTGGCAATAAATTAATTCAAAAATAGGTCCAGTAGGAACTGTTCTATTAGGTCCGGTGGGTAATGAAGACATGTGTGTTCAAAAGAACACGCTTGGCGTTCTTCCTACTTGTTCCTGGTGTTTTCCATACATTGGTGTTTTCTTTGTTCCCCTTTTAGGTATCTGGAAGGGGGTTGCTGGTGGTGACGGGGAGGGGGTTGAAAGTTTCCGGTCCAACGTTGGCTGGTCGGTAGTGATGGTGACCAAGAGAACGGGTCAGCTGCGAATTAGTTGTTCAAATATTCGATTTCTTCTGTCGAGAAAATGCTCCATCCATGTACCTAGGTGGCTGCCGAAGAATTAAGGAGAGATCCTTGGCCTTTGCACATGAAAGCCGCGGCTCGGAAGATGTGATCAGCCCCAAATCCACTGTTCGAATAGTTACTGGAAGTTTGAAGATGTATTCATCCTGATTTATCGTCCTTCAAACGCTTAAAATCTCCTAGGGAAGGAACGGTTTGTCCTACAGGGCTCCGCGCGGTCTCAAAAAAATCTAAAATTTCCATAGAATCTCAAATTGAAGAAAAACAATACCTTTATATCTAAATTTTTTGAGTCAGGGCGTTTTCAAAAATTCAAAATTCATTTTTGAACCCTTGGAAGTGACCTACATCAACCAAAATCTTCGGAGCACAACTAGACTCCAAATGGATCCTACGTACCAAATTTCATCAAAATCGGTCAATGCTAAATGGCAAAAGTGCCGCGTACGGCGTACGGCGGACGGACGGCCAAATTTTTATTCGAGTTTTGGATTCTACGTACCTTGAAACGTAAACCAAAAAATTTTGAGGGGGTGTTAAAAAAAAATTGTCTTTTTCGACTCCAAAGGTTCATTATTGAAAATAATAAACCAATACCACGCTACAACGTTTGCTTGAATACTCACTGCTTGAATCAAATCGGCCCAAGGAAAACGGATGATAAATTAATTGATAAAAGTGGTAAATGGAAAATATATATGAATGTATTAAGTAAGTCTAGTATGTATTAAATTGAGATTGATTATATGAGTTGGGGAGAATAAAAGAACTAGTAGATATTTTTCATTAGATTTTTCATTAGCGTTAGCCACGAGGATAAGGGAAATTATCGTGTATGAAAGTAAGTACTTGTAATGCCAAAGAGGAGTTTCATTTATTATAACTATGAAGTGATATATAACTACGATATTTACTTTTATTATAATGATATAAATTATAACTATAGAATTACATTTATTATAACTATAAAACAGACTTTATTTACGTATTGGCATAGTCTTACCGGTGGGGATCATGAAAAATTTTTTTACGAGATGTTAAAAACTTGTTACTTATGTTACTGGAAACTCGAAAATTCGCTAATGGCGTCACTGTTATGATATAGTGTGATCTCCCTCGTGAGATCATGTTTTGATAATGACCCTGAAGTAATAAGTAATATCCTTGTCAAAAATACGAGAGCAAGTGTGTGAAATAACACGTCACAGTAGTGGTGGAATAACCCTCCCGATGATCTCACATTGAGAAAACTTACGTTTATAAAACTTTCATATCCAGAGTCAAACGATAGGTGGAGAAGGAGAAGAAAACAAACAAACTTTTAAACTGCAGGTATAAGGAAGCTTTTCGTGGATTCAAGAAACTTGTGTGGTTCACCATCCGAGGGCCCGTCTTGAGATGGGGATCGATCCAGATGGATATTCTCATCCTCGGCGGCAAACCCCATCACAATGAATGCATATTTGATCATGTAATGTAGACACCGACTGAACGCCGATCCTCTCCTCAAACTAAACTACCTCCTAGACAGCTACGTCTAAGGTCCCTGCAATACGAGATCAAGTATACTTTGAGAGATTCGTCGTGCTACGTATATCATCATCCTTCAACATCAACTATAAGATAAAGAGCGATTCTTAGAAAACTAACAAAAAGATAATACCCATCCTAACCACAAAACCTATGTAAAAGAGGCATCATCGTATTGGTAAGCAATGTTTTCACTAAACACCCCTTTGAAACAATAAAACATCCATTACAATCGGACCAGCTGTTGGGAGCAATTGCCACAAGATAAGTAAGTACATTTTCAACAGAGGTACCCAAAAATACTAAATCAATCAAAAAATAATAAGATAATATCTGAAAAAAGTTAAGTCTCAGGACTCCATTCAATGTAAGTAGTTTCTAAGTATCAATTTTCCAAAATATTAATACGAAAACCTAGATTGAAAATGTATGCATAGGTGGGTTTCAGAACAATTGAACTGCACGTCCTATTTGGCAAACGAGCTACAGCCCAACACAAAAATAATAAAATGCATTAAGTACTATCATTAATGGTGGATATTAATGTACAAAAATAAATAAAGCCCGAACTCAGAAATCCTCGAGGCTAGAAAAACCCACGAGAGGACTTAACGGAGAAAAAAACTCTCTCGGGGAAAGGGAGAAGATGAATACAAACCGTCGAAGGGAATGAATAATATCTACATGATCCCTGAGAATAAAGCCAGCCCATTTCTTAAATATATCCCGCAGATGTCTTCCAGCAGGCCACCCAATAAACTTGTGGTTATCTCGACCGTTTCGTCAAGGTACGTGGGAGGAACGAGTACCTCCTATGGTGATCCTAAAAGTCCTTCTTTCAACCGGACCTATCTCCTTTTTATTGGAAGACGGGATTTCAATTTCTCTTTGAGATGAGCGAGAGATTCTCGACTGAAGAGATAAAAAACTGCTGTGTTCACATAGCAATATTATTCACTTTGCTTTAGCATTGGGAAAGTTTTATTTATTTAATTCCATTCAAGTATGTGTGTGGTTAGAACATAATTTCTACATTCTGAAAAACTCGTTGTGTTCAATTTTGAACAACATGATTATTCTTCAATCATATTTGAAGACCTTTTTGGGGACCTCCGGGTTCTAAATTGGTCCTCAAGCCCATAACTCCTCAAAAAGTGCATTCGATGGATTTTCCCACTTGAGGTCGTCAATAATATCATTGTTCAATCTGTTCAATAATTCATATTGTTTGATGTAGAGAAATCGACGGATTAACATTTTACAGGAGTAATAATATTGATATTGGAAATTTGAGTAAATAAATGACAAATATCCACCAGCCATTCACTTTACATCCTTATCTTGGAACACTTTAATTTCCACCTCTTTGGCCATAAATTACTTCTAAGAACAGCATCGATAACCATCCACCCCCTCCACCCCACTACACCATTTTCCCATCGGCTATTCTGCAATGCGACATTTTGAAGCCCAATATAGTTCCGAAGTCATCGAGGTTCAGGCGTCGTCAGGAAGGAATGCTAATCTTACGTACCCGAGTTGAAGGAAATCAAATAGGTGATCTTCAAAGAGCCATTTCATAGACTACCTTCTGCCGCGAGGCGTTGGGCTTCCTTCGTCTTTGCTGCTGCCGATTCCTTTATGCACCTCTTTGCAGCTTGAAAATGTGACGGTAAAGTTGACATCTCCATCTGAAATCTTTCTTTAGCAAGTGAGTTGGCTCACTCGTTGCTCAGAATACCACTCTCGGGAGGGATCCATTGTAAAACATTCGTGACTCCGTCGCTGGTCAGTTTCTCAATACGCTTTCTTCCTCAGATAACAACCGAGGATTCGGTGCGCGAGTTAGTGGTGAGCGCTTCGATGGCTGCCTGTTAGTCAATTGGAATGACTTCTTGCCATCACCTGGATTCCTCAATCGGACTCAAAGCCAATACTACTGCCCGAATCACGCCATTAAAGCTAGTAGCCAGCCTTCCCACTACAGCTGCATCACTTCTCGCAACAGAAAACGCACCAGCTTTCTCATTTATTGTCACACTGAGAGCTGATCTGTAGGTGTAGACCACCTCTCCATGTGGATAAGGAACTGATCCACCACTCCATAATCCTCCTACAAGGTCACCAATAACTGCTCTGTGACCCAGAGCAGTTATTACTAGTAAATACGAGTACTCGAGTTTACTATACACTCCAACCCCTACCCCTGTCTGTAAAACTGCTTGCTTCCGATAGAGCTCAGAACCCACGACTTCTAGAAAGATCGACGTAAAATTGATTTTTTCCATTTTTCACTCAATTTTAATCTTTTGGTTTACTATTTTCAATAATGAACCTTTGGAATCGACCAAGAACATTTTTTTTAACACCCCCTCAAAATTTGTTGGTTTACATTTCAAGGTACGTAAATCAATAATCCAAAAATCGAATAAAAATTTGGTACGCCGTACGCGGCACTTTCCCCACTTAGCATTGATCGATTTTGATGAAATTGGGTATGTAGACTCCACTTGGGGTCTAATTGTGCCCCGAAGATTTTGGTTGATGTAGGTCACTTCTAACAGTCGAAAAATTCATTGAAAAAGAAATTTTGAAAACAACCTAACTCAAAAAATTCTGATGTAAAGGTATTGTTTTTCCATCAATTTAAGATAGTATAAAATTTTTAGCATTTTTTGAGACCACGCGGAGCCCAGTAGGACAAACCTTCCGCTCCCTACGAGAATTAAAGGGTTTGAAGAATGATAAATCAGAAATACGAGTGTGAATCGCAAAAGAGGCCTAATCTCCGTTCAAATTATAGCTGACCGAAATTCGATCTATGTTTTTTTTCATGTTGGATGGTTGGTGGCTTTGCAGACGAGTGATCAATATAGAAAAATGATAAACCATTGTGTAATAATTTGCAGCGTTTTTTTCTCCTTTAAGATATTTTAGTAGCAATTTTAATGAATAGGGGTATTTCAACTACAGTTTCGTGTAATTTTTATAATTCTGTTTAAAGAACTTAAATAATAATGAACTCAATTCATTTCAAATCGAGAATAATCCTCAAAAGGTTGACATTTAAGTGAAGTGAAGTAATTAATTTTTTAATGAAAAAGTGGGAACACTTTGAGGTGAAAACTCGGCCTTCGGGCCTCGCCAGGGGATATTTACTGCGTAGAGCATTCGGCTAAAATTCAAGAAACATGGAACATGCTTTACCCGTTCCTTAGCGATCGAAGCTTCTCGAATGTTCTTGGTGTAATACAAGTTTGCAAATGAGCTTCCTTAATCGCTCTTCCGTGGAAATAGACGATGACTCACTACTTTGTAAAGCAGTCTCAATCACAACAAAGGTATTCTTATTATTAAGAAATCGAAAACATCCAAAGCGTAGAACAACTAAATTAAGCTCGCGTTCATAACAAAATCTCGCCTAGGTTTCAAGATCCTTTGATTAAATTCGTAAAAACCAAGCCAACCAACAACATCAATATAACCCACTAAATCGATGTTGGTTTTTACCGCGAATGTTTTTTACAATTCTTTTAAATCAGAGGTATATCTCAGCTTCGTCTATATTTACATCTGTTTTGGCACTATATAATTTACGCATAAGTTGGAGGCTTTTCAACGAGTGGCGAACGATTTTCATGGGATGAAAACTAACGGCGATACATTTCCCTAGAATCGGGTCGATGGTGAGTGAAAATAATTATAAAATCCCGCGCTACTCTCGTTTCAAGGTTTCGTCACGTTTTTGCCCTGGTTTTGGCTAAAGCATGTTCGATGCAAAATTGTTGCCCGAAACCACAACTATTTGCTACTCAATAGACGCTTGGGAATAACCTCAACTGTCTTCATCAGGTCAAAACCCTGGGGTTAAATGAGAACGGTCCAATGAGCAGAATTTTAATTATGTTAACATTTCTCTTTAAGGTGGGGTTCTTGTACGCCAATTATATTATCCAGTATGTCGCTTCAAGTAGTCACCTGGGGGTAGACGCAACGAAATTATTATCAGCCTCACTGTATTTCACAAAATTAAATTCCAGTTTTGGTACGAACAGAGAAAAAAGCACATCAAGGCAAATTTAATTTAATTTTGTACCGTGTTCGACACTTGACCTGAACTTTTCATTTACGTTCTCTACCTGCATACTCACCGTTTCATTCTCGTAGTTTCGGGTTCCAATTGAGAGCGACTGGTTGCAACTGTGCAATAAGTAAGGAAGTAAAGGCGAGCCGAGGCAGCCTAGCGCTACTTTGCAGTCTTGTCTCTTTCCGAGGGAATTTACATAGCTTTGATGTAAAGAGCCTTCTCTCCGACTTTGGATTAAACTTACCCACACCTTCGCTCTTTTAATTTCATTTTAAAAATTCATCAGAGCCCGCTTTATTCTAGGCGAGGCTTGTGTTTGAAAATGAGACGAGTTAGGTGTATTATGCGACTTACTTATCTCCGAGTCTTCTTTCAATATTCAACAGCATTTTTTTCTCATCCTTTCTTTCAACTTCTTGGATTCAAAGACGGCAAGTTATTTTCTTCTCACGAATCAGACATCTATTAGTATACAGAAAAGAAGTGAGTTGGTAGAATATGCTCTGCACTGTCATTTTTATCTCGTCACATTGGAAGTTTCAATCCAATAATTCTTGTACATCCTGTTTCATGTTGATATATATATTCTGATGGAATAACCTATTCGTATTTCTAGCTAGTGATTTAAATATAATTTAAAGTTATTTAATAACTGAAATACATAGATATGAATTGGGTACAATAACAAATCGGAAGGTGGTTTATATAAATTGATTTGTTTGGGACTGAAATACTTTCCCGCAGAATTTGTTTAGTTTACGTGGAATATTTTTTAACCAGCGGTAAATCGTGAACAGCTGATCAGATCGACAGGTGCTCCTCCTACCGGTGAATGCAGTTGATTCACTCTCAGTCGGTCTTCATCCTCGGCACCTTGGTGTCTAGCACTCAAATATTTAGAAAAAACGTATATTTCAACTATTTTCTTCCGCCTCAAATCGTCAGTTGTGCTCTAAATTCGCGCTGTCACCTTCCTGGAAGAATTCCTGGATTGCGGCCCAGGTTTCATTTGCATCTTCATCAACGGGGGCACCTGTCCATCACGAGCTCACACGTCGCGAGAGGTCAGTGGCGAATTTTTGTTACTTTGATTTACTGCTTTGATAATTAAATGGTATTTGTAAAAATTTATAAAAATATTTGAAAACAGAACAAATTTTGTTCTGTTTTCAAATATTTTTACGTTTTACTATTTAGATTGTGCGGGGTTGGTTTCTTCATCATTTATCCTCAAGGGTTTATTATGGGCAAACTTCCTTTTCAGCTCGTTTGCCTACCACTTACGCCGGATTCTCTTCTAGCTCACTTCGCGAAGGAAATTTTAACCAATCACAATGTTAATGCAGTCCGCTTTTTATCGACTGATGTCGGCACATGACTCATTAATCTTATATAAGTCCAAAATGAAATGAAAATGGGTTTTGGGTGCCAAAGGAAACCGCAAAATATTTAATATAGTGGAGAGATCCCTGTATCTGACTAGGAGGGTTGCGTTGCCTTCACAGGCATCATTTTCGAATTAGTTCGCTGAACACGATAAAAAATTGATATATATTTTCATTACCGATGATTATACTAAAAGGTAGGTAATGAAACCATCTGTGCAATTGTCAACAACCAATATTTATTGGATTTTACGCTGTTGAATTTTGACACGACACGAATTGGAAAAAAACCACATTTTGGTTTATTATTTTCAATAAGAAGCCATTGAAATCGTACAAGAAAAAAATTTAACAAACCCTCAAAATTAGATGTTTTACGTTTAAAGGTACGTAGAATCCAAAAATCAAATAAACAATTTTCCGTCCGTCCGTCGTGCGCCGTACGCGGCACTTTTCTTAGCAACCCTGGACCGATGTGGTTCAAATTTGGTATATGGGCTTCATTTGAGGTCTAGTTGTGCCGCGAAGCTTTTGGTTGGTGTCAGTCACTTCTAAGGGGTGAAAATTAAGGGTTGAAATTTTCAAGAGTGCCCAAGCTCGAAAACTCTCGAAATAAAGGTATCGTTTTTTCACCAATTTTGAATAGTATTGAATTTTTAAAAAATTTTGAGTCCACCTGGAGTTCTGCAGCACGAACCGCTCAATCCGTACGAATCACAGAGTGATTCGTAAAAAACAGAATTACGAGTGTGAATCACAGAAGAGGTCTAATCTCCGTTGAATTTTTAGCTAACCAAAACTCGATCGTTGTTCGTTTTTTCGAGTTGTATTCAGTTTTGCTTCCTTAGCAACCAGTAATAAAATTTCCATATGAAGCTTTCTATTTTTCGAATCGAGTGTTAAACGTTTAAGTAGTTCTTTCTAATAAACTTGATTATGAAGGTGTGAAGGCAGTATAGTGGGGTAGGTAGTTCCTACCAATAGTTGGTGGGTAAAAAAAAGTTGGTAGGTAAAAAAAAAGTTGGTAGGTAAAAATAAAACGCTGCAAATCATTGCCCAAAGGTTTATTATTTTCTGTATAGATCACCCTTGTGTATAGATCCCTCCCTACCAACCATAGGGTAGTAGGTACCTACTACCTATTAGGGCATTTTTGAAAATTTCAACCCTTCATTTCCATTTGGTTGGTGGTTGGGTTTGAAATGTTTAAAAATGCCCTAGTAGGTAGTAGGTACCTATGGTTGGTAGGGAGGGATCTATACAGAAGGGTGATCTTTACAGAGAATAATGAACCTTTGGGCAATGATTTACATCGTTCTTTTTCTTCTTGAATATAATAAGTTCCCACGATCTGGCATAATCTGATAAAGTAGATACGTTTTTCACCTTGGGCCTAAGCATATTTTCAACTCAAAAAAGTGCATAATAGTGGAAGGAGCAGGGGGAACAGAAAAATAATACATCAAGGATCTCCACCACGGTGCTTCTACGTTATTCACAAACAGGAAGATTCAATTAATTAGAACGAATTATCTCGGAGTCCATTACACTCGGCCTTCTCCCCTCTGAAATTAAACTACATCTCTGTTAAGTATCAATTTTGATGGTCATGCTCCTGGAAGACGCTGTATGAAAAACGGGCGTACCAGATTTACCTGTTAGCTACCGAGAGCTTTCCCGTGTAATAGCTGGGAACCAGCTTCATTTTCATGAATCCTTCGTTCGTTCGACCTATATTATACGGTTGGAGATGGAGGGAGTAAATACATTAACAGGGAAAGAGAGCCTGTACGAATACAGAAGCCTAGTACAGATACCACAGCCATACGAGTACGCGGAACGCCCACAACAACAAAGATCGTGTCCATTGAGACCCCCCGAGGCGGACAAAGAACCGAGGAACGTGTTTGGAAAAATGAAGCGGGAGAGGATTTCGACGGTTTTCGAAATGAACGGGAGATGTTCAACCCAAGTGCGTTTTGTGATAACTGGAAAGTCCATCTTGTTATGGCCATGACCTGACCAAGAGCACCTGGCCTAGTAGCATTAGGAAACATGTAGACGAATGGTCGAACTACGTATTTGTTGACAAGCGGATAGGTGAATTATTAGATTGGAACGCGACATTTTTGCAGCTTTTTACATCTACAAATTACCAAAATGTGATGCAATAATAACTCCTAGCCTCTCGGTTTGTTCTGTGTTGGTAATCCTGCTGACACAGTTTGGGTCTTAGATTGAACATGCCAACCTGTGAGTTGTTAAACGTGGAGATTTTCAAGTAGAGCATTAACCCATTAGTGCCCAGTAGGCTAGTAGCGGAACAGTGAACCTGGTCTAACAATTCTCCCAATTCTTGGTGTAAGATTCTAGTGTTTACTTTTTAGGACGTACCACAGTAAGACTTGGGCGTCCTTATGCAATCGATCTGGGGTAAAGTAAGACAACACACAACAGAAAAAAAAATAACTACACACTAATCCGTTTTAGATCATTCTTAATCCAAATCCGCGAGAAAAAAAACCATAGGTGTATGTCTGTTCGTGTCCGTGTGTGTGTGACAAAATCTTGTGTTGTCTGCCCAGGCCTTAGTTTTCAAGCGATTTTCGTGGTTCTTCTTTTGTTTGACGCGGAAACTGTCTAGTTGTGCACTACGTCGCCGGAATTTCGAATTTTCGCTTTTACGGGGGGGGGGGGAAGGGAGGGTTGATGCTCATAAAACGTACATTTTCGGGCATAATCTTGTGTCGTCTGCTCAGGCCTCAATTTACAACCGGTTTTTGTGGTTCTTTTTTATTCGACGCGAAAATCTATCTAGTTGTGAAATACGTCGCCGGAATTTCGAATTTTGCCTTTTAAGCGGGGGGGGGGGTTAATGATCAAAAAACGTGCGTTTTTGGGCATAATCATGTAAATTCTTCCCAGGCCACAACTTCCTACCGATTTGCGTGTTTCTTTTTTTGTTCGACTCAAAATGTTCCAAATTGCGCACTATTTTACCAGACTATCAAAATTAGCATGGGAAGGGGGCAAGTGGGGGGATTATATTCACAAAATATCCGATTTTTACATATTTCGGCTCCTCTACAGCTTACTAATAGTACCCAAGCTTTGAAATTGAGGAACAATTCTCTTATACCTTCGGATTTTCATGAATTATTCTCTTTACCACCATGGAACTAATAGTGGTGCCACCATGGTGCCAGAGCACCATAAACTGCATATTTCATGGTTTTTTGTGTTTCGCCTCGAATACGGATGTGAACTTCGACGGACTGCCTACCAAAACTAACAGTTGAAAGTTCATCGTTACGAAGTATTTCCGCTTTGGTGCCAGACTGGCACCATTGACGGGAAGGGGTGAACTCGGATTCGCATGTTGGGTGTCGTAGATCATGGATTTTAAAATGCTCTTCAAATTCGATGCTCCCATGCTGCTAGAATCGTTGTGGTGGATAAGGGTGAAGGGGGGACCACTATTTTTTGCCTGAAATACTAAATAAATACCATCGAGTGAAACAGTTTTATCGCTTACCAACTGGTTTACATGGATCTACCGCTTATCCAATGGGACGCCCACTGGAATGCGTGCATTACTTAACAATATGTTTGTTCTTACAAGCTACCAGATTCTGAACTAGCTAAATTCTCTACTATGTTAGGAGTGCATTTAGTTTGAACGAATCAGTTGCTCAGTGTTGTTTATTCAGTCTCCTGATGAGTGATCGTCGACGGGCTACGGCATTCATTGTCATAAGTACCTAAAATTTTTATTTAGACGGTATTTCTTTGCATAGTTTTAGATTATGGTTGCTACCCAACGAGAACAGTTCATAACTGAGTAAATATCCCATGGTAGCTCCGTGAAAAACCGAACTGTATCATGGTGTTCCCAAAGTAGCCCTCCGGGCACATTTTCGTATAGTTGAACATGATGCGACTCGTAGGAGTTTATTTTAAAAGAATAAAACCAATTAACTCATATCTTTCTTAAATATTAAAGAAAAGGAAGAGCCTACCTACCTAAGAGCTCCTTTAGTAGTTTAAAAAGAATAAAATTGAAATTTTGAACAATTGTTCGGTTATTGATATCAATTGCGTGACCGTGATGACGTCTTTGAAGGGGGAAGATGGTGATTTTCGCATCAATCATTGGATCAGCAGAGCAGCAACTCACCGGCAATTTGCCAATCCTCGGTGATTCTTTTAACCCCAAATTTGAGAGTTCTATAGGTCCCTTTCTATGAAATATCCTCTATTCATCCTCCGTGTAGTTGAACTCGTTCACTAAGAATTTCCTATAACTTCCAGCTTTTTTGGCATACTTCACTAGGGCCATCAACAGATCACCACCATTCAAAATTTCAATTAGATCTTGTATCGACAATCGCGAAGTCCTTAGATATAATTGTCGAAACTCCCTCAATACTGCACAGGTTGCTAAAAAATGGAATGTGGTCTCCTCCACCCTTTAATTACACATCGAACAGCAATTTATCATCCCCTCTCTCCGCCATCTGAAATTTACATCCAACATTTCCGATCTTGCTCTGAAAACCGTTCGCGTGATGTACAGGAATTTGTTTGACAAATAATTTCTTCCCCCTTCTATCGTTCTATCCAATTGAGCATACAGCGAGTGGTGCTGTGATTCAGCCACAGCTTGACTCATTTCTGTTTTCCACACTAGCATCAACCTGTTCCTATCAGCCAGCAAACTCAGTTCTCAATCCCGGCCCTGGCCTGCAACACTTGAAAGAGTTAGCCTGTTTTTCGCGGCTCGTTCCCGATAAGCTTGGAACCACTAAACCTCACACCTCACAATCTCCTCAGCTATAATCCGTGGGTACCTATGATTGGGAAGCTTTAGTGCATGAACCACGTAATCCATCTGTAGCTTCATAAAATAAAATTCCAGTGGTTCTACTCTGCTTTCCGCATATAAAATATAATTGGGCGTATTCTGGGGTAAGGCAAATACCTTTTTAAGACAATGCCTATTCAACTTTTCCAGTTGCTCGAAACTTTCCCACCTCCAGACCTGGGCTGCGTACCCTATTACCGAGCGAGTTGTGGCCAGGAAGACCTTGTTTTTCACTTCAAAGCCAACGTTTCTCTTCCTGACCTGAATTTCAGAGAGTTCCTAGTGGGTTTGGTTCGGCTTGGATACGGCGTGACGTATCACAACACACACTCTCAATCTGGCGCCGTTTTGTGATAAGAACGCGCCGTATCCGTTCCGTCGACGTAATATCACGGTAAAATACGTCACTGCGAGCCAATCCGGCGCGTCGTAGTGAAAACATGGCGGACGATCCGGCCACGGCGCGCCGTATTTGAGCTGAAACAAACCTATCAGGAACTCTCTATTATTCGAACAGATTTGATGTTTGATCGATTTTGATTTGATATTTCCTTCATTATTACCATCTGATGATTTTTACTATCTGATGATTTTCACCATCTCATAATTTTTTATATTTCATTTTTTGTGGACCGAATGAACCTCCAAGACGCGATCAACCCTTCGTTGGGGGATAATGGAGTATATGAGGCAAAACTCAAAGATATTCAGTTGAAATATTCAAAATATCCACCTATTTCTGTTGAAGAATTTAAATGTTTTGTGGATATTTCAATCCTCAATGGTTTATTGTTCTCCCTCAAAACCCCTCTTACAGGGAGCAGTTGCCGGACATGTACACGCTGCTTGCCGCGTTGGCATCAGAAACAAGAAAATTTCTGGTGATGGGCGGTGTTTTCCTTGGGGATAGACGCATCTACCCAAAAAGGGTGGATATTGTTGTAGAAGAGTTTTAAAGATTCTCAACTACACTTCAGACGGAATTGGCCCAGACGTTTTTGATGGGTTATGCTGTCGCCCAGACACATACAGAAACTTCTATAAGATGCATTTATACATCTACGGTCGCAGATGCAATGATAATATAGTCCACCACATGTTTTATACGGAGGGGAAGAAAATGAAGTTCTAGCAGGGAATGTACATTGACTATTTCGATACATTACACTCAACATTTTGTAGATATGTTAGTTGCCAATTTTTTCGTTTATACGACAAAATTTACTGTTTTCAACTTTTTGTGACGGTTGTTTGGTTTTATGTACTCCAATAACTGTTAAAAAATGATCGTTCGTGACTGTATATTACTTTCCCACAACTGCTAGTGCTGACTGCCCAGAGGGCTAATTTGGGCACACCCTTGTAGACCACCTTTCCGTACGCCAAAATTTTTAATATTATTTTTCTAGTGCTTCTAGACGAAATATGAGGCATCTTACCAAGTTTCATCAGAAATGTTAGGAAAAAAAAAAAATTACGGTCACTAATGGGTTAAGGACCTACTCCTAACTACCTACTCAATGAACTTGTTTATTCAGTTAACGTCGCTGTTGACTTTTTCGAACACATTCCTTCAATGTGTTCTAAAAAGTCATCAGCGACGTTAACTGAATTTTATTCTGAATATTATTCTGTGTTCTATTCCGGAATTGTAGGTCAATTTGCCCCTTCCGTATGACTATCGATTTCAGCCGTGGTGGTTGGACTGACAAATTGTCGGTTAAGAACCAACACAGCCCGTATCATTTTTGTCAAACACTGGTCACTTTTATCAGGAAATGAGAAACGTGGTTATGGTTCTTAAGGTTTGAGATCGGTGGTATTCGATTATTTGTGATGAAAAAATAATGAGCCTGCCACTAGAACTGCGTTTATCCGGCGTGTAGATGCTAATCAAACAATGTGGATTACTCGATTTGGCCAACATCTGAGTGGGCTGTGTTTGCTCTTAAACGACGAGATAAACCTCCTACCTAAAAATTAGATTTAGTGTAATTATCAAATTTTCAACAATCCAGAATTGAAGAGTAGGATAAAAGCACCAATTGTTGACACTATTCCTAATGTTGACACTTTAAATTTAAAATGTAAAAATAAGCTATTGGGTCACTGTAGGTACTCGAAATTGGCGTCATTCTGTTGATAAGAATGTAGTTATTGAGGTTGGCCGGCTCCACTAGTTATAATATCCGATATAAGTCGGCTGGCTGAAATAGAAGCTGATGACAGCTGTTTCAGTTACTCCAGCGGCGCCATCCTTCTGCCGCAAGTTAGTGAGGTAGGTCAACAAATTCATTCTTTTGAAGTAAAATTTTGTGAGTAAAATTACCATTTTACATCGTCTGCTTCATGAATAACATGAGGAAGAATGTGTAAGCAATAAAACCCCAAATTTCAATAGGAAAACATGGTTAAATTTGGTGTCATCATTAGGGTCTCATGAAATAGTTTGTGTCCTAATGTTGACACCTGTGTCAACATTAGGGGAAACTGTTGATTTGGTTGCAAAGGTGATATTTGGATTTGAATAATTGTGTAGTGTATCACGACTATCGACTTTTTCAATTTAACGTGGTGGAACCTTAAGTTGACACCGTCTGATCCCAATGTTGACATTCAGTTCCTAATGTTGACATCAACTTTTTTCCTACTTGCAAAGAAAACTATATTTTATCAAATACATCAAAAGAAGACATGAAGCGCCGGAAAGAAGAAATGAAGAAGAATAAAGAAGAGCTGAAAGTTAAGAAGTCGCGACCGATCAAGAAAAGTAGAAGCGTAGGTTCCTCGTCACTAGTGAAATTCAATTGAGTTCAAGTGAATCAGAGGAGTGGGCCCCATCGATTGCGACCGAGGACGATATAGATGTATTTGAAATTTTTAGGGACATGGATGAAGACAGCGATGTTGCCTAGCAGAATACCGTAATTGGAGGAAGGGAAGAGGAATTGTCAAATGAAGTGGAGCCAGTGGAGGAATCGCTGAAAGATGAGCCGATATCCTTACCAGCAGGGGCCAGCAAACAAAGTGGACCTTCAAACAGTGAAGTCGACCAGGCAAAACTAAGTCCACAACGCTGTGTTGCTGAGAAAACCACCACCGTGGAAGAAGTAGAACGTTGTGTCATGTCAAGGGAGAAGTTGGACGAATAAATGAAAGAGACATGGTTGTGGCTGTGTTGCCTAACAAAAAACGTGAGACGGAATGCGTTTGCCTGGTTGTCAACGTTGATTCTGAAGATGCGGCGGAAGTAACACCACTTCTTCCCTGCAACAGACTGAGAACGGTTTTTAAGCGTTCGTGCGACGGTTTTTTTTTAAATTTTGTATGTTCTTGTACCTAGGTAATTAGGTATCTTCTTGAAATATATTTTAACCTATTGTGAATCTCTTTTGTTCATTTACCTTGAGCAATAACTTCAGGAAAGCGATGGGTCAATATTTAAATTGGTGTCAACATTAGGAACTGCAGATGTCAACAAATGGAATTTTCAAGGACAAATGTGTCAACGTTGGGGGCAAAAAAACATGTTAGAAAAAATTCGTTTATGATAATATAAAAAAATATTTTCGTAAGTCCAATACGTGCAAACTGTTCACAAGGAACTCATAATTCATAATAACTACTTAAAACTTTCATTTTCTTGAGCCCTTTTGTGGAAAGCAGAATTGAATGATTTTCCTTTCTAATAGTGTCAACAATTGGTGCGTTTACCCTAAATGACTGATTGAGAAGCCAGATTGACAAACAGGATTTGGAAGATTTTTTTTTTGGAAGTTTTTTCAGCACTTATTGATAACTAGAACGATAGCTATGAAACTCAAAATACAACAATTTTGAGTTCAACCAACCAAACGACTTCAAAATCGATTTCCCTTCATGTGCTCTACAGGTGAAGTGTTACCTCTCTCTTCTTACGACAGGTAGTAGATCCGTACCCTGTACGGACCTCTTTTCAGTATTTCATGATGAATAGTAAAGATGAGATTGAGATACGCCGTCATGATAGTGGAATGGATTCGGTCCCGATGTTGGGCAATTCTAATTCGGATTTCATTTCAAAAACGCTGTAAATTATTACACGAAGGAATTTTTGTTTTTCTATATAGATCACTCGTCTGAAAAGAACCCGGTTTTGCCATTTTCACCATCTACCAACCATGGTTACAACCTACCTACAACATACCTATTTCACAATCAAGTTTATTTGAAAGAAATAAACGCGTCACACTCAGTTCGAAGAAACAGGGAGTTGTGGGTGCCTTTACAAGGAAATTTGATTACTGATTGCTAAGGGCACAAAACTGAGTACAACTCGTAAAAATGAACAGTGATCGCATTTTTTTCAGCTAAAATTTGAACGGATAATTAGGCCTCTTTTGCGATTCACTCTCGTGTTTCTGATTTATCGTAAATCCAACTTTTCATAGGGACCAAACGGTTGGTCCAGTAGAGGTCTGGGTGGTCTTTTGAATCTTAAAATGATGAACTAGGGCGTTTTCAAAGATTCAACCCTTATTTTCCAACCCTTAGAAATAAGTGACATCAACCAACAGCTTTGGGGTGCAACTAGAACCCATATACCAAATTTCATCAAAATCGGTCCATGGGAACTAAGGAAAATGCCGCGTGAGGCGGACGGACGGAATATCTTTTATTCGATTTTCGGATTTTACGATTGAAACGTAAACCAACAAATTTTGAAGAGGGATTAAAAATGTTTTCCTCTTGGTGGACTCCAAAGGTTCATTATTGAAAATAATAAACCAAAATTGAACTCCGTTTTCGACTCTCTACAACCTGGATTCTGAACTCAATGCCTGAGCATTGTTGCGAGCACATACCTGAGTTTGCTTCCGGCATTTCTGTTATGAGAATTATTGAAATTTCACCTTATCACTATCACAGTAATACGATGTTTTTCAAGCTTAATGGTACGTAGAGGTAGTAAGAAGTAAAAATCTCTCCAATGCGAGTAGGTACCTGTGAGCTCATATATTGAGTTTTGAAGGGATAATTCAACCATACATAAGGTTTCCACCAAACCTACAATTCCATACCTAATGGATAAAATTGAAGAAATCCAGCAAGAAACACAAGAAAGAGGGGTTCCTGTAGCCAATAGTAAAATGATGGATTCGAATTACTACGAAATATAGAATCCAATTGGTACCGAATTGATAATCTTTTGTCTTCAGAGAATGCTGAGTAGCCATTTCGGATCCGTACTGACTGCGCCACTTTGTTGTGTTTGTAAATATTAACTTCCTTCGACTGGGGATCGATCTCTAGACTACCGACTATGCTATACAGTCCTGAATCGGGCTCACTACCCCTGAACCAAGGAAGGAGGACTCTATGTACCAAATTACAGTGTGATTAAACTCGTTTCTGTAAGAATATCCGTAAATAGGTAAGTCTCCATCAAAATATTGATAGCTGAGATACCTCTTGCTATTTAAAAAAATACGACGAGAAAAACGTAGTCAAGCATTTCAGGAGCACGTTGTCTCTTCGCAGCTAACTTCTCTCTTTATTATTAAAAGAGCTCCGCCTTGAACGCTCAATCAAATTACCTCGAGCTAATTACAGTCCCGCCAGAAACACTAAGACCCCGTCAAGAGAACCACCTTTTTTCGGAGTTGAGTGGAAAAGGGGCGTTCGATACCTCCGTAGATAGGATACCTTCTTTCCTTATGAGGAATTTACTTCTGCTCAAAATGTTGTATTGTTGGTTGACAGATGTGTTTTTCTACAGGTTGATTGATTAGGACATGGGAAGTTAGAAAGGCGAATCGACATGGTTTCTTCCTTTCATACTTAATAGGATTACATGTTTGTCCCATGAGGGATTTTACTGTACACTTATTGTTTGTGATTGGTAATTCGAGGAAGAATTATTTTGAATCCAGATTACTTACTGTAGAAATGGCCTTGGAATACCTCAATGAATAGGTTGGTTTTATGTTACATGCTCTACAACAATCAGAACATGGAAGACATGTTGTATAAACACTAAAGCTCAAGAGTGGGTGTTACTGCTGTCATCAATACGCGTTTTGCATTCATTAGTTGTTGATAAAATTTGACTCAAGGCGAACCCAGGTGACCCATGTGAAGAATCAATGATTGTAATACATCATTAATCTATTAAGAATGTTAAATGTCTATTCTAGGGCGCATGAAACCATTTCTGCACCAATGATTATAATACGTACACAACTTGTTTTGCTTGATTCTTGAAGATCAGAAATTCAATTCGGAAGAACCGAACAAGGCAATATGGGAGGTCAATCGGGTTTATGGGCGCCTCGTCGGCTGCTTGTATCCCCGCGTGAATACGAAACAAATTTCTTCTCCCTTCGAACGCGATTCACTTTGGTACGAGTTCGGGTCGTTCTCAAACTAGATTTGTTGAATCTAACACATCCAGAAACTTCCAACTTGGCGTCCAACTGCCGTTTCACCGAAGGCAGTTTTACTTCTTTCCGCAACTTGCTAAGATCGGGTTCGAAACACGACTTTTAGGCGTCCTTTTTGTTGAGATTTGTATATATTATTGTGCGTGACACTCTGATGTTTCGGTAACTGTTTTCAGGATCGATCTTGGATGATGAATATGTAATCGGAGAAAGATTTAGATCAGCTTTTTTCTTAAGAATTAAGAAGTCGCCGATGTTTAGAATTGAATTAACAATTTGATCAGTTCTTAATATTTTGCTTGCGAGTGTACCAAGGTAGCTGGAGCTTTGTTTTCACGTTTCAAGGTTGAAAAAAGAAGTTCTCCAGATTCGAAGTTTCCATTCGAGTTCACGTTTCAGACCTTCCTGAACAATTATGGTTCCGTGTCTGTCTGTGTGTCAGTCATGAAATCTTTGCCACAGCCATAACTTCTACATTTTCCAACAATATTCAGAGATTGTGCCAGTTGACGTTTAGAGTCCCTTATGAGAGTAGTAGATTGATGTTTTGATACCAACTACTATGCATCGGATCATCTATACAATCGGGTTATGGATACGACAAAGCTATGTGCCACACCCACTTGGCAGACTTTTCATTTTATTTGTGGTTACTAACCACACATGCGTCATACCAGTCGTATAATAGGACTATTGATTGAGACGTTGAACTCTGGATAGATTAATTTAACACTTAAGTCTCCTGGAAAGTCTGCTAAAAGTCAAACTGAAGAAACCTTTTTTGTTATTCTAAAAAAAAAAATAATAGTAATAATAATAAGTAGCTATCAGAATGTGTCACAGTCTTGGAGCCCGTTCGTGGTGGAAAAGTCACTTGCACAGCGAGTCTTCACTGTTTTCATGCAGGTCATCCGTTACTGCTTATCTGTCACTCTGGTCTAAATGCAGAAATACTCATTTTCAAATTGGCACCATCTATACCGATAAAAGCCAGCAGGCAATGATGACGACAGAAAGTTAGGCATGTTATTACTGTGCTCATAATAATTAATGATTTGTGTACTAGCCTTCTCTCTTTTCTTGTATAGAGCAGCTATCCACGAGGGAACAACCTATCTCTTTAGCCTCCTTGAACAAAGTTTCCTAGAAATCGCAAGACTTCACTGCATTATTTGAGTTTCGGCGTCCGGAAAGGTGAAATCTTGGTCGATTCCAAAGGTTCATTATTGAAAATAATAAACCAAAAATGCTTTTTTTTTGTCGTTCCGCCATGTTTACTTTGGTTGGCTGTATCAAGACTAAATAATGATGATGGAAAGTTTGTATACAAATCATTAATAGCGGTGTTTTGGAGCAGTATGAAACGTGATGTGAAGAATAGCATCACGATTGAAAAGTTAATAGTGATTATGGAAGATAATTGTTTCCGTTTTTCGCAATTACAGTCGCTTATACGTAATCATACAGAATCGAGCTCCAAACTACCCTCATAATGGAAAATGGGGCAATTGAATCGTGGGACATTCAAGTATGACGAAAATCGTATTTTCTCATGCGTACATGCTACTATTGATCTGACGATGATGGAAGTCATAAAGGACCATCTGTGGGCAAAAGGTTTTGTAAATTTGTGTCACATGCTGCTCAAACACAAAGCTTCCTTGTCGCCGATAGTGCGGGGGTGAAATCGTGGGTCGAAATTTTGGAAGTCTAATTAGTTTTGAAAGAAACTTTACGGATAATACAATCAATTTTAACATTCTGGTGTACGCGCTTTGCACGACCTACTTACGATCCCGGGTACATCTAACTCGTACCAATACCATTTACATCAAAATGAACCAAATTGTAAAACGTAAAAGAATGGGGGACGTACGTAGACTAAACGTCGAATGAAAAACGCTGCAAATTATTACATATCGGTTTATAATTTTTCTCTACAGATCACTCGCATGAAAAGAACACAGGTTTGCCATTGCCACTACCTACCAACTATAATTTTGCTTCACAATCAAGTTCATTTTGAAGAAATGAACGCTTCAAACTCAATTCGAAGAATTAGGGAGTTCGGGTGTCTTCATTAGGAAATTTGAATACTAGTTGCTAAGGACGCAATTCAAGTACAACTCGGAGAAACGAACAACAATTTAGCCATTTAGCATTTAAGCCATGTACAATTTGAGCGAGGATTAGAACTCTATTGCGATTCACTCTCGTGTTTCTGATTTATCTAAAGACCAACCCTTTTGTTCTCTTAGGGAGCAAACGGTTTGTCCCACAGAGCTCTGGGTGGTCTCAATCGATTCTAAAAATTCAATACTATTTCAAATTGATGCAATACCTTTATTTGGAGCGCTAGGAGGCTTTTGAAAATTACAACCCCTATTTTTCACCCCTTAGATGTGACTGACACTAACCAAAAGCTTCGGGGCACAACTAGACCCCAAATGGAGCCCTAATTCCAAATTTCATCGAAATCTGCTCATGGTAACTGAGGAAAGTACCTTGTACGTGAAATTTTTTATTCGATTTTTGGGTTCTACATCCATCAAATCTACCTTGAAACCATCAAAGTTCGAGACGAGTAAAACTTTTAACACAGAATGTGTTTTAGCCATGGACTAACTAGCCAAAAAAGCTAACGAAATCTGGGACGAAACAGGAAGCGAATCCGCCTATTATGCAATGATTTTCACTTACAACCAAGTCGTTGCTACAGATCTTTATCTTCGTCATTCGTGTTAGTAAAAAACGCTGCAAATTATTACACAATGGTATATTATTTTTCTATATAAATCACTCGTCTAGAAAGCCACAACCATCCAATATGAAGAAAAACATCTATCGCATTTCTGTCAGCTTTAATTTGAACGGAGATTAGGCCTCTTCTGCTATTCAAACTAGTGTTTCTGATTTATCGTACGTAAAACCCTAAATTCTCGTGGGGAGCGAACGGTTTGTCCTACAGGGCTCCGCGTGGTCTCAAAAAATTCTATAGAATCTGAAATTGAAGGAAAAACAGTACCTACCTTTATATTAAAATGTTTTGAGTTAGGGCGTTTTCAAAATTTCAAAATTCATTTTTGAACCATTAGAAGTGTCCTACATCAACCAAAATCTTCAGCGCTCAACTAGACCCTGAATGGAGTCTACATACCAAACTTCATCAAAATCGGTCAATGCTAAGTGGGAAAAGTGCCGCGTACGGCATACAGCGGACGGACGGCCAAATTTTGTATTCGATTTTTGGATTCTACGTACCTTGAAACGTAAACCATCAAATTTTGAGGGGGTGTTAAAATTTTTTTTCTTGGTCGATTCCAAAGGTTCATTATTGAAAACATTAGGAAGCCCTACATTTATGTCAAAATTATATACTGCCAAAAACACTGTAAATATGGAAGAAACCAAGATATACCTCTGTGTTAAAAGAACTGGAAACAACTTTCGCGGTAAGAGTTTGCTACCCGTCAACAAACAATATATTGACAAGAGAAAGCATATTATTATAGGTACCTACCTAGGTAGCGAAGTATTTTAACACAGAATGTGTTTTAGCCATGGACAAATCAAAGCCATGGCCAAAAAAGCTAACGAAATCTGGGACGACAACATGGATACCGATGATACGGAACTAAGGATCGTGTCACCTGGTGTAACCTATGAGATATTTTGTTGTGACGCGGTGATTAAGTAAGATTCTGATTTAGTGGGTGGAAAGTTGCAACATCATCAATTCAAAATCGACGAATGTCGCACCAAATTCTTTGGTTTGCGAGACTAGATGTATATGATGTAGCGAAATTATGTGAAACGCGTGTGCTGAGACAAATTCTGTGTTTCAATAATTTCGTCCGAAGTATGTAAATAGAGGTAACCGGGGGTCCAGGGGGCTTGCGAGTTTTTTCTTGCTCGATCTCAAAGGTTTATTATTGGAGATAATCAACCAAAAGTGAACATCATCGTACGAACAAGTAGACATCATTCATTCATGCTGTATGACGTAATTTCCATCAATTTTGAAATGGGTTCTGAAATGAGTTTTAAAATGAGAAACATATTTAGGAGAAACAGAGGAGAAAACATGCAAATAACCTATTCAAAAAGGGCAATGAACGGAAAAATTCAATTATCCTCCTAAATTATGTCCGAGAAAATTGCCTTTTTCATTCGTAACTCGTTACGTGCATCAACACAACATAAATTACCGAGAGAAATAATAATTCAATGTTTAAAAGAGACCATGCAAAGAAAAATTGTTCACTCTCTATTTACTCTCTGGTTTGTACATACTCAATAAGTCTTCACTTCGAGTCGAAAGTTGAAATCAAAGGCAGAATATTACGTGAGGCCGAGCAATTAGTAAGTTTTTTCCAATGGAGGAGAGGAGAAAAATTTTTTTTTGCTCGAGCCTTTTCGGTCTCTTTTTTTATCCTCCTTGAAGTCACACGGTTTGAGATGTGAACTTCGGCCTTCGGGGTTTTCTAACGATGACACTCCCAATTATTGTGACTTGCACAACTCTATCCGCTCCCAATAAAAACTTTCCTCTTCCCGAGTTTGTCTATGTATAGGAGAAAAGTCTTTGGAAGGGAGAAAACTTCTTCGGAGGTTTCACACGATCGGGATCGATGGATCGCGGAAGAAAACTTTTTTTTTGGGTTCAGTGATTCGAAGAGTTATGACAGGCAGCTTTTCCTAATGCATTCAAATATTCACAACGGCAATCGAGCGTTTTATTGAAGGATTGCTATTTGAGATTAATATTTATGATGCGGATTGTTTTTTAGTACGAAACAGGGGTGTGTCGGTCCAGGTTCCAACAGTTAGGGTGACAACGACGTAACCGCTCCAATTTATAGGATCATTTCCATTACCGGAACAGAAAAAAAATCTCCGGATTTATTTCAACATTTTACAAATTATATTCATCTCTTCACCAGAGGGGATGGATTTGGAAAGTAGCTGATTGATTGGAATTGCGAGTATTAGGCTAAACGTAGGCGCGGATTGTGGAGCGGGAAAAGTACCACGGAGTTGCGCGAGTTGGGCATCTCAGTAGGCATACTCCGAGGTGTCACTAGACGCGTACTGCTCGACTCATATTTGAACTGGTGGACTTTTTATGAAGGCGCTTCCCTTCATCCCTCTCTTCCACCCACACCTTCCTCATCTCCCCTCATCTCTAGGGCCGGCGTAAGTTTAGCTTAATCCACTGGACCACCGCATTCTCCAAGATAAAGTCGAGAGCAAGAGAAATACTTAGTAGCCCAGAGGATAATGGCTTATCTGACGTTATACGAGAAAGTGTGGCTTCAGTAACTGCAACGATTGAACCAACAAACATGATGAACATGTTTCTCATTTCACCTGCCGCAGCTATTGGTCAAAAGTTATATTAGCTAAGCTAAAAGTGTTGTTTTAGCAAGGAACATGACATGTTCTTTGTGCTAAAACATTGTTTTAGCCAAAGCGTAGTTACCCGAAAATAGTTACGCTGGAGGTGGACGCTGGACGATCACGTGCCATTTCGTTACTCCAGTTTTTGAGGCGCGGAGCACCGAGCCTTTCAATACATTTCAGATAACATGTTGCTAGGGATAATGTAACTTTTGTATTATACCAACTTACTTACAGTTCTGCACTAAATTTGGCTGAAACATGTCCCATGATTGTTTTTATGATTCACGCCGTAGGCTTTAAGTAGATAGCATGTGGAGGGTCAAGAGGGCTTGCCCCCCCCCCCTCCCCCCGGCAAGACGCGAAGCTCCGAGTTTTTTGGTTTATTATTTCAATAATGAACCTTTGGAATCGACCAAGAAAAAAACATTTTTAACGAACCCTCAAAATTTGATGGTTTATGTTTCGAGGTACCTACGTAGAATCCAAAAATCGAATAACAATTTGGCAGTCCGTACGCCGTACGCGGCACTTTCTCCACTTAGCATTGACCGATTTTGATGAAATTTGGTATGTAGTCTCCATTTGGGGTCTAGTTGTGCTCCGAAGATTTTGGTTGATGTAGGTCATTTCTAAGGGTTCCAAAATGAATTTTGAAATTTTGAAAACGCCCTAACAAAAAATTTTGGCGTAAAGGTATTGTTTTTCCTTCAATTTAAGATTCTATAGAATTTTTAGAATTTTTTGAGACCACGTAGAGCTTTGTAGGACAAAACGTTCGCTCCCTACGAGAATTTAAGGGTTGGACGTACGATAAATCAGGAACACGATTGTGAATCGCAAAAGAGGCCTAATCTCCGTTCAAATTTTAGCTGACCGAAATGCGATCGATGTTTTTCTTCATGTTGGACGGTTTGTGGCTTTGCAGACGAGTGATCAATATAGAAAAATAATAAACCATTGTGTAATAATTTGCAGCATTTTTCTCATGAGATCAGTTGAAGGGTTGGGATGAGTTAAATTGGTGGAGAGTTGACTTTAATTTGTATAAAGTTGAATAGAATTTGTAAAAGGTTGAATGGGGTGTGCGCATGGGTTGGAAAAACTGTTTATTGTTATTTTTAATCTAAACTAGACCTTATTATGAGAATTTTGATACCAACCGCGACCTTCTAGTGTGAGAAGACCTTTTCTATGATTTTTCAAAGTTTCGAATGGTCACAGTGGGCCGGGGGGTCCCGTCGAGGCGCTTGACGTCATAAACATTCGAAACTTGGAAAAATCATGAAAAAAGATCGACTCATCCAAAAAGAGAACGGCTGGTGTCAAAATTCACAGGATGAGGTCTACATTCGATTAAAGTTAAAAAAAAAAAAAAAAAAATCAGGCGCACCCTCCATTGAATTTGTAGAAGGTTGAAATGAATCTATAAATGCTATAACATGGCCCCACATCACCCCCCCCCCCCCCACCGGGCTACTCATAACAATTCTCTGACTACCAGGACAATATTACGGAATTAGATCGTTCTGCGTCCTAATTGGTAAAATTGATTAAACACAACTGCTTTTCTCTATTACCGTGTATAATTCACGAACGCGCAAGGAGGATCTCCTCACAAATACTAGCCAACTCCGGTGTGTATAGAAGACACTGCTCGCATTTCAAATTGATGTACAACAGGACGTGAAAGGAGGCTGATTGAGTTGAGGGCAGCGGATTGATATTCGGCGGTCGCCATTATAAAACGCGTGTTCCGCCAAACTGTACTACCTCACACCACCATCAATTCCGGCGAAATCGATAGGCCATCACTGAACGGCAAAGACTAACCAGCCGTGCTGCACTCAGTGCCTAATTACGAGAGAGCGGGAACAAGGCTAAAATATAGTTAGAAGGAACATTGTCGAGAAAGAGGTGTAAATATAGACTTTATTTTATCGCAGTAGTAAATTGGTACTTGAAGTAATTTTTATTAGGTTCTATCTGTAAGAGCCAGTGTTTAGCCTTACGTTTTTAATTTCCCTATATTTTAATTTAAATAGGTACATCTTACTTTAAAGTAGGTTGAGGTGTGTGAGAGGAGCTTGGCGAGCGGTAACAGGAAATTCCTGCCCCGTGTTGCCTAAAGTTTGAGGTAAATATAACTCCTCCTTGGTACCTGGCACTATGCTTATGCCAGCCCGTCAAAGAGAAGGTATATTGGAGAATTTGAGCTGAGTAAATTCCGCTTGGTACCTGTCACTATGCTTATGACAACCCGTCAATTTGGATATTGGATCGGGTAAGGAAATTTGGAAGGCTTAAAACTGACCAAGTTTTGATTATAGATTTTGGCAAGGAAGAAGAAAGGCAAGGCAAGATTTTCGTCAAATATACTGACTATAGATCGTCCAACCACCGAATCTCTAGCCCTTGAGGCCAGGGGCCATACATACAAGTTCCCCCCACTGAAAAAACCAAGAGAATGACCCCTGGTTTGTCGAGGCTGTGGTTGGATGACCCAGGGCTTTGCTTTATTTGATAAAATTATGATATAAACAAACAGCGGTATCCCACACTATCTATGCCAAATCGCACCTCTGTGCAAAATCAACGGACATTTACCGGGGCATTATTTCACCTCCAATCAGTAATCCATATAAATCTCATTGAAAATTATTTGATCCAACGAACCGTTTGATCGCAACAGTTAGGCTCATTAGGCTGAGCAATTGGCGACAGCCATGGTAAGATTCTTGACAACTTCGAATGTGAGAGTTGACAGCCTAGGACCAAGGTGATGGTGACGTCGGTGTACATTTAGAGGACGAATAAAATCACTTGCACTGAGATTGAGGAAAACCATTTTAATAAAAAACGTAGTTGAGAAGAACTTTGTCTATTTCCACGATAATTAAGTTACAAGTTGAATCGATTTCGACGTTTACGTCATCATCAGTAACAAACAATAACTTTTTGTTTGTTACTGACGATGACCTAACCGTTGAAATCGATTTAACTTGCAACATGTTATTTTCTTAGAAATAGACAACGTTCTTCTCAACTCCATTATGGTTTATTATTTTCAATAATGAACCTTTGGAATCGATCAAGAAATACATTTTTTTAACCCCCCTCAAAATTTGTTGGTTTACGTTTCAAGGTACGTAGAATACAAAAGTCGAATGAAAACTTGGCCGTCCGTCCGCCGTACTTTCCACACTTCGCATTGACCGATTTTGATGAAATTTGGTATGTAGGCTCCATTTGGTATCTAGTGGTGCTCAGAAGTTTTTGGTTGATGTAGGTCACTTCTAGGGGTAGAAAAATAAGGGTTGAAATGTTTAAAACGCCCTAACTCGAAAGATTTTGATATAAAGTATTTCTTTTCCATCAATTTAAGATAGTATTTAAGATAGTTCCCAACGAGAATTTAATGTTTGGTCTTACGATAAATCAGAAACACGAGTGTGAATCGCAAAAGAGGCCTAATCTCCGTTCAAATTTTAGCTGACCGAAATGCGATCGATGTTTTTCTTCAAGTTGTTTGGTGGTAACAATTGCAAAGCCGTGTTCTTTGCAGACGAGCGATCTATATAGACAAATAATATACCTTAGTGTATTAATTTGCAGCGTTTTTTATTTAGATGAATTGACCTGTGAGAACTCACGCGTGATTCCAATTCAAAGTGAGGAAACGTGAAATCCTGTAAAACATAAAACACTAGTAGGAATTCTAATTTTAGAGGGTCTTTTCTTATTCTTGAAAAATCCGCTACCTAGGTAGTTCCAGAAACTAAAAGAAAAAAATTGATTAAGTACGGTCCATACATACCTGTGCCGTGAATTGCAGGAGCACATGTTTGTAGTAGACTACAAAGCTCCATTATGGTTGAATAAGGCCGTAGACGGAATGAATAGTTCTCATTGCGACTCACACATTTCTGTCGGTGTCTCCTCAACGAGATGTATGTAGGTGTTGTACACAGCCCGGTTTAACGGACGTGTGTGTATTCGTGTGTATTCTCACGTGTGTATGTGAAGCCCTCCCAGGAGCCCTGATGATTCAAACGACTCCCTTCAGCGACCTCCTCTAATTGGCCAAATTAAGGAAACACTGCTTTCCAGGCCGAGCCGGTAAGGCACCCCGACGGGAGATTAGTCCTAACAATTTACCGGTGTAAAACGCCGAGGTCCATCACCTCGTTAATCTACTGACTTAATGAGGAGGACGAAACCTTTTACAGATAGATAAACTAGGCAACTGTGACAAATGATTACACAGGAACGCGTAACGAGTTTCTAATTTGTTCTCTAAGAATCCAATGTTGTTGTAAAAATTCGAACCTTCACACTTGTTAGTTTTTGGTACACCCGAAATACTAAGCAAGGGACCTTCCCTTTCTGAGCAATCAGTAATCAAATTTCCATATGAAGCTTCTTATTTTTCGTATCGAGTGTGAAGCGTTTAGTTGTTTCTAATAAACTTGATTTTGGAGGTGTGAAGGCAGTATGGTGTGGTAGGTAGTACCTACCAATGGTTGGTAGGTAAAAACATAAGTAAAAAAAGTTGGTAGGAAAAAAGGGAACGCTGCACATCATTGCTCAAAGGTTTATTATTTTCTGTATAGATCACCCTTGTGTATAGATCCCTCCCTACCAACCATAGGGTAGTAGGTACCTACTACCTACTAGGGCATTTTTGAAAATTTCAACCCTTCATTTCCGTTTGGTTTGTGGTTGGGTTTGAAATTTTCAAAAATGCTCTAGTAGGTAGTAGGTACCTACTACCTTATGGTTGGTAGGGAGGGATCTATACACTAGGGTGATCTATACAGAAAATAATAAACCTTTGAGCAATGATTCGCAGCGTTTTTAAATTTAATTTTATCATTTCCATCATCATTATACAATGAATACAGAAATTAAAACGTACATTTGATATGCTGCAGTGTTTGGGGCTTGGAGTGCTTGTTCAAATTGCAACGTCTGAAGCAACCATAAATACTCTTCAGCCAGATGTAGCGACACTCTCCTATACCAGGAGAAGATGCCTGTGAATATACGGCTGGAAAGCTCTCGGGAGATGTTTGAAAAACCGGCCTGCGATATACGCCCCGTCGTGCCTCCTTGGCGCTTGTCGGGAGAAGCCGCGAAAGAACGATTTATTGGAAAATTTTCCTTCTAATTAGCGCCCCGGAACGAGTAAGATGGCGGAGAAGGAAGACGAAGGGAGGAGGAATAAGAAGAAGAAGAATGGGGTGAAACAACGGAGAGCTGCCACAGAGGAACGGGTCGGATAACAAACATCCCCGACCACCCAAAACCATGTAAAATATTCCGAGGAAAACGCTGCCCCCCCCCCCTTCCAACCACTCCTTCACAGTCAACCATCACTTCTCCAAGCTACTTTCAGGCGAGGAAGGATAAAGTTTGTAAATAAATGTCACCGGTCGGAACTTTGGCAATTTCTAATGTTCCTTTGTGAAGTTTGGTAAATAGCCCGTGATGGTGAGGGGAGACCACTTATCACGTGACCAGCCATCTCAGACCTTGGAGAATATTACGGTTCTGGTTTGACTGATTAATAGACTGTCTCGATAAGGCCGTCCGTCTGACATTTCGGTAATAACCGCAAATTTGAAAGATTGTTTTTTCTTTGTAAAAAACTAATTGTGTTATAAACATATATATGAAACTCTATGTTCAATACATATATATATATATATATATATATATACGTGTTATATAAAACTAATTGTATCATATGCAGAAAAATTATCATTTAAGCGTCATCAGTGAATGAGCAAATTTGAAATATTATTTATATAATTCAACATACTTTTGGCCTTTTTGATTCAAATCTTGTAATAATAAACCCTCAATGTCGAACAAGAGAAAACAATAGCAAACTGTCTGAAATGTTTTGCTTGACGTTTCAAGGAACGATCAACCCGAAAACCGGGGAAAAAGCGTTCACCCATCTTCCGCTATAGCAACTTTCCTTAGTTATAATGAATTTCCCTTGTTATTAATCTTTGAATATGGAATTATTTTTGGATCTAGTTGTGCTCTGAAGCTTTTGGTTATTGTCAACCACTCCAAGGGTGAAAACCATTGATTGAGAATCGAATGGGACATTTAAAGGGGCAAAATAAATCAAAAACACAAATTTGAAAACCTTTTAAGAGGAGTCAGCCCGAAAAACAGCGGTTTTTCCAAACGCCTCTGTGTCGCCAAAATGAATCTTAGTAGAAAATTGATAATGGTCAATGAGTCGACAGTTTAGCTCTTGATAAAAAAACCTATGTAAAAAAAATCATAAATGATAATTTAGGTACTTCGATATAAGTACCTTAAGTTGTGCCCTTTCACCTGTTTTCGTGCACTTTTCACGGTAAGCACTGGACCCAATTAAATTTATTTAAATTTGTACATCTTACTAAGCTCTATCAACAGAGAGAGCTTTTTAATTTTCAATAGTTATCTTTTTACTCGAAGAATAAAAAACCAAGTTTCTTGTAGGTAACATTTTTTTAACCACAAACTATCCAAAACCCCCTCGTCTGTCAACGTATTAGCAACGTAGGAACAACACTAAAAAGACAGAATCAAAATCATTTGAATGAATACCGCATTAGCATCAGAAAATGTTGTTTCGAGAAAAACAACAATTTTCGAGCCTGTTGGGTCACTACCGCACGCGTTCTAACTTGGCTGAATAAGAACAAAGAGAATAGGAATAAGGTAAGGGTTGTTCAGTGTGTTTTTTGACAGTTTCCGAGTTACCTACTAAAGTTTACAAGTTACTATGGTAGCCACAGTTGATGTTGCGGAAGGCGCGAACTCTCTTGTGTAGAGTAGGGGTGTGTCGGTCCAGGTATTTCCCTGGAACGGTTCCAACGGTTATGGTGACAAAGATGTAACCGTTCCAAATTACCGGTACAGTTCCATTACCGGTGCAGGCGATCAAATCCCAATCACACGGCATGGATGAAGCAGACAGTCAAATCCCTATCGTCCTTCTTCCATGCATATGATCTCAACTTGCAATAGTATCATTTTCCTTGACAATTCGCTAAAAGGAAGGAATTTGAACAAGTGTTACAAAAGAGGCAATTTATTATAAATAATAGTTACCAAACAATTAGAGGAAAGAATAATGACGTTGCAGTTTAAGAACTTAATATGACAATAATAAATTAATAATACTGGAGACAACTTCCATGCTAAGCAGTCCAGAAGATAACTTCCCGCTCAAGAGCCATTCCATGAACCATTCTCAGTCCATGGAAGTAGTAAGGGCGCTTCCAGGTCCAGTTCCATCCTCACCAATCAGAATGATCAGATTGATGAGATGATTGATCAGATCATTGTGATTGGTGAGGATGGAACTGGACCGATGGAAAAGATTATCTTCCCGGTCCAGAGCCATTTCAAGATATCTTATCAGTCTGTGGAACTGGACCGGTAAGGGTCGAGTTTTTGTCACTGCGTGGAACCGTTCCAACCTGATACTCGGTTCCACAGTCCCGGTACAGCTGTACCGACACACCTCTAGTGTAGAGGGGGAGCGCAGCCATCAGATGGCCAACTTTGACCTCAATTATCTTAGGGTTTCGTTTTCGGAACAATTTATTATAATATATCAAATTGCTCAAAATTGAATAAAAAATAACATGATTCAATTTTTAAAAATTGAATTTCCTTCTTTTTTTGGGCTGACTTCGTTTACTTTACGGCTTTTGCTCCTTGGAGAGTAGTTAGAAATTGGATCCAGAATAGTAGTTGCTGATGAATTTCATTGTAATCCAAACGGTACGGAAATTTTTAGAGGTTTGCAAGTATTTTGAGAAATCGTCATAAGCTAAGATGAATTCTCAATCGCGTTGTTGCTTCTGAATGTGAAGTTTATCTCACATGAAAGGATTCAGGAAATTCCTGATCATTTGAGCCATTAACTCAAATTTTTGGATTATCTACTCTACAAACAACCTCAAATCCGTCATAATCCAAGAAAAAGTAGAGCACATTTGAGCCCAATACATTCATGTAAGGGAGGAATACAGTCGACTGAACCAGGCAAACATTTTTAATCGTCCCTCACAATACGAGAGAGCGCGTGTTGTAGCGCCAACGCTTTCAAGTGCCGCCAGATCGAAGCTCTGCGGATGTCATGCTAAACTTGCCGAGAACTGGTCGAGAAAACCTAAATATTTTCATTTTTTTCTACTTCTCGTTTTTGTCGAAACCCTCTCCTCTTTTTGAGGTCGGACCAGAGAGTGCTCAAAAGTGATTGCTATTCACGACATGCCCCTCGGATGGGCTAGTCCCCCGCTTCCCACCCCGAGTCGTTAGCTCTTGAGATCCGACGTGGCTTCAACGAGTTTATTCGGGGGCAGATACAGCTCAAGCGGTCCGTTTTTCCGGTCGTCTGCTTCCCAAGTGCGACTCTCCGAGAAATTAATTTGGAAAAAATCCTTCGGAATGGCTTGTTTGGTCATATTGTGCATGTTTTGTCGGATGTCCATGTCATCCTCTTTTTGGACGGCCGATTCCCTATACATACAAGAACTGCAGCATAGGAAGCAGTAGATGAAGGTCTGACAATAGAACATGGAAGTGCCAGGAGACACATCCAGGTTTTCGGAGTAAATAATTACGATGGATGAATTTAGCTCACTAATTCGAAATTTCACTGACAAAAATAGATGAAAGTCATAGAAAAAATTGATCAAACATATGATAAAATAAACTACCTTCTTAATCGCACCAATTTCGAGTTCGATTGTTACACCCCATGCAAAAAATAAATTGTTTTCGTTAGTAAATAAAAGATTACGCTCAAAATTTGTTGGAATCAGTGATCATCAACTTTGATGATGTATATTTGATGATGTACGTATCGATTGACCCTGCCTCTCAAATTTCAGCTTCCTGCGTTCAACAGCATCAGAAACCATGACAAAAGGTTTAATTGAAAGTAAAAACGCTTGCATACGAGTCTGCAACACATTGAAACATTTTCATGCCCCCCTGGTAATATCAAACTGTAAAGTACCTACCTACCTAACAACTTCACTTCTGATGGTCATAATCATCATTGTGGCGACTTGGGACAAATATCGTTGCAACAAATATCGTTGCATCAAATTTCGTGACGATTTTTTTTTTTATGTGCCATATGAAAGACATGAAAATGTCAAAAACACGTTGCATTGTTTTGTGTGTCGAATATTTTGGGATGACCCCCAGAACTAAGACATATCCATGTCAAAAGATTTTAAGTAGACATGTTGTTTTTGCCATTTTCTTTTTCAAAAACTAATATTTCGTCGATAATTTGATCCAAAACAAAAGCCTTTGAAGTGGTCATTTCTTTCGAGTAAGCCAACAAGTTTTGTTGGTTTCAACGTTCATAATCGACTTTTCCGAACAATCGAGGGTGAAAACAAGCCTTTGAAGTGGTCGTTTCTCTCGAGTAAACCAACAAGTTTTGTTGGTTTCAACGTTCATGATCGACTTTTCCGAACAATCAAAGGTAAAAATGAGGGTCTCATTTGAAAAAACGAAGTTGGTGTGCATGAGACACCTGTATAGGCAAAACAAGCCTTTGAAGTGGTCGTTTCTCTCGAGTAAACCAACAAGTTTTGATGGTTTCAACGTTCATTATCGACTTTCTCGAACAATCAAAGGTAAAAATGAGGGTCTCATTTGAAAAAACGAAGTTGGTGTGCATGAGACACCTGTATACTGCTAAAGTTCCTTATCGTTGCTAATACGTCTGATCCGTGATTCATAATTCATCCGTTGCAACAATGTGAAACATGGACCTCTAATACGGAACGCTTTGAGTTATTGCATGAATTAGTTATGTAATTCGCGTCCTAAATTCAGTAGGAAGTATCACGTGGCGTCTGGTTTCTGAGTTGAGAGGAACAAACCACTATGTTGATAAGAATAGACATTAATGGTGTCCCATTGTAACCTATGAAAGTTTAAGCGAAATTTCCAATTTGTAAGTCTGATGAAGACAAACGTTTGCAGGCGTCTTCCTTTCTCGATTTAATTTAAATTTTAGTCTGACGGTCCCAAAGGATGAGTATGTAAGAATTTATGGAAGAAATAATAGAGAACTCAGTTTTGTGGTTGACAGAATAGAGCCAGAGAATAAGAACGAGTTGAGAGAAATAGTTCTGTTTGTCGGTAAATTAGAATTACAGAATCGGGCATGTTTTAGGCATTTTACAACGAGTGCTAGGAGAGGGAGGCCTGTCCCCATTGAGGTTAGGGATCTTCCTCTCATAACTTGGTTATTAATTCCAGCCTTTGGTTGGACTTTTTGGTTTTATTCGTAATAAATACTAGAATTACTGACAATAATGACATTGTTGTGTTTTTTTCCAACTTCCTTAGGTATAGGTAGTCTCCGAGATGTTACGTATACATAGATTTTCTCACCCAATGTGCAACTAATATTGAATGTGAAAGCAATGGAATGAGAGTGTCGTTGCTCTCTCTTGTGTATTTCTTGTTCATAGTTGTCTCGAATTTATAATTCCATGAAACAACTCCCGCAGTAAATATCAAGCGTAATGAGCTGACAGCCCTTTGGTTGGACGGGAAACTTGAAAGATTTATGAAAACGAGGAAGCGAGGGAAAGTAGGTGCGGTATGCTCTTTCTCCCTTTTTTTCATACTTTAAGAAAAGTTGCAATCTTCTACTTAAAGTTTGGAAGATACCTTGCAAGCGGTTGAATCTCAGTCGAGTCGTCGCTCTTTCATCTCTCCCTGAGATATTTTCTTAATTAACTAGGTAGGTATTTCTGTCGACGAAGAAACATCATTTGACGAGAATATCTTCTCGTTCGAATATCTTGGATGTTTTCAATTTCGAGATTTGAACTTTTTACCCCAAAAATCAGTTCAAAGCAACCTTAATTGTTATTATACGTCCATCTTCCAAGTTCTTGTACCTGTACATCATCTTCATAACCCCTTATATAAGTATGAAATTAATAATATAAAATTATAGTAAGTTTGCAGTAATTTTCTGTAGGAGGTACTCACCCTTGAGACAGGACAGACTCTACGAATTAGGAACCTTACACCATCTGTCGGTAGATGGTAGAATTAGTTCAACTCCCTTGAGGGAGCTCTAGCTATTTCCCTAGTTCATTTGACGAACGAAGATTTTCACCACTCAGCTCTGTCCTGATGGACTGTTATCATCCTGCGCAGTATTGATCTCTAGATTTTCTACTTTTCATTGTTTTCATCCAATCCAGTGGATTCCGGTCCGTTATTTTCATTCTTTCGTTTTTTTCTCATTTTTTTATTACCTCAAGCAGTAGGAGTTATCATTTTTCGTCTTTAATTTTTTTCTCATTTTTGTTGAGTATATTCCGTTTTCCTTTATTTGGTTTTTATTCTTCATTTACTCTTTAATTTTGCCCTTTTTGATTTCGGCTGTATTTTCGGTGTTTTTCCCCAGATAACTGGGGTGGTAGCTGAGACTTTGCTTAGAACGATTTATTTCTATAATTTTCTCCTTTATCAAAAGTTTTAAGTCATTATAACCTTTAGTAAAGTAAAGCAGTATAACATAAACATCCATCTCAGATTTAATTTTCGTCCATTCCTGGCGTCGCGGACGTCATCAGCTGACTTCCGACGGGAAGATCAGAAATGGTTCTGATGGTTTCGCCCATGATCTCTCACCCGCTTGAGTGGAGTGGGGTTCACTAACGCCCCGACCCGGAAAATTATCAAGACCTACGATACCGCCCTCGATCGGTCACAAATCCAGATAATCTCCCGGGCAGACTGGCCCTAACTTCGGTGATCTCATGGGAAACGTTCCATTAACCATCCATAAAGGTATTATACGTAAAAACAAAACATGGTGTCTACACCTAAGATAGGCATAACTTCGGGAATCGATTTGACAACTAATTTGCAACAAAAAATGACTATTGAAATTTTTGGTTAACCCACTCAAATGCCTTTTTTTTTCACTTTGAAGTTTTTTTTCGTTTTTGACCTTACGTCATTAAAACTGTCATAACTCCTGTTATTTACCAAGTAATTTCAAATTTGAGGATATCGTTGGAAAGAGCGTTGACTTTCCAAGCTAGGTACCTAGTGTAAAACCAAAATCTTTTAGCGATAAACCATTTCTTAAACAACAAGTCTAAGAGCAATCTTTAAATTTTTTTCGAAATTGGATTTTTTTCTTTTCAACGTTTTTACTGTTTTCACCTATTTTGATGGGCGCTCTTCGGGAAAAACATACCCAAATTGTCAGCTTTCCAACGGTCTATCAGTTTTTCTTTTTAAAATTCAAATTGGAAGAGTACCTAAATCAAGTTTGAATGGAAGTAAACATAAGTTTTACTTGAAAATCGAGTGTGTGGTCTCCCTCGATCTCAAGATGGCTTGGCGAGTTTGGTATCATTTCCTATGTAATGTTTTACGCTGAATCCAATGGTGATACTTTTGAATAATTCTCACTGCTAGAAACTGAATTTTTCGAGGAAAACCTTCACATTTTAACAATAACAAACGCATTATTCATAATATGGTAGTGAGCATGAAGTAACGCATTTTTACTCAATAAAAACAACGACTTTCAAGCTGATTAATGTTTCTATTGAGTAAAAAGGTGTCTTTATGCTCACTACTATGAGAAAAAACTACTATGAAAATGAAGAATCTTCATGAAAATGAAGATGAAAATTCTGATTTTTTCTTCAATGAAAATCTGATTTTCTTCGAAAAATCCCCTTTTCAGTAGTCAGAATTATTCGAAAGTATCACCATTGGATTCAGTGTAAAACATTACATAGGAAATGATACCAAATTCGTCAAGTCATTTTGAGATCGAGGGACACACCGCGTGAAACACGGGATTTTATAGTAAAACTCACGTTTTCTTGCATTCAAACTAGATTTCTTCCAATTTGAATTTTAAAAAGAAAAATGTATATATAGTTGGAAAACTGACAATTTGATCGTGTTTTTCCCGAAAAGCGGTCATCGAAATGGGCAGACGTTCATAGTAAAAACGTTCAAAAGAAAAAAATCAAATTTCGAAAAAAATTCAAAGTTTGCTTTTTGACTTGCTTTTTTAGAAATGGTTTATCGCTAACAGATTTTGTTTCTACACAAGGTAGCTTGGAAATTTCCTCAAATTTGAAATTACTTGGTAAATAACAGGAGTCATGACAGTTTTAATGACGTAAGGTAGAAAACGCGAAAAAAACTAAGTGAAAACTCGGCGCTGCGCGCCTCGGCGGGGGCTTCGCTTCGGGATGATTTCCGCTTAGAGCCTAATGGCTAAAATGTGACATACCTTGAAAAGGTTTTTGCTCCCTCTTTATCTTTCTTCCACTGTAATATTTAAGATACCTCCTTATTCATTATAACATCAGGTTGTCAAGCATATTTGTCGTCAAGCATATGATAAATCATAGCGCTACTTTCCTGTCGCTTTTTCCTGTCGCTTTTTACTGTCGTTTTTTCCTGTCGTTTTTCGGCGGGGGGTCCCATCGCTAAAACCTTTTCAAGGTTAAAAAAGCCATTTTGAGTGGGTTAAGAAAAAATTGCTATTGTGACATTTTTTTGTTGCAAATTAGTTATAGAATCGATCTCTGAAGTTATGCCCATTTCGGGTGTAGACTCTACACTGTAGAGACCTTGTGTACGCGTTGCTTCCGAGCCCACCAAGGTAGCGGAAGCTTTGTTTTCACTTTTCAAGGTTGAAAAAAATGTTCTCCAAAATCAATATTTCCACTCGCGTTTTACGTTTTAGACCTTTGCGAACAATTTCGGTTCCGTATCTGTCTGTGTGTCTGTCATGAATTCCTTGCCACAGCCATAACTTCTACATTTCTCATCCAATTTCGATGACATTTTCAGGAATTATGCGGGTTGGGGAGCAGATGGTCCCCGCAGATAGTAGCCCCCGGAGCAGATAGTAGCCGTTGCGCATGCGCAAATGAAATCCTTGTTACAGCCAGAACTTCTACAATTCTCGGGTTGTAGAAACGAAAATCATGAACCCCGGACTGAGTAACTAGAGCGCACACTCAAACTTTTATTTCCTTGTTTAAGTCATCACTTCTACATTTCCAATATGATTTCGATGAAATTTTCAGGAATTATGCGAGTTGAGGTGGAGATTGTCCCTTACAAAAATCATGGCCTCAAAATTGAAAGTATTTTGTGCGCATGTGCAAACGTGAAATCCTTGAAACAGCCATAACTTATACATTTTCCAACAATAATCAGAGATTGTGCGGGATGACGTGCAGATGGTCCCCTATAAGGGTAATACAAGAGAGAGTGCACTTACAGATTGATGTTTTGAGATTAACTACAATGCATCGGATCATCTATACAATCGGCGGACTTTTTTTTAAGTTTTTTAACCAAGGGGTTGATTGTATATTTTTAACGATTCGGGCTATGTGCCATACCTACAAGGCTGACTACTCTCTCAGATGATTAATAATTCGATTTTGTTAAGATTAGTTTTAAAGATTTCTACGAAAATTAACTCATTGACTCATGGTCGTACCATGAATGGACTTTTTGTCGTTCAATATAAAATTGTTTATTATTTGTATAACCTTGCTTAATGAACTACAAATTTTCAACTTTGCCTCCTGAGTCAATTATTCTAACTGACCGATTTTCGAAGCGCAGGTCAGGTGGGGGGGGGGGGGGGGCTAACATGAACCCCTTCGTAATAACCGGTAATAACCGTGCTCCCCACTGCAGTCATTTCAAGTCGTTGAATCGATCGTAAATCGAGATCAAAACTGTAGGAAGCGCCAGCGCTTGGAAGTAGATAAGAAAAAGTACCGCAAGAAAGGAAGTAAAGAACCCTTTCTTAGCCCACTGGCTTAAAGACTGGGATGTTTTGCTTATAACCAGAATTTATTGACCGCACAACAAGCTGAGGAAGGAAATGAAAAATGCCGAAGGTGGCCGAAGGCGTACGTAGAGGCTTTGCACGGACCTCCCTACGTGTTTACCTTCCAACACGTATCTTTAGCCCCTAAATGTCACAATTTGTCCCGGAAGCTCTGTATTAAGATTTGCGAGCAAAAGCAAGTATCTCCGGACATTAAACCCAGTCTTTTTCTTAACCCCTCCTCTATTGATCGCGACTTTCTTCGTACTTTCCACATCCAAATAAAAAGTGCTTCGGGAAAATGTGGTGCGTATGACACAAAGACTGGATAGATACCTTGACACAGAAGCATATTTTGGTTTATTATTTTCAATAATAAGCCTTTGAAATCGAGCAAGAAAGAACCATTTTTAACCCCCCTCAAAATTTGATGTTTTACGTTTCAAGGTAGATAATCGTAGAATACGTAGAATACGTAGAATCGTAGATTACGTTTCAAGGTAGATAAACGTAAAATACGTAGAATCGTAGAAACGTAGAATACGTTTCAAGGTAGATAAACGTAGAATACGTAGAATACGTTTCAAGGTAGATAATCGTAGAATCGTAGAATACGTAGAATACGAAAATCGAATAAAAAAATTTCCGTCCGTCCGCCGTACGCCGTACGGGGCACTTTTCTTAGCAACACTGGACCGATTTGGTTCAAATTTGGTATATGGGCTCCATTTGGGGTCTAGTTGTGCCGTGAAGCTTTTGGTTGATGTAGGTCACTTCTAAGGGGTAAAAATTAAGGGTTGAAATTTTCAAGAGTGCCCTAGCTCGAAAACTCTCGAAATAAAGGTATCGTTTTTTCACCAACTTTAAAAAGTATTGAATTTTTAAAAATTTTTGAGACCACCCGGAGCTCTGTAGGACAAACCGTTCGGTCCCTACGAGTACTTGAAGGTTTTCCTTCGATAAAACAGAATCATGAGTGTGAATCGCAAAAGAGGTCTAATCTCCATTCAAATTTTATCGGACTAAAATGCGATCGCTGTTCATTTCTTCGATTTGTATACAGTTTTGCCTTCTGCGTAACCAGTAATCAAATTTCCATATGAAGCTTTCTATTTTTCCAATCGAGTGTGAAGCGTTTAGTTTTTTCTAATAAACTTGATTGTGAAGGTGTGAAGCCAGTATGGTGTGGTAGGTAGTACCTACCAATGGTTGGTAGGTAAAAAAATAAGTAAAAAAAGTTGGTAGGTAAAAAAAAGTTGGTGGGTAAAAAACGCCGCAAATCATTGCTCAAAGGCTTTTTCACTCTTCAGATCACAGATCAACTGAGTGAGCTCCGAAGCCATTTTCAATCCTATTGAATGGAAGTGCTCTTCCAGGCGTCTCCAGCATTCGAGGAAATCTTCTTAACTCCTCAGATCACTGATCAGCTGAGTGAGCTCCAAAGCCATTTTCAATCCTATTGAATGGACGTGCTCTTCCAGGCGTCTTCAGCATTCGAGGAGATCTTCTTCACTCTTCAGATCACTGATCAGCTGAGTGAGCTCCGAAGTCATTTTCAATCCTATTGAACGCAGGAAGCTGAAATTTGAGAGGGAAGGTCAAGGGAGAATACAGATGGTGGTAGGTGCTATTGATGGAGAACCAGTGATCTATACAGAAAATAATAAACCTGTGAGCAATGATTTGCAGCGTTTCCTATTGTGATTGTTGTGGAGAAGGAAGCAGATAGGACATCGGACATCTTTGACCAGTCGGGTGCCGACCCCCAACCCAATGTGAAGAATGATACATTCATTTTTTATTATTACTTCTTTGGAGCTTTTGTAACTTTTAATTTTTTTAAGGTTTTGGATGAGAAGCTTTTTGATTTTCAGTTTACATTAAAGTAGGTGAGTACCTACCTGCGTTCCAACATTTTTTTTTAGATTTAGAATAATAAACCTTTGAACAATGATTTGCAGCGTTTTCATTCGGAGATTGAAATTTCAAATTTTTCAATGATCTCTTCCTGTTTATATAAAATAGTTTGTTCATTTTGGTATGATGGACGCATGGAGGTTACTTTGGCCAAATAGGTAATAATTAAAGAAAAACACGTTATTTTCATTTCCGTACGATAAAAAAATTCGATTGAAAGGTTATATTTCTGAACATATAGGTACTAGGTAATTTGTTTTTGAATTTACTCGTTTGTAGAATTCAAATCCCTGTACCAACGTATAACTTTTACATTTTAAAATAATATTGAATTTTTTTCTTAAATACGTAAGAACGAACTACCAATTTGTACCCTGTGCCTAAAACCTACATGGTTCCGTCTTGCTTCTTTACATAAATACCAGAATCCGCAAGCAGGTACTCAGGCTTCTACGGATCTGATATAGTTTTTTATTTATTAATACGAGACGAACTCAGTTACGAAATGGCAAAAAATATAAAATCATCTTAAAATATGTTCAAAAAAGATTATTATAGTTATAAGATGCAAAATGAATGAAAAAATTGATATTTCTTTCAAAATTACAGTCAAAACATATTGTTAAGTAATGCATGCATTTCAAGGACGTCCCAATGGATAAGCTTTAGGTCAATTTAAACCAGTTTATAAGCGATAAAACTGTTTCACTCGATGTAATTCATTTACCTAGTATTTCAGGCAATCCCCTCCCCCCCTCATCGCCCTTATCCACCATAATACTTCTAGCGGCCAGGGACGTCGCGTGATAATATTCGTCAGGCAAACAGCTAGGCTGCAAATTATTACACAAAGGTTCATTTTTTCCGTATTGATCACGTCCCAGCAAAGAACTCAGCTTTGCTATTGTCACCGCCTACCAACCATGTTTTACCTTCACAATCAAGTTTATTTGGAAGAATTAAACGCTTAACACTCCACTGGAAGAAGTAAAGAATTCCTTCGTTTAGAAATTTGATTACTAGTTGCTAAGGAAGCAAAACCGAATACATCCCAAAGAAACGATCGGCGAACGCATTTTGGTTAACTAAAATTTAAAAGGCGATCACGCCTCTTTTGCGATTCATACTCGTTTTTATGATTTATCGTAAGTCCAACCCTTAAGTTCTCGTGGGGAGCGAACAATTTGTCCTACAAAGCTATGAGTAGTCTCATTCGATTCTAAAAATTCAATGGTACAATCTTAAATTTGTGAAAAAACAATACCTTCATATCGAGAGTTTTCGAGAGAGGGTGCCTTTGGAAGCTTCAGCCCTTCCGTTTCACCGTTTAGAAGTGACTTACATCAACCAAAAGCACAACTAGACCCCAAATGGAGCCCACATACCAAATTTCATCAAAATCGGTCCATGATAATTTAGGAAAGATCCGCGGACGGACGGATTTTTTTATACATTCGATTTTCAAAATCTCACGTACCTACCTACTTACCTACCGCAAACGTAAACCATCAAATTTGAGGGTAGTCAAACTTTTTTATTGAAAATAATTAACCAAAAAGGGAGACTCTGAATTTAGACCTAATAAGATGTGAAACCTTCATTCTACAATGTTTTGCAATAATTGCGTTTTAAACAAATTGCGTTTTTCTTGTTGATAGACACTAGGAAATAATTATTATTTCCTAGTGTCTATCAACAAGAAAAACGATTAGGTACAGTGAAATACAGTAAAATTGGGAACGGGACATCAGTCAACGTCAAACAGCTGCTATTTGCGGCGGCGAAAAAACGAACTGCTTTCCTTCCTTGAGATAATGTGGGTGGATGGATATGTTATGTCTTCATGCGTGGGCTAATTAGTATCCATCGCTCATCTTCCAAGTTTCTCTGCATTCAAGGTCACGAAACAGTTTTCTGACTGTTTGCCATGGTGGTAGTGGGGGTATAGCAATACTTGATACCGCGCTGACCCCCCGCCACCCCGCCGATCGTCGCCTCTCACTCTTAACAGTCCCGAAAAATTCATTTGTTTGAACTGCTTGCCTTGATCGCCAGGCACCGCGTATCATCTGCAATCATCTACATTACCGACCTCTCCAAGTCTCTGGTGTGTTGCGGGTTAGTATCCAGGGCAAAATACGTACCTACTTTCTTATTCCATTCTCCTATTTAATCTAACTTCCTTGATAATAATGAAATAGTCCCTAAATAATATGAAAGTTTAAAAATCAGCTAAATATTAATTACAAAAAATGGAAATATAGGAGAATCTCAACAAAAATTAATTTATTTATTTTGCCTATTTGTAGTAAGGCAAACAGTGTTTGCTATGTTTGCCTGGAGGAGGCGCCACTGCTAGCGGCATGGGAGCCTCGAGCATTTTAAATTCCATGATCTAAAACAATGGTTTGTGCGTAATGAAACTGTACGTTCTGACCTCTCAGTCCTCACGGTCAACATGTCTCTCCCCAATTCCTATAACGCCCTAGCTGAACATATCAACTCCCATCCAAATACTCTTGTTCGTGATACAATCTCCAGTCCAAGACCTCATCGCTCATCCAGACGATTGAATGTAAACTCGTATTCGGATCTCCTGGGTTCCTGATGCCACTGAGTGACACACAATAATTATGAACCTCAATGCTCATTTTTCTTTGTACCCAGTTTTCTCTGTGTTCTTGATGAACTCTTTTCATAGTTTAATACTTTTATTACCTTGGATGTTATACTTTTTATTACTATAGTTACCACTGTTAAAATAATAATTGTATTACGTTGCCAATGGTCAACGATGAAATACCTCATATCGTGGGCGTACAACGAAAATCCACTAAGTCCAAAATTCTGAGTTTTGAGTTGCCCCAAGAGTTTTGCTTCCCCAAGACGTCCTAGGGATCCTCCAGTTGTTGACTGGTTGCTAAGCCCCTAATACCATGGTAATGTGTAGTTTAAACATACACTTTTCCCTCCAAGTCCAAAAAGTAAATATTTTCGACAGCGAAAATCAGCTAAGTGCACTCATTCTAATTTTGGACTTAGTGGATTTTCCTTGTACGCCCACGATATGACATGTGAAAATTGTATATTGAATTATGTATCACACTTGATAGCGATTATCACAATAAAGTTCCATTAAAAAAACGCTGCAAATTATTACACAATGGTTTATTATTTTTCTATATTGATCACTCGTCTGCAAAGCCACAAACCGTCCAACATGAAGAAAAACATCGATCGCATTTCGGTCAGCTAAAATTTGAACGGAGATTAGGCCTCTTTTGCGATTCACAATCGTGTTTCTGATTTATCGTACGTTCAACCCTTAAATTCTCGTAGGGAGCGAACGTTTTGTCCTACAAAGCTCTACGTGGTCTCAAAAAATTCTAAAAATTCTATAGAATCTTAAATTGAAGGAAAAACAATGCCTTTACGTCAAAATGTTTTGTTAGGGCGTTTTGAAAATTTCAAAATTCATTTTGGAACCCTTAGAAATGACCTACATCAACCAAAATCTTCGGAGCACAACTAGACCCCAAATGGAGACTACATACCAAATTTCATCAAAATCGGTCAATGCTAAGTGGAGAAAGTGCCGCGTACGGCGTACCAAATTTGTATTCGATTTTTGGCGGAAGGCGGACGGCGTATGGCGGAAGGCGGACGGACGGCAAAATTTTCATTTGATTTTTGGATTCTACGTACCTACCTTGAAATGTAAACCATCAAATTTTGAGGGGGTTTTAAGTAAGAAAAAAATTTTCTTGGTCGATTCCAAAGGTTCATTATTGAAAATAGTAAACTAAAAAGACATGCAATGGTCGCTTCTTGCCCAGACGTGCAACATGATTTTGGTCGTAGTCAGTTGCTTTTGGTTTATTATTTTCAATAATGAACCATTGGAATTAACCAAGAAAAAAATTTTAACACCCCCTCAGAATTTGATGGTTTACGTTTCAAGGTACGTAGAATCCAAAAATCGAATAAAAATTTGGCTGTCCGTCCGCCGTCCGCCGTACGCGGCACTTTTGCCACTTAGTATTGACCGATTTTGATGAAATTTGGTATGTAGGCTCCATACGGCGTCTAGTTGTGCCAAGAAGCTTTTGGTTGATGTAGGTCACTTCTAAGGGTTCCAAAATCAATTTTGAAATTTTGAAACGCCCTAACTCAAAATGTTTCGATATAAAGATATTGTTTTTCCTTCAAAGTAAGATTCTATAGAATTTTTAGAATTTTTTGAGACCACGCGGAGCCCTGTAGGACAAACCGTTCGCTCCCTACGAAAATATAAGGGCTTATATTGAAATATATATATATGTAAATCAAAACACGAGTGTGAATCGCAAAAGAGGCCTAATTTCCGTTCAAATTAGAGCTGACCAAAATGCGATCGATGGTTGGTGATTTTGATTTTTCCTTGATTTTTTTTTTTTTTTTTTGCTTTTTTTTTCTTCATATTGGATATTGGATATTGGTGATTTTGTAGACGAGTGATCTATATAGAAAAACAATAAACCATTGTGTAATAATTTGCAGCGTTTTCCTATTATCACTATCCTCCTTTGAAGCTATTCATGCCTACTGGTATGTTATTTAGGTAGGTATGTACTTAGCTAAGGGCAAAATTAGTGATATGGTGAGAAATATTTGGTAATCAGTGCACCGTGATTATACATAGGCAAATAATGAACAATAGTTTAGTGCTTTGCATTTTCTTTTTGTTGTCTCGGAGTCAAAATCAAGAGTAATCACTGTGAAGTTCAGCCGAGAGGTCAAGTCTATGATAACGACGAGGATAAATAACAAGGAGAAGGCAATTCGGACGTATCCTTGTTGCAACACATTCTCATTTAATATTCCGATTGCGTTGGCCGCCAGGAACTGTGTTGTTATTAATTCCGGCGGGGTACCCGTGTCTCTCCAATCTAATACGACTGGACTCGTCCCTTTCGACGCCCCCAACTATTCCCCCGGTGGGCGTAGCTTACCATCCAATATGTATTCACGACCACCCGACCAAAAATTGAGTATCCGACCAAGGAAAACCGACCCCTTGCCTCCACCGGGAAGGTCTCATTTCTTCCTATCCAACGGGTTGAGATAGGAAGCGGGAGATAGAGAGAATAAACTCAGTCAGGTGATTAGGAGAAGCGTCTCTGTGGTTCGCTTGGTTCTTTATAGAATTTAAAGGGTGAACCTGTTTGTAAAAATGTCTGTAGTACCGTATCTTGGCATTCACGAATGGAAAGTTCCGATTCCTGCTCTGCAGTATAACCAACTGTTGAGACCAATAGTAGGTAGTTATTTTCTTATCTAGGTGATTTATAAGCAACCAACATCGATAAGTGGCACCAAGTTTTCCACGGGGAGCGTTCTGTATGAAGCATTATCGACAGAAGCGACTTGTTGTTCACATCTTTATGGCTACCTCGGGACTAATAGAGAACACTTACCAGAATGAATTTTCACCTAATCACTAGCACCGTGCCTACTACTGATCAGGTCATAATCCTACTGTTGAGATCATCCACAGGTGACCATTAATAGCTACCCTTTTGGTTTATTATTTTCAATAATGAGCCATTGGAATCGAGCAAGAAAAAAATTCCCCCCCCCCGCTCACCCTAAAAATTTGATGTTTTACTCACGCGGCACTTTGCTTAGCAACCCTGGACCGATTGTTGGTACCCAACCAAGCAAGCAACCCTGGACCCAAATTTGGTATTTGGGCTCCATTTGGGGTATAGTTGTGCCGCGAAGCTTTTGGTTGAAGTCACTCACTTCTAAGAAGGTATAATAAATTCTAATATATATTCTAATAAAAGTATTGTTTTTTCACCAATTTTAAATATTATTGAATTTTTAAAAGAATTACTCCGAGCTCTGCAGGACAAACCTTTCGCTCCCTACGAGTACTTAAGGGTTTTCTTTCGATAAAACACGGACGTGAATCACAAAAGCGGTCTAATCTCAATTGAATTTTTAGCTAACCAAAAAGCGATCGCTGTTCGTTTCTTCGAGTTGTATTCAGTTTTGCTTTCTTAATCAAATTTCCATATGAAGCTCCCTATTTTTCGAATCGAGTGTGAAGCTTCTTCTTCTTCTGCGTTCTTTCTAATAAACTTGATTGTGAAGGTGTGAAGGCAGTATGGTGTGGTAGGTAGTCCTACCAATGGTTGGTAGGTAGAAAAAATTTGTTAGGTAAAACAAAAAACGCTGCAAATTATTTTCTGTACAGATCACCCGTCTTTATAGATCACTGGTTTTCCATCAATAGCCCCTACCAACATCTGTTCTCTCCCTCTCAAATTTCAGCTTCCTACGTTCAATAGGATTGAAAATGCCTTCGGAGCTCACTCAGCTGATCTGTGATCCCCCAGGCGTCTTCAGCATTCGAGCTCCGACGCTATTTTCAATCTCCTTCGTCTCTGAACTATCTCAGTCGGATATAAGGGCATGTTGAGGAGCTTGCCAATCCACCAAACCCACATCGGTTTTGGGCCAGTTAGATCCACTAAAACCCACGTCCTTAACGGTTTTTAGCTGTCCGACAAGCTCCAGCAAACGTTCCACCGATTTCTACCGATTTCCAATTTCCAATATGTTGTTCAACGAATATGAAAAATGAAATAACTGATCAAGCTTCCTCAAACAAAGAAGAACTTAAGAGTCGAATTACGGATCAAGGAACTAAAGTCGATGCTTGTGTAGCCAATCTGAAGACGCTGACTTCTCGGGTCGATCAATTGGAGACCGATTATGATGGAAAATACCGGGTCTTGAACGATTTCCGATTTTAGGGGATCGTAGAGCTTCGAGTTCTCAAACCATGGAGGAGACTATAGCCGAGAAGGAGGATAGGCGTAGACGCGCATTACCGTCTGTGACATACCTGAATCCACAATACGTGGCAGGATTGCTGCAGCGGAAGAGGATCTAGCTGTTGTCTGAACTCTGAACAAACTAAAGCCAGAATTTGCTCACATGGTTACTCGTTTATCGAGACTTGGGCAACCTCGTGTAGACGGAGCACGCCCTATAAAGATTTTTTTTGACAGCCCATCAACTGCTACTAAGGTTTTGATCGCAAGCCGATTATCAGCAGCCGAAGAACGGCCCTTGGCAGCTTCTTCCGATCAGACCCCAGCCCATCGTTCCCGTCTCAGAGATCTTCGTGGTATATTGAGGAACCGCATTAATACTGAGCTTACTACGAGTATTAATTATATCCATAGAGTTCTGAAAATAGTTCCAACAGCCACTCCCGAACACGCTTCATCTCAAGTAACTAAAACCGGCCGAACTTCCAGCTAAGTGTGTTGGATGGATTTTATCAAAATGTTTGGGGTCTCAACACCAAGCTCTTTTCACTTCGTCACCAAACCCCGCACATAAGATAATATCATTTTGTTAACAGAGACCTGCCTTCCCAATAATGTAAACTCTCACGAACTTGGATTCACGAACCACAATGTTTATCGCACCGATCGATCTACTCTATCGTTCTGCATATTACTATAAATTACCCTACCTAACCTGTAATTCATGAGTATCATCATGACACATCTCCTATTTCACATTGTGATGCATAGCCTATATTATCATTAATTTCAGGTGGCCGCTCAAAAATTATATTGTAAATTGGCACATGTACCGTTCAAAAATAAAATAAATACATTTCTACCTTATTAAGATTCCAAACTCAAATGTTGCTAATTTATTTCAATTCAATTTTTAGAATTGATTAAGAATCAGAGTCACCAACACATTGTATTACCCGTATTCATTTTTCCCGGTTCTGACAAGATTTGAACAAGTTGAGGATCTAACTTATGGCTCTTCAGCTTCGGTACAAGAGTTTTTCAGCGGCCTTAAAATCAGTACCGGACGTTCCCCGTGAAAACTCCAAACTTAGGAAGGTACATCGTTCGCGACTCGGCTCAAACTCAATTTTCCTTCCTCTTCGATTTTCTTTACATTATCCCCCACCTTAACCCCCCGAAAGAGTATTTCTATAATAGAGAAAAGGATCAAGTCACAGGATGAAGCGACTTTGGTAGTTTAACTTTATGATCAGGTTTTCTCCCAGGCTTCTTTCGAAGCTCCGAAGCGAAACGATGTTCGAAAACTTTTAAGGCACAAGTTTTAGTACAAGGGCTGCGGGAAGGGCGTAAAGTTGTATAGGCCACGGCCTCCCATCAACTGACCGATAGCCTCGCGTCATTCCCGTTTAACTGCTTCCAGAGGCCATACACTCGATTTACTGCGGGAGCAATTTATTGGTGTAATATTTAATGTGTTACTGCGGACGGTATATCTCTGTCCAATCACAGTCGACCGAGCCCTTTGATGATTACTTTATGAAGTCACGAAGTTTCAACGGCAGTTTACAAATTAATTATCTACGAGTACTAACGAAAATAAGTTTTTCATAATTTCTACATTTAAACCAAAGGGCATTATAGACTATGAAATTCAGTGTGATATGGAGGAAGGAGAAACTATACCTCTTCTGGTACGATTTTTTCCTAGCTCTTTTTATTTCAGCAACCGTGGCGATTCCAAGTTATAGGAACTCTGATTCGCCCCCCCCCCCCCCCCCACAACTAGGGCTCTACTTTCAGATTAAACTTGGTTGAGATGCTTCTTTTGGTAAAAGGAGGTGTTGGAGTTTACTTCAATATATTGTTACGATTGTTGTGAGTCGTATGATGATGATTAATTACTTGAAATTATATGAATAGAAGTTGTTCCGAATGGGGGGTGCGCCTTGATTTTTTTAAGATTTTTATCGAAGTGGACTACATTCTGATAATTTTGGCACCAATCGCGACCTTCTAGCGTGAGTAGATCTGTTTCTATGATTTTTCAAAGTTTCGACCGTTTATGACGTCACGCGCCCCTCTCGCCTGGGCGGGACCCCCAGCCAACTGTGACGTCATAAACGGTCGAAACTTTAAAAATTCATAGGAAAAGATTTACACACGCTAGGAGGTTGCGGTTGGTACAGAAATTCTCAGAATGAGGTCTATCTTAGATTAAAAATAACAATAAACAGTTTTTCCTACCCAGGCGCACACCCTATTGTGGTTTAATTAGCTCTTTCGACGATTTGGTGATTTAGGGTGCCAAATCGCAACAAGTGGTCCTTCGAACGACGAATCAGTGGAAAGAAACAGAACAAGAAGAAATGAGCGAACAAAATACAATTGAAGAAAAACGAAGAATGGAAAAGAGAAGAGAACGAAATAGATAAAGAATTAATAGAATGAAAATGTTGGATAAAGAACTTGATAAGATTGAGGAGAAATACCACAAGGAACAAATGGAGATAGAAGAAAGAGGAAAATAAATGGAATTCCGACGAAAATTTGAAATGAAGAGATTAGAACAAGAAAGGAAATCTTTAGCCTTGGGATGCGTTTTTGAGCCTCTTTACTAAGTAGTATGTTTTACTCGAGTTATCGGTCAGGGAAGTTCTGGGGAGAGGACAGTGAAAGTGTCGACGAAAGTTACCTGAAGAGAAAGTAGCAGATATTGAAGAGGTGAGTCAAAAGAAGAAGGCTGATACGAATAATGAAGAGAATGAAAAGGTAAGGAGCATCGATGACGTATCATCGGGTGGAGAAAATTCAAATAGAAAGACATCGCAGCTATGCAAGGGGTTCTGAAGATGAAAGAGAAAGAGGAAGATCGAATGAAAGTGGAAGAAGAAGGAAGGCTTAGGAAGGAAGAAGGAAATGAGAAAATACTGGTACAGATCCGAAAGAGGGGAGAAGATAAAAAGCAGAAAGAAAAAACCTTTTTAACAAAAAATGGACCGACCTCAAAAATTGTGTCCGTAAACACTAAAAAGTATATGGGCTTCATTTGGGGTCTAGTTGTGCCGCGAAGCACAGAAAATCTTCTTCCCCTCATGTTCGTGGTTCTGGAATCTCCAGTTGGTCTGAATGCTTCTTTCGGACTTCTCTTCCCTCCATCAATAAAAACCCTAAAGAAATAAGTTATTTTTTCGTGAAAGGTTTTTATTTCAATCAACTCCTAACGTTTTCACACGAAATTACTAGGTAAAACATGAACTTCTTCGGAATTCTAAAGTTCGTAGGTACACTTGGCTCTAGGTCAAATTCGTCTCGCTCGGGAACCCTGTATAAAGCTCGGACCGTATAAAATAAAGTGAATCTACCTATCATTTATTTTAAAATTACATGAATAAACTTATTTAAATTTTAATACAAGTTCCAAGAAACCAAATACCTTCAACTAGCTACCCTTCAAATGTTTTAATTTAATCCTTCCTTTCATTCCTTTAGAAGGTCACCACCTGTTTTCGCCGCTCCAAATTATTTTTGAAGATTAACATTTTCCTCTTTCGCTGAGAGAAATGGGAATTTAATCACCGACTCCCGCGTTGTATTTAACAACTGAATCCTCCTTAAATTGGGTTCGTGAGGTTTTCCCAACAATTGGTAATCTTGGAGAATTTATTTTGTGGTGGTTCTCAGTTTGAAAAGAACAATGGAAGCTGGATATAGGTCAAACTCCTTAAACCTGGAGTTAGGTTTAGATTCATGCATAATGAGCATAAATGTTTAAATATGATTTTTTTTTTTGACTTCAAGAATGAAGACTTAGCACTCTGAGAGGTGTATTGGGAGCTACTTAGTGGATGTGAAAACATTTTGTAAGTTTCCAGGATTAACGATTCCCGCCTTAACTGACTCTCATATTTTGGTAATAACGTACGAGTTCCAAACGAATTCGTAAGTCACACCAAGTGAAAACCATTTGTGGTCTCCATGGAAGTAAGGAAGGAAGGTGGGCTGACCAGGCTAAGAAGACACGCCACATCGAGATCTACACAGCCAAGTGCTCAAGAATCACGAATATTGCAGTTGGGATAAATTAACTTGACGCAGCAGCTTTGTGTCAAGAGAAACTGATGTTGGTCTAATGCAGATGAAATTCAAAGAGAACCGTTTTGGGGTTACTTCCTACAAGCTCTTAAAATGTCATCAAAATCAGACCATGATTTTGGGTACCTAGTTGTGCTCGGTATAAGAATTGACTACACGCTGACAGACACGAGACCAAAGTTGTTCAGAAAGCTCAGAAACGCAAAATTCGAGTGGAAAGTTTGATAACGGAGGACCCAAAATAGCTGATACTGATCCAGCTATACTGATCCAAAGCTTCCCTTTCTCACGAGATCTGTGATTCTGAAGTATATAAAATAACCAGTGACTAATTGCTGTGATATAAATAAAGTGTAGTATAAGAGCAGAGTAAAACATACGTATACGTAATTATATCTACGACTGACTATCCAGCGTGTCTACACTTAAGATGGGCATAACTTCAGGGTTAAATTCTACAAAGTATTTCGAAGAAAAAAATGTATCCTAGGAATTTTTCTTAACCCACTCAAAATGCCTCTTTGCCCACCTCGAAGCTGTTTTCCGCGTTTTCATTAAAACTGTCATAACGCCTGTTATTTACCAAGTAAATTCAATTTTAAGGATATCGTTGGAAAGAACGTTAAATTTCCAAGCTATCCAGCGTGAAACCAAAATCTTTTAGCTAGAAACCATTTCTAAAAAATCAAGTCAAATAGCAAAGTTCACATTTTTTTCGAAATGTGACTCTTTTTAAATCGAAGTTTTAACTCTGAATCCCTGGCTATTTCGATGGGCGCTCCCCAGAAAAAAACATGCTCAAATTGCCAGATTTCCAACGGTCTATCAACGTTTGTTTTTATAATCCAAATTGGAAGAGTAAATCAAGTTTTAATGCCAAAAACCGTGTGTTTTACAATAAAATCGAGTGTTTGTGGTCCCCCTCGATCTCAAGATGACTAAAAAAAAAAAATTGTTTAACATTGCACGCATTCTAGGGGACGTCCCATTGGATAAGCATTAGATCAGTTTGAACCAGTCGCTAAGCGATAAAACAGACTGTTTTACTCGATGTAATTTATTTAGTACTTTGAGCAAGAAATAGTGGTCTCCCCCCTCCTCGCTCTTATCCACCATAACATTCCTAGCGGCATGGAAGCCTCGAATTGGAAAAGCATTTTAAAATCCATGATCTACGATACCCAACATGCGAATCTGAGTTTACAACCCCCCCCCCCCCCCCCCCACCACAACCAAAGCGGAAATAAGTCGTAACGTTGAACTATCATTTATTAGTTTTGGTAAACAGTCCGTCAAAGTTCACAACCGTACTTAAGGTGAAACACAAAACAAAAAGACGAAATATGCGGTTTATGGTGTCCTGCCACCAAGGAGACACCACTATTAGTTCCATGGTGGGACAGAGAATAATTCATGAAAATCCGGAGGTATAATGAGAAATTTCCCACAATTTCAAAGGAGATTTATTGGATACAATTAGTAAGCTATTGAGGAACCGAAATATTGAAAAATCGGATATTTTTTTAACATTACCCCTCCCCATGCGAATTTTGATACTCCGGTGAAATAATGAGCAATTAGGAAGATTTTTGAGTCAAACAAAGAAAGAAACACGCAAATCGTTTGGAAATTCAGGCCTGGGCAGAGTTGACAAGATTATGCCCGCAAACGCTCGTTTTTTAATCATTAACCCCCCTCCTTCACTCCCTTAAAATACAAAATTCGACATTCCGGCGACGTAGTGCACAAATAGATAGTTTTTGCGTCTAACAAAAAAATAACCTGGACAATCGGTTGAGAACTAAGGCCTGGGCAGACAACACAAGATTTTGTAAAACACACACACACACACACACACACAGACATTCACCAATGGTTGTTTTGGCGGATTTGGATTCAGAATGGTCCAAAACGGATTAGTGTGTGGTTATTTTTTTTCTGTTGAGTGTTGTCCAACTTTACCCCAGATCAATAGCATAAGGACGCCCAAGTCTTGCTGTGGGACGTCCTAAAAACGCGAAAAAACATCAAAGTAAAAAGAAAGAAAAATAAAAAAAGTAATTTTGAGTGGGTTAAGAACAAATTTTTAAGACTTTTTTTTTTTGGAAATACCTTTTAGAATCGAACTCTGCAGTTATGCCAATCGTAAGTGTGGACATCTGTACATGTATGACTCGTACAACTGAACTACTTACTAGGAATTTAATCCGATATTCTCGTATCATTGCAGACCTCATTAGTCAAATGGAAAGAACGTTACAAGTCACACATTGCGATATTTTTCCTTCAGTAGAAATTCGAAGGGCACTTTCGGAAGTTCGTTGTCTTGCTTATTTGTTCATTCCCGCCTCTAGAGAAAGCGCAAGCCCTCGGTCCGAACCCAAAACCACATCTGTTCTCACGTTGTACGTCACATCGCTATTCTGATCTAATCACTTAGCTTCTTTCATGTTGAATGAGAAAAAAAAAGTGTATTCGGAGGCACTTTCAATTACTGCAACTTCTTCCAAACATTCTCAGTAGTTTTTCTGAATTCCTGAAAACTTATCATAAGCAGGGTGCAGTTTCATGGACTTACCGTTTCCTTCCCCTTTTCAAAGAGAGTATCAGATTTTGTCCTGACAACTCTATTGCGAAAATACTAAATGGAGAACAAAACGTCATCCACCGTTTTCGTTACTACGATATTCTTCGAGTGCAGCCAACTAGAAGAAAACTAGTGAATTTATCTAATTGAAGTTTTTGAATTGAAATTGATAGCACATAGTCCACCACATCACATTGTATTCACCTTGTGTATTATATCTATTGACCTGGTGAGATCGTCATTCCCACGCTCCAATTACAAATTTATTGATGATGGGCCTGAAAATTATTTAACTTGCCACTTGCAAGCCCCAACATTTTACCAGGATGAAATATTAGTACTTCAATGATTCCCACCTAAACGAGTCATTATACGACTTTTTTGAATAACTCAGAATGAAATTACTCCGCGTAGGTTAATTTTGTTTCCACTCGCATTTGGATATTCATGATTATTATAAAGATCTTCCTAATAAATGAAGCATTATTCCAATATGAAATAATATTTTACATTCCAAAATTATACATCGTTGAACATTATTGTTATGAATTTATATTGAAGGATACATTTGAGACTCAGGTGCAAGCAATAAACTGGCAGAGTTCAGTGGTCTGGTGGAAGGCGTCCAGTGGAGTGAGATGAGTTGTTTTACTGCACAGAGTTTTCATTCTTGGGAGTAGGCTGACAGAGAGACAGCGCAAGTCGTTTCGGCAAATCCCTTGTCGAAACGATTTCATTAAGAGCGAGCGTTTCGACAAAAGAATCACCCGAAGCCACGAAGTGATCGCGTCGCATCGACAAACTGCTTGTTCATAATAAAAACGCTGCAAATCATTGCTCAAAGGTTTATTATTTTCTGTATAGATCATCCTTCTGTATAGATCACTGGTTCTCCATCAATAGCACCTACCATCATCTGTATTCTCCCTTGACCTTCCCTCTTAAATTTTAGCTCCTGCGTTCAATAGGATTGAAAATGGCTTCGGAGCTCACTCAGCTGATCAGTGATCAGAAGAGTGAAGAAGATCTCCTCGAATGCTGGAGACGCCTGGAAGAGCACTTCCATTCAATAGGATTGAAAATGGCTTTCGAGCTCACTCAGCTGATCAGTGATGTGAGGAGTGAAGAAGATCTCCTCGAATGCTGGAGACGCCTGGAAGAGCACTTCCATTCAATAGGATTGAAAATGGCTTTGGAGCTCACTCAGCTGATCAGTGATGTGAGGAGTGAAGAAGATATCCTCGAATGCTGGAGACGCCTGGAAGAGCACTTCCATTCAATAGCATTGAAAATGGCTACGGAGCTCACTCAGCTGATCAGTGAGCAATGATTTGCAGCGTTTTTTACCTACAAACATTGTTTTTACCTACCAATTTTTTTTTACCTACCAACTATTGGTAGGTACTAACTACCACACTATAATGGCTTCACACCTTCACAATCAAGTTTATTAGAAAGAACTAAACGCTTCACACTCGATTCGAAAAATAGAAAGCTTGATATGGAAATTTGATTACTGGTTACGGAGAAGGCAAAACTGTATACAAATCGAAGAAATGAACAGCGATCGCATTTTAGTCAGATAAAATTTGAACGGAGATTAGACCTCTTTTGCGATTCACACTCATGATTCTGTTTTATCGAAGGAAAACCTTCAAATACTCGTAGGGACCGAACGGTTTGTCCTACAGAGCTCCGGGTGGTCTCAAAAATTTTTAAAAATTCTGTACTATTTAAAATTGGTGAAAAAACGATACCTTTATTTCGAGAGTTTTCGAGTTAGGGCACTCTTGAAAATTTCAACCCTTAATTTTCACCCCTTAGAAGTGACCTACATCAACCAAAAGCTTCGCGGCACAACTAGACCTCAAATGGAGCCCATATACCAAATTTGAACCAAATCGGTCCAGTGTTGCTAAGAAAAGTGCCGCGTACGGCGGACGGCGTACGGCGGACGGCGTACGGCGTACGGCGGACGGACGGAAATTTTTTTATTCGATTTTCGGATTCTACGTACCTTGAAACGTAAAACATCAAATTTTGAGGGGGGGTTAAAATTTTTTTTTTCTTGCTCGATTCCAAAGGCTTATTATTGAAAATAATAAACCAAAAGGAAAAAACATCAGTTTGGGAATGGATTAAACGTTTATTCGGTCTAAGTTTTCTTCCACCTAACATGGCATACAATGCATTTCTGATAATTATGGGCGACGCACCTGTAGGAGGTTTCCTTTAGCTATTACGTTCTAACTGCATAGATTGAAGAGGGCTGTGATTTTTCCCCATTAATTTGGATTTCTTCTCCACCCAAATGTTGCATATGGACCACGAATGGCACTGAAACTTTCCGTTCAGATTATAACCGACAATTCTTCTTCGTGCATCCAAATATGTATCATGCCATAAGTGTACTGGCCGAAATTCAGCAAGAAACTGTCTTGAAAATACGCAGCGTAAATAAAGGAAACATGAACACACAACAAACAGAAACACGGAAAATGATTGCATTTTTGGGAAAAAGAGCTTCAATAGTTGTGAAAACAAAGAATCGGATGTGATCAACTTCTCGACTGATAGATTTTAAGCTCCTTCCTCCGGCCTCACTTGGTAATTTTCCTCAAATTCTAAACTTCTGACGCTATAAGTGCTGACAAGAAAATGAGGAGATTGAGAAATTACTTTGTCGAAACGCCCCATAATCAAAGTGGCATTTGTCAAAACGTCATACGCCCGACAGGGAAGAAGAGGAAAAGAACATACTGGATCCTGGTTCCGATCCTGGATCTTACCTATAACTGGGTCGAAAAAGGGACCTTTTTGTTTCTTTTGATAGAAATATAGGTCACTCAGTTGCAATGAAAGCGTCCTCAACTTTGGAATCAGGATGTTTTACTGGAAGGTTGTTTCTATCAAAAAGTAGGTACTAATAATGGTAAAGCTCAGTTCTTTGTAGACTGGTGATCTTTGAAGAGAAATAATAAACCGTTGTGCAGTAATTAGCAGCGTTTGTTTCACCGGCTACGGTACCACCATAAGTAGGCGGACGAAATGGGTTAAGCGCCAAAAAGTTGTCCGAAATAGTTTTGTTTAAATAAATGTGTAATTATGATACGACCATAGGGTAGGTACCATTCAAATGGTTCCCAGCCCTCGAAAGAGTGGAAACGTTTGTCTCCTCCTCCCACCAAACTTTGAACCTCTGCCAACAATGTGAGTGAATAATTTTGGTAATTCATACAGTTTTTAAAACCTCTTGTAACTCTCCTCAATACAACGAAACAACCGATGGAGCCTCAGTCGACTTCGATGTTGTTAGTGTTCTTGGGGTGAAAAACATAATATAATTGCTGGTTTCAGTACATTATTATTTCATTCGTGGTTATTATAACAGAAATTACCTTTTTTTTATCACACAATAATTTTGTATATCACAAATCGTCATCAAGCAAAACTCTCAAACAACAAACTCTCACTAACTCACTACCTCACACCGACTTAATTTTTCTATCATCATGGGTGTGTTTTCAGTTTGGACAAATTCTTTGGCACAGTTCTGACACTGTCAGAAATGAATGTTACATTGGACATCTTCTAAAAATAAACTCATCGCTATTTCTTCCTGTAACAAACAAGATGGACGTTCGAGATCATCGAGATTTTCAATGGACTTGGATGCACCAGGTGAATAAATAGTGACAATTGAATGCAATCAACACTTTCTAGTAAGAATCCAACCTAAGTAATAGTGTGACCGGTAATGGTAGTTTCCAGTGAGGGTGTAGGTAAGGAAAGTGGCTGTCTGATGGGGTCAGTTTGCCTAACACGAAGGGAACTGGTATAAAGCCGAATGATTCTGGTAATGGTTTTGCAGAGTTATTGGCTTATTTGATTAAAACCGGAACTTTTTTGAAACGTTTTTGCAGAGTATTTATTGGCTTATTTGATTAGAACCGGAACTTTTGGAATTAAGTGGAGAAAGTGGTCCAAGATTTGCGAATATTCGGATTGGGCTTTGGGTTCATAAAATTTTTAACTTTTTAACTTTTTTAAAATTTTTAACTAAATAAACTTGATTGTAAAGTAGGTATTTGGTAGGTAGGAGTGAATACTGGCAAAGCCATGTTCTTAGCAGACAAGTAATCTATATAGAAATAAAAAGCCTTTGTGTAATAATTTGCAGCGTTTTCCAACGAAATTCATATCCAATGGATCTTTCATTATGTCATAACGCCCTGAAAATTGTAACAGTGTTCTAACATGCAAAATTAGTTGAAATTTAAATGAAATATACAAAAAATTAGTTACATTGAATTTCCTAAAAATGTGTAAGTTTGTTCCTTCAAGAGTCTAAGGCATCCCTAGAAAAAAGATGCATCTGATTTTGCATGTGAAAGAAGTTACATTTCCAAAATGGGTGCTTTTCAAGTACATTCGACCTCCTCTGTGAAGTCAATGATGCATTAACTACTGATCCATTCGAACATGGCTGTCGTGACCGTTTCCTTGCTTGATTAGCTATCATGTAACAATAAAATTTCTTTCTGGGTACATCAGACCTGGCCTCAGAAGTGGCTAATCTACCGTTTGGGATGCAACTTTTGAGTCACTCGGTAAGCAGGTCTCTTGTTTCGTTCCAAAATAAAACCTTCACGCATCCTGACTTTCCGAAGTTTCATCCAGCCATTTTGGATAACCTTATTACCACTTGTTTGCAATCGTTTCTAAATTTGAGGTGTTGCAAACATCATCGGAAGCAGTCCGATAGTGAGAAAAATTTGCTTACTCAAAAAGCGATTAGAGCAAATATGCTTACTCGATTTGGAATACTTCTTAAAGATTTCCGTTTACTTAGCAAACCCAACCCATAGTGGTTAAAGAACAGTCTGGTATCAAATTGCAAGTAAGCGCTGTGATCCAAAACTTGTGTGTTGAACTCCTTATTAACATCATTTAGTAGATACTAACCGTCTTAGGATTATTCGCAGTTTTTGAAAAGGAGGACACATCCCACACAACAGGTATATCCTGTTGACTTGATTAAACATTTTCTAGAGGTAGAGATGGATCTAAGTTCTAAGGTACTGGATCTAAGTCTGTACGTGTTTGTTGTTTTAGAGTCTTGTCATACATACTGTATGGTATTCAAACAACGTACTATGCTGTAGACTGGAAATTGCCAGTCGACCGTCATAAAATATTTCATGAAATAATATAGTCAAAACTCGAGCACATAAAGGATCAATGTATTCATGAAAATTATGTACACAATAGCCGATTTTACAAGATGTTTTAAAAAATTGCCACAACCTAAAATTCATTACGTGCAGTCACTTAACACATAATCAAAGAGACCTAAAAAAATCCTACTCATTTCCTCCATCACATCGTTCCGGCAATTATTGGTACTTTACTCCACAACATGTTAGTCGTAATTTCCAAGATTTACGAACTGGGGTCGCTTTGTAAACATTCAGGCACAATGTATCGGGTCGGAGAAAACGACTGCTGATGATATATGTTTGAATGGAGTTGTGATTTCAAATAGTACATCGTCAGTTCATCAAAAGCAAAGCTGAGAGAGAACGGTCGGAGATACCGGCTCGACCATCTGATATTGACTATTGACAATTTCATCAGCAGACGATGTTTTCATTGACGCTCTACATTCTCATCCAGTAGCAAGTTTTCCACCTCTCATGAACGCAAACCAATCTACTGACGTAAAATAGAATATTATATTCAGATCATGAGCCAAACCTCGTAGGTTCGGTAGTCGCGAACAGGTTCTGGTAGTTCATTATGAAAATAGCCGTGTCAATGTTGATTTCATTTATTATTCAATAACCAGTTGGGTCGCTCTACGATTGATCGCTTTGATTGAAAGTTCGCCGCGCCAAGTTTCGAATTACAAACATCATCATAATACATGAGATATTATAGGTTATAGCATTAGTTTAGAAAATACGACCGTTGTAATGCTATAACCGATATCTCACGTATTATGATGATGTTTGTAATTCCTAATTATCAAAAAAATTAACGCTGATTCATCTTGGAACGTATAATGTAAAATTCTGCCAAGTGGGTGTGGCACATAGCTTCCTCGTATCCATAACCCGATTGTATAGATATTGTATGATATTGTATAGTAGTTGATCTCAAAACATCAATCTCTAAATACCTTACACTACCCTCATAGGGGACCATCTACACGTCAACCGGCACAATCTCTGAATATTGTTGGAAAATGTAGAAGTTACGGCTGTAACAAGGAAATATACTTTTGCGCATGCGCAGTGGCTACTATCAGTCTGGGAGCGATGATTTTCATAGGGGACTATTGTTGGGGGTGAGGGGGGGATATTGTTTCATGGGGGGGGGGCATTGTGGCATCTGGTAAACCGTTTACTTGATCTTCTACGTACCTCGTATAGTTGGAACCACCACTTTGGGACCTCCAACTTGTGGGATTGAACCAAATCTGACTCATCACTTCGTTAAAATCTATTTTAATCCATACTGAAAATACTCGAAATCGATACATTCTACCACACTGAGCACTCTAAAAAAATCACTCATAATTCAACTCATTCAACATCTCCAAGCTAAACTTCTCAAATACTGACACCAAAACGCTTGTAGACTTCGGCGCACCAGTCGTCGTACTGCGCTACGAAGAAGTTCCCCGCTACGGGATCGCCAAGTTGGTACTTTTCAGCGAATTTCGATATTGAAAAACATTCTCTGTTTTCAGCCGATCTGAAACGAACATAATATGTTCGTTGAATATTATTCAAGAATAATTTATCGGTAAGGTTAGCTAAAATAAATGTTTCAATTCTGGGATGAAGTGAATGAAAACATTTCTAGCTTGGACTCCCTGTATTTACTCAGACCGGTTTTGGTATTTGACCATATTCAGTTCCCAAATGGAAAAAAAAACTAGAATATTCGAATAATTTACAGTATCTAACAGGTACCTGACACCTCAAGTCAGCAATGCTACCTAACCCTTCCAGGTCAAATCTAACTAGGAAGACTATACATTAAAATTTCAAAACCTCAGTAAAACTACCACCTAGCTCTTTCGCATCTAGAAGTTTGAAAAATAGTACTTATTGTTTGTACCAATTTTCATCAATTTCAATTTTTTTTTAAATTTGAATTTAGTATTACATACTCACAGTATTAGTAGTGCTACATACATGATGAAAATTGGTACAATTATGCTTCTTGAATATCTCGCTATTATTCGATATTTCCAATGTTTTACCATCAGGGAACTGTTGATAGTCAAATCCCGTGCCGCCGTATACCGCATCAGAGATACCAATATTCGATTTGTATAATTAAACAACAACGTTATAATAATGTGGTTGTCGAATGGTTATTTTAATTGCTCTCGTACTCACTGATTTGTTAGTCGCTTTTCATCAAATTGAAGTTTGTCGGGTTGCTGATATACCAGGAAGGTGTACCGATGCAAACCTGATACAAAACAAAAATACTCTGTAGTTGGTTGCAAGTTAATGCCTTATACCTCAATACTGATAACAAACTAGGTGTCGTAATTTTGTAAGCAGAGGGTTTTTTGTAATAGTGGGTTTTAGTTTTTCCTGTCTGGTTGATTCGGAAATATTCATCTTAATTGTATTATATCTCAGTAAAAGCTCATGAAATATTATCCGATAGTTAGTACGTACATGAAGCAGTCTTAAACACCGAAACGTAGGTGTCACTAATCATGGGCAGTCTCACCCAAGATTTTGAGATAACTCAATCCAAAATTTGAGATATTGATATGAGATATTGATTGAGAATTTTATGAACAGTTGTTGTCTATTATACATGCATAAACCCATAACTGGTAAGTCTACCGTTAATTCGCCCTTCGTTACGGAAAATTTTATAGGGTTCCGTGGTTCTCAGATAATTTGAATCACTCGAGAAAATACGTAGTTCAACCACAGATCTTGTAGATCTTGTAGATGATGAAGTTATGAAGGATCAATAGTAGGAGAGATATACTCACCAGTTCCTGGGGGTGGAGCAGAACCAACGTATGCAGAGAGAGTTTCACCAAGACCAATGTCCGTCCCAGGAATATTCCCAACCAGCCAATGGTGCCATTCGCGCCAGGAAGGCTCATCTCTGCTTGGTGCATCCGGATCTGGTTCAAAAGGAAATAATATTCCTTATTATTAAATAGTATAATATAAATAAATAAAATAAATAAATAAATTTATAAATAGTATATTATACGTGAGGAGATGAATCTTTCAGGGATTGCACAGGTTTGTGAAATCTTATCGAGATACTGAAATATTGTGATTCAGAACGTAGTGAATGGTTCTTTCAGATTATCAACCAAGCAATGGTGACACTTCCGCCAGGATTCAAATGCCATCTCTGGTTGGTGCATCTGGATCTGGTTGATTAACAGTTTAAACTGCTTCAGTAATACACATCATCATTAGTAATGTCAAAATTAGTTGATGAATTATTGAAACTCTGGTTGTTATGAATGTTCCGTCCCAACTTTCAACAGAACAATTGGGCCAAGAAACTGCTCTGCTTCTGTTCATTATAAGGTCATAAAAAACCAGTCGAAGAAAAAGCGTCAGTAAACATGCAGAGTTCTTTTATTTTATAAAGTGCTTGTTTTAAAAGTGTTCCCTTGAATGTTGGAGAAGGGAGGGGAGAGGTCACAGCCTACCTCTATTTCTTGAAGTGGATCATCCATTCCTCCTAAACCTTCCTGAACAATTTTGGTTCCGTTTCTGTCTGTCTGTCTGTTAGTCATGAAATCCATGCCACAGCCATAACTTCTACAATTCTCATCCGATTTCAATGACATTTCCAGGGAATGTGTGGATAGACGTGTAGATGGTCCCCTATGAAAATAATTACCCCCGGATAGATAGTAGCCGCTGCGCATGCGCAAACGTGAAATCCTTGTAACACCCACAACTTTTTCTGCATTTTCCAACAGTATTCAGAGATTTTGCGGGTTGACGTGAGGGTAGTCTCCTATAAGGGTGGTGGAAGGTACTTAGTGATTAATGTTTTTATGCATCGGATCATCTATACAATCGGGTTATGGATACGAGGAAGCCATGTGCCACACCCACTCCCACCTCAGGATGGCTCTTCTCTGCCTGGTGCATCGAAAGTACAAAGCCGGTTGAGTAAGCAACAACTGATGTCTTATCCAGAGTCTGAAATAACGAGAGTCATGAAGTTGGATACGGTCTTTTCACACTGTCCTAGGCTCATAGTTGAATTATGCACGAGTCATAAAAAACAGGAGGTTCTTTTGTTCAGCAGGTTCTACGGTATTGTTCCCATAGAAGAGGAATTCTTGGTGTATAGAGTGAACCACCTGCCTGAGTCAATGAGGCAATCCGAAACACGAGGGCGGGACGCTCCTAGCTCACGTTTTCTGGGTGCAAATATGGCAGAGAGAATAGACAGAGATGGAGCGGCGTGCGAAAGGAAGTGAGAGGGAGACGGAGAAAATCAACCGACTCCATCCACTGTATTTGCTCGCTCTTCAAAACCCCGGTGTGTACCCTGTATGAGTACATCGTGTGTGTGTATTACATGTGTAGGTACACTGTGTGTTCTGACTCTCCGTCCACGCGATCGCCCGAGCGTCTAATCCGAACCCGCAGGAAACATCAAACATCAGGTGGAAGTGAGAAGAAAATTGAGCTCCAATAGGAAAAGCTGTATGAGAGGTGATCAATGGACCCCCTTCATACATTTCATACTCCGACTGAACATACCCGTATTAATATTCATGCTGGCACTAGTTGGTTTTGGATGCGAGCTTGTTAGGTGAACTGTCTATTTACACAATTATATTTTCTGAGTCTTTCTAAATGTAGCGTGAATTTCAGATTTCGAAATAATCTTTTTCTTACATAAAATTGAAAAGCGGTGTATTTGAGCAACAAACAACGAAATTTACGTACTGCATGATTTCGATTCCATCAAATTGGACTACGGTTATACACCTTTATCGTCAGAAACAAAAAATCACGGAATAATCCTCATCCTCGTGTTTTTGATCTTACGTCATTAAATTGGTCGAAATTGGTAAAAAGAAGATTGGTAAAAATTAAAATTTGTTGATACCGTTGGAAATAGCATTAAATTTCCTATTTGATACATTCCTAACTTTTCCTTGAGTCAGGGTTTAAGACTTGGAAAAGCCATCTGAAAACAGAATTTTACGTAAATTAGGAAACCTTGTATCTTTTCAATCGCAAATTGAACTACGCGAACCAAAATTTTTTCAAGATACATGAAAGGTAAAAACTGTGCCTAAATCTTAGCTTTCCAATAGTATAATTGTTAAATATTTTACAACATAAATTAGGGAGAAAATTGTGTTTGAACGCGGAAAAACTTGCATTTTTCAACGAAATCAGCCTCATGTTTCCGGTGCTGACCCATCTACATCATCCGACCCCTCAAATCGTCTAGCCGGAACGCCAATTTCGCGAAAAAAAACGCACGTTTTTATTAGATTTTTGGATATTACGTACCTTAAAACGTAAACCAACAAATTTGTGGGGGGGGGGGGTTAAAAAAAATTTCTTCGCCGATTCCAAAGGTTCATTATTGAAAATAATAAAATCGGTTGAGGGGTGAAGTGTTCAAGGAAATTCAAGTAAAATCCGAATCAGCCATAAAACGTCTGCCAAGTGGGTGTGGCACATAGCTTCCTCGTATCCGTAACCCGATTGTATAGATGATCCGATGCATAGTAGTTAATCTCAAAACATCAAAACAAGTTAATCTGTAACATCTCTGAAAATTTCATTGAAATCGGATGGAAAATGTAGAAGTTATGGCCGTTACAAGGCATTCACGTTTGCGCATGCGCAGTGGCTACTATCAGTCCGAAGGTGGTGATTTTCATAGGGGACCATCTAAATACTAATCTGTAACATCCCTGAAAATTTCATTGAAATCGGATAGAAAATGTAGAGATTATGGACGTTAAAGGAAATTCACGTTTGCGCATGCGCAGTGGCTACTATCAGTCCGAAGGTGGTGATCTTCATTGGGGACCATCTACAACCTAATCCGCATAATCCCTGAAAATTTCATCGAAATCGGGTAGAAAAAGTGAAAGTTATGGCCGTTACAAGGAAATTCACGTTTGCGCATGCGCAGTGACTACTATTAGTCTGAAGGTGATGATTTTCATAGGGGACCATCTAAAACCTAATCCGCATAATCCCTGAAAATTTCATCGAAATCGGGTAGAAAAAGTGGAAGTTATGGCCGTTACAAGGAAATTCACGTTTGCGCATGCGCAGTGACTACTATTAGTCTGAAGGTGATGATTTTCATAGGGGATCGTCTACACACCAACCCGCACAATCCCTGAAAATTTCATCGAAATCGGACAATAACTTCGTATAGTTATGCGCGTTACAAGGAATTCATGACAGACAGACAGACAGACACACAGACACTGAACCAAAATTGTTCAGAAAGGTCTAAAACGCAAAACGCGAGTAAAATTTTTATTTTGGAGAACTTTTTTTTTCGTCCTTGAAAAGTGAAAACAAAGCTTCCGCTACCTTGGTGGACTCGGAAGCAAAAATTGTGGGGGGAGGTCCTTAAGATCCGTGGGAAAAATCATGAAGATTAAAAAAAAAAAATCTGCCAAGTGGGTGTGGCACATAGCTTCCTCGTATCCGATTGTATAGATGATCCGATGCATAGTAGTTAATCTCAAAACACCAATCTCTAAGTACCTTCCACTACCCTCATAGAGGACCATCTACACGCTAATCTGGACAATCCTAGAAAATTTCATCAAATTCGGATGAAAAATTAAGTGAGTAGGCGTATGTGATTGGATCAAAAAAATACATAGCCTCGGCTGGGTTTCGAACCCGCGACCTTTGGAGCTCAAATCAAGACTCTGACCTACCGATGACCTGCAATTAATGAGATTTGAGATTCTCACTGGAGACCATCCCTCTATGAATGAATCCCTCTATGAAAAACAATTCTCTGTGATTTTCATAGGGGATCATCTAAATACTAATCTGTAACATCCCTGAAAATTTCATTGAAATCGGATTAAAAATGTGGAAGTTATGGCCGTTACAAGAAATTCACGTTTGCGCATGCGCAGTCGCTTCTATCAGTCCGGGGATGATGATTTTCATAGGGGACCGTCTACACACCAACCCGCACAATCCCTGAAAATTTCATAGAAATCGGACAATAACTTCGTATAGTTATGCGCGTTAGAAGGAAATCATGACAGACGGACAGACACACAGACAGACAGACACACAGACACGGAACCAAAATTGTTCAGGAAGGTCTAAAACGCAAAACGCGAGTGGAAACTTTGATTTTGGAGAACTTTTTTTTTCGTCCTTGAAAAGTGAAAACAAAGCTTCCGCTATCTTGGTAGACTCGGAAGCAAAATGTTCTTACCACTATATGGACGATTTTAGCAGACGTTTTAGGAGGGGACGTTCCCGGGGACATCCGGTATAGGTGTACATAATATACTTGTAGACGTCTTGACGGATTATCAGTGTAAGATATACGGAAAAATCAACCGCACAAAATGAGATAAATTAATTTCATGATTTTTTAATCACTAAAAATATTAAAACGAAAATTTATTTAAATTTTCTTCGTGGAAATCCGTTTTGAGGGATTCCAATTCGATTCTGGGGTTTGAATTTTTTTCATAGTTACATCGTCGTCTAAGTTCTAACATTGTGCATCTCAATTTTTATCGAAAATGACTTATGTACATATTCGGAAACGAATTTTCGCGCCCGATACCATGGAAACATTAGTTTTGGTGTTTGGCCAATAGGATCGCCGCAAAAAATTATTTTGTCAACATTGGGTACCTCTAAACGTCAGGACAACATTGTTCTTCTCAGCTGTTCCCATATGCAACATGGAGTCTCCACCCAGAGTGGCCTATTGCAAAGCAATAATGAAAGATTCATTAGGTACCTACCTACTAGAAAAATTTCAATATCCCTGTAAGTATTCCTAATGTGACATTAGGTGATCTTGGTTCTTGACTTGAGGTTATGCCTTGGGAAAACTAAGAACGTGATTTATTGGTACCTAGTTCACAATCTCACAAAAAATGAAACCTTGAAATTTCCTTACCATCTTGTGAATATAAAGTTGCATTAAAATTGTGACTTCTCCATAATACCTATTACATTTTGCTACCATTCTACCAAGGTAGCAGAAGCATTGTTTTCACTTTTAAATCTGAAAAAAAAAGTTCTCCAAAATCAGAATTTCCACTCGCGTTTTACGTTTTAGACCTTCCTGGACAATTTTGTCTCCGTGTCTGTCTGTCATAAAACTAAACGAAGTTATTGTCCGATTTCGATGAAATTTTCAGGGATTGTGTGGATTGGGGTGCAGATCGTCCTCTAGAAAATCAATGCGTTGATAGTAGCCACTACGATATTCCTTGTCACAGCCATAATCTCTACATTTTCTACCCTATTTTGATAACATTTTCAGGGATTGTGCGGGTTGGCGTGTAGATGGTCCCCTATGAGGGTGCAAGGTGATTGATGATTTGAGTGATTGATGTTTTGAGATTGGCTACAATGTAGTATCATCCATACAAGCGAGTTATGGATACATTTAATCTTTGTGCCACACCCCTTGGTAGACATTTTTTAATATCACAACTTCAGAATATTGCAATGATTTCTCACTTTTTTAATTCCCGTATATTCGTGCTTTCACTTGGAGAAGGATACATTTCATAGTGTTTCAGTAACCTATCAGGCATCTAAAAAGCATTGCCATTTCACCACGAAACAACAGAGAAAATGTGGAACATCATAGCACAAGTGAAAGGAAAAATTTCAACAACATGACATCTACGAGATTTGTTGACTTAATATTTACAGTACTATTGAATGCAATTCAAGTTAGTACATTGTAAACAAAGATAGACCGATGAATAAAAAATGATAAAACTAAATGTTTCCGATCAAATCGGTTTTTTGCTCTCCTGAAAATTAGGCATAAGTTAGATGTGCCAAGATGCATCCTAAGGGACGATGTTATGTTTAAAAAAAGTCTGAAAGTTCCTGAAAAGGAGAAGGAAAGACTGGAAGTTCCTAAGATGTCAAACCCTTTTTTTTTGTTTCATCTCAAGCTGACATTTTTTCTTTTTGTTACCAACAATTCTACTTTTTAAACTTTTGTGTAACAAGTGATAATACCTACTTCACATTTTTGATAAAGAGATCCAATAAGAATCAAAGTGCTGTGAGTCTTCTTCTTATTGAAAGATTTTAATTTCCTAAAGTTTGAATTTTGTTTTGCAATGAAACAGTGCATTGTAGCAATTATTTTCAATTAACAAAAATTTCATTTTATATTGCAAAATTTCTAACAAACGGCCCATTTTTAATGACATTCTGACACTTTACTTCAGCATTTTAAGTACCTTGCGAGAATTTTAATCCTAGAATCAAACAAAAATTAAATCCAATAGGTACCTAGTCAACATTGTGCATCTCAGGAAAAAAATTACAGCAACCTTGTGCATATCAACGAAATTTTGTTAATCACATTGTTCGGGATTTTTAACTAATTATGACGAAGATAGCTCCGGAGATTTAGGTTGAACAGCTTCCAGAAGTATTGCAATGGTTAAGGATTAAGAGGAAATCAGTTTTTTGCTCGTCCTGTAAAATGATAAAAGTTGAGATGCGCAATGTTAGAACTTAGACGACGACATTATTTTTTTTCAGAATAAGTAGTACTCAAAAAAACTAATCACCCATAAACCAGGGCAAATAAAAATTTATTTATGAAATTATACAGAAAAATGTACTTAAATTTAATTAAAACAAGCTAGAAAAGTTCCAGTCATGCATCATGCGAGAATTTTCATTTTTTTTTTTTTCGTATTATATTTACGCTTAATTTGTTAACAACTCAGGCGATTTGAGGACTATTGACTGGCGTTCCTTTTCCACGGAAGCACGCAGGTCCTTTTTCAGACCCTAGGAGGACTCGGACGGTCTCCCGGTCAGGGTTTTTGCTTGAGAATAATCCAACAACAAACTTCATAATATGAAGTTTGTTGTTGGATAAATATTATTTATATTTAATGTTTTCAATTAGAAATAAACTCAGTAAAAGTATATCCCAACGTGCTCAGTAATGTTCTGGTCACTCATTTACCTGTCATGCACAGCAAGTAGTAAGCATCCTCTTCAATGTTCCACTCGACAGTAGTTGGTTCGTCTTTCACCTGCGTAGGTGTGAGTTCATTTCCAAAATTCACCTCATTTTCACCATTGTTGTATAATATCTGAAACAAGAAAATGAAATAGATCTAGAATCGGTAGGTAGGTACTACTTGTAAAATATTGGAATGATGATTCCAAACAAAAAATTTAGACGGATCGATTCACCTCAAATTACTCAACCACAAGGATACGGTCACTAGTAACAGACAAGGGTTCGAAGTCACAAGTTCCGACCGAAATAATAAGCCTTTTAGGAGAGTTATATTGGTTTTGGTTGTGTTTCATGGGTACAGTGTAACCATACAATGTCACCAGAGTGAATTTCATGAGCCAGTTCGTATTTACAAGGTTGTAAAAGCACAGCCACCACGAGATCAGTTCGTGCATGATGCTCCAGCTAGCTGTGTTGGGTAGGGGGCCGAAAATGTTCAACTATTATTTTCCATCATGGAATTTTGTGATGAGCGTGTGTTTGTTTTAATTTTTGAACTATACGATTTTCGTGACTCATTTTTTAACCTTCCAGTTACTGGGATTCATCAGATTTTCCGGTTTCTTTTAGAGGTTAGAACCTTTGTTCATAATTGAGTGATAAAAGACAGAGCCAACGAATTTAGAAGAATAGATGCAGCCAGACTTTAAAAGAGAGGTTGCCCTTGAGAGAAAATTGGTTGGAAATCTTCTTACAAAGGCTTGAACAATTCAGTTGACCTGAAAGTGATATTTTAAACAGGTCGGGGATTGGTGACGATACCCTATTGTGAGCCGCTTGCAACAAATAATCATTATATGTATATTAGTTTTAATAAAGTTTGTTTTGGGATAATCCATGTGAAACAAATTTTTAAATCCTATCCAAAATTGTTGTATTACGTATGAAGTCACGTTGAATCCAATAATCGGAGTGAAAAAATCAGAGCATCCAAAATTTTCAAAAAGCCCTCCAAAACTATCAAAAGAAGGGTAATTTAGATTTTTCGCTATTCAGGTAAGGAAAGCTCCGTGTTTGTGGAGCCAGTCAAACAAAGTCGGATCTTTCAATTCGGTTTCGGTTCCTTTTCTTAGTAGGTTTGTCTGTGAGTAACTCCTCGTCACGGGCATATCTATTCCGAACCAAGGTGTGCCCGTCATAACTCTGGCCACTAGATGAGTATGCTTGTCGTAAAGGATGGCCAGTATGGCACTTCAACTTCGAACAACTAGATATCGTCCTGATATCTTGGTAGTAACACCAGAGGAGCCTTCATTAATGATATCTCGGTGGTCTCAGTTTCTTGGCAGAGATTACTTGCAGACATCAACGAGGCCGAATTCAGAATTATGAAATTGAAGGACTGTTAGGCTACAGCAGGGCTTCCAGCAGTGCATGAAATCAAATATGGGGGATTCGGACAACGATTACGTAGCATGGGATATGTCATAGCAGGTCAGCAAAGGAACACGTTACCCATTGTTCATCCTATAGGGGCCAAACTCCTGAGTCATGTCAGGAAAAGCATTATCTGGTCTACATTGAAGGCTACAGCTACTTGAAGACGTGCCACGGCTTGAGCAAGTGGGTCCCGTGGGACTTGGAGCCGAACTCAAACCCCGTGGGGAGGAGGAGGGTCAGCTGATGGCGTAGACAGAAGAGGCACAAGTCCTCTCTCCATCAACTCGAGGACAAGCTAATATGATCTTTTCCCCAAATGTCCGGTCGGATCTCGGACCTCGAAACCAAGCTGTCAGATAGATACGGCCCCCGAGTCTTAGAAGTGCAGATTCAATAAATCAGATGTTTATGTTAATGTGAAATATCATCAATGGTGATTTTTTTTTTGAGGAACATTTTCATTTTTATTTTTAATTTTTGTTGAAATATTATTCCAATAATGTTTATATTTATGTGGAATACCATCAATTGAAAAAAAATAAAAATAAAAAACACTTAAAAATAAAATAATAAAAAATGTTTCACAATTATTGTGAAAATATTATCAAAATTGAGAATACTAATAAGTACATAATATTTACCTAGTAATTAAAAAAGATATTTCAAAAAAAAATACTAATAAAAACATATTACGTTTACATTTATGAGTAATACCTACTATAAATTGTAAACTTTTTTTGGTGTAACATTTTTATTTTTCATTCTATTATTACAATTATTATTTCGTTGAGTCGAGTGTGAGGTGTTTATTTCTTCCAAATAAACATGATTGTGAAGTAGGTATGTGGTAGGTGGTGACACTGGCAAAGCTGTTTCATTTTCACACGAGTGATCAATACAGAAAAATAATGTTAAACCTTTGTGAAATATTTTGCAGCTTTTTTCGTGAAATATTTTTTCAATTGGATATAAATTGTTGATGCAGCGTGACAAACAAATTCGGGTCATTCAAATCAGTTTTCCCTTTCTTAGTAGGTGTGTCAGTGGTCAACTCCTCGTCCCAGGCACAAATATCCGAAATCATGATTTGATGTTGTTGAAATTTCAAGGGATCCATGTGGTAAAGTCTTGAGATGGACCCCTATGAATCGCATCATAATATATTTGGACCGATAGAAGGCTCTGAGCACGCATAAGCGTGTCTATTCACTTTTTTCACCATCTAATTCCCACATTTTGCTCAAAATTAGAAAGTGGTATGAAGTCGAATTAAAAGGTATATTATTGTAATCACGAACAAATTCTCAACTTCACCCGTTCCAAGAGTTTCCTAAGAAAAAAAATTTTTTTGACATTTTTCTCCAAAAATTTAATTTTTTTATTCAATGAAGGTTTGAAAGTTAGGTATCGCAAATACGAAATTTTATCTTATTCCAAAAGTTTCGTGAGATGCAGGGTGGAATGAGTTTGTCTGTGTAGATATAGGTTTGGAGACGTATAATGAGAAAGGGCTTATAGGGACTACTCGTAGAAGACTGGAAGTACTGGAAATCCTAGATGGAACCTCCCCTCGACTTTCAACTCTCACGACTCCCACATGAGAAGTCTTATTACTAGCGAGTACTGCTTTACAGATCACTATGAGGAAACCCCACCAATCTATCTTCACGGACTTATTTTGGGATCACAATACGTAAGTACCTGCTTGATCGCCAAATATCGACCTTATCCTTTGACTACTTCAAGTGAGTACTGTAGCTATTGTAAAATTCTGGCCGGCGTCACGCTCCTGGACTGAACTGAAAGAATTCCTACTCACATCGCCGAAAAGCTTTACTGATGAATATTTCACTTTGCGTTCCAGGTGAATACGACCAGTATAATTTACGATTCTCTATGTTAATTATTCACTAAGTCATAACGCAGAAACACGCAAGTATTCATTTATACAAAAGGTTCTGAGTTAGCTGAATTAGAATCATTGTCTCGTTGGTTATACGTACGTCACGATTCCGTTTTGATGTGAATTGTTCCTACTATATCCCTAAAGAGTGTGGCTTTCCTGTATACTAATAAGTTTTAATCACGTTGGAAACTCAATCGTAATCCCAAAAACGTCCTCGATTTTAAGGACGATGTTCTCAAAAGCAGAAAAACCTGATATACCTCGAAAAACACTTGAATATCTTCATCTTCCCAATCAACCTCAAGAAGAGGCCCCTCACATTATTCGTACAAGAAAATGGAACAATTTTGACTTATTATTTTCTATGACGAACCTTTGGAATCAAGCAGAAAGAAAACAATTTTACTCTTTATTTTACTTTTAATAAAGAAATTTATTTATAATTTTCAAAGTACGTAGAATCCGAAAAAAACAATTAAAACATTTCCGTTCGCCCGGAGTACGCCTAACTCGTAATTTTGCCTAGTTCCCCTTTGATGAAGTGGTATATCGGCTCTGTTAAGGGTCTAGTCGTGCTCCAAAGATTTTGGTTATCATCAGTCATGGCTAAAGGGTAAAAAGTGTGGCAAACATTTTCAAGACTCCTTATCAGTTGCAATAAATGCTTCGAAGAGGACAGGTCGAGTCCACCGCATTCTGTGAAGTGCGCGCCTGGTAGAGCAACTCCACCGACCGCACGAAGTGAGGGGATATGATACTGATTTTTGATGTTGGACGAGTTCGTTTTTTTTTAGGCAAATGTTCATATAACTTTTTTTTTTGTTTTGTTTTTTTAGCATTTATGGATTAGGTATGCAATTTTCCCAAAGATCTTATGATTCCTCCCCAAGTGATTTATCTCAATGTTTCAGTGATTTTTCCAAGATTTTCTTGATTTTTTTTTTTTTTTTTTAGGTAAATACACTTTTTCAACTGAAGTGGGCATGATGCCAATTTTAGACTTAGAAGTTTTTTTTTAGCTAATACTTACCTGCAGGGGTCCGATTTGTCCACCGACTTCGCAGTTTATAACGATTTTGCTGTTTCTTGCTAACGATTAGGTATTTGTCACTTCGGTACCAATTTTGGAACTATAATATTGAAACTAGTAGTTCCTATTATTAACGGTAGTGGGGCCTCTATCAAACTGTGAAGCTAATATAGAAATAAGAGAAATTATATTTTGAGAGGAATTTTGATAAATACATTTGTTGAGGCAAAAATGTCCCATGAAAATTATCAAGTTATTAAGAATTGTTTTTCTTTGAAATAATTCTGTTACACGAAGAAAAACGAATTAAAGATGATAAAACCAGTGACTTTTACTGCGCCTGGTCGTGTGACTCCCCAAGGCGCGCCTGGCGGTGGGTTTAGATACTGGTCAATTTTTAGTAACGAATAAAACCCCTCGATCGATCAACTATCATTAAATGAGGAATTATCGTGCAATTTATCAGAATACAAACACCCCTAGTCAGGTGGACTACTAGTTTAACGTGTGTTGTTAGCATTAGCACTTCCCCCTGTTCCCCCTCCAACACTCAAGGCTTACCTCGGTAAGAGTGCCAATAGGAGCCAGTTTTGACGTGGTACCCGTTGAGGGAAGGTGTACAGTACGGTTATTGATGATCAGCATTTGATGACCTACACGTAATTTCGACGTGTGTCCACCGATAAGACACTTAAGGAAGGACATCAATGTAACGTGTGTCAACCTTGGAAAGACTTTTGGTTTATTTTTTTCAATAATGAACCTTTGGAATATTCCAAGAGAAATTTTTTTTTAACGCCCCCTCAAAATTTGTTGGTTTACGATTCAAGATACGTAGAATCCAAAAATCGAATAGAAATTTGGCCGTCCGTCCGCCGTACGCGGCACTTTCACCACTTAGCATTGACCGATTTTGATGAAATTTAGTATGTAGGCTCCATTTGGGGTCTAGTTGTGCCCGAAAGATTTTGGTTGATGTAGGTCACTTCTAAGAGTCCAGAAATGAATTTTGAAATTTTGAAAACGCCCTAACTCAAAACAATTTGATATAAAGGTATTGTTTTTCCATCAATTCAAGATAGTAGAATTAGTAGAATAATAGTAAAATTTTTAGAATTTTTTGAGACCTCGCGGAGCCCTGTAGGACAAACCGTTCGCTCCCTACGAGAGTTTGAAGGTTGAACGAACGATAAATCAGAAACACGAGTGTGAATTGCAAAAGAGGCCTAATCTCCGTTCAAATTATAGCTGACCGAAGCGCGATCGATGTTTTTCTTCATGTTGAATGGTTGGTGGCTTCGCAGACGAGTGATCTATATAGAAAAATAATAAACCATTGTGTAATAATTTGCAGCGTTTTTCACTACGTTTTTTTGGCGTGTGTCCACCAATAATTTGTATACTTACTAATATTTTCAGTCTCTCTTACAATAGATCATAAACCAGGAACCTCCAGAGAGTTGACTGAAGGACATATCCTAGCAAATTTAGAAAAGTTGTTTAGTGCAAAAATATTGTTAAAGATTTCATATAATGGAACTCTAACATTTTTTTCGTGGAAAAATATCGTGTTATAGAAGTTCTATCATGTTTATTCCTATTGAAACTCAAAAAATTACATCGAATCATGAAATTTCGTCCAACACGTTAACTTTACATAGTCCACCTATAATAGACCATTCTTAAAGTCCACCTGACTAGAGAGATCTCTGAGCTAGCCCATGAGGACTCACGCCCCCCTCTCACCCATCCAAGGTCCTTAGATCGGTCGTAAGGAGCCGTGTACTTCGCAGACGGGTGATCTTTACAGAAAAAAAGCAAACCCTTGTGTAATAATTTGCAACTTTTCTGACTTAACATCAACGCAAATAACTTGGGATTAGATACTTGTCACTTACTCGTAAAACCTCACCATAAGAATCCACTTCCCCACTCCAGAGATTGATATGAATCCCACAAAACTTCTGCTCAATGGACTTTTTTAATGATATAAAATCTCGATGGTGGACTTCGAGTTCTCATTAATACGAATATTATGCATAACCAAAATGTTAAATAACATATTTATCTAGAAGCGTTTTAAAATGGTATGGAACGGATTTTCAAAAACATTATTATATTACGTTTCAAATGAATGTGGAGACATTGCAGTAGCCCATGTAGGTTTTACTCACCTTTATAACACCTTCTGGCTCTTTGGAAATGACGTCCGGAACAATAGAATTGGCTTCCATTTTGCCACGCACGATTGAAGCGAGCGTCGCGAGTGAATGACGAAAAACCACGAATAGCTCGACTTGTCAAGTATTTGGCGTGTGGAGGGGAGAAACGCCTGTCGTCAAAACACAGAGTTGCTACGGCGTTTTTTTCTCTCTCTCTTTTATAATATGATTTTGATCGGGAAATCTCGCCTGTCCATTACTCTGATGAAACATCCGACGTTTATTTCCTATAAATAAGGGGTTCTTGACGGGAATATCATGCGAAAACCATTAGCGTTAGGATAGCTTTTACCGTTGGATTCTCAGAACGGGACGAAGTATTTTATCCCCTGCAATCAAACAAAGTATCTGTTAGAGGAAAGTTGCTGGGATTAGGTACCCTTCAGATGTGATGACCTGTGATTCCATTCACGTTTGTCTTGTGTGTTTCATGATCTGTTCCGAGCAACCAATCACCAACTATGAAATAGTAGCTAACAGTTGAATTGAAGGTTCAACTCTGTACCGTCATGGAATCGTATCAGTGGATTAAGTACAAAAGGGGTGAGGCACGTACACAAACATGAATATTTGATGGGATTGCGTGGTTTGAGTCTCATAAAACATTCTACATACCTGAAACTATTCAGCATTATAGATTTGTTCTTGATATCTGAATTGTGTCTAGAGCCTCTTCAGTAATATTCCACCAGACTCAATATTGACTCTAATAATGCGGATCAATACTACAAGCCATACTCAACTGAATTATTGTCACTTATCAACAAAATTCTCAAGGATCAAGTAGATTAGCCCAATGAACTATGAGTACAGTACCCATCATAAAATAAGGTTTCATTACGATATCATTATACTTCGAAAGTAATGAGTTACATCGTTATTTATTCGTGTGTGATCGCAAATAGTTACGACAAAATTATCAAGTAGGAACCTTTGAGAGCTAGAGATATCTCCGTAACTACGTACAAATACTATTTACACATGGAATATTATGTCTCTTCACTTTCAAAGGTATACAAGTTTGTTAAATGGCTTTAAAATTTTGAGGACGATTGCTCTGTTCAAAACAGTAGGTAATATGATCCAAGTTTTTTTTTTTTTTTTTGGTTTATTATTTTCAATAATAAGCCTTTGGAATCGAGCAGAGAAAAAAGAAATTAACCCCCCCTCAGAATCTGATGTTTTACGAGAATTCGAAAATCGAATAAAGAATTTTCCGTCGGTCCGCCGTACGCCGCACTTTTCTTAGCAACCCTGGACCGATTTGGTTCAAATTTGGTATATGGGCTCCATATCGGGTTTAGTTGCGAAGCTTTTGGTTGATGTCAGTCAGGGGCGTGGAGCTCTTGCTTCGTGTTAGGGGGTGAAAATTAAGGGTTGAAATTTTCAAGAGTGCCCTAGCACGGAAACTCTCGAAATAAAGGTATCGTTTTTTCACTAATTTTGAATAGTATTGCATTTATAAAATTTTTTGAGACCACTAGGAGCTCTGCAGGACAAACCGTTCCCTACAAATACTTGAGCGTTTTCCTTCGATAAAACGGAAACACGAGTGTGAATCACAATAGAGGTCTAATCTCCGTTCAAATTTTATCTGACTAAAATGCGATCGCTGTCCATTCCCTACATTTGAATTCAGTTTTGCTTTCTGAGCAACCAGTAATCAAATTTCCATATTAAGCTCTCTACTTTTCGAATCGGGTGTGAAGCGTTTAGATCTTTCTAATAAACTTGATTCCGAAGGTGTGAAGGCAGTATGGTGTGGTAGGTAGTAACTACCAATGGTTGGTAGGTAAGAAAAAAACGCTGCAAATCATTGCCCAAAGGTTTATTATTTTCTGTATAGATCACCCTTCTGTATAGATCACCTACCACCATCTGTATTCTCCCTTGACCTTCCCTCTCAAATTTCAATTGTACTGCTTTCAATAGGATTGAAAATGGCTTCGGAGCTCACTCAGCTGATCAGTGCTCTTCCAGGCGTCACCAGCATTCGAGAAGATCTTCTTCGCTCTTCAGAGCACTGATCAGCTGAGTGAGCTCCGAAGCCATTTTCAATCCTATTGAAAGCAGGACAATTGAAATTTGAGAGGGAAGGTCAAGGGAGAATACAGATGGTGGTAGGTGCTATTGATGGAGAACCAGTGATCTATACAGAAGGGTGATCTATACAGAAAATAATAAACCTTTGGGCAATAATTTGCAGCGTTTCGTTTTGTTATTTATTTATTCCTGCGGAAGCTAATACAATTTGTTGCTCTAAATCGTAAATTTATATTGCGCATTGTGGTTCCTTGTCCCTGGCAAAATAATACTGAGTCATAGTCAGATTCGGATGAAATTTTAAGAATGAAATTATCATGATTAGTGAACTGATTGTTTCTGGAAAGTGGATTTTTAAAAAGTAGAATTCTAATATGCATGCTTTCTTCAATTCGTTCTTCTAAATCTTCTAGAAATTGAAAAGAAAATAGGTAGATAACAAATTTTAAAATATTGGTGATATAGAGATAAGCTGGGGTTGTATTGAACCAGTACTTGGACTTGTTCTGAATTTTAGATCAGGTTATAGGCCAAGACCTTTCTGTCGAGCAAGTGTGTCAAAACGTTCTCAACTCCATAATAATTGTCCTAAATTGTGCAAATGAAAAAAAAAAATAAGTAAGTTAGATTAGTTAGATAGTAGTAGTTGAAGTAGTTAAAGTTAAATAGTTAGTAGTGAAATAATAAATAAATAAGTTAAATTTGATTTCCAACAGGGTAATTTCGTAATTCACTATGATTGCCAAATGAACCTAATGGTACGATTAGAATTATGTGCAACTACTATAAAGTGATTCTACCTCGCTAGCTGGAAGATACTACTGCATGAAGGTTTCAACTGCTACTGGTAGGAAGCGCAAAAGACCTCATCGGCCTTGATATGAAATATACAGTAAAAGAGTTACGTGACGGTCCTTGAGATTATTTTATTCACGCCTCACGAACCGATTAATTTTACTAATTCATGATACTTACATATCTTTATGAATACATAAACTCTGTGCCTATTTCTTCTTCTCTTTACTGTTCCATTGTGTCAGACAGTCTGGAAACGTTTTTCAAGATAACAATTAGGTCTATTAGATAATTTTTAAACCAAATTTCATAGAAACTGTAACAAAACGGATCATTTCATTATGTAGAGAAATAGGAGGATTTATTTATTTATTTTATTTGTGCTTAGTGAATAAAAAAAACATTATCGTTGCAGTGTAGCGAATTAAAATTGTTTAAAGAAATTAGTAAAGTTTCTCAGAATTCATGAAAATCTAATTTGAATAGTAGGTATTTTCTGTGATAAGAACACGGACACATTTCACGGTAAAAATAAATTTATCTTTATTCAATTCAAACAAACACTTCACATAGCACATGAATTCATCATCATTTGTTATGGGGTTAGAGAGTCAATAATTTTTATCTCATTACATTTCCCCCACCCTGGAAGATTTCACTGCTCCTGCGGTGATTAGGTAAAATGTTCCTGATGGATGCTGTCTTGATGTTTCCATCGTAGTGCATTGTTTTAAGAAAAACCATTAAAGGAAGTGATTTCCCTTACAATAAAGGGTCCTCTCACATTTGACAGTTTTCCTTTGACGTCAGTTTGTACGAGAATGTAGCCAATCGGTTTCAAATCAGGTATGCACTTAGCGTGATGTCTGTCGAAGTTTCTTTTCATTGCTTTCCGATATCTCAGTATGGTTTCATCACTACGAAGTGCCTCTACTAACATATCTTCATTTATGCCGAATAGTTTGTCTGCAGGAAATAGTGAAGTTCAACCAAACGCCTTGAAACTAGAAGAGCAGCCTATACTGGTACAGTGGGACCGATTCAAATGGTTTATAACAGCTTCTAAGCACGATTTCCAACCTCCTCTGAAAGAAAGGTGCATCGTGATGAATTGTTTAACAGCCCTAATCTTCCTTTCTGCGAGTTTATTATTATTTCATTTTACATTACATTACATACTTAAATTATAAATTAGTTTTCACCAGTAAAAGTAAAAAGTGGTATTAAGTACTTGTGTTTCATTTTACTTAAATTAAATACGTAGTTGGATATTTTTTTTCTCATTTAAAAAGCCTTAGCTAAATGATAATTGGAAAAAAAACATAAATGTGTCCCAATTGAGTCGTGCAGGTTTGGTTCAAATAATGAATTTCGATTTTTCATACCCAGTAATTTTTGAAAGTAGGTTAATACTTATTTCACCAGGGTTTTTCAAATATATCTTCCGATATGTCGAGTATATCGATAATAATTTTTCCAAAATTATGTTAATAACTTTTTAATTCACCTACCCACTTACTTCTTCAAGTTTTTCCAAGTTGATACTCCGATATGTCCATAAATGTCATCTTAAATGATTTTTACATTTTTTTAAAACGATTAAATCCACCTACCTACTTCACACGTTTTTTCAAGTAAATCTTCCGATAATATATTGGAGAAAATAAATCGAAGGTATTTATATCTCTTGGACGATATAATGTATATGATATTATATGGTATATGATATATATGATATTATAATTTGATCGATATATCGATATGTTTCATTCGATATGCCATCCCTATCATCCCCATCGGTAGTCACCCGCTCGTCGCTTGTTCTTATATCACCGATGGAGTGGTGAGGCCGCTCAGTGCTGGTAGGTAGGTAGTAGGGGTGTGTCGGTCCATTTATTTCCCTGGAACGGTTCCAACGGTTACAGTGACAAAGATGTAACCATTCCAAATTACCGGTACAGTTCCATTACCAGTACTGCCTACCGAGGGCGGTCAAATCCCACTCTCATGACATGGAAGAAGAAGGCAGTAGTCAAATTCCTACATTCCTTCTTCCATGCTTATGATCTCAACTTGCAATACCAGAAGTTCCAGCCCAGAAGATCCCTTCCCAGTCCAGAGCCATTCCATGATACTTATTACATTCTCAGTCCATGGAAATGGTAAGGGCGCTTCCAGCTACGTGGAACGGAACTGGAGACAAGATCCATGCTAACCAGTCCAGAAGATCCCTTCCCAGTCCAGAGCCATTCCATGATACTATTATATTCTCAGCCCATAGAAATGGTAAGGGCGCTTCCAGCTACACGGAACTGAACTGGAGACAAGATCCATGCTTACTGGTCCAAATTCCTTCCGGGTCCAGAGCCATTCTCCATGATATCTTATTGGTCCGTGGAACCGGACCGATAAGGGCTGAGTTTTTGTCACTGCATGGAACCATTACAAGTTGATACTCGGTTCCACAGTCCCGGTACAGCTGTACCGACACACCTCTAGTAAGTAGTACATACTGATGCCGACTTCTTCATTTCGAGTCAATATCTGTATTTCGTGAGAATACTCATTCGGTACTAATGGAACTTCACAGCCTGTGAGCTCTGAATTAGAGCAATATGCACTGATTATCAAACTTGGCAGCCTTCTTTCATAAATTTTACTGAAACAAAATTGAGAATGAAAAAATACTTACATTGAACACAATGAAATATCTGTCCTTCGAGGTTTCCATAACTCAAGACGATATTCCCGTACCTGACAAGAGGTTTGAAAAAACACCCTTGCTTTCTACTGCTAGTGTCTCAGTGATTTATTCGCAATAATACTATGCCACATACACCACACACTCACATAGGACGACCTTTTGTATTCACGTACAGACACTCTCAAATCGTACACTCATACACATGTACGTGGGTTTGAGGGAGAGTATGAGATGAACTGGATGAAAATGAAAAGGAAACAATGGCGGTTTTAAATGAAACGCGATGGTTTGAACCACGAAAACGTTGCTCCAGACTGCTCGGCTTGCTGTAATAAATGTGACAACGTATGACGGAACGTACTCGTACCTGATTAATGTCTTTATTGGTGTTCTTTAGCTTGCATACAGGTAAATTCATAATGTTTCATCGAATCGCAGTATTACCTCCATCATATTTGCCAAAGATACCGCGTGAGCAGATCAGCATGAAACTAGTATACCATTATTCCAGTATTTGTACAACGCGTGTATATGATATATATTACTGCAAATAATGTGTACCGATATAGAAAGTTCAGATGTTACATAGGTGAGGATCTGTGGAGGATCTGCAGGACCAAACCACTTCTTCATGTGTTGTAAATAGAAGAATAGAAGTGGAAGAGTTTTGCTCATTAAAATTTGTCCCACTGGTTTGCATCAAACGCAATAAATTATCTCGGGCTATGGGATTCCAATAACATCTGTGGAAAGTTGAATTAATATAAGACCCGTGCAGAGCTTTCATACGAGTAAATTGTAATTGGTTGGAGGTTTTTCGCTCGACAGCAATTAGTGATGCAAGGTGTGGAGGGAAAAAGGTCTCATCACCTCTCTGTCTCATCATAATATAGAATGAACCCTTTTAATTCTTTTTATACCTTCACATGTCGGATCTTTTTTGAGAAGGTGAGAGGCAAACGGATGTTTTTTTTAATGGTGAGACTCGGGATTGTCGGTTTTTTTTTCGCAATGAGACATCCGAATGTGGAGGTGTCAACGAGCAGGTAGCAGGTATTCAATGCTTTGAAGGATGTGATGAGTATTACGAAACGCAAATTATTACACAACGATTTCCTTTGTTTTATAATATACAACTTTTTTATAAGAAGTGTTTTATAAATATAATAAACTTGACTCTTAAATTTTCGCGATAATATCGTTGGTTGGTGCTATTGATGGAAAAAACTTGTTTTCGCAGATGGTTGGTATAATAATATAATACCAACCATCTGCGAAAACAAGGTTCTTCCATTAATAGCACCAACCAACGATATTATCGCGAAAAGTTAAGAGTCAAGTTTATTTTGACAGGAAGTTCCCAGCAGCTTAACCAAATTTCTGAGTGTCTTCAATTGATTTGGTTTTTGAATTGGTTCTTGGTTCACATAGGTGTGTAATGTCCATAATGCGCAATGCGCAGGAAGAGAAGTGGGGGTGTTCCGTAATGCGGAAAGTGCGTAAAAGCATTCACATGACTGATTGATTACGCGATGATCGAAGAGCGCAGTACGCTCTGCGCAGAATTGTTTCCAAAACAAAACGATGATTCGGGTTGTTTCGTCAATAAACGAGACCGAGTCAATAAACGTGTTGTGAACAAACAAAAAGAGATTATTACAAATTTTATCGAAGTTTAACGAAGTTTGTCCGTAATGCGTAAGATATCCAATTTTTCAAAACGATACACTCTGCTCCAAAAGTCGACAACCTAGGGGTGTGTCGGTCCAGGTGTTTCCCTGGAACGGTTCCAACGGTTACAGTGACAAAGATGTAACCGTTACAAATTACCGGTACAGTTCCATTACCAGTACTGCCTACCGAGGGCGGTCAAATTCCACACTCATGACATGGAAGAACCTAGCGGTCAAATCCCTATCTTCATTCTTACATGCTTATGACCTCAACTTGCAATACAAAAGGAAGGAATTCGAATAAGTGTTACAAAAGAGACCAATGGTAGAGACTAAAAAATTCAAGGAAAGAATTATTCTTCGTTGCAGTTTAAGAACATAACATAAGAATAATAATACTGGAGACAACTTCCATGCTAATCAGTCCAGAAGATCCCTTCCCGGTCAAGAGCCATTCCATGATATCTTATCGGTCCATGGAACTGGACCGGTAAGGGCTGAGTTTTCGTCATTGCATGTAATCGTTACAAGTTGATACTCGGTTCCACAGTCCCGGTACAGCTGTACCGACACACCTCTACAACATCAAGATCAGTCCCACCTCATCAATAGGCTCCAGCCAATAGCATCCAATTATGCACCACGCATTACGGACATTACGCACCTATGTGAACCAAGCTTATGGAAGCACAAGTGGGTGACATGAAATTCTATTCGACTGACTGTTTACCACCTGCAAATGGAATGTCCAGTTTTTTGCAGCATCCCACCTGTACTTTCACAGAATCTTCAACAGTTGATATGAAAGAATTCTACCTACTTCATACCAATTTTAGAAAAACTGAAAAAAAAATCACATTATAACACAAAGGTTTATTATTTCTCTATATAGATCACTCGTCTGCAAAGAACACGGTTTTGCCATTGTTACCACCAACCAACATGAAGGAAAACATCGATCGCATTTCGGTCAGCTCGTTTGCGATTCACACTCGTGTTTCTAATTTATCGTAAGCCCAACCCTTAAGTTCTCGTAGGAAGCAACGCCTATATCCTCCCCTAGAACATTGCTATCATATTCCAGTAACCCTGTTTTGAGACCTGTGAAACAGTTTGAGCGCAATTGAGTGATAGACCGACTGGCACACATTCGAAAAGAATAATAATAATAAAAGTCAAATATGAGTACCTAGCACGCAATTATAACGAGACATAAGAACACTAGGTTTTGGCAACTGATGAAAAAACGAGATTTACTAAATACGTTTTGTCCCACACCAAAGTGGCAACTGCGGCAGAAATTATTGTGTCTCCACCGATAATGAAGTTCTCGACGGAACTTGTAGATGCCTTCAGTGTGTTTGTTCAAGACTCCGAATTTCTTTGCTTTGCATCTTCTAAAGAAAACTTGAGAGTGAAAATTGGGAGCGGAAAACCTTACTACTTTTTTAAACCCTCCATGCCCCAATTACTCTTTGATAAGTTCAATATTTGTTTAATAAATTGCTTTTGATCCTTTAGATGGCTTGAAAAATGAAAGGCTTTTTGGAAGTCGCTCAATATAATTTGAGGTTTGTTTCGAATCAGATTGCAAGCCAACATTATTATTTAACACTAAAGAATCGTGGTAAACCGTTTGGAAAAATATCTGGCCGATACTCTATATTTTGATCAAGTTTTGAGACGAACGGAACGTCGCTACTTATCAATATCCGAACCCAAACTTCTAGAGGTCAAATCACTAGCTCTATTGATTTTTAAAATCGTACTTATGATTACTACTACTGATAATATGCTATTACTCAGAATAGCAGTACTCAGAATCAGTGGAGCAGCAGATGTTGTAAACAAGTTGAGCCGACTGATGGCTAATCTAGGGGGCCCATCAAGAGGAAACTCCTTATGAGAACTGCAGAGGCAATTATGCTGTATGGAGCAGAAGTGTGGACAGACTCCCTTAGATACCAAAAGTACAGGGCACGTATGGAAGCTGTAGAGAGGAGAGGAGCTCTGAGAATCTGTAGCGCATTTAGAACTGCCTCAGGTTCAGCATCACAAGTGATAGCGGGAACTATTCCAATATACCACCAGTCACTGGAGCGACAAAGGATAAAAATGAGAAAGGCAGAAGCAATGTCCTTAGTAAAGAAGGAAGAGCGGGAGGAGACCATCCGTAGGTGGCAAGCAGAAGGTGGACAGCCCTCATAATTGACGATCTAAAGGCTTGGTTGGAGAGAAAACACAGTGATGTGAACTATCACCTGTTTCAGTTTCTCTCAGGGCATAGATACTTCCGTTCCTTCTTAGTAAAGATCGGGAAAGCGACTGACTCAGAGTGCAGATACTGTGGGATAGAAGAGGATGATGTCTGCCACACCTTATTCACATGCCCTCAATGGGAGGTTATGAGGAGGAGTGCGGAAGAGGCAATCGGATCGTTGCGTCCACAGACAATCATACATGGGATGATTAAGAACAAGTCGAGCTGGGATGCAATGACAGTGTTTGTCACAGCAGTCCTCAAAGCAAAACGCTGCAAATTATTACACAACGGTTTATTATTTTTATATAGATCACTCGTTTACAAAATCACCAACCATCCAATATGAAGAGAAAAATAAAAATTAAAAAAAAATTAAAAAAAAAAAAATCAAAAAAAAAAATCAAAAAAAAAAAATTAAAATCGCCAACCATCGATCGCATTTCGGTCAGCTCTAATTTGAACGGAGATTAGGCCTCTTTTGCGATTCACACTCGTGTTTTGATTTATATATATATATATATTTCAATATAAACCCCTAAATTTTCGTAGGGAGCGAACGGTTTGTCCTACAGAGCACCGCGTGGTCTCAAAAAATTCTAAAAATTCTATAGAATCTTAATTTGAAGGAAAAACAATACCTTTATATCAAAATTTTTTGAGTTAGGGCGTTTTCAAAATTTCAAAATTGATTTTGGAACCCTTAGGAGTGACCTACATCAACCAAAAGCTTCGGGGCACAACTAGACCCCAAATGGAGCCTACATACCAAATTTCATCAAAATCGGTCAATGCTAAGTGGCAAAAGTGCCGCGTACGGCGTACGGCGTACGACGGACGGACGGCCAAATTTTTATTCGATTTTTGGATTCTACGTACCTTGAAACGTAAACCATCAAATTTTGAGGGGGTGTTAAAATTTCTTTTTTCTTGGTCGATTCCAAAGGTTCATTATTGAAAATAATAAACCAAAAAGCTGGATGGATGATGGGAGGAAGAAGATTAGGAATAGAATTGAAGGAGAGACCAGAAGTCAGCAGGACAGCCTTTTGGCGCAAAAGAAGGGTTCACCCTGAAGTAATACTGTACAAGTGGTTCTGGGGTGAGTCCTAAGCAGAAAGAGTGGGGTTTTAGTTGGTAGGCCCAACCAAAACTAGTTGGAGTCCAAAACTGTTGGGGTGAACTTCCCCTTCGCTCTTAAAGAGTTTCCCCACTTCAGTAAAAAAAATGAAAATAAATAAAAATAAAAAAGACTCAGAATAGCGAAGTATTAGTTGTCAGCGTAACAGAGAAAAGGTAGACAATGTACATGAAACCTTTGTAGGGAACCACTCGTCGCAGTGTATTGAAAAGGAAATTCCTACGTTTTATCGTGATATGTATCATGTCAGATCCTAGTTTTAGGACATACTCTGGATTCCATTATTAGCTAAGTGTAGTGGAAACCATGACTCAATCCGGCAAAGTTGTGGGAACATTGATATTGATACAAGATCTGCTAGACAATGAATTATAGCGAGCAGATACAAAGAATGCTGCCGCTGTCAAGAAAATTGATAGACCACTAAAATCGTGTACGCTTGGCAAGGTAAGGCGTATTGGGTTGAGTTGCACAGACATTCAATCTAGTGGAGTAAATAGTACTCCTTATTTCCGTTTAGAGTCCTCAAATTTAACGAGTCTCAACGCGTTTATGATTCAGAAATATAATTTCTACCGAATAGAATCACGAAGAAAATCAAGTGGACGGTCTACTTGAATGAGAAAGAGTATTCACATCGTCAGTGTTTGAACTCCCCCGCCATGACACGAATGGTGATTTCATATCTACCGCCTCAACCGCCTAGACCCAGTTCCAAAGCGCCCCGGATGAGGTCAGAGCTGCCGCCCTGTTCCCACTCCAATTAAAAGCATTATCTCAATAACCCGTAAACCAGGTCATAAGAACCAGTATGAGTAGTTCAACAGACGAACATTAAATAACACCGATTAAGTACTGAATCAGAGCGACATCGTTGCGCCCCTGGTTCCGCCCCGCTCCGCCATCTTTCCTCAGTCCAGGTCTGCTTTGTTACCACATTTACCCTAAGTTTCTAGGGTAAACTTCTACCACTTTTTTTTGGTTCCAAGTAATGCTGCTTAATACAGTTTTTACACCGCTGTTATCCAAACATTATACCCATCTTAATATCCGAAATCTGCTGTTCTCATTTTCCCATATCCTGTGGTACCTAATTACAGTCCGAGAAACGATACACAATCTCATCCTGCAAAGGCTGCTAAAAACCCCTCAAAAGCCTGCTGGGGCATTTTCAAAATTCAACCCTTATTTTTTAACCCTTGGAAGTGACCTACATCAACAAAAGCTTCGGGGCACAACCCCAAAAGTAGCCCACATATCAAATCATTCAAAAATTTCATTAATCAAAATCGGTCATTACTAACTGAGGAAATTGCCGTGTACGGCGGACGGATGGTCCAATTTTCATTCGATTTTCGGATTCTACGTACCTTGAAACGGAAAAAAAAATTTTTTGAGGGGTTAAAATTTTATTTTTCTTGGTCAATTCTGAAGGTTCATTTCGAAAATAATGAACCAAAATGAGAGTCACAAAAGCTGTCCCTGCTGCCGTACTCCATGCTGCGTTGACCTTGTCTCGACGTGCTCCCGGCTTAGAAAGGTGAAACCACATCCTCCATAAAAGCCCTGATTAGGTGAGCGTTGATGTATGGTGTAGCAAAAACGGTAAATATACCGGAGAATTATAACGGTGAATTCGAGGACCGCTGGCGAGAGTAGAGGGGTGAAAGCTACTTATGGCCCTCCACCATCCAACACCTTTTTGCGGAGCTTGGAATCCACTCACCGACGAGCGCTCGAGGTGTAATCTATGCTAATAACCAACGATCACGCGAGCTCGACTCTGTCAACACAATCTGTTCCAATTAATGTCATCCGACACCCGTCCTAACTCATTTTCTCCGATATTATTTCAGCCGGTCGAGGGAGGTGGTCGGGTATTACTGTCGAGTTTGCATTCAAGTTACCGATGTCGAATGAAGTTCTATGCATCTACAAAAGTTGGTACCCGACGAAAGCCCAACCTATTGAGAATAAATTCATTTCTTCAAATTAAACTTGATTGAGAAGCTAAAACATGGTTGTTTGGTAGTGACAATGGCAAAGATATTTCCTTTTCAGGCTATTGATATATAAGGAAAAAAAATTGCTCATGTTTCATCATTTTCAATAATGAATCTTTGGAATCGAGCGAGCAGTAAAAAGTCTGCCAAGTGGGAGTGTTACATAGCTTCCTCGTATCTATAACCCGATTGTATAGATGATCCGATGCATAGTAGTTAATCTCAAAACATCAATTTCCAAGTACCTTGCACTACCCTCATAGGGGATCCATCTACACACCAATCTGTGGAATCCTGAGAAATTCAGTCAAAATCGGATGGAAAATGTAAAAGTTATAGATGTTACAAGGAATTCACGTTTGCGCAGGTGTTTTATAATTTGCAGAGTTTTTAAGTGCAAGTGGATTCAACTCATACGCCTAGCAGTAGAAGATTACCGAGAAGTGACAAAGACAGCATGACCACTCTGGCAAAGAACTACCAACCTACATCGATACTCCAAGCACCCTTGAAATATACAAAATCCTTGAAAATAGTTCTGCCATCATCTGCTCACTGATGATGACCAACGACCGAAATGCAAAAGGTCAGGACTTTTGACACTAAGAGGAACGGGTTTTGATAAGACAGTTTTATAACGGTTCTCCAGATTCTCCACGAGCTCATTGATCCTACCAGTCCCGATATTGATTTTTGGTCAACGACATTAAGTTTTATGATTTAACTCTAATGATCTAAATTAAAGTCACACTTCTGATGACCTGATGAACTACCCATGAGAAGGAAGCCAGAATAGAGTTACTTTTTCCTCATCATTTCTGTCCTTGAACTGATATCATTCGAATGATTGTATATATTCCACAACATCTGAAATTCTTCGTCAGCATTTCATACGACATGAAAGCATCGTGAAGATTGGTGAAATACATAGAAGTAGCCGAATGCTTTCATAATTCTCTCATGTCCCAACTGGTTTTAAACCTTCATTATTCAACTATATGTACGAAAAATAAAATTCAAAATTCTACTCTTCATAGAAAACTATACTACTAATTTTGGTTTATTATTTTCAATAATAAGCCTTTGGAATCGAGCAAGAAAAAAAAAATTTTAACCCCCCCTCAAAATTTGATGTTTTACGTTTCAAGGTACGTAGAATACGAAAATCGAATGAAAAAATTTCCGTCCGTCCGCCGTATGCCGTACGCCGTACGCGGCACTTTTCTTAGCAACACTGGACCGATTTGGTTCAAATTTGGTATATGGGCTCCATTTGGGGTCTAGTTGTGCCGCGAAGCTTTTGGTTGATGTAGGTCACTTCTAAGGGGTGAAAATTAAGGGTTGAAATTTTCAAGAGTGCCCTAGCTCGAAAACTCTCGAAATAAAGGTATCGTTTTTTCACCAAATTTAAATAGTACTGAATTTTTAAAAATTTTTGAGACCACCCGGAGCTCTGTAGGACAAACCGTTCGGTCCCTACGAGTACTTGAAGGTTTTCCTTCGATAAAACAGAATCATGAGTGTGAATCGCAAAAGAGGTCTAATCTCCATTCAAATTTTATCGGACTAAAATGCGATCGCTGTTCATTTCTTCGATTTGTATACAGTTTTGCCTTCTGCGTAACCAGTAATCAAATTTCCATATGAAGCTTTCTATTTTTCCAATCGAGTGTGAAGCCTTTAGTTCTTTCTAATAAACTTGATTGTGAAGGTGTGAAGCCAGTATGGTGTGGTAGGTAGTACCTAGCTGGTAGGTAAAAAAAAAGTTGGTGAGTAAAAAAAAATGTTGGTGGGTAAAAAACGCTGCAAATCATTGCTCAAAGGCTTCTTTACTCTTCAGATCACTGATCAGCTGAGTGAGCTCCGAAGCCATTTTCAATCCTATTGAATGAAAGTGCTCTTCCAGGCGTCTCCAGCATTCGAGGAAATCTTCTTCACTCCTCAGATCACTGATCAGCTGAGTGAGCTCCAAAGCCATTTTCAATCCTATTGAATGGAAGTGCTCTTCCAGCCGTCTCCAGCATTCGAGGAGATCTTCTTCACTCCTCAGATCACTGATCAGCTGAGTGAGCTCCAAAGCCATTTTCAATCCTATTGAATGGAAGTGCTCTCCAGCATTCGAGGAGATCTTCTTCACTCTTCAGATCACTGATCAGCTGAGTGAGCTCCGAAGCCATTTTCAATCCTATTGAATGGAAATGCTCTTCCAGGCGTTTCCGGCATTCGAGGAGATCTTCTTCACTCTTCAGATCACTGATCAGCTGAGTGAGCTCCGAAGTCATGTTCAATCCTATTGAACGCAGGAAGCTGAAATTTGAGAGGGAAGGTCAAGGGAGAGTACAGATGGTGGTAGGTGCTATTGATGGAGAACCAGTGATCTATACAGAAGGGTGATCTATACAGAAAATAATAAACCTTTGAGCAATGATTTGCAGCGTTTTTACTTACTATTTACTTTTTACTTACAACATTTTTACTTACTAATTAATTTTTTTCTATTCTTAATTTTTCCAACAAAAGAAAAACATTCCTTTGTACCTATGAGTGTACAAACAGTTCACAAGTAGATAGTAAATCTCATTGTGGGAAATATCATTGTGAAAATGCAAAGCACTTAGAAAGGTTTAAATAAATTGATTTTGCAAGTTGCTATGGCTAATCATGAAATTACAGTCATGAATTGGGTGCAGATCTTCAACTTGTCTTATCTGGATATGAAACCTGTTGAATCTACTAAGAATTACCAACAACCCCATAGATGTTAGAATCAAATACGTGCATGACCGAATTATTTTAAAAATTGAATTACTATGGAAAAATATTAAAAAGCAAAAAATAAAATTCGCAGTTATCCGCATTAGCACGATCAAAAATTGAAGGGCTTCATGGATATTTTCAACGTCAGTCACCAAGTTTGACATGTATTTACATGCAGCTTCTGGGGATTTTTTTATTACTTTGGTTACTCTCGTCATCTTGGATGGCTTGAAGTGAATGAAGCTCATGTATCGAAGAAAAATTAAGTCAACTGCAAGTTGCTCTACACTGAATTTCATTAGTTTTGAAGATTTTGTTAGGCCAGTCACAATGCACCAAATGAATAAGAAAATTATAGTTACAATATCAAACAGTGCTGAAACGAACAGGAAAACTGGTGTCTTGAAACTCTTCATCAACCTGCAGCAAGTGAAGACACTGCTCGTACGATCAAAAACACAGCGGGCAAGATTTATGAATGGCACAAAGTAAAAAACTCCTTCAAGGATAACGTGATAACATATCGCGAGTTTTGAAATATAATTTTCTATAATCCAAGTTATTTTATCCCATACACCCTGAAATGTATTGCTACCGTGGAGTAAAAAAGACCACACCAACCATTTTGTCGATAAACTATCTTCATCGAAAGGGTAGACCACAAACAACCTTGAGATGAACAAAATCTTCGAAAATAGTACTACCATAGCATAACCTGGTCACTGATGATGACCAACTAACAGTAAGTAGAAGGTCAAGACATATTCTTGACATGTTCTTTACATTAACGAGTTTCGATTGGATAGATTCAGAACGGTTTTCGATATTGTTTAAGACAACATTGAGTCTCTACTTGTTGACCTCATCTCCATCCTGTCAGTTCTGGTTTAGGTTCAAGTCAAGAGAACCAAATTTTATACCTTCATTCCATATAAAAAATTCAATCGATGGAACTATCAAATAAACAATTATGAAAAAGAGTGATGGAATGCTTAATATTCAAAAGTGCGAAACTTCGTTCCAAAATCCTTGCAAATTGTTATACAACATATTAACATTTTCCTGATCTGATTTTGGTCAGTTGAAATTTGAAAGCAGATTAGGCTCATTTTGAGATTCATACTCCTGTTACTGATTTAACATTTGCCCAACCCATAGAGTTAACTAACCAGAAACAACTCACCAATCCCTATATCCGAATAAAGCTCATTAGCTCCTATTTATATAATATATAAATCCATATTATGGAATAAAGCTCGGATCTACTCTAAAAATCAATAATATAGCATTATGCTAATATTTCAATTTTAATTGAGGTTTTTGAATTTCTCAACAATTCCACTGTTGTGAACAAACAAGAAGAAATCACTGAAATTTCATCTACCATTTAATCAAGTATTGATGATATTATTAAATCTGGGGTTGTGAAATTTCGTCAATAAAATCCACCTGTTTCAATGTCGACTACTACATAAAATCCGTTACTCAATCTTAATCAATATTGAAATCATTATAGTTTCATGTTTCAACTTCACCGTCGCCATATTCCAGTATCAATATAGAGACCTTTCTTGTTGCTAAAGATTCGTTTATTCGTTCTTAAACTGACTGCATTGAACGGGAGGAAAGTGTGGTGGGGGGACCGAAAAGTGATGTGCTCCCCTCAGAAATGAGGGAGGAGGTCTTGAATAAACAAAATTCAATCTTTCACGAAAAGCTAGTAAATAATTTCCCCCACGAACGAGAAAGAGTGGATACGGCTGTTGTAGGAGGGAATAGGATTGTTGGAGAGATGAGCTGAGGCAGTTCAAATCATTCCAAACGTCTCCAGTGGGTCGAAAACAATGTTAATAAAATTGTTGTCCTCAGTGAATGCTGTTTATGCACTTGTAAATATGAAAAAAACTATCCACCCTTTCCTATTTTTGTGGGTACTTTTTATTCTTATTTTTCAGTTATATAAATTCTCACTATTTTCTGACCGACTTGAAAACCGCTTGGCCCAAGAGAGATAATCGGTTTGGTGTGTCATAGGACGATTTTTTTTTTGGGTATATGTTTGTACACATTGCATTTTATTATTCTGGTACCAATCGGATTTTTTTTCGCTTGTTAAAAGTTTCGAAATTTTTTGAAAATAGTTGTACATTCAAATTTAAGGTCCGATTCTAAGCTTTAAAATGAGTTGCTACATGAGACGTAGACCATCAGACTTAGCGAGCGTACCAGAATCAAACAAGTTCCTAAAACTTGAAACAACAAACTATCTATTCACGATCTATTTAACTCATTTCCTGTTTTTCAAATTTTCGGTTTCATCTTTCCTATTTTATTGAAAATAATTGTGCTCTTGCTCGATTTTGTAGCTATTGACGCAAAGAAAATGTCTTAAGCATAACTGTATTATCAAGGAACAATAAATTACACAGAAAAACGCACAAATTAACTCTTTATTGATCAATACTTGCTTATTGTGGATGGAATCATTAATCAAACGAGAAACAGTGAAAAAGTACATGATTTGAATTTTGAAACAAATACATAAACATTTACAGATTATTGAAATCGTGAAACCCAGATCACAAGTCAAATCCTTATTCTTCCATTGGGTGAGCCAAGTCAAAACTCAATGACATTTAGGTAAGTAATTTATTTCACTAAGGTGCAAGAGTGATATATATAACAATAGAATTCTACATTAGAATTCATTTGAGCCAGAAAATTATTTGAGAGTAATTATTACACCTCATTATGTATTATACACCTCAGATATGGATAAATTCTGTAAAAACCCTGCTATTTCTGATGTTTAAAATTGTTTGATACCTAAAATACATATAGATGAGGTTGATAAGTTCCCGCATGGGTAAGTTTCCGCTCCTCTCTTATTAAGGCTTGATAAAAAATACATCACGTTTATCTTCATGGTACTTCCCCCCAGAGAAATTCTTAGGGATCGTAACTAAGGTTCTAACAAACAAGGAAAAAAGGGAAAGGTTCTAACAATTTGTTGGTATCGGGCTGGCTTATCATTTAAATGTAATAAATTTGAACTTGTGGGAACTTTCCCCCACCTATCCTGTTCCTATTTTGCAGTTCACAAAACGCCGTGCAAAATATTCAATAGTATAATCTAAAGCCTGTTCGGGCAGGATAGGAAAAGTCGATTTAGACTTCGACAAAGTACGGTCCCACATTTATTTCCAACTAGTGGGTCAGATGAAAATCGATTCGATGTTCTCATTGCAATTTCAAGAGAACTAGGGAGAACTATCAAAGCATGTTTCAACCCAATTCCATGTACAAGCACTGGCTATAGTTTCAATTTCATGATTGGAACTGGAGACGATCTTCGTACTCATAACAGTATGAATAACACCTTCTGAGAACTTAGTCTCCAAAGTCGAGAAGTTGGACAGCTGGCTAAGGAAAAAACCGTTGGTATCGCTAGAAAAATATAAATCTGCAAGTAGGTGAGTTCAAAAAAATGTTAATTCCAAATGAAGACTGTTGTTGTTTCAAATCACCATTTCCTTGATATTAAACAAAAATATCGTCAATCGATATCGCAATTTGAAGCTGCACTTAGTAGAGACCTGTCTGAAGGCGACTTATCAGCTGAGTGTAAGTGAGTCTTCTATTTCAATTGCCGATATGTTCTCAAGAGCACAGTTTAGCTGAGGTCTGAAATATGGTTAACTCCTGATATAGGTAGGTACTCCTGAAGAATCCGAAATTGAAAGTGAAGAACTGGCTGAACGAACAGGCTTCTGAAATTAACAGATTTTCAGATTCCGGACCTACCCGAGGACGACCCTCGAAAATCTCGTTTAAATGAGCAACTAGGCTTCAGGAATCAAAAATGGAATCAAATCAAATCAAATTTAACATTTGGTAAAGATATCCACTCTGCAACCGAGTGTCGAACACACAAACCCAAATCGAAATGCGATCAGTGTTAAAAATCAGGTCACATTGCACGAGTTTGTGAACAACATTGAACAAAAAGAAAGCTAATAATGCTAATTCAACTGATTTCCAACAACATATTCTCAAGATTTCAATGACCATAGTATCAACAAGGTCAATACGGTAATTCAATCATGCGATGTGGTCGACTTGTTCGCAATAGGATATATCTAGATAAATACACAATTCCAAAGCTTCGAAGTGAATAGTGGAACACAATTCTATCACTTCAATGCACAAATTTCAACGTCTTAAACTTGGATTTATATTGCAACCCTCTAAAATAACATCTAGAAAAAGTAAAAAATAAACAATCGGGGACGTCATCAGCAGTCTTCCAAACGGAAAATCAGACTTTGTTCTGATTATTTCGCTCATGGCTACCCATTCTTTCACCGCCCGGGGTTTTGACGAGGGGGGCGATGAGCACTGGATGCAGGAACCCGTGACGAGACTCGAACCCACGACCTCCACATAAGTCGGTCCAAATCCGTAGCGCCTACAGCAACACTGGACTCCTCAAAACTAACATTTTGCTCATACTTACGAAATATCACGAAAAAACAGTAAATATTTTTCATAAAAGAGCTCTGATGAAAGGATAGGTTCATGTAGTTCCAATAGACATGATGGTTTAGATGGATAAGAGGTTTAGCAATGTAAAGTAGACACTGACTAGAACCAAACTCAAATATACTCGTTTCTCAAATACAACCTTTCAAATCACTTGATGAAATCTTCAAAAGATTAGCACCTATTCTTGAAGAAAACGTAGGGTTTAAAAATTTCAAAGCAGACTCGAAAAGAAGCAAAACCTATATTCAATCGGGAGAGGAATGTTTCATATGCCTGACTCGACAGGTGCTTAAGATTTGGAGGCACTTCAGCCCAACGTCATCACACCTGTAACATGCAGTGATTGGTGACCTCTGGTAGTAATCAAGAAACCCGATGGAGAGTTCGTTTCTGTGTATACCTGCTACAAAATTGCTGTATACCTGCTACAAAATACTTATCAGAAATGTGAATGATGTTGTTGATAGTTTACACATTTGAGCCACAACACAATGTGAATCATAGTAGAGGGGACTGTTATGACTTACCACTATTATCACAACAACAATATTCCTGATGATTAAAATTCCTAGCTACAAAACATACGAATTAATATACTTTTTATATTCAGCAATTCAGAAACTGCTTGCTTAGTAATATTAAGCAAGCAGTTTCTGAATTGCTGAATATATTATATTATACAATACCTAGTATAATATTATACTATACCTAGTAATAATATTGTACCTGAATATATTGTATTATACAATATTTAGTACGATCTACGATCAAAGTTTTCAAAGTTCCAAAAGAGTAATATTTTGGTGAAAGAATAGAAAGACGACACTTGCTTCTTAATATACCATTTAAAATTTACTTTTCTATGGAAAGTTTCTGATCTATGCTAATTTATCTAGATTTAAAAATTCGTGACGCAGGAATCTATGGGAACTGACAGCTTTTGAAATCAGAGCAGATCAAGTTAGTGGAATAGTTTTGCGTGAGTGAAAAGTGGTGAAGAACTCACAAAATGGAGCACAGACAAATGCCCCTCTCACGTAGTTCTAGGTGAGTTTTGAGGTCTAAAAAAGTGGAAAACACCGTCAACTGTTGAGAACATAATAATATTATGTTCTAACAACACGAACAATTATGTTCTAACATATTATGTGCTAACATGAGAGAACATATTATGTTCTCTCATGTTAGCACATAATATGTTAGAACATAATTGTTCGTGTTGTTAGAACATAATATGTTCTCTCATGTTAGCTCGACTAGATCCATATTATGGATCTAGTCGAGCTAATAGTACAAAACTGATCATTGTGAGATGTCGATCGGACGGAAACATAAGTGAAATTGTTTTATCTCATGAAGCAAGATAACCCGCATTTGAAAAATATATATAACTTCATAAAGCACTGTGTGATCACAACAAGTGCAAGTGAGGAACTGGAATAACAGGCAGGTCCCATATCCTTTATACTCTTCATACGGGTGTGATCCATGTCTGATCTCATTCAAATTGAAGTAGTATCAACAAGTAGGTAGTTATCACAGAGATAATCTGAAACAAAATGCGACCAATATTATTCAATCGTGAAAAGTGAATTTCTGCACTCATTTTTGAATTACATATACTCGTAAATCTAAGAGGTGAAACTAGTTGATAATTATTAGGTTATCAAAAAAATTCGGAGGCACTCACCGATGTGAAGAGTGGGTACCCCATATTGAAAAATCCGCAAGCGGAAAACTTGACTCTCCGTTGATTCGTCAGAAAGAGCACCAGCTTCCTCTGTGGAATTGAGAAATGATTATCCGGGTTGAAATTATTAGAAACGTGCTGGTGATTTTAAAAATTTTGAATATTGAGAATAGGGTAAATTTTAGCATATAAGACTTCAATGAACAAAATTCTTCCAGTCTTGGTAGAAACCGGCAGAATGATTTTTGATTTCTTCCAAATAATTTACCTATTGATTCCAAATTCTGACCAAATTAAATTATAATAGCAGTATAAAAAGTCACTTTATTATAACTAATATGAGTGTAGTGATTTGTTGTTTAAAAGTGGTTTCGATACTGGAGAAAAACATTACGTTAGCGCATAGTTCGTCTCTGCTCCAGACCACACGAAATAACTCAGCGTAGAACTTCTGCAACTGAAAAAATAAATAAATAATAAAAAATACAACAGTAAGAGAAAGTCTGCTGAGTGTACGTGGCACATAGACAGACACACGTACACACAGTGAACTTTACCCCAAGATGTGAAATTAGTTGTTTGGGACGCATTTGGAAGCTGGAGTATAATTCAAGTTTTTTCTGAAATTAGGAGAAATTTGAACTCTTTATGGATGATCAGTCTAGTAATTTTCCAACTTAGTTTGATTTTTTGTAGTTTTCTTGGCATGGCATGTATTCTCCAATACTATCCTCAGACCGTACGAAATAGTTTAGCATAAAACGCCTTTGGCTGAAAAAAAGTGCAACAGTAAAAAGTTGGCGAAGTGGATGTGGCACATAGACAGGCAGACTCACACGGAACTACTGATCAGGAGGTCTATAACGTGAAATGCAAGTGGAACTGTAAACTTTTGTGTACTTTTCACTCCTTTCAGAAGTGGAAACAATTTATTTTTGTTGTGATTAAACAAAAATAATATAAAAACAAGAACAAAATGCTAAAGATTGTTAAAAACTGGCGAAGTGGTGGTGAATAAATTCACGTTTTAGGAATCTTTTAATTATATTATGGAAAGCTAAAACTATTAAAACTTTTGGAAACGGGAAACCGAAATTTCTCTCTTCTTGGGAGAAACACTAGATCATGGATATGTCCTCCAATTAAATTAAATATTCGCTGGGGTATATCATCTTATTATGGATATTGGTCCTCACACTTATTTTTATATCACTATTCAACCCCGATCACACCTTGAGTAAGAAATTATAAGAATCACATGCGATAAGAGCGCTAGTCCCAAGCGAAACAAGGAGCGCTTGGGTCACGTAATTCCTAGTTTCAACATCATCATTCGGTCGTGTTGGAAATCGTTTATAGTAGTGTTATGTCGGCCTGTCGTCGAGTGAAGGCGATGGTCTTCTCGATAGCTTGATGGTTTCTTTTGGTCCCTACTCAGCGAAGGTGAAGGATGGAGTAGCGATTTCTGCCCGGCGCGTTTCCACATACCGTTTGCAGGAGTGCATAGAGTTTTTAGCTCAGCCATGGTCCTTGGCGCGATTGCTCGCCAACCAGAGGGAGGCGGTTCATTTACCTAGCTGCTAGTTGAAGAAGACAACTCCAAGTTGTTGTAGACGAATGCATGAAGGTGAAGCCCTGAGTCCTCCTTTTATGCTACTTTAACAAGGTAAAGGGAGAGTGGAAGAGGGTGACGGAAATGGCCTGTTTGTCCCCTGTACCTAACTCTACCTACCTGGCACGATGAGTCACTCAGGGTTTCCCTTTTGTCCTTTATTGGAGAACTAACATATACGATAAAATGAGTCTTTACAAGTAGAAACCTACCTATGTATTCATGTTTCTGCCAAAAGGAAATTCGAACATGCGGAAGTCTCATTTCCCCTACCAATGGGTGGTTGGAACGTGAAAATCGTCCTGTTACTTTTTCACAGACAGACCCCCACAGCAATATCCATGTCAAAACACCAAGAAAGAAGAAAAGATCAGTATTTTTTTCTTTGAAATAATGTCGATTTATTTGTTAGAATTAGTTTTGCTAAAATTTTTAGACTCCTTCCCTTCAGGCGTGTTTACTCAAGTCATTTAGTTACTAAGCAGGCTCCCTAGTTGAGAAGATTTGTTCAGGATTCAATGGAATTCGGTATACAGGCTTCTACGGGGTTTAATAGGTCCCGATGGTTTTGGTTAGTGTCAGTCACTCCTATTGGGTTGACAAATTTAAAATTAACTCAGAAACTCTGCAAATTATTTCACAAAGGTTTCTTATTTTTCTGTACAGATCACTTGTCTGCAAAGAACACAGTTTTGCCATTGTCACTATTTTTACCTATTAACTATTGTATTGTATATTTCAAAACTTCACAATCGAGTTTATTTGGAGGAACTAAACGCTTCGCGCTCATGTTCCTTCATTTATGGACATTTGATTACTGGTTGCTAAGGATGCAAAACTGAATACAACTCGAAGAAACGAACAGCGATCACGTCTTGATCTGCTAATATAATTATCAATGGAGATTTGGCTTCTTTGGTGATTCACACTCGCGATTCTTATTCAATGTAAGTCCGACCCTTGAGTTCTCGTCGGGACCGAACGGTTTGTCCCACATAGCTCTAAGTGGTATCTAAAAATTCTAAAAATGCGATATCATTTCAAATTAGGGGAATAAATAAATAACTTCATTTCGAGATTTTTCGAGCTTGGAAACTCTTGAAACTTTCAACTCTTAATTTTCACCCCTTAGAAGTGACTGACATCAACCAAAAGCTTCGCGGCACTTCGGTCTACGTACTAGTACTTTGACACGTAAACCAACCAATTTTGAATCGCGGTGGGGGGGTTGACAATTTTGGTTTATTATTTTCAATAATATCGAATCGATCTTTGAAATCGAGCAAGAATAAAAGTTTTAACCCCCCTCAAAATTTGATGTTTTACGTTTCACGGTACATAGAATTCGAAAATCTAATAAAAAATTTTCCGTCCGTCCGCCGTACGCCGTACAAGGCACTTATCTTAGCAACACTGGACCGATTTGGTTAAATTTTGGTATGTGGGCTCCATTTGGGGTCTAGTTGTGCCGCGAAGCTTTTGGTTGATGTCGGTCTCTTCTAAGGGTAGAAAATTGAGGGTTGAAATTTTCAAGAGTGCCTCAGCTAAAAAATCTCAAAATGAAGGTATCGTTTTCTCACCAATTTTAAATAGTATTGAATTTTTAAAAAATTTGAGACCACCCGGAGCTCTGTTGGACAAACCGTTCGGTCCCTACGAGTACTTGAAGGTTTTCCTTCGATAAAACAGAATCATGAGTGTGGATCGCAAAAGAGGTCTAATCTCCGTTCAAATTGTATCTGACTAAAATGCGATCGCTGTTCATTTCTTCGATTTGTATTAAGTTTTGCTTTCTGAGATACCAGTAGTGAAATTTCCGTATGAAGCTTTCTATTGTTCGAATCGAGTGTGAAGCGTTCAGTTCTTTCTAATAAACTTGATTGTGAAGGTGTGAAGGCAGTATGGTGTGGTAGATAGTACCTACCAATAGTTGGTAGGTAAAAGAAAAGTTGGTAGGTAAACAATGTTGGTAGGTAAGAAAAAACCCTGCAAATCATTGCCCAAAGGTTTATCATTTTCTGTATAGATCACCCTTCTGTATGGATCCCTTCCTACCAACCGTAGGTACCTACTACCTACTGAGGCATTTTTGAAAATATCAACCCTTCATTTCCATATGGTTGATGGTTGGGTTTGAAATTTTCAAAAATGCCCTAGCAGGTAGTAGGTACCTACGGTTGGTAGGGAGGGATCTACACAGAAGGGTGATCTATACAGAAAATAATAAACCTTTGGGCAATGATTTGCAGCGTTTTTCTCTTGGTCGATTCCAAAAGTTCATTATTCAAAATAATAAACCGAAATTGAGATATGAAAATACTGCTTTTTAGTCAATTTAAAACTGTATTAAATATTTAGAATCGAATGAAACTACCAAGAGCGTGTTAGCTATTTATATTTGTGAGATCTTGAGGTTATAATAAATCGGAAACTTGAAGTATGTGTGAATCGCAAAAGGTTATTCACCGACGGAAGTAGGCCTAATCTCCGTTGGAAGTCGATCGAATACGTGCATGCTTTAGTATAGGTACCTATAAGAACAAAATTTCGTAACTCTCGGAATGCGATGGTATAGCTGGTACGTAATACTAAAAACTAACGAGTTGCATTAGCTCAGATACTTTAATAAATTAAGGTCTTCACATGGAGGCAGTATTCCATCTTGTCTTACCTGGATTTGGAAGCAGCTGAAAGGTTCAAGAAGAACCGAAAGCCTCATAGTTGTAAAAATCAAACGAGTGAAAGACCATTTCACAGCCATAGGTGAAAAGGAGTGCATGAGTACATATAAGCTCAAAATTAATTCCGCAGATGTGTTCACTAGCATGATCAAAATTTGAAGGGCACGTTTTTCATGGATATTTTCAACTTCAGTCACCAAGTTTGACATGTATTTACACGCAGTCTGGGGGGATTTTTCAATTATTTCGGTTACTTTCATCATCATCGATGATTCGCTGTTAAATAAGCTTATGTATTGAAGGAAAATGAAGTTTACTGCGAAGGCCTCAATACTGAATGCCAAGAACACTGTACGAAACGTATCATGGATCAAATAACTCAACAAAATTAACAAAATTGCAGTACAAAAATCGAGCAGGATTAGTATGCAAGGGAAAACTGGTATCTTGTAGCACTTGATGAATCTGCAGAAAGTGAAGACACTTTGAGTACGGTCGAAAACACAGCGAGCAAGATGTATGAATGGCAGCGAGTAAAAAGGGAAATCATGCATAATATGCAAGCATACATTGACTTTTGAGACCCCACTGTCCAAAATCCAAGTGATTTTAGACCATACGCCCACAAACATGACAATGCCGTGAAGCAACAAAGACAACATCAACCATCGTGTCGATAAATTATCTTCATTGAAAGGATAGACCCCCAAAACCTTTGAAATGTACAATATCTTTGAAAATTGTTTCCTCATGTGGCACACTGATGATGGTCAACTCTCAATGAGCAGAAGGTCAGGACGGTGGGTTGAGCTTTTGACATCCACTTCAAGTTTCGAACCATCTAAGGGGCGGTTCTTGAGATTCTCCACGATTTTATTGAGTCTCTGCCTGTTGACCTCATCTCCATTATGACAATCACGGTATTGATTTCAGTCGAGGGAACTGAATTTAGTACCTTTGTTGTTACGAAGAAAATAGACTATGGTATAGACGAGCGATGGAATGAAAAATCCCGATATATTTTTCTTCTGAATTGTGAACCTTAATTTTAAAATTTTATCCCACTTTTGGAGGCCTACATGATACATAAAATCCCTAAGATCAGTGAGATCTTAAAAAAATGATAATAATAAAAAAACGCTGCAAATCATTGCTCAAAGGTTTATTATTTTCTGTATAGATCACCCTTCTGTATTAAATACAAATAGTAAATAGTAAATTTTACTTCTGTATCTACCACCATCTGTATTCTCCCTTGACCTTCCCTCTATTTTTCGAATTGTATGTACCTTGAAACGCGAATCATAAAATTTTTGGTTTGCTTTGAGCAATGGCTTCGGAGCTCACTCAGCTGATCAGTGATCTGATTAGTGAAGAAGAGCTCCTCGAATGCTGGAGACGCCTGGAATAGCACTTCCATTCAATAGGATTGAAAATGGCTTCGGAGCTCACTCAGCTGAACAGTGATCTGAGGAGTGAAGAAGATCTCCTCGAATGCTGGAGACGCCTGGAAGAGCACTTCCATTCAATAGGATTGAAAATGGCTTCGGAGCTCACTCAGCTGAACAGTGATCTGAGGAGTGAAGAAGATCTCCTCGAATGCTGGAGACGCCTGGAAGAGCACTTCCATTCAATAGGATTGAAAATGGCTTCGGAGCTCACTCAGCTGATCAGTGATCTGAGTAGTGAAGAAGAGCTCCTCGAATGCTGGAGACGCCTGGAATAGCACTTCCATTCAATAGGATTGAAAATGGCTTCGGAGCTCACTCAGCTGAACAGTGATCTGAGGAGTGAAGAAGATCTCCTCGAATGCTGGAGACGCCTGGAAGAGCACTTCCATTCAATAGGATTGAAAATGGCTTCGGAGCTCACTCAGCTGATCAGTGATCTGAAGAGTGAAGAAGCCTTTGAGCAATGATTTGCAGCGTTTTTTCCCCACCAACATTTTTTTTACCTACCTACTTTTTTTTACCTACCAGCTAGGTACTACCCTACCACACCATACTGGCTTCAAACCTTCACAATCAAGTTTATTAGAAAGAACTAAACGCTTCACACTCGATTGGAAAAATCGAAAGCTTCATATGGAAATTTGATTACTGGTTACGCAGAAGGCAAAACTGTATACAAATCGAAGAAATGAACAGCGATCGCATTTTATTCCGATAAAATTTGAATGGAGATTAGACCTCTTTTGCGATTCACACTCATGATTCTGTTTTATCGGAGGAAAACCTTCAAGTACTCGTAGGGACCGAACGGTTTGTCCTACAGAGCTCCGGGTGGTCTCAAAAATTTTTAAAAATTCAGTACTATTTAAAATTGGTGAAAAAACAATACCTTTATTTCGAGAGTTTTCGAGCTAGGGCATTCTTGAAAATTTCAACCCTTAATTTTCACCCCTTAGAAGTGACTGACATCAACCAAAAGCTTCGTGGCACAACTAGACCCCAAATGGAGCCCATATACCAAATTTGAACCAAATCGGTCCAGTGTTGCTAAGAAAAGTGCCGCGTACGGCGTACGGCGTACGGCGGACGGACGGAAATTTTTTTATTCGATTTTCGTATTCTACGTGACTTGAAACGTAAAACATCAAATTTTGAGGGGGGGTTAAAATATTTTTTTTCTTGCTCGATTCCAAAGGCTTATTATTGAAAATAATAAACCAAAATGAGAATTTTGAATAATGAAAACAAAAATTGATTCATATTATCACCAAAAATTGACCGACCTAAAAATTGATGCTGACAAACTGTTATAAAGGAAAAAAAAACTACAATGTAATCAGATAGATTGGTAGGTATGTACGCAATTAAATTGCCGCCGTATGTGAAGGATAATATTATCAATAGGCCTACCAAGTCTGGTCTCCTAGCGGTTCACCCTGTCTACAAAATTTACAAATGTTTCATTTTATGGAATTTCGACCAACTTTTTTATCTAATATGCTATGTGCTAAATATTGTAAGCCTGTGAGTGTAGTGTTTGCTGAAGGCAGGACGCCTACAGTTGACGCCCGCATGTCGGTTCAAAAGACTCTAGAAAACAAGCAGCAAACTTGTTAAAACTTGCATAACTTTTATTATTTAACAAGTATGGAAGTAATTGTAATAATGATTACGCAAAATCACGAGAAAAGAAATCTTGAAATTTAAAGAACGTGAAAAACAAGGAGTTAAATAATAAGTGCTTATTTTTTTTTGGAAATACCTCGTAGAATTGAAGTTTGGACTAACTCAAGTAGATACAGCCACCATGCATATGAAGGAAAACAAAATACTTGCTCAAAATTATCAGAAATATAAAATGTGTGTCACTTTGAGACAAGACGCGTCAAAGTTGTTTATCAACATAGTTGATTATTTAGCTTTAGACAACATTCCCAGAGCAAAGGGGTGTCTCTCTGACCCATATGTCACTCATATAAAAACGCTGCAAATTATTACTCAATGGTTTATTAATTTTCTATATAGATCACTCGTCTGCACAGCCACCAACTATCCAACATGGAGAAAAACATCGATCGCATTTCGGTCAGCTAAAACTTGAACGGAGATTAGGCCTCTTTTGCAATTCACGCTCGTGTTTCTGATTTATCGTACGTCCAACCCTTAAATTCTCGTAGGGAGCGAACGGTTTGTCGTACAGGGCTCCGCGTGGTCTCAAAAAGTTCTATACTATCCCCAATTGATGGAAAAACAATACCTTTATATCGAAACGTTTAGAGTTAGGGCGTTTTCGAAATATCAAACCTTATATATTAACCCTTAGGAGTGACTTACATTAACCAAAATCTTTGGGGCACAACTAGACCCCAAATGGAGGCTACATATCAAATTTCATCAAAATTGGTCAATGCTAATTGAGCCGCGTACGGCGGACGGACGGCCAAATTTTTATTCGATTTTTGGATTCTTCGTACCTTGAAACGTAAATCAACAAATTTTGAGGGGGGGGGGGTTAAAGAAATGTTTCTTGGTCGATTCCAAAGGTTTATTATTGAAAATGATAAACCAAAACTATATTTCAATCTGCTAGATTGGTAGGTATGTACGCATTGGAGTCGCCGCCTTGGCCATTATGTAGAAATGAATGTACATGTATATTATTTACATATTAGGGGTATTCACGGTTGAGCTTATAGTGTTAAACGTGTTAGCGCTTTCGCTGATAATCTTCTGAGTGGGCAACCTGCCCATCACTAACCGTTTCAAGGTCAAATGTTTGTCTTGCGGATTTATCCGCTCAGTAGTTGGCATGGAACAGACTTTACTTTTACCTGCCAACTACTAATCAGCGGATGCATCGCAACTACTATGCGCGGATACTCTTTATCATTTATCTTTTTTACTTTTAATTTGATATATTGTTGTTCCAAAGTTTTGAGTTTTGCTTCCTCACTACCAAAGGTAGGGAAGCTTTGTATTCGTGAAAGAAGTGAAAAAAAAATGTCCTCCAAAATCAAAATTTCCAGTTGCTTTTTGCGTTTTAGAGCTTCCCGAACAATTTTGGTTCCGTGTCTGTCTGTCTGTCTGTCTGTCGGTCTGTCTGTGGTCAATCCTTGTCCCGGGCAAAACTATACTAACCTGTGGTCCGATTTTGATGAAATTTTCAGGGGTTGTGCGGGTTAGGTCCTAGACAGTCCCCTATCAATTTCAGCACCTTCGGACCAATAGGAGCGAGTGCGCATGCGCAAACGTGAATTTCCTGGAACCTCGGTTTCTCGGTTTCTAATGAACCGATTTTGCTCAAATTCGGAGGTTAGTTAGGGACTAACTTCTAAGAGACACCCTATAAGTTTCAATCAAATTGGTCAAGCAATAGCCGCTGCGCATGCGCGAACTTTAAATTTATTGTTACAACCAAAACTCCGCAACTATTCAACCAATTTCGATGAAATTTTCAGGGATTGTGTGGGTTAGGTCCTAGACGGTGGACCGCTAAATAAAATTCTACGTTGAAAATACAAATATCATACTAGGTACTCGTGCCCACACTTACTTCCAGGTTCCCGTGTAAATTGCTTCTTTTATTGTGTGATCAAATGTTGTGGTCTGCAGGTCAATTAATGTTGAAACCAAATTGACCCCTCATCACAGTCTCTTTTGCATCTTTCATTCTGTCATCGAGTTAGTGGTCCACAGGTCAGTTTTGAGATGAAAATTGGCACTTCGCGTTTTTTGAATGCGCCGAACTAGGATTTTACAATGCGAATTTACACTCCATTGATTTTTTCGCCAACTGATTCTATACGTCCATGTTACAATGAGTGAGGAAGCTATACTGCCCACCCAACTTGGCAGACGTTTTGGAAGTGGGCTGCTTGGGGTTCGTAGGTACCACCTACTTGTTTTTCTCCATCATTTTTGCCACCTACTACTTGAACTTCGGTATCTTTAGTTCTTTGGAATAAAGTGCTCACCTATTTGTCTATTTCTTTCGTTCAGAAAACTATGGTTTTTTTTTCTTGCTCGATTCCAAAGGCTTATTATTGAAAATAATAAACCAAAATTTGGCCGTCCGTCCGCCTTACGGGGCACTTTCCCCACTTAGCATTAACCGATTTTGTTGAAATTTGGTATGTAGGCTCCATTCGGGGTCTAGTTGTGCTCCGAAGATTTTGGTTGATGTAGGTCACTTCTGAGGATTGAAAAATAAGGTTTGAAATTCTGAAAATGGCTTAACTCAAAAAATCTTGATATAATGGTATCGTTTTTCCATTATTTAAGATAGTATTGAATTTTTAAAAATTTTTGAGACCACGCGGAGCCCTGTAGGACAAACCGTTGGTTCCCTACGAGAATGTGTTGGACTTACGATAAATCTGAAACACGAGTGTGAATCGCAAAAGAGGCCGAATCTCCGTTTAAATGTTAGCTAACCGAAATGCGATCGAGGTTTTTCTTCAAGTTGGATGGTTGGTGGTAACAATGGCAAAGCCGTGGCAATTTTCCAGTTTTTTCAATTCCCTAGACTGCTGCACTAATAAATTTCAAAAATCCTCAAATATTTCAAATTTGGGAAATGTTGTAAGTTTGAGCGCCGGTAATTTCGGGAAGTATTGACCCGGAACGATCGATCGACCGAGACCCTTTATTTTACGTACTTTTCTCTCATACCTAGGAAAGTACGCTTAATTCTTGATGAGTAATGCACGCGTGTAATACTACTCGTGATAGACCGTGTGAGTATGGAAGTATAAAATATAATTTTGTGTGTCATAAGAAAAACCCTGCATGTTAACATAAATCTACATGTACAAGGTAAAGGTGTCATTGAATGCTAGAAGAGATTGTTAGTTGCTACAGCTGATATTGTATGGGATTATGATGAAATGTAAACATATTTCCAACTTCTCTTACCTGGATTTGAAAGCTGGTGAAATGCCCAAGAAGAACCAATAACCACGAAGTTTTTAGAATCAACCGCGATAGTGACCCAATTACTTCGAAACTTGAATGAGCATGTAGGAGTGCAAATAGGCAACCAATTAAATCCGCAGTTAATTGCACTAAAATGATCAAAATTTGAAAGACATATTTTTTGTGGATATCTCCAACTTCAGTCACCAAATTTGACATATATTTACTTGCAGCCTCGGGGAATCTTTTTATTACTTTGGTTACTTTCTTTATCATTGATGACTTGTAGTAGATGAAGCTCATGTATTGGAAAGAAATGAGGCTAACTGAGAGTGTCTCTATACTCAACGTCACCAACATTATATGATTTGTAAGACCAGTCATATAGCACGAAATGACGACCCACATTACAGCAATAACATCTAATAACAGTGGAACGAACGGGTAAACTGGCGTCATGTAGCCCTTCACAAACTTGATACTGTGAGTGCGAACAAAAACACAGCGGGCGAGATGCACGAGTGACACTGAGTAATTAATGTGATCAAGCACAATGTTCAAACTTATCATAAGTTTTGAGGAGGCAGATTTCAAATACAAATCCATTTCATCCCATACGCCCAGCAATAGAAAACCAGTGTGAAGCAACAAAGACAACATCAACCATTGTGTCGATAAACTATCTTCATTGAAAGGATAGACCCCAAAAACCCTTGAAATGTACAACATCTTTGAAAACAGTACTGCCATGTTGTAACCTGGGTAACAGATGATGATCAACTAGCATTAACCGGAAGCTCAGGACGAAGAGTTACATTAGAGATTCACTTCAGATAGATTTTAGAAAGGCTCTCGAGATTCGCCACAATCGCATTGACTCTTAGCTTGTTGACCTCATCTCCATCATGTCAGTCCCCGTATTTATTCGAGTCTAGGAAAATAGATGTTTAAAGTTCGCTGTCATTATATTGTTAAATAAAGAGGTATATGAAAGAAACGTAGTGAAAGAAATGCAAAATCCCGTTATGAATTTCGTCTTGTAGCTGATCAAACTTCGTTATAAGAAAAATCCTGCAAATCATTAAAAACCATATTTTATGCGATTACAGAGATGAAATAGAAACAGTATCTAACTGTTCTCACCTGGATTTGAAAGATGTTCAACAGTCTAAGAAGAGCCAACAACCACGTAGTTCTTAGAATCAACCACGACAGTGGCAATTGTATTGAAACTTGAATGAGTATGGAGGACTATGTATAGGCAATTAGTTAAATCCGCAGTTAATTGCACTAGAATGATCAAAAATTGAAGGGAATGTTTTGCATTGATAACCTCAATTTCGGTCACCAAATATGACATATATTTAATCGCATCCTCTGGGTATCTTTTTATTACTTTGGTTACTTTCTTTATCATTGATGACTTGTAGTAGATGAAGCTCATGTATTGAAAAGAAATGAGGCCAACTGAGAGTGACTCTATACCCAATGTCACCAACATTATATGATTTGTGGAACTAGTTGTGGAACTAGCAGAAATTGCAACAATAGAATGTAATATTAATGGAGCGAACGGGTATAGTCATGTGGCCCTTCGTGAATCTGATTCTGTGAGTGCGAACAAAAACACAGCGGGCGAGATGCACGAATGACACCAAGTAATTAGCGCCATCAATCGTAATGTACAAACTTATTAAGAGTTTTGAGGTGCCAGTTCTAAAATACCAATTTATTTCATCCCATAAGCTCAGCAATACAAAATCAGTGTGAAGCAACAAAGACAACATCAACCATTGTGTCGATAAACTATCTTTCTTGAAAGGATAGACCCCAAAAACCCTTGAAATGTTCAACATCTTTGAAAACAGTACTGTCATGTTATAACCTGGGTAACAGATGACGACACACTAGCAATAACCAGAAGATCAGGAAGAAGAGTTACATTAGAGATTCACTTTGGATAGCTTTTAGAACGGCTCTTCAGATTCTCCATGATCACATTGACTCTCAGCTTGTTGACCTCCTTCTCCATCATTTCAGTCCCGGTATTGATTCTAGTCAAGGAAAACAAATGTTCAAACTTCGTTGTCATGATTTTGTTAAATGAAGAGGTATAGAAGATATGCAAAATGGGAGAAATGTAGTGGATAAAATGCAAAATACCGGGAAAAAAATTTGACTAAACTACTTTACAAAAAAACCGGAAAAACATGAAAAATCCACAAATATCAGAGTGTTGTTGAAAGAGGTTGTTAGTGCTACAGCTGATGTGCTATGGGATTATAGTGATGAAATGGAAACAAAGTTGCAGCTCCTCTTTCCTATATCTGAAAGCTGGTGAAATGCTCAAGAAGATCCTTTAGCTCTTATATTATTTTGAATTTGACGGAATCTGTGAGATTTGATGAGGCTACTACAGAGTTTGAATTTCGATCGTTCTTGTCATAGTCACGTAGTTCCCAGGAAAATTCGGATTACATCGAAGTACCTTTAAAAAAATCAAGATACATTTGGATCCCAGGTTAAAGTTTCCTATACCTAGAAGGTGTTCTGGACAGGAAAGAAGACACAACAGCTAGATTTGTCGAAAATTCATTTGCCTTTTTGTTTGAAAAGGTACGCTATGAACTGGGTGGTATGGAAATAGATGAAATCCGCAACGTTGGAATTACTACGTCAATGAGAAGATAAGCTTCATTGTCAAAGAATGAATTACCTCAAGCTTCATATTATGGCTGAGGAATGGACGGAGCTGGTATCGATGCGAATGGAAATGATGGAATTTGAATGGTTCAGCATTTGTATTGCACTTTCACATTTCCTGGGATTTGCAAAAGACTTCAAGAGACCAATAATTAATTTGAAACATGAGCTGGTGTTATTGAGACGGATTAACGACAAACAGTCTGTTACTTGAGATTTAGAAAAAGGGAAAAAACGTCTGCCAAGTGGGTGTTGCACATAGCTTCCTCGTATCCATAACCCGATTATATAGATGATCCGATGCATAGTAGTTAATCTCAAAACATCAACAGCCTAACCAGGAATAACCTTACAAACTTCTAAGCCCAATAACACTACCTCTTACTTATGTACTGAATAAAGCTCAGTTCTACTCCAAAAATCAATAATATGGCAATATTTCCGTTTGAATCGAGCATTTTGAATTTCTCGATAATTCCACTGTAGTGAACAAACAAGAAGAACGTCTGCCAAGTGGGTGTGGCACGTAGCTTCCTCGTATGCATAACCCGATTGTATAGATAATCCTATGAACAGTACCTAGTTAATCTCAAAACATCAATCACTAAGTACCTACCACTACCCTCACAGGGGACCATCTACACGTCAACCCGCACAATCTCAGAATATTGTTGTGAAAATTTAGATGTTATGTTGTAACAAGGAAATTTACTTTTGCGCATGCACAGTGGCTACTATCAGTCTGTGGACAATGATTTTCATAGGGGACCATCTACACGCAAACCCGCACAGTTCCTCAAAATTTCATCAAAATCGGATGAGAAAATTTTTACATTTAATGTAGAAGTTATGGCTGTGGCAAGGATTTCATGACAGACACACAGACAGACAGACAAGGAACCAAAATTGTACAGAAAGGACTGAAACGTAATATGCGAAAGAAAATTTTGATTTTGGAGAACATTTTTTTTTTCAACCTTGAAAAGTGAAAACAAAACTTCCGCTACCTAAATGTTAGTTTGTCACTTAATCAAGTATTGATAATATTATTAAATCTGGGGTTGTGACATTTCGTCAATAATAATCTACCAGTTTTTAGAATTCGTTACTCAATATCAATCATTATTGACATCATTATACTTTCATGTTTTAACTTCACTGTCACCATATTCCACATATATTCCACGCAATATATTACAGAGACCTTTCTTGTTGGTAGAGATCCGTTTATTCGTCCTTAAACAGACTGAGAAAAGTGTGGTGGGGGTGACCGGTAAGTGATGTGCTCCCCTCAGAAATGAGGGAGGAGGTCTTGAATAAACAAAATCCAGTCTTTCACGATAACCTAGTAAGTAATTTACCACCACGGACGAGAAAGAGTAGATACGGCTGTTGTAGGAGGGAGTAGGATAGTTGGAGCGATGAGCTGAGGCAGTTTAACCCTTCTTTGCTAGTGATACGCTCGGGAGGCGCTCCTCCCCTCACTGGTAACAGTGACCCCCCCCCCCCCGCCGCTACCTCTTGAGTGTTCCTCTGGAGAGATGTTCTACTGCTGGCAATTCAATTGTTTGTATTTTTGATAGTACTTGTGAAATGGTGGGTTTTAAAGTCAATTATTCGGTTTAGTGGATTTGGTTTTGTGGAAAATGAATGTGATGTACCAATAAATGATTGTGAATTTATCGTTTCTAACTGCTGTGGTTTTCATTAAACGACCTTACTTGATTGATAGCATGAGTGGAAAAAAAGTAATGTATATATCAGTCGGTAAGTTGTCCTCAATCAACGATTTTTAAGACAAATAATGTGAGAGTTGCTGATATTGAATTTCATCTTCCCTTCCCCCTTCAATCGCACTAACCATCGCAGCATCATCGTCCCTGGGTTATCAATAGGTTTACTTCATTAAAATGGAATGATTTATTCAGACAATGTGCCCACTTTCTGAATCCCAATGCCAGTTACGCCCGAGAGGCGTAACACTAGCAATAACCGCATAGAAATTCACACTACCAAAAATAAGGATTAAATCATTCCAAACGTCTCCATTGAGTCAAAAAATATGTTAATACAATCGTTGTCCTCAGTGAATTCCCATTTTGTGAGAACTTTTTATTGATATTTTTTACCAATCTGCGTGATTCTTTTTGAAATGAAAACACATTGTGTTCTACCAGTATCACCCATGGTGGTCCCTCTCCAATCGGATTTATTTTCGCTTTGTTGAAAGTGTCGGAATATTGTGAAAATAGTTGATAAACGTGGTTTTTGATTTTGAGAAGATTGTTCCGTATTCACTTAACTTCCCCTTTAACCTCCGAACGAATGATTGATTGTTTGTGTATATTCAAATTAAAGGTTCGATTCTAACCTTTAAAATCAGATGCTATGTGAGGGGTAAACCATGAGACTTAGCGTAGGTACCTGTGTACTAGAATCAAACGAGTTCCTAAAACTTGAAACAACAAAATATCTATTCACGATCTATTTAACTCATTTCCTGTTTATCAAATTCGCGGTGTCATTTTTCCTATTTAATTAACATAATTGTGTTCTTGCTCGATTTTGAAGCTATTGGCGAAAGAAAATTTCTTAAGCATAACTGTATTATCAGGGAACAATAAATTACACAGAAAAACGCACAAATTAACTCTTTATTGATCAATACCTGCGTTTTGTGGATGGAATCGATAATTGAACGACAAAAAGTGAAACAATACATGAATTGACTTTTGAAACAAATACATGGACGTATACAGATTATTGAAATCGTGAAACCTAGATCACAAGTCAAATCCTTATTCTTCCATTGGGTGAGCCAAGTCACAACTCAATGAAATTTAGGAAAGTAATTTACTTCACTAAGTTGCAAGGGTGATAACCACAGGTACCTACTTAATTATTTGAAATTTTGGAACGATGAATAAATAATACAATATAGTTTTATCTGGCATTAAAATTAATTTGTGCCAGAAAATTATTTAAGAATAATAAAACTCAGATATGAATAAATTCTGGAAAGACCTTGATATTCCTGATGTTTAAAATGTGTATATACCTAAAATACATACAGATGGGGTTGGTAAGTTCCCGCAAGGGGAAAGTTTTCACTCCTTTCATAGTAAGGCTTAATAAAAAACATATAATAATTTTCATGGTACTTTCCCAGTACTGAGAGATTTTCAGGGATCGTAACTAAGGTTCTAACGAAAGAGGAAAAAAGAGGAACGTTCTAACAATTTATTGGTATCGCACTGGCTTAATGTTATACATTTGAACTTGCGGGAACTTACCCCTACCTATCCTGTTCCATTTTTGCAGTTCACGAAACGCCGTGCAAAATATTCAATAGTAACCTAAAGCCCGTTCGGGTTCGATAGGAAAAGTCGATTTAGACATCCACAAAGTAAGGTCCTTTATACCTAAAGTGAGGTATTTATTTCCAACCAATGACTAAAGATGAATGGAAATCAATTCGATGTTCTCATTGAAATTTCGAGTGAACTAGGGAGAACCATCGAATCATGTTTCAACCCTATTCCATGTACGAGGACTGGTGATAGTTTTAATCTCATGACTGGAAGTAGAGACTACTCGTAACAGTATGAATTTAACGTAACACCTTCTGAGAACTTAAACTCCAAAGACGAGAAGTAGAACAGCTGGCTAAGGAGAAACCCATTGCTATCGCTAGAAAATCAAAATCTACAAGTAGGTGAATTCGAAAAAAATTCTAATTCCAAATAAAGAGTGTTGTTGTTTCAAATCACCATTGCCTTGATAGTAAACAAAATAATCGTCAATGAATATCGGAATTTGAAGCTGCACTTAGTCGAGACCTGTCTGAAGGCGAATTATCAGCTGAGTGTGAGTCTTACATTGCAATTGCCGATATTATGCTCTTAAGAGCACAGTTTATCTGAGGTCGAGGTAATTCATGTTTAACATCTGGTAAAGATAACCACTCTGCAACCGAGTGTGAACACACAAATCCAAATCGAAATGCGATCAGTGTTCAAAATTACGTCTCATTATACAAGTTTGTAAATCTCATTGAACAAAAAGAAAGCTAATACTGCTCATCCTGAGTTTGACGATAGGTAGGTACTCCTAAAGAATCCGAAATCGAAAGTGAAAAAACTGGCTGAACGAACAGGATTCTGAAATTAATAGATTTTCAGATTCCGGACCTACCCGAGGATGACCCTCGAAAATCTCGTTTAAATGAGCAACAAGGCTTCAGGAATCAAAAATATATGTTTAACATGTGGTAAAGATATCCACTCTGCAACCGAGTGTCGAACACACAAACCCAAATCGAAATGCGATCAGTGTTAAAAATTAGGTCTCATTATACGAGTTTGTAAACCACATTGAACAAATAGAAAGCTAATACTGCTTATTCAACTGATTTTCATCAACATATTCTCACGATTTCAATGACCATTGCAACAACAAGGTCAATACGGTAATTCAATCATGCGATGTGGTCGACTTGTTCGCAATAGGATATATCTAGATAAATACACAATTCCAAATTTTCGAAGTGAATAGTGGAAAACAAATTCCATTACTTCGAAGAACAGAGTTTAATGTCTTAGATTTGAGTTTACATTGCAACCCGCTAAACTTAAAACATCATAAAAACATCTAAAAAAAGTAAAAAATAAACAATCGCGGACGTCATCAGCTGTCTTCCGAACGGAAAATCAAAATTTGTTCTGATGATTTCGCTCATGGCTACCAATTGCCTCACTGCCCAGGGTTTTGACGAGAGAGGCGATGAGCCCTGGACGCACGAACCCGTGACGAGACTCGAACCCACGACCTCCACAGAAGTCGGTTCGAATCCCATCACCAAAGGACGCGCGCCGCAGCGCCTACGGCCACACTGGACTTCTCTAAACCAACATTTTCATCATACTTACGAAATATCATAAAACACAGTGAATATTTCTCATAAAGGATGTCTGATGGAAGGACAGCTTTATGTAGTTCCAACGGTTTTCAAGGATAAGAGGTTTACCAATGTAAAGTAGACAGTGACTATAACCAAACACAAATATACTCGTATCTCAGATTCAACCTCTCAACTCACTCGATGAAATCTTTAGAAGATTCGCAACCATTCTTGAAGAAGTAGAACGGAATCAAAATTTCATAGTAGATTCTAAAAGAAGCCAATCCTATAGTCAATCGGTAGATATGCCTGACTAGAAAGAGTGCTTAAGATTTGGAGGCACTTGAGGAAGATCCGTAACATGCAATGATTGGTAACCTCTGGTGGTGATCCCGAAACCCAATTTTACCACAATGTGAATCATAGTAGGGGAAGCTGTTATGATTTTCCACTATTATCACTACAACAATATTCCTATTGTGATTGTTGTGGAGAAGGAAGCAGATGGGACATCGTTATCCTTTAAAATACACGTTTAATTTGGATAACGCTTTCGGGGCGAGCTGTGGCCTCTTTCTCAAGCCAACAATAAAACGCTGCAAATCGTTGCCCAAAGATTTATTATTTTCTGTATAGATCACCCTTCTGTATCGATCCCTCCCTACCAACCGAAGGTACTTACAAGGGCATTTTTGAACATTTCGACCCCAACCACCAACCAAATGGAAATGAAGGGTTGACATTTTCAAAAATGCCCTAGCAGGTAGTAGATAACTACGGTTGGTAGAGAGGGATCTATACAGAAGGGTGATCTATACAGATAATGAATACTAAATAATAATAAATAATAAATAATAAATAATAAATAATAAATAATAAATAATAAATAATAAATAATAATAATAAACCTTTGGACAATGATTTGCAGCGTTTTTTTTACCTACCAACTATTGGTAGGTACTACCTACCACACCATACTGCCTTCACACCTTCACAATCAAGTTTACTCGAAAGCACTAAACGCTTCACACTCGATTCGAAAAATAGAAAGCTAGATCCCAAATGGAGCCAATATACCAAATTGAACCAAATCGGTCCAGTGTTGCTAAGAAGAGTGCCGCGTACGGCGTACGGACGGAAATTTTTTTATTAGAATTTTGGATTCTACGTACCTTGAAACGTAAATCATAAAATTTGGGGGGGGGGGGAGGGGAGTTAAATTTTTTTAATTGCTCGATTCCAAAGGTTTATTATTGAAAATAATAAACCGAAATGCAAATCTCATACATGAAAGGAGTGCTGAAAGAGGTTTCTAAGTGCTTTTATGGGATTATAGTGATGAAATCCTAACAGAGTTCCAACTGGTCTTACCTGGATTTGAAAGCTGTTGAAATACCCAAGAAGAACCAATAACTTCGTAGTTCTTAGAATCAACATCGACAGTGACCAAATTTTACTGAAACTTGAATGAGCATGTAGGAGTGCGTATAGGCAGTTAGTTACATTTGCAGTTAGTTGCACTAGAATGATCAAAAATTGAAGGGAATGTTTTGCATAGATATCTCCAACTTCGGTAACCAAATTTGACACATATTTACTCGCAGCCTCTGGGGATCTTTTTACTACTTTGGTTACTTTCTTCATCATTGATGACTTGTAGTAGATGAAGCTCATGTATTGGAATGAAATGAGGCTAACTGAGAGTGACTCTATACCCAATGTCACCAACAATATATGATTAGTGAAACCAGTCATATAGAACCAAATAACGACTAAAATTACAGCAATGACGTCTAATAACAGTGGGACGAAAGGGTAAACAGGCGTCATGTAGCCCTTCGTGAACCTGATACTGTGAGTGCGACCGAAAAAACAGCGGGCGAGATGCACGAATGAAACCAAATAATAAGCGCCATCAATCGTAATGTACAAACTTATTGAAAGTTTTGAGGTGCCAGCTCTAGAATACCAATTTATTTTATCCCATAAGCTCAGCAATACAAAACCAGTGTGAAGCAACAAAGACAACATCAACCATTGTGTCGATATACTATCTTTATTGAAAGGATAGACTCCAAAAACTCTTGAAATGTACAACATCTTTGAAAAGAGTACTGCCATGTTGTAACCTGAGTAACAGATGATGATAAACTAGCAATGGGCAGAAGGTCAGGACGAAGCATCACATTTGAGAAGCACAACGGATTGACGGGTTCTATCAAGATAGCTTTTGTAAAGGCTCTCGAGATTTTCCTCGATCCCATTGACTCTTAGCTTGTTGACCTCATCATATCCATCATGTCAGTCCAGGAATTGATGTCAGTCAAGGACACCAAATGTTTAAACTTCTCATGATATTATCCATTCATGCAGCATGAATTAGCGCACATTCTTCAGTGATCGTTCAAAAATGTTCCAAAACGGATTTCATTGATGTTTTGAAAAAGTCCATTCAAATAATTTTTGAGGCCATCGCAAGAGCTTCATTTTTCTTTAAAAATCGCTAATAAGGCCGAATGCTAAAATTGCACGGGCTATGATATGACGATGTAAGGAGTTCATATTCATGATCTGCACGTCTCCAAGAGCTCATTGAGCACCCACACGGCTATTGTTGGTTTTTTTCGATTTTCAGTATACCATACCAACATACTGTACGCACAGGGTATGTTTTGAAAATGTTAGAAGTCCATATTCACGTTCAACAAATTTTCATTATATTTCAAGTTTTTATCATATATGAATATACATGGTGTCCCAGATTTTATGGTCCACCCTCCGTCATTTCCGTAATTAATTGCGTGAAAAAATGAGCCCAACGTCATTTTTCATATTTTTTGTAAAAGATTCATCGCAAGGTTTTTCCCCCCATTTTTTTGAGATTCAGATTCTACCTAGAATTTTATGAGAAATTCATACCCGAACCGATTTTTTTCATTAAGCGCAACTTGTACTTTTCGCGCGCAAAGTGACCAGGGTGCGCACAAGTGCTTTTTTTACCCCGAGTATGGCACATGTTTTTTTCATTATTTTTGACGTTGAATCAGGTGGGGGTCCTTTCCTCGATTTCATCGTTATTTTCCCAAATTCAGAACGAAAATGAATGTTTTTGGGCTTTATTTTCCCTCCCCCTTTCGTAACACGAGCTGGTGACTGGCTATGGCGGTATTAAAACTAAATTCCTCACTTCAAAATCTGAAAAAAAATGTTGGAAAGTACGTAGGTACTCACTTCTTTAATGTAAACTGAAAATCAAAAAACTTCTCATCCAAAAACCTTAAAAAATTAAAAGTTACAAAAGCTCCAAAAAAGTAATAATAAAAAATGAATGTATCATTCTTCACCTTGGGTTGGGGGTCGGCACCCGACTGGTCAAAGATGTCCGATGTCCTATCTGCTTCCTTCTCCACAACAATCACAATAGGAATATTGTTGTTGTGTAATAGTGGAAAGTCATAACAGCTTCCCCTACTATGATTCACATTGTGGTACAATTGGGTTTCGGGATCACCACCAGAGGTTACCAATCATTGCATGTTACGGATCTTCCTCAAGTGCTTCCAAATCTTAAGCACTCTTTCTAGTCAGGCATATCTACCGATTGACTATAGGATTGGCTTCTTTTAGAATCTGCTCTGAAATTTTGATTCCGTACTATTTCTTCAAGAATGGTTGCGAATCTTCTAAAGATTTCATCGAGTGAGTTGAGAGGTTGAATCTGAGATAGGTACGAGTATACTTGAGTTTGGTTATAGCCACTGTCTACTTTACATTGGTAGACCTCTTATCCATGAAAACCGTTGGAACTACATAAATTTATCCTTTCATCAGACAACCTTTATGAGAAATATTTACTGTGTTTTATGATATTTCGTAAATATGATGAAAATGTTGGTTTAGAGAAGTCCAGTGTGGCCGTAGGCGCTGCGGCGCGCGTTCTTTGGTGATGGGATTCGAATCAAATGAAGCCCATATACCAAATTTGAACCACATCGGTCCAGGGTTGCTAAGAAAAGTGCCGCGTACGGCGCACGACGGACGGACGGAAAATTGTTTATTCGATTTTTGGATTCTACGTACCTTGAAACGTAAACCATCCAATTTTGAGGAGGTGTTAAAATTTTTTTCGAGTGTCGGGGTGTTTTTTTCGGGTGCTTTTTTTTCGATTCCAAAGTTTTATTATTGAAAATAATAAACGAAAAACAATTCATTCGAAGACTAAAAATAATAATAATAATATTGAATCACTAGTGTAATATAATCACGGTTAGTACAACTAATCAGTCAAAAAATATATTGATAAAAATATATCTCTTACCTAATAATTATTTTTCGTTATTAAGTACAATTTGAAATGAGTAACCAAGACTATACTTATTCTTCGTCATTGAAAATAATATTTTTTTTCGACTGGTTGTTTTGCTTCCTCACTACCGAAGGTAGGGAAGCTTTGTATTCGTGAAAGAAGTGAAAAAAAAAATGTCCTCAAAAATCAAAATTTCCACTTGCTTTTTGCGTTTTAGAGCTTCCCGAACAATTTTGGTTCCGTGTCTGTCTGTCTGTCTGTCTGTCTGTCTGTCGGTCTGTCGGTCTGTCGGTCTGTCTGTGGTCAATCCTTGTCCCGGGCAAAACTATACTAACCTGTGGTCCGATTTTGATGAAATTTTCAGGGATTGTGCGGGTTAGGTCCTAGACGGTCCCCTATAAATTTCAGCACCTTCGGATCAGCTGAGTGAGCTCCAAGGCCATTTTCTCTCCTGTTGAACGCAGGAAGCTGAAATTTGAGAGGCAGGGTCAATGGAGAATGCTGAAGGTGCCTGAGTGGTCACTGATCAGCTGAGTGAGCTCCAAGGCCATTTCCTCTCCTGTTTTTCGCCAACTGATTCTATACGTCCATGTTACAATGAGTGAGGAAGCTATACTGCCCACCCAACTTGGCAGACGTTTTTTTGCCAACCGTGATTGTATTACACTAGTGGTTCAATGTTATTATTATTATTATTTTCAGTATTCGAATAAATTGTTTTCCATTGTAGGCTTGAGAAAGGGGCCATAGCTCGCCCTGAAAGCGCTTGCCAAATTTAACGTGAATTATAAAGGATAACGATGTCCTATCTGCTTCCTTCTCCACAACAACCACAATATCGATACCTTAAAGCACAAAGGTGCCATGTCCATCCACCTTCCACATTTTTTATTTTTTTTAAATTCAGAAAAACTCAAATTCAACAAAACTATTATTGAGGTTTTTTGACGATAATAGCTTGAAAATTTATTGAGGAAATTAAAGAGTTTAGTGTAACAAACCATTATTTTAGGAATTGTGCACTGGTGATAATTTCTTTTGCGTTTTTCTCAAAACTCCGTTTTTGGACATAGCGCCTTTGTGCTTTAAGGTATCGATATGACTACAGAAGGAGTACAGAACAATATTCCTGAAGAATAAAATTCCTAGCTACAATACATACGAATTAATATACTTTTTACTATTTAGCGAATCAGACACAGCATGCATAATTATATTCAATACTATAATCTAAGATCACTTCAAAGTCCCGAAAAAGTAATTTTTTCGTGAAAGAAAAGGAAGACGACACTTGCTTCTTAAAATACCATTTATCCACTCTTCTAGGGAGTGTTTCTGATCTACACTAATTTATCTAGATTCAAAAATTCGTCCCACTAGGAAATCTATGAGAAGTGACAGCTTTTGAAATCAGAGTAAACTAAGATAGGAATAGTTTTGCGTGGAAGTAAAGCTGTGAAGAACTTACCAAATGGGGTACAGATAAATGCTGCTTTCACGTAGTTATAGGTGAGTTTTGAGGTCTTCAAAAAGTGATATACACCACCAACTGTGACGAACATGGATCAAGAACAAATGGAACGAGTTGGGCAACTAGTGCAAAGCTGATCATTGTGAGATGCCCATCGTGCAGAGACATAGTAAAGTGGAATAGTTTCATCTCGTAAAGCAAATTTTATAAACTGCACTAAGAATTGTGCGCATTTGACAAGAATCAGCTTCAAAATGCAAACAAAAAAAAAATCACAAGAAGGGAGACGATTTGATCACAACACGTGCAAGTGAGGATCTGTAATATAATGCAGTTCCATATCCTTTATACTCTTTTAACGGGTGTGATCCATGTCTAATCTCATTCAAATTGAAGTAGTATCAACAGGTAGGTAGTTATCACAGAGATAATCTGAAACAAAATGCGACCAATATTATTCAATAGTGACAAGTAACTTTCTGCACTCATTGTTGAATGGCATACGTTCGTTTATCTTGGAAGTAAAACTCGGTGATAATATCAGGTGATCAAAAAAATACGAGGGCACTCACGGATGTGAAAAGTGGGTACCCCATATTGAAAAATCCGCAAGCGGAAAACTTGACTCTCCGATAATTTTTCAGATAGAGCACCAGCTTCCTCTGTGAAGTTGAGAAATAATTATTAGGTTATTAGACAGGTGCCGAAGTGACTGTAGCAATATTTATTATCGAGAATAGGGTAAATTTTAAAACATAAATATTCAAATGGAAAAATCCTACCAGTCTTAGTAGGTACAAATAAATGACTTGATCTATTTCGAATAATAATTAGTTTTCTAATTGCTGACCAAATTAAATAATAATAGCAACATAAAAAGTCACTATGTTATAACTAGTATGAGGTGTAGTAATTTATTGTTTAAAAGGTGTTTCGATACTGGTGAGGTACTTTACGTTAGCACATAGTTCGTCTCTGCCCCAGACCACACGAAATAACTCATCGTAGAACTTCTGCAACTGAAAAATAAATAAATAATGAAAAATATAACAGTAAGAAAAAGTATGATAGAAGTAGCTAGAAAGTAGATGCCGGTAAAACACAACAATCCATTACACGAAGGTTTATTATTTTTCTGTATGGAGCACTCGCCTGCAAAAAATTCATTTTGCGATTGGCCATTGCCTCACCTACCAATCATATTTTTGCTTCAAAATCAAATTTATTTGGAAGCAATAAATCCTTCACTCAATTAGAAGAAATAGGGATTTGTGTGTGCCTCCTTTGGTAAATTTGATTACTGGTTGTCAAGGACGCAAAACTGAGTACAAATCAAAGATCAGGCCTCTCTCGCGATTCACCCTTAAGACTAACACTTAAGTTTTTATGAGGAGCAAACGGTTGGTCCTACAGGGCTCTCGGTGGTCTCATTCGATTTCAACAAATCAATACTAATATAAACTGATGAAAAAACAATATTTTTTCTTCGAAAGTTTTTGAGCTAGGGCGTTTTGAAAATCTTGTCTTACCTGGATTCGAAAGCTGCTGAAAGGTTCAAGAAGAACCAATAGCCTCATAGTTGAAATAATCAAACGAGTGGAAGACCATTTCACAGCCATAGGTAAAGAGGGGCGCATGAGTAAAAATAAGCTCGAAATTAAATCCGCAGATGTGTGCACTAGCATTATCAAAATTTGAAGGGCACATTTTCCATGGATATTTTCAACTTCAGTCACCAAGTTTGACATGTATTTACACGCAGTTTCGGGGGATTTTTCAATTATTTCGGTTACTTTCACCATCATCGATGATTCGTTGTAAAATAAGCTTATGTATTGAAGGAAAATGAAGTTGACTGCGAAGGACTGAATACTGAATGCCCCCATCACTATATGAAACGTACCATGAGTCAAATAACTAAACAAAACGAACGAAATTGCAGTACCAACATCGAGCAGTATTAGTATGCAAGGGAAAACTGGTATCGTGTGGCTCTTGATGAATCTGCAGAAAGTGAAGATACATTGAGTACGATCGAAAACACAGCGAGCAAGATGTATGAATGGCAGCGTGTAATAAGGGACATCAAGCATTATGTGCAAGCATAGGTTGAGTTTTGAGATTCCAATGTTCGAAATCCAAGTGATTTTAGACCATACATGCACAAATATGACAATGCCGTGAAGCAACAAAGACAAAATCAATTACCGTGTCGATAAACTATCTTCATTGAAAGGATAGACCCCCAAAACCCTTGAAATGTACAATATCTTTGAAAATTGTATCCTCATGTTTTGATGTGGCACACTGATGATGGTCAACTCCCAATGAGCAGAAGGTCAGGACGGTGGGTTGAGCTTTTGACATCTACTTCAAGTTTCAAACAGTCCAAGGGGCGGTTCTTGAGATTCTCCACGATTTTATTGAGTCTCTGCCTGTTGACCTCATCTCCATTATGACAATCACGGTATTGATTTCAGTCGAGGAAACCGAATTTTGTACCTTCGTTCTATTGATCGAGAATGAATTAATGAGTCAAACGAAAAAAATAGACTATGGTATGGACGAGGGAAGGAATGAATAATTGTGATGAAATTTTCTTCTGAATTGTGAAACGTAATTTTAAAATTTTATACCACTTTTGGGAGCCTCTATTAATACGTAAAATCCTTAAGATCGGTGAGATACTTGAAAAAAAAACGTCTGCCAAGTTGGGTGGGCAGTATAGCTTCCTCACTCATTGTAACATGGACGTATAGAATCAGTTGGCGAAAAAATTATGATTCAAAGAGTTATTGAATACCAAAATATTGGCGATGCAGGTATTAATGTTTATAATATTTTTATAATTTTTATAAGGAATTATAGTTTATAATATTTTGTATTTCCAACGTAGAATTTTATTTAGCGGTCCACCGTCTAGGACCTAAACCACACAATCCCTGAAAATTTCATCGAAATTGGTTGAATAGTTGCGGAGTTTTGGTTGTAACAATAAATTTAAAGTTCGCGCATGCGCAGCGGCTATTGCTTGACCAATTTGATTACAACTTATAGGGTGTTTCTTAGTAGTTAGTCCCTAACTAACCTCCAAATTTGAGCAAAATCGGTTCATTAGAAACCGAGAAACCGAGGTTCCAGGAAATTCACGTTTGCGCATGCGCACTCGCTCCTATTGGTCCGAAGGTGCTGAAATTGATAGGGGACTGTCTAGTACCCAACCCGCACAATCCCTGAAAATGTCATCAAAATCGGACCACAGGTTAGTATAGTTTTGCCCGGGACAAAGATTGACCACAGACAGACCGACAGACAGACAGACACGGAACCAAAATTGTTCGGGAAGCTCTAAAACGCAAAAAGCAAGTGGAAATTTTGATTTTGGAGGACATATTTTTTTTCACTTCTTTCACGAATACAAAGCTTCCCTACCTTCGGTAGTGAGGAAGCAAAAGCTAATAATAATGCTGCAATAGAAACTTCTTTGACAAAACGCTGCTAATCATTGCTCAAAGGTTTATTATTTTCTGTATAGATCACCCTTCTGTATAGATCACTGGTTCTCCATCAATAGCACCTACCACCATCTGTATTCTCCCTTGACCTTCCCTCTCAAATTTCAACTTCCTGCGTTCAATAGGATTGAAAATGGATTCGGAGCTCACTCAGCTGATCAGTGATCTGAAGAGTGAAGAAGATCTCCTCGAATGCTGGAGACGCCTGGAAGAGCACTTCCATTCAATAAGATTGAAAATGGCTTCGGAGCTCACTCAGCTGATCAGTGATCTGAAGAGTGAAGAAGATCTCCTCGAATGCTGGAGACGCCTGGAACAGCACTTCCATTCAATAGGATTGAAAATGGCTTCGGAGTTCACTCAGCTGATCAGTGATCTGAAGAGTGAAGAAGATCTCCTCGAATGCTGGAGACGCCTGGAAGAGCACTTCCATTCAATAAGATTGAAAATGGCTTCGGAGCTCACTCAGCTGATCAGTGATCTGAAGAGTGAAGAAGATCTCCTCGAATGCTGGAGACGCCTGGAAGAGCACTTCCATTCAATAGGATTGAAAATGGCTTCGGAGTTCATTCAGCTGATCAGTGATCTGAAGAGTGAAGAAGATCTCCTCGAATGCTGGAGACGCCTGTAAGAGCACTTCCATTCAATAGGATTGAAAATGGCTTCGGAGTTCACTCAGCTGATCAGTGATCTGAAGACTGAAGAAAATTTTCTCGAATGCTGGAGACGCCTCGAAGAGTACTGATCAGCTGAGTGAGCTCCAAAGCCATTTTCAATCCTATTGAACGCATGAAGCTGAAATTTGAGAGGGAAGGTCAAGGGAGAACACAGATGGTGGTAGGTGCTATTGATGGAGAACCAGAGATCTATACAGAAAATAATAAACCTTTGGGCAATGATTTGCAGCGTTTGAACACAGAATGTGTTTTTGCGATGACCTACCGAAAAAAAAATCGTCACGAAAAAGCGACAGAAAAAACCGCTACGCGCCTTTTTTAATGATTTTCACGTGCAACCAAGCCGTTGGTGAGGAAATAGAACTCCCGCAGTGTTTATTGCACAGAAATTGTTCACCATTCGTTGGAAAGCTCTCAATTTATATAGTATTTTTCTTGTACTTACATATTTATTTATATGACATTTATAGGGTTTTAGACCAAATTAAATGTCTAACAATTACTTATTTTATTATTGCCAAAGACTCCACATTTATTATTGTTGCTTTTTATTTAACGGATGACTAGCAACGCAAAAACACATTCTGTGTTCCTATGATTTCATACAGAGTATGGAAAAAGAAATAAACCGGGGGGTGCAGGGGGGCGGAGCCCCCCGCCGAGGCGCAAAGCGCCGAGTTTTACCAACCAACATTTCTTTTACCTACCAACTTTTTTTTACCTACCAACTATTGGTAAGTACAACCTACCAGACCATACTGGCTTCACACCTTCAAAATCAAGTTTATTAGAAAGAACTAAACGCTTCACACTCGATTCGAAAAATAGAAAGCTTCATATGGGAATTTGATTACTGGTTACGCAGAAGGCAAAACTGTATACAAATCGAAGAAATGAACAGCGATCGCATTTTAGTCAGATAAAATTTGAACGGAGATTAGACCTCTTTGGCGATTCACACTCATGATTCTGTTTTATCGAAGGGAAACCTTCAAGTACTCGTAAGGACCGGAAAGTTTGTCCTATAAAGCTCCGGGTGGTCTCAAAAATTTTTAAAAATTCAATACTATTTAAAATTGGTGAAAAAACGATACCTTTATTTCGAGAGTTTTCGAGCTAGGGCACTCTTGAAAATTTCAACCCTTAATTTTTACCCCCTAGAAGTGACTGACATCAGCCAAAAGCTTCGCGGCACAACTAGACCCCAAATGGAGCCCATGTACCAAATTTGAACCAAATCGGTCCAGTGTTGCTAAGAAAAGTGTCGCGTACGGAGGACGGACGGAAATTTTTTTATTCGATTTTCGTATTCTACGTACCTTGAAACGCAAAACATCAAATTTTGAGGTGGGGGTGGGGTTAAAATGTTTTTTCTTGCTCGATTCCAAAGGCTTGTTATTGAAAATAATAAACCAAAAATTAGTCAAATTCAAAAGAAACTCGACGCTTTGCGCCTCGGCGGGGGGCTCCGCCCCCCTGCACCCCCCGATTTATTTCTTTTTCCATACTCTGTGTCTCTGAGTCTTTGGCAATAATAAAATAAATAATTGTTAGACATTTAATTTGGTCTAAAACCCTATAAATGTTATATAAATAAATATGTAACTACAAGAAAAATAGTAAATAAATTGAGAGCTTTCCAACGAATGGTGAACAATTTCTGTGCAATGAACACTGTGGGAGTTCTATTTCCTTACCAACGGCTTGGTTGCACGTGAAAATCATGATAAAAGGCGCGTAACGGTTTATTTTTTTTATATGGATCACTCGTTTGCAATGAACACGGCTTTGCCATTGTTACCACTAACCAACAAAAAGAAAAACATCGATCGCATTTCGGTCAGCTAAAATTTGAACGGAGATTAGCCCTCTTTTGCGATTCACACTCGTGTTTTTGATTCATCGTAAATTTAATTTCCATTTCTCGTAAATATCGGCGCTTTCCTAAGTTCCCATGGACCGATTTTGAGCAATTTAATATACAGGCTCCAATTGGGATCTACCTAGTTGTGCCTCGACAAAAAGATTTTCTAATTTTAAAAAATTTCCTCTAAAAACCAGTTGGTAGCGATAAAACTGTATCACTCGATGAAATTTATTTATTACTTTAGGCAAGAAATTGTGACACCCCCTCACCCTTATCCACCATAACATTTCTAGCGGCATGGGAGCCTCGAATCTAAAGAGCATTTTAAAATCCATGATCTACGATACCCAACATGCGAATTCGAGTTCACCCCCCCCCCTCCCCATCGCCATTACCACTAATGGTGCCAGTCTGGCACCAAAGCGGAAATACGTCGTAACATTGAACTTTCAACTATTAGTTTCAGTAGGCAGTCCGTCGAGGTTTACATCCGTATTCAAAGTAAAACACAAAGGAAAAACCACGAAATATGCGGTTTATGGTGTCCTGGCACCATGGTGGCACCACTATTAGTTCCATGGTGGTACAGAGAATAATTCATGAAAATCCGGAGGTATAATGAAAATTATTTTAGAGGAGACCAGACTGTAGAGGCATATACTAGCAAGGGCAACACAAGGGCTTTGTAGAGTGACACAGGGGCAACAAAGTTTTGAATACGTGTCCATATTTTCAAAATAATATTGTTAATAAGTTATACTTGGTGCAATAAAAAATATTGAGAAAATACAATAAGGCAGAAATCAAAAATGATATACAAATATTACAGGAGTCATGGAATGCTGAAAGAGGTTATTAGTTGCTACAGCTGTTATATTATCGAATTGTGGTGATGAAATGGAAACAGATTTCCAACTCCACTTACCTGGATTTGAAAGCTGGTGAAATTCCCAAGAAGAACCAACAACCACATAGTTTCTAGAATCAACCGCATCAGTAATCCAATTTTATTGAAACTTGAATGAGCATGTAGGAGTGCGTGTAGGCAATTAGTTACATCTGCAGTTAGATGCACTAGAATGATCAAAAATTGAAGGGAATATTTTGCATTGATGACTTCAACTTCGGTCACCAAATTTGACATATATTTACTCGAAGCCTCTGGGTATCTTTTTATTACTTTGGTTACTTTCTTTATCATTGATGACTTGTAGTAGATGAAGCTCATGTATTGGAATGAAATGAGGCTAACTGAGAGTGACGCTATACTCAACGTCACCAACATTATTTGATTTATGAAACCAGTCATATAGCACCAAATAACAGCAGAAGTTATAGCAATAGCATCTAATAACAGTGGAAATAATAGGTGCACTGGCGTCATGTAGCCCTTCGTGAACCTGATACTGTGAGTGCGACCGAAAACAGAGAGGGCGAGATGCACGAATGACACCAAGTAATTAGCGCCATCAATCGTAATGTACAAACTTATTATGAGTTTTGAGGAGCCAGTTCTCAAATACCAATTTATTTCATCCCATACGCCCAGCAATAGAAGACCAGTGTGAAGCAACAAAGACAACATCAACCATTGTGTCGATAAACTATCTTTCTTGAAAGGATAGACCCCAAAAATCCTTGAAATGTACATCATCTTTGAAAACAGTACTGCCATGTTGTAACCTGAGTAACAGATGATGACACACTAGGAATGAGCAGAAGGTCAGGACGAAGGGTTGCTATAGATAAGTGCTTCATATTGACGGGTTTTGAGAGAATAGTTTTTAGAAAGCCTCTTGAGATTCGCCACGATCACATCGAGTCTTAGCTTGTTGACCTCATCACCATCACGTCAGCCCCGACATTGATTCCGGTGATAGGAACCAAATTTGTTAACTTCTATGTCGGGTATTAATAAATGCTGCAAATTATTATACAACGGGTTTTTTAAAGTAAAGACCACCCCTCCGCGAAAAGCACGGGTTTTTCATTAAAGTACCGAACATACTATTGCGCAAGGTTAATAATCAAGAACATTTTGACTTTGACAGAAAGTACTTCCTAGGAAAACAATGTTGTGCTGCCTCTTCGCATCTCTGTACATTCACTTCCTTAGCTCAGCGATAAGAGCTCAGAGTAAAATCCGCTCCCTGATTTGTGAGCTACTGCTTATTTGGACAAACATTGAGGTCAGAAGATCCCCCACCCCATTCAAGAAAGAATAATAACAAAACCAGAGGTGTGTCGGGCAGGAGTGAACGTATTGAAAAGACTTCCTGCCTGAAAGACTTTCATCGTCAAAACGATCCTGTGTGAACTGAACGGGTTGTCAAAATGAACATCGTCATTCGTTCATCAACCCACCATACGACTTTTCCGGACGAATTCCGAGAACAACGGCAGAAGACCAACAAAACAAATTAATTGCCCGCAATATGGATGTATAATGTATTTATGTACATCCATGTTTGTACATAGATCATGAATGTGTGAAAATTACATGGAAGTATCAACAGAAAGAAGTAGATGGGAGTGGTTTACTTAGGAAAACCTTCCGTCATCCAACTGAAAAATTACGTTCAAATGCACTGTGGACTACAAAGACAAAGCTGAAAGACCGAAAACACTCGAAGACTGATTCATACGAGTGGAATCGGTCTTCCGTTCGTTTTTGTCTTCAAGCTCCTTCGATTCATTCAAATCGCCTCCTCACCTACTCATTGTAACCTATCCCGACTCTTTCGGTTTTTCGACTCAGCGTTTTTTGCAGTCACGACCTGGATCCTTATGGATGTTGTTGGTTTGGTTCCAACGTTCCAACTCGTTCGGTTTACCGACTCGCTCGTTTTTGTGACATCAGATCAATTGGTTGTTTGTTTAGTGTGCGAACGTATGAACGGGTGAACGGATTCAAAAGACTTGGTCTCTGTAATGAGTGACCGTTTGGGATTCAAATCCGCCAAATGACCTTGTCTTATACACTTCTAAACAAAACTCTGAAGCAAGTCAAAACGCTGCAAATTATTGCCAGAAGGTTTATTATTTTCTGTATAGATCACCCTTCTGTATAGATCACTATATCTCCTTCAATAGCACCTACCACCATCTGTATTCTCCCTTCACTTTTCCTCTCAAATTTCAGCTTCCTGCGTTCAATAGGATTGAAAATGGCTTCGGAGCTCACTCAGCTGATCAGTGCTCTTCCAGGCGTCTCCAGCATTCGAGAAGATCTTCCTTACTCTTCAGATCACTGATCAGCTGAGTGAGCTCCGAAGCCATTTTCAATCCTATTGAACGCAGGAAGCTTAAATTTGAGAGGGATGGTCAAGGGAGAATACAGATGGTGGTAGGTGCTATTGATAGAGAACCAGTGATCTATAAAGAAGGGTGATCTATACAGAAAATAATAAACCTTTGGGCAATGATTTGCAGCGTTTTACCTACCAACTATTGGTAGGTACTACCTACCATACTATACTGCCTTCACACCTTCACAATCAAGTTTATTAGAAAGAACTAAACGTTCCACACTCGATTCGAAAAATAGAAAGCTTCATATGGAAATTTGATTACTGGTTGCGCAGAAATCAAAACTGAATACACATCGAAGAAATGAACAGCGATCGCATTTTAGTCAGATAAAATTTGAACGGAGATTAGACCTCTTTTGTGATTCACACTCATGATTCTGTTTTATCGAAGGAAAACCCTTAAGTACTCGTATGGACCGAACGGTTTGTCCTCCCGAGCTCCGGGTGGTCTCAAAATTTTCTAAACATCAATAATATTTAAAATAGTTGAAAAAACGATACTTTTATTTCGAGAGTTTTGAGCTAGGGCACTCTTGAAAATGTCAACCCTCAATTTTCACCCCTTAGAAGTGACTGACATCAACCAAAAGCTTCGCGGCACAACTAGACCCCAAATGGAGCCCACATACCAAATTTGAACCAAATCGGTCCAGTGTTGCTAAGAAAAGTGCCGCGTACGGCTTACGGCGGACGAACGGAAATTTTTTCATTCGATTTTCGTATTCTACGTACTTACCTTGAAACCACACACACACACATGAAATTCTGAGGGGGGGGGGGGGTGAAAGTCAGATTTCGAGAAAAACTCAATCTAAGTTATGAGTGTCTCAGAATCGAGCCAACTTCTGGAATGATAAATTCGCTAGTAACTGAAACTTCGGCTATAGTGTCTTCGATATGTTATAGTTTATGCTTAAAAATATCAAAACCATAAAACAACGTTGTCAACCGATTTGGAACATTTCTGACCAAAATGACCCTGACTTAGTGCCTTTCTCTTGACTGAAAACGACTTGGTTTTCTTGTGACTACCTTTACTGATATTAAAACGGCCTTTTTATTTCAATCTGATGACAATGGTTTTGGTGGATAATCTACAGGGATCGACACCCCCCCCCCCCTCCCCACAACTCTCACACCAGTAGTGCTACCTCGTTATATCGACTCGCTTCCTCTTCATGACGTTGTACAGCATAAAGACCACCCGATAATGGAAACATGCATCGAGATACCGGCGTTGAAAATAAATATTTTTTATTGAGACATTATTACGGTAATAAAACAAGGGAAACTTTTAATAACTTTCCCATTAAAAATACGTTGGTACTACATACCTGTCTCCATTTTCAAAATTATTCTTCCGATTCTGAAGTTTAGTCTGGTTCAGGGGCCGAGTCCTTCATTGCGGATCTCAAAGGCAGATTGTCAAACCTAGGGTGGAAGTCCTTTGGAATTACTCTGTTTTTGCATAATTTAATCAAGCCCCGTTTTTCGCGGCTGATATCGGTGAAATCGGTAAAATCGTAATATTTATAGACAGCAGAGAGGCGCTAATCACCGTTCACTCATCTCCGTCATCCAATCTCCGTTCACAACTTGAGCTTTGACAGGTGAAAGGCACAATTTTACAAAAAAGTTCATAATGCCTTTCCCCTGTAAAATATGCTACTGCATTATGACTTAATGCTTTTTGTAGCTCCCTGTCCTCGATTTCTTAATAAAATAGACCACACCAATCGAGAGAGCTCATAAAATTACTGTAGAAACCGCATTAATTCGAAAATCGACTTAGTGCCTCTCTCCTGTAAGCCGACAATACTAGGTGTTCTGAACAACTTTGTTTTTCTCATTATTCTGTTTATCTACGTAACTCGATTTTTATTATCATTATTATTTTTTGTTGCAAAATGATCGTCAACATGGAATTTAGTCATAGAAATCGGTTGATATGGCTTTCCATTGGGGAATAATTTCCTTAAGTGACACAGTTCATCAGACAACGGATGGGCATAAGTCACGCTTCGGGGAATATGACATTATTTACATCAGAGCAACAACTGCTTTGAAGCTCCGGATTACAGTTAGTGGTTATTAATTATACCGTAGCGTAGTTCAGCTGGCAGCAGTTCTTCAGAATGGTAATATTGCCCTGCTTTGCTGAAGTTCTAGTCGACCACAAAGTACCGGAGACAATCTCATCTTGTAAAACTCTACTTTTTAGGACGAGTAGTAAGACTTGGGCGTCCTTATGCGATTGATCTGGGGTAATGTTGGTCAAAACTCAAGAGAGAGAGAGAGAGAGAGAGAGAGAGAGAGAGAGAGAGAGAGAGAGAGAAAATAACCACACACTAATCCGTTTTAGATCATTCTGAATCTAAATCCGCGAAAAAAACCACAGGTGTGTGTGACAAAATCTTGTGTACTCTGCCCAGGCCTTAGTTTTCAACCGATTTGCGTAGTTCTTTTCTTGTTCGACGCGGAAAGCTATCTTGTTGGGCACTACGTCGCTGGAATTTCGAATTTGGAATTTCGAAGGGTGGAAAGGGGGGTTTAATGCTTAAAACACGTGCGTTATCGGGCATAATCTTGTAAACTTTGCGCAGGCCTTAATTTCCAACCGATTATCGTGTTTCTTTTCCTTTCATTCGACTCAAAAATCTTCCAAATCGCACACTGTTTCACCAGAGTATCAAAATTAGCATGGAGAGGGGGCGAGTGGGGGGATAATATTCACGAAATATCCAATTTTTAAATATTTCGGCTCCTTTACAGCTTACTAGTTGTACCCAGGCTTTGAAATTGAGGAAAAAATCTCATTATACCTCCGGATTTTCATGAATTATTCCCTGTACCACCATGGAACTAGTAGAACCGCCACCACGGTGCCAGGGCACCATAAACCGCATATTTCGTTTTTTTTCTCTGTGTTTCACCTTGAATACGGATGTGAACTTCGACGGACATCCTGCCGAACCTAATAGATGGAAGTTCAACGTTACGACGTATTTTTTGTAACAGACTAGCACCTTCGGTGGGTTGGAGGGAGGGGGGTGAACTCAAATTCCCATGTTGGGTATCGTAGATCGTGGATTTTAAAATGCTCTTCAAATTTGAGGCTCCCACGCCGCTAGAAATGTTACTATGGATAAGAGTGAGGGGAGGGGGGGATACCATTATTCCTTGCCTGAAATACTAAACAAATTACATTGAGTGAAACAGTTTCATCGCTTACCAGTTGGTTCAAATAGGGTGTGTGCATGGGTCAGAAAAACTGTTTGTTGTTATTTTTAACCTAAACTTCACCTCATTCTAAGAATTTTGACACCAACCGCGACCTTCTAGCGTGAGAAGAACTTTTTCCATGATTTTTCAAAGTTTCGAATGTTCATGACGTCACAGTGGGCTGGGGGGTCCCGCCCAGGCGGGAGGGGCGCGTGACGTCATAAACATACGAAATTTTGAAAAATCAAAGAAAAAGATCTACTCATCCATAACGAGAACGGCTGATGTCGAAATTCTCAGAATGAGGTCTACTTTCGATCAAAATTTAAAAAAAAACATACCTTGAAAAGGTTTTTGCTCCCTCTCCCTCTTTATCTTTCTTCCACTGTAATATTTAAGATACCTCCTTATTCATAATAACATCAGGTTGTCAAGCATATTTGTCGTCAAGCATATGATAAATCATAGCGCTACTTTCCTGTCGCTTTTTACTGTCGATTTTTCCTGTCGTTTTTCGGCGGGGTGTCCCATCGCTAAAACCTTTTCAAGGTTGAAATCAGGCGCACCCCCATTGACTTTATGCTTATCCAATGGAACTTCCCCTGGAATGCATGCATTACTTTACGTTTTCCCTCTAACCTGAACAGTGCCTCCGGGTATGAGAAATAAGACTCTATTTTGACGGTACAAGTAACGTTTCTAAAATCCATGACCCTGAAAAGTCAATGGTTTTGATAAAACAAATATATTTGTCTCTAATTTTTCTTTTTAGGCGAATTTTACCTAACTTGACAGCTCTTGCTAAAATGCAGAAATACAACTCAGTTTTCTAACCTGTAACTTACAATTTACAAATTGGAGTTTCCAGCTACCTATATCTAAAACTCAAACATGCTCGATATAAAAATAAACGACGCTCTTTTAGAAAAATAATATATTTTAAAGAATTGTATTTATGAATTAGCATCTACATGATGGCTTGTAGGATAAAAACAAAGTCAAACAATAAAATGTCACTTTCAAATATGTCAACTAGGAACTCATGTTAGCCATGTTTCCCAATTACACTAACAATAATTTTACATTAATAAATATACATAATAGTTCTTTTTATTGGCACGATACGATGATTATTCATCTCAAGGAATTGAATTCAGTTAGAAACGAACAATTGGACCTATAGTCGAAACGAGGGAATTAAACGCTTTTTCAACAACGGGTAACTACTAGGTACAATTATAACTATCAATATGGCTCACATAGGAAGGATTCTTGACTATAGTTACATGTTGTTTTTACAGAGATATTTCACTTTTTGTACGTTGCGAACACACTAACCTCCACGAGATGTTCTAGGTTGGCACGTATTATTATAATACTCACAATGAGTACACGTGTACAGGTACAAAATACCGCCCACAATCTGATGACGATTGCGACAATTATGATAATGTCAATAACGATGACATTCCCTCGATAGTTGTAATATCGTTGATCACCAATCTTCTGCGTAGAAAAAAAGTCTTCAATTACAGCAATAACAATTTTGTATCAATTATTTTAAGTATTAAGTAAACAACAATTTCAGGTTGGATTTTCGTCCGACTCTCATCACAACTCAGCTGTCCTCTCAAGGGAAGATTAGAATTTGTTCTGATGATTTCGCTCATGGCTTCCCATTGCCTCACGAGGGGAGGGGGGGATGAAGGGGATCCTCGAACCCACGACCCACGCAGAAGTCGGTCCAAAGTCCACCGCCAAATAACGACTGTAGACCCACAACATAATAATAATAAATAACAATTGTTGTACTGGTGCCTTTTTAATCATAGCGGATCATGGAAGATACATACTTCAAGACGATTGTGGATGCAAATACAAAACGTTACTCATAACATAGATTATAATATCATGGACTTGAGATTCGAAATGAGAGACTGAAAAGAAATTCGATATTTTTACATGAAATTGATACATGTGGAAGGAATAATATGGAAACAATCATTTTATTCAAATTTCAGGGATAACTGGCGGCTTGGAGTTTCTTAAAACAATTTCATGAATGTAACTGTAATTGGATCATCGATAGATACAGCGTTCGGGCAAATGAAAAATTCTCATCACAAGCATAACATTCACACTTTCATTTGACCCCACATTTTCAGAGATCGAGAATTCGAGATAACAGTGTTTGATATGAAATACGAGGAGGATTTTTAACCTCATTTTTTACGTTATAATCAATTACGTTAGTTGTTAGAATCGCACATCCAGCTTCCACATTTTCAACCATTGTTTACATCACACTTACTTGCACCAACAAGGTCAACCTTGTCAACCAATAATTCCTAATTTAACTGCAATAAATATTGTTTTTAAACGATAATCATCTTTTTATTTCTTGGGTAGGACAATAAAAAAATCTTATAACTTCATTCCTTGTTACTCTTCCTTCGAGATTTCAATTAGGTAAATAATTTATTCTCAGCTCAAATTATGATTTATTCCTCTCAATTATGGTGTGGAAGGCATGTTAATCATTGATAGACAAGGATATTGTTCAGACTAGCTTTTAATTCGGAAACAAGAAGTCGGAATTTTAATTTTCGAGGATAAAATTATTCGGATTTTCCACACAAACGTAGGACATAGGTATTCCGAAAAATGTCTCGAGAGAAATGCCGTCGAGATACAAATTTAGGTGACTTTTTCCCATCGACATTTCCTTTTACAGCCTCCTGAGCCATTGTGAGCTGGTGTACAACGACGTGAACATCCTCAGAGTAAATTGTAGGGTTCAATGGTTCAGTCGATCGCTGCTCGTTCCTCGTTCCGGGTCAGTATTTACTTGAATTGAAGGCGCCTAAACTTCAAAAGTTGTACTTACCGAAATTTGAAATTTTCGAGGATTTTCTAAATTCTTTAGTGCATGGGCGTAGGGAATTAAGAAAAAAACTGAAAGATTACCGCTGAAATCATCAAAATCATACAATAATTGCCAGAGAAAAATGAAAAAACCCGTACATTCAGGGTTTTTTCAATTTTTTTCAAAGTTTTCTTTAAAACGGGCTTATATCCATTTTGTACACGTTTAGTTTTTTTCACGGATTCTGAGTCTTTGGGATAAAGCTTATCACCTAACAAATTGAAGTCCTTCCGAAATGGTGTGTATCCGCTTTGAAAGCTTGCTTAAAATTGGGTTTGCCAACAAAACGGCTTATATCCATCCCATTGAACGTAGGAGAAACTACTTTATCACCAGCGCGCCTACCGGGAGTTGCCACCTTCTCTGCGGATACGGCCTAGTCATTGTTTTCGATTAACACTTTTATACATTTTTTCATTCGGTTTACGGATTTTACATAGGTATCTTGAAACTGAACAATAAAATTTTAGGGGGATTAGAAAACTTTTTTTTTTGCTCGGTTCAAAAGGTTTAATATTGAAAATAATGGGTAAACAAATCAAAGAAAATGAAAATGAGACTTTCATTCACACTACCAAAAACTCGTTTTTGGTTTATTATTTTCAATAATGAACCTTTGGAATCGACCAAGAAAATTTTTTTTTTATCCCCCCCTCAAAATTTGTTGGTTTACGTTTCAAAGTACGTAGAATCCAAAAATCGAATAAAAATTTGGCCGTCCATCCGCCGTACGCGGCACTTTCCCCACTTAGCATTGACCGATTTTGATGAAATTTGGTATGTAGGCTACATTTGGGGTCTGGTTTTGCCCCAAAGATTTTGGTTGATGTAGGTAACTTCTAAAGGTTGGAAAATCAATTTTGAAATTTCAAAAACGCCCTAACTCAAACAATTTTGATATAAAGGTATTGTTTTTCCATCAATTTAAGATAGTATGGAATTTTCAGAATTTTTTGAGACCACGCGGAGCTCTGTAGGACAAACCGTTCGCTCCCTACGAGAATTTAAGGGTTGGACGTAAGATAAATCAGGAACATGAGTGTGAATCGCAAAAGAGGCTTAAAATCCGTTCAAATTTTAGCTGACCGAAATGCGATCGATGTTTTCCTTCGTGTTGGATGGTTGGTGGCTTTGCAGACGAGTAATCTATATAGAAAAATAATAAACCATTGTGTAATAATTTGCAGCGTTTTTTTTTTAAGTGGCTCGAATCTATTGTTTTTCGTCAAATGGGTTTATTTCCAAATAAAAAATGGCCTTGTCTCTCTCTAATCGCATGCCAAAATTTTGAAATTTGGTCTTCCAATCAAAAGTTCTATGATCAAACGAATTGAAAATTCGAGAACCCTTGACAACCTCCTCCGCCATGAAATTAGTTTTCCTTAATTTCTTTCAAAACATGCCAAGTGGATATAAGCCCTTTTCAAAGAAAACTTTTCATTTATTGTACGATTTTGATGATTCCAGCGGCAATTCAGTCTTCCAATTCCCTAAACTGCTGCACTAATAAATTTCGAAAATTCCTGAACATTTCAATTTTACAACGTTTAAAGTTTTAGCGCTTGTAATTTAGGGAAATACTTGCCCGGAACGAGGAATCAACGTCGTCCGACTCGGACCCCCTTAATCATTCACTATTTAATCTTCAAATATGCTTCACCATTCACATTACAGTTGTATGGTATTAGCTGGCTGCCAATCGCGCAAATGTGCACGAATAGGTCTGTGCAGCCACTATGTTGCAATAGCCTTACGTTACATTCATTGACAGCCGCAGAGTGTTCTCCTCTATACACCTTGATCCAATCCCTTCCATTTCCAGTCAAGGCAAATTCCCAACCCCATGCTGCAACATTCGACCATGCAATTGCTCCTAAATCAGCAAATGACCATCAGTTGCAATCGAGTGAGTCGACTCCCAGACGTTCAATATTATTTACTCCCAACGTAAATAGAAGCGATGTTTGAAAACAAGACATCAATTCTTCTCAACAATATATCATTATACATCAAAACATTGAAATGTAAATCTTTTTATATTTTATTGTAAAATAATTTCAGTTTGACGTGTACGGTTCTGTTGAACTACCTCAAAATCGAGTTCATTCCACATAATTATAATATAGAATTTTAATCTGGAGGACACGCCCAGACCCCGGAATAGTTGATGTTATGATCACGGATCGAACCAATGAAACACAGATTGTGTTTTTGTCATCAAAGGTACACCGGTTTCGAATGTAGTGGGTTCTTTTGTATCACTCCATTGGGTAAATTATTCATATCACCGAGGGATATTATGATCCTCTTACGTTACAGACACTTCCAAACCAAGAATAAAAACACTTTTTGAGTTGAAAAAAGTAGTGTCGCGTGTCAAATAGGTAAGTGGTAAAAAAATCCCTATACTAATCGACTAACTTTAATTCATATCTTGACTTATTCTTTCTTATCTTGTGAAGCATATGACATTATTATTAATCATAACGCCGAACAAATTACATTGTGAAGCCAACTCAGTTCAGAGCAGTACAAAGTATTTTCATTGGAATGTTGTGCATTTCAGACATCGTGGAGATCACGGCCATACTTCAATTCAAGAGGAACTCTCAGTCTCGTTGGGCAGAGGAGTGCAGGTTTTTGGAGTACAATCCGGAGGAGTACAGGCTATAGGAGTACCAGCCGTAGGAGTACAAAGTGTAAGCTGCGTGGAGAGAAGACACCACGAGAAGCCCGTTTGCAGGCTCTGCTTGACATCCTGAAAATTTTTCACGAACAAGGTATAGAAGATGAATGAAGAGTACAACATTACAAGAATGTGATAAATTATATCGCTATTTACGTTATTATTCAGATAATGTTTCCAGTTGAGTCTTAATACTTCCATAAATACGAGATCATGTAGAATCTGGACTTCTCTAAAACCTAGAATATTTGATTAATTTTGGCTGTCCGATTACATAAAGAAAACCATTTATAAATTATTGTTATCATTTATCCAAGGTCAAAAATGTCGAAAATAAAAATCTCGAATCAATGATCATCAATATCAAATTTGAGATTACACCCACCAAGATTGATTTCTACCAATTTATATTATTCAAAAAACCGCAATACTTCCAGAATTTCGTAAATATCTAAGTATGAAATTTGTATACCTAATACAGCTTTTTGAGTTGAGCCCCATTTGTTGGGAAGGTACCCTGTGTGGTAATCCCGAAAAAATGCTTGTATCACCAGTCGTATGCTCTTCAGTTCTCCACCGAGTGAGAAATGTTTTTGTATCTTTCAATTTGAAATCATCAGAATGTGACTGACAACGATGGCACTTGTTTTGACAACGAAGGGAGCACTTGGATTCATGAATTTTGGAATTACTAGAATGCGATTTTAAAAAACCGTGTCCCACAAGGTGGGGTGGTTTGAAAGTATTTGTAAACGTGGTGGGTGGGTGAACCTAGGCAATTACAATGAACTTTTAATTTATAGGATTCTTAATTTAATTTATAGGTTACATATTTTTATAGGTTTTCTTTTGTATTTTCTGCGGACACCCATCTCCATGTTTTTATGTTGTTTTTTGTAACGGAACTCATTTTATAACTGAACCCGTTTTTTTAGGTGTTATGTGTCATTTTCGGCAATTTTCACTTTTGTCATTTTCTGGGTCTCTATACTTGGTTGCATCGATTGCGATTAAAAAAAGTTTCGTATCATTTACGCTTCCCAAAGAAAAAGCAGGTTGAAATTTCCGATGTCTTTTGAAAGGGATTATGTGAGTGATATTCATAGCTTCGGGGAAACTAGACTCCAAATGGAGCCCACATTGTATCAAATTTCGTCAAAATCGGTCCATGGTAACTGCCAAATGGTAAATGCCGCGGACGGCTGACTGATGGAAAAAAAACTTTATTCGATTGTCGGATTCTATGTACTTTGCAATATAAACAACAAATTTTGAGGGGAGGGGGTTACATTTTTTTCTTGGTTGATTCCAAAGGTTTACTATTGAAAATAATAATCGATAAATCGAACAATTCCGAACAAGAAAACTGCGCTTAGTAGATCGGCTTTACCTCAAAAATCTACCTCAAATTGTAATGACCTGTAGGTAGCAATGCACAAAAATTCAGTCCCTGAATAGCCGGACTCCCATCAACCCCTTCAAGTTTGGTGGCTTAGAGGTTGAAGAACACTCATAATTTCATGATGGCCAAAATAATAAACTGATTATATAAAACTTTTATGTTATGCTGTTTTATGTATACATGTTTCATTCAATGAATAACGTTGTTTATTTAAATTATTTCTGTCCTAAAAAATCTATTTTTCTAAAAGGGGGTATGTGACAGCATTTCAAACTGCAATTTAATATACTTCCCCTTGCTGAAAAAATTTGTTAAATTCTGGAGAATTGAAGGGTATTTAACTGTATTGTTTTGAAGATGGTATGTTTTGGTCGTTTTGACGACTTGGGATGGTTTTTTGCGTTTTCCCTGAAGCTTCCCCCTTTAAGAAAAAACAGGTTCATCTATGAATTAATGTTTTATTGCTCGTTGGTTTGAGGTGAGACTTTGAAATTTCCGCTGTCCATATTTTGTTGCTTTCTCTTTGATTTGCTACCAGCGAAGACTATCATTTCATTGAATTGCGATTCAAACCTAGTGAAAGCAAAGAGATGAAAAGGGTGGAGGAGAACCGTTTGAACCGCAGCGGCACCACATGTGGAGATGAGGAGGGTACAGCTGCGAAGTGGCGCCGTCGGGAAAGAAAAAAAAAACCTCGACGCCACTTAATTTATCTTCCCTGTCGAAATTTTCGCGGCACCCGCCGCCACAGACCGATAGAAATCCGAGCGTTTAGCTTCAATTCCTCCCTTATCTTTTCGCTCTACATCATTTCCCACTGCAATTGCGGCGCTTCAGAGTCGCAAAAAACCGGATCCGTTACAATTCACTAATTACTCTCAGTTCATTCTATTTTCGACCGAATTCAAAGAAAAAGGAGGTCTTTAAATTCATTGGGTCATGGAACTTGTTTTCCTGTTTCTGTATTATCAAGCTAACTTTTCTTTCCAAACACTAATCATCGAGATAAGTTTTGAATTGTGTTCCCGCAGTTCCAGCCGATCGTAATTCAGTCTTACAGCATGAAAAGTTAAAAAGAAACAAAACGCGGAAAATATGAATCTCGGGTTCCCATGAATATTCGGCGTGTCTTATTGGTAACTTCCGAGGGAATTGTTTGATTGGTAATTCACACACTATGGGACTTCCTCTGCAAGAAAGTGTGTCATTGAGGGAACCAAGCGCAATATAATTTATAGAAAATGTCTTCAGGTTGTGGGTCATGACAAAATAAGCGTGATCGTGGTAGGTAACTAAGTGTAATAGGTAACTAAGTAGTTTACTGTTTAGTACAACGTTTTTCTTGGATATTAAACTATCGTATTTGCGAGTAAACTAGGTATTTCATTAGGTTACTAATCACGCTACTCTAGTCCAGAAAAAATAGAAGAAGTAACTTTTTCTTGGCAATTCAATAACGAAACAACAACAAAACAATTCGAAGTTTTGATAAAAGTGATTTCACTTCATACTATATCACCTACTGTTTCTTATCTTATCACCTACTGTTTCTTATCTGACCTACAAGTCAAGTTTCGAATCAATGTGTTAATAGGTTCGTACCGCGTGCCATTACGTTACTAATGACGCCACTCTAGTCCAGAAAATGAGGAAGTAACTTTTGGTTTATTGTTTTCAATGATGAACCTTTGGAATCGACCAAGAAAAAAAATTTTTAACACCCCCTCAAAATTTGATGGTTTACGTTTCAAGGTACGTAGAATCCAAAAATCGAATAAAAATTTGGCCGTCCGTCCGCCGTCCGCTGTCCGCCTTACGCCGTACGCGGCACTTTTGCCACTTAGCATTGATAGATTTTGATGAAATTTGGTATGTGGGCTCCATTTGGGGTCTAGTTGTGCCCCGAAGATTTTGGTTGATGTAGGTCAGTTCTAAGGGTTCCAAAATCAATTTTGAAATTTTGAAAACGTCCTAACTCAAAAAATTTTGATATAAAGGTATTGTTTTTCCTTCAATTTAGTATTTAGGAATTTTTAGAATTTTTTGAGACCACGCTGAGCTTTGAAGGACAAACCGTTCGCTCGCTACGAGAATTTAAGTGTTTTACGTACGAGGCCTTATCTCAAAAGAGGCCTACTCTCCGTTCAAATTTTAGCTGACCGAAATACGATCGAAGTTTTTCTTCAAGTTGTATGGTTGGTGGATTTGCAGACGAGTGATCTATAGAAAAAATTCTTATTTCAGTACTCATCGCCCTTTATTATCTACCTACAACTATCGAATTTTAGTTACATTGTATTGCAAATAAATAATTGCCAAAAGACACATACACATGAGTTTTTTCCGTGCAAGCGGTAAAATTTTTTTGTTAAAAGTTTTTCGGTCTGTGATTCTTTACTGTATCTCAGTTTCGGTACATAATCCCAGATTGTGAATTGTACATCAGTTTATGGTACACATTTGGCACAACATGTTAAATGGGTCAATGTTGGAGGATACGTTTTGCATTGATTAGAGGAATACCAATTCAATACCCAAAGCATAACTATTTTGAATGTACCTCTGAAATATGAGTCAGAATCGTTGATACAATAAGTGTACAACCGCTCGGTTTTATCATTTAATAATGATTAACAGGAGCTTTCTATTATTTTCCGACCTTCACGGTTGATATGGCATCTTCGCGACCGATCGTCACGTCACGACTAAAGAAAGCGTTACCATGTTCATTCCAACAAATGTCATGTGAACATTTGTCGTAAAATAAACATTTAAAACTCGGCCCTTCGGGTCTCGCCAGGGGGCAAGCCCCCTGGACTCCCGGATGGTTACATGGAACCACAGAACATGCTTCATCCGTGTTTTGTTTGTTTTACTGGAAATTTTCCTTTTACTAGGAAATTGTTGTCTGTTGTTTTAATTGAGCTCTTTATGGTACTGGGCTTCAAATTGCTCTTCATTTCATTAACCTCTTGATGTACCAAAGGTATTGTTATTATTAAGAAATCGAAAACATCTAAAACGTTGAAGAACACAGCGCAACTAGAAGCCTAGTTTACAAGATCCTTTGATTACTTTTTGGTAAAAACGATGCCAGCCAACTACATTAATAAAAATCCGCTAAATCGAAGTTGGTTCTTACCATGCATAAACGTGTAGGTGACATAACTTCGACAGAAAAATTAAAACATGTTCTATTGTTTATTCATTTAAATTCAATTCATTATTATTTAACTTCATTTACAACACAACTAAATCTCGCCTAAGTTTCAAGATCCTTTGATTACATTCGTAAAAACCAAGCCAACCAAAACATCAATATAACCCACTAAATTGATGTTGGTTTTTACTGCGAATGTTGTTTACAGTTCTTTTCAATCAGAGCTATATCTCAGCTTTGTCCACATTTACAGCTGTTTTGGCAGTATACAATTTACGCATAAATTGAGGGCTCTTCAACGAGTGGCTAACGATTTTCGTGGGATGAAAACTAACGGCGATACATTTCCCTAGAAACGGGTCGGTAGTGAGTGAGCATTGTTTCGTCACGTTTTCGCCAAGTTAGGTGATGGCTAAAGCATATTCCATACTAACATTCATTGGTGGGAAAATGGCGTAAAATTAATTACTATTACATCATCTGACTGTAGAACCCTAGGTCCACCAACCGTCCGTAATTTTCTTCAACTAATGTTTTTCGGATGTTGAACCATTTCTTGCATTATTATCAACGTTTTTCGTTAAAAACCACATTGGTTTCGAGTAATAAGACGCAGTGAAGTAATTAAAGACATAATCGATAAACCGTCGTGAAACTGAACTCCAAGTAAATGATGAGTTTCAACTAAATTTCAATTCCAAAAGGTGGAAGTATGTAAATATAAATCACAATCTGCAGCACGTATCCGAATGTAATGTAATCATGTGCATGTAAATGTAATTATGAGGGTGGATAGGTTAACTAGGTACGTCTTTTGTTCTCATTTTGTCAATGAGGAATTTCACCGAATTCTGTTTGCATTTTCCCTGTTAATGGTGTGGTATAGATGAAAATCGGGTTGATTTCGGAAAATAAGTCTCCTGTTATTTTTGGGAGACAATTAAAATTTATGATTTCAAAAAATAACCGGGAAAACGGACCTCTTCAACGTGAAGCGGGAACGCTCGCTGATTGGGTTGTTTGGATCACCGTCTCCTCCCAGTGTTGCCCGATGGTACGACAAAATTGTGTTATCTAAGAGGAAAAATATTAAAAAAAAAAAAAAAAAAAAAAAAAAAAAAACAGGGGAAACCTAATTTTCCCTATCTTGCTTTTTCTATTTTTTTCTTCAGTTTTTCGATCTCGAACTTCACTGGTTTTGTGAAATATTGCATCTGGTGACTATAGATTTCTCGATCTCAGTGCTTCAAGCAGCTGTAAATGAACTATCCCAGGATGACGTCATCTCCCTGTTTTTTTAAACATTCATATTTTCTACACTGTTTTGTTTATTCGTAAATTAGGTACTGGCTTCGTAAGCACGGATGAAAAGTTTGCCGTAGGAGGTTTTTCGAGGTGCTGAATCCGATTTTGGGGTCAAAAATAGGACATTCCGACATGATGAAATTCCTCATTGTCAAATGTCTTGATCAACGTAATTTTTGGCTTCGATTCATCAACGAACGAAAAAACTCTCGATACTGGTGTGAGTTGAAATCTTAAATCCTAAAACATCACCCCGAATTTTGAGGAAAAAACATAAAATAGTTAACAGATTCTACGTCAAGAAATTAACTCAATTTTCTTAGGTTTCGGGGGGATTTTATTTGACTTTTATGAAAAAAAATGAAAAAAAGGAAAAAGTAACTAACTCCGGTATTTATTACAAAACGTGAGAAAGAATCTTTTACTGGTTTCATTTAGTATCAGTGAAATGACTGACTTCTCGAGGCTTTGTATGAGGAACTGATCCCGATAAAACAGCGGCAACTGGCGCGAAAAACAGGATTTTTCAACGAGCCCTTGCCGAACCACGAAGGGCTGTGCTGGGAGACCGGCCTTTTGTAATCCTCCCCTTAGGCCCTTCCGCCTTTTTATCCCTTCCTCTCCGACAACGACACCCGTAATTTGAGCTAACTGCCTCTAACAACCATAATTTGATTCGCATTTATAGGGTCTTTTGTTAAATCCTCGGCCGGACTCCGTTTTGTCGGATCACTGCGCAGACGGAGTTTAAGGATGTACGACCGTTTCTCGACAAAAGTAAACGAAATTAGTTCTGCGGTCTCATTTTCGAGAACAATCTCTTCTGTGGAAAATAGAAACCCTTAGTTCACAAAAATATAAATTTTTACATGACATCAAAGTTGGCTCAGTTCATTTTATTTAATTGGTGCAAACGAATTTGCCTTATTACTTACAGTGGCAGCTACTGTATTGTGAGACACACTACTACTCGTACAACAGACCCCTTACAGTAGTCCTTAAACATTCGGATGGAATGAAGTATGATTAAAACTACTTAATGATAATAAATCTGCAAAACCATGTATTTCCAAAACGACCAAACTCTTGTAAAATGACGTTAAACTCCCAGTTTTTCGGAAACAAAATCAATTATGATCCTCCCTAATACGCAGATTAATCCCTTGTAGAGATTCAAGGAAAATGGATATTAAATTTATCAGGTAAGTAGTGTTCTCAATTGTATAAATGTAGCGAAAATGTAGGTATATGCTGATCATACAGGATGTCCCGAAAGACATTCCAAACCCCTTCTAGTTTCTCAAAAATCACGTTAGAAAAATCTAATGAGCAAGGTAGTTCGGTCTTCCTCACAAAGTATATCATGGACATAGGTTTGTATGGAATTAGAGTATTGAGAAATATTGATAGTTAGAGGCAGACAAAGAATTGATATTGTGGAATCAATCGTGGAATTATGCGCTATTGTTCTGTGGGAGTCCCGTAGGAGGTAGTTAAAATTGTGAATAGCAATAGTTAGAGGCCCAGTACGAAGAATTGATAGACGGGCAGACCTGAAAAGTTCTTTCCATACTCCGGTCTTTCGAGACAAAACTCCCATTTCCACTTTTTCCAAATTTGGATTCTACATTAAAGTTCATGGAAAGTTCACTATTATAAAACCATGGGAATAGAACAATTCTGAAAAGCAGAGCAAAATCGTTCTAGTTGAAGTTCTCAAAAATTAACTTGTATGAATAACTTGTACAATGAAGACACATTGTAAAACAACACATTAATGCGTGCCAGAAGGAGCGCATAGATCAACAGATGAAATAATTCATTTTAGAATAGGATGAATTGATGTTGAAGTGAGAAGAATTGATTTTACTTTACATGTGCACTATGTGAGGTGATAACATAAATATTATGCTTTGAAGTGAGGTGAACCACACCATCTAAGGGTGTCGGGAAAATACACGTAAAATATGTACCTCGTGAACATGCAGTTTATTTAATAATTCTGAATATCATACAGCAAAAATATTGAATATCAGTGGATCAGCAATTGGAAGAGGGGGGGGGGGGGGAGGAGAAGGATAGACAGCTCACCTGCTCGACTGTGACTCAACACGCAGAAAGTGACTTATTTCAACACCAAAAAACCCGAAGTTTGACTCCTGCCTTCCTCAAGTCGAGCTGTCCATCTTTTCTTTTGAAAACCCGCGATCTCGTGGTCTTTCCTTCCCCCCTCCCCTTCCAATTAGTGTATTGCTGATATTCAATATTGTTGTAAATATCACTGATATTCAATATTTGGTTTATGATATTTCGATGATAACTTTGTTGTTATTCACAATAATTCGATAAATTTCATATTCACGTGGTACATATTTTGTGTGTATTTTCCCGATATCCTCAGATAGTTTGATTCACCACACTTCAGCTTATTGGTGAGAGTATCAATAAGTCGGTGGTAAAAAATGGTGCTGCTTCCGTGCGAGTTGTGCTGACATTCTTTTCGATTTCGGATGCTGTGCCATAAACATCAAATTCGTGCCAGAAGAAAGGAAGGTGCGTTCAAGGAATAAATGTGTGAAATAGTCTCGTGTTTTCGGATCATTCGGGCGAAATCATGAAGGGTAGCGTTTCGATGGTCAATAATTGCCTTGAGTACTGACATAGGTAAAATGGGGTTGAAGCAAATCGATGAAAAAACACACTGTAGGTATAATCACAGAAATGGAAGAATTAAAGTTGATTACAAACAGCATTGAGAGACACGTGGAGAATTGAAACTCCTTGGAATTGAAATACTCAAGTTCACCTAAAGGTACGGTAAAGTGAATAAGAAAAGAATGGTGAACGATGAAAAATGGTGCTGCTTCCGTGCGAGTTGTGCTGAACATGTTCTTTTTTGCATGTGGTGCGAATAAACTTCAAATTGGTGCCAGAAGAGCGGAAGGTGCGGTCTTGGGGAATAGATGTTAGATGAAGTCACGTTCGATACCTGTTGAGTGGGGCACGGAGTTGGGGCTAATGGTCGAGGATGTTCCGAGTAGTCTCTTGGCCGTCGTGAACCTCCTGTATTTGGGGGAGACAGTCGTTTGTCTCCTGTGTTTGTTTGCTGTAAACCAGTTGATAAGTATCATGATATTTATTTGACATGTGATATCGCGGGTCCCGTTGGAATCAGCGCGACGATCACAAAGTTAGGTACAATTTGTAATTACTGTGTGTTCAAAGTGAGGCTTACTAAATAAATGTCAGGGTAGATTCAAAGGGAGACAGGACTTTCGCCACCCAGGGGCGTGACAATTGAACCTTGGATAGGTGTTTGTCACCAGGGCATTCTGAGTAGAGGCGAGCACATCCGTGTCACGTGTTCCTATCTGTTTGTAATTAGTATCCAAACAAGCCAATGTCTCGAACACTATAGCATCCAAATGGATCAATGGAAGGAACATAGTATCCAACCGCGGGTGTTACTAAACACAAATGGTAGGAGGTGGGGTGGGGTGGGGATGATTTCCAACTCCAAACGTTCATTTCCAAGCGTTCAAAATCACATAGTTTTTTGACTTTTTGTTCTGATATACTATCAGTATTCAGAAATATTTTATTCACACTCTTGTTCTTGATTTACTATTGAATATTGACAATTAAACACACAAAAAAATTAAAAAATCAAAAGTGGCAAATAAAAGTTGTAAAAAGTTAAAAAGTATAAAAAATAAAATTAAAATAAATGAAAGTTATTGTTTGTTATTGATGATGACCTAACCACCATACTGCCGTGAAAAGGAAGAACGCCTCATCTCAAAAATTGTCAAAAATGGGGTTTTTACAAACCCCCCTTAATTTTTGGACGCTCTTTCCAATGGGGAAATCAAAAATTAAAAATTTAATTTGGAAAATGGTCAAATTTTAATTTAAAAATTTGAAGAAATGTGGCAGTAAAAGGTAAAACGCCTTTTTTTGAACTATTTAAAGGTAAACCGCCTCGATTTGGCATCAACAACACCTCAACTCATCAATTCGTACTTTAGATTCAAAGGTAAAACGCCTCATCTCCATTAAAATCAACACAAGGCGTTTTACCTTTTAGGTACTCGTTGGCTTCATTTCTGGGGTTGAGGTGTTGTTGATCGGACGCGCAAGGCGTTCTTCCTCAGATTTTTATAACAGTTGAGCACATATGAGGCGTTTTTAGCAACAATTATTTATATTTCTCAATCAATTTTTCGTATTTCACGTTTAGTGCACAATAAAATTTATTTCACATTATTCCGATTTTTTTAAATAACAAATTCTAGTCTTTTACCAATGATACAAAAAAACACCCAAGACGAAACTTGCTAGGCGAACGATAAATCTTTATTCAGTTTTTTGGCGAAATTTATTTAGATAAGTATAATAATTACAAAATTATTCATGAAGAATAACATAGGCGTTTTCTCTTAGCCCCGAACGGAAATGTGTTATTGAAACATAAATGATTATAGGTAAATCACCTCCCTAATAAAAATAAATCAAGTAGGTACCTACTGAGTTGGTGCGAATTAAAATATATTCATTGATATAACTTTGAAACAAAATAACATTTTACATGGGTAATTCAATTGATGTATATTGGATATTTGAAAGGCGTTCTTGCCTCGATTCGCCTGGGTATGTGTTAAAACGTAGAACGCCTTGAGGCGTTTTTGCTCAAACCTGAGGCGTTTTAACTCAATTAGTCTTGGTATTTTTTTGGATTTGTTCAAAGGAAAAACACCTCAAGGCGTTCTACCTCTAACTTCTGAACATAAAACTCGATGGAAATAAAATAAAACGCCTTATGAGCCATTTCGATCTATTAGAATCGATATTCTGGCGATAATGTGATCTCGTTGCAAAGACCAAATATCTGTTGATCGATTGTCGAAGGAATTTTGAATTTATCATCAACTGGAGGGACGTTAGGTAGAGAAAACGGTGCAAAAACATTGAAGCGCTCTCCTGAAAAGTCGTGATTTTGAGAGTTAAGGCGTTTTACCTTTTCACGGCAGCATAATCGATTTGACTTTGTAACTCAATATTTTCGTTAAAATAGACAACGTTGTTCTTAACTCCTTTTTTATTTTTAAGGACTATTAGACCGTGAATGGAGCCCATATACTTGTAATCTCGTCTACTTCGAGTTGATGAACACCGGCAGGGACATTATTAAAACTCTAGTTCGGAGGGATACCTGCTAATTAGCCCTAATTGGACCATGGTGTCACTAGTGTCACCGAAAACATCTTAGGAATTCCACAGCTGTCCCAAGTTGTCACCAGATTAACTGGATTTAAAATTTTAATCAATAAACTGATGGACAGATCTGAATTGTTTGAACAATTTTGTGTAAGTTATGAAGAGTAAAAAAAATAATATAGTTACCTACTTATGACAAAAATATTGAAAATTTTGTTTATTGATTTCTTTTGAAATTAGTGTGTCGTACTCATCATTTTGAGACTTAGAATGGCCCACGAAAATATTCTGCTGCCCATTTAATTAAAAATTTTAATTTAATTCCGGTTACTCCGGTGACACCTTGGGACAGCTGTGAAGTTCCTGAGATGTTTTTGGAGACACTTGTGATACCATCAGAGTTAAGCATATACTTAAGCTACAATCTAAAGGACATCCCCCTTTAGGTCATAGATTTGTATATCATAATAATATTGATAATAAAATAACATGTTGTTTGAAAAAACCGGTCATGCAAAATAGCCTAAACAAGACAAATTATTTAGGTTGTTATTTTCATCGAAAATTTGGTAACATAATAATTTTACTCGACGGGAGATACTATTTTTAGGTATGAAAGATGTAAAGTAAGAAAAGTGAAGTAAACAACCATTTCAGGTTGAATTTTCGTCCGACTGCCATTCCTGGCGTTGCGGACGTCATCAGCTGTCTCCCAAAGGGAAGATCAGAAGGCACGAAAATTTTACTCACTGTAAAAGAGAAATATGCCTAATTTACAGCATTTGAGTCCCGTTGTAAGGGTATAATGCCTAAAAAGCATACAGTTTTAACTAAACTCTGTGAGACTTACGCCTAAAAAGCTGAAAATTCTTGTACACATAGCGGGATGAATGCCTAAAGAGGCAGGGTATGTTCTGATGAACCGAAACTTACTGAGAAAATGCCTCAAAAAGAAACGAAATTCGGCTCCCACACAAAAAGGAGCCTGAGAACTGTGATTTGCTGACTGACGCGCGGGTGACGACGTCGTGAAAACCCTCAACTAAAATTCCCTTCATTACCTTACTCCAACAAAAATTTTCCCTCCCCATCATAACTGCGAGGAAGGCTTCGATTCAACCCCCCCCCCCCCACCTAACTCTTTGGCCATGCAACCAACGTAAAAACACCGAAATTCCCACATTTGATGGTATGCGCATTCAATGTCCCAATTTCTCGGTTTACCCTATTTTCTCCCATGTGATGTAGAAATAATTTTGAACGCCAGTAAACTGGCAAACATTCTGAATGCAATCCCTTATTCATGGGGACATTTTAGGTTTATTTCCGGCTTTTCCAAATCTGAGGGTTTCTGAGTACTGAAGTACAACCTAATAGGGTGTGGATCTCAGATTGGCCCTCCGACTCACCAATAATATCCAATATCCTAAGAGGAGCGAGGGTCCGTCGTAGTAGATCTGTCCTTAGCGGCTATGATGTGAATCAATCATGTCTAAAAGTGCTGAAAGTTACCATATTAAATATTTTAGAATAAAAGAAATTTTCTTTTATAGGAAGATAAACTTAGAGTTTTGGCGAGTATAAATAGAACTGTCCACAACACCGATTATCACATACAAAACTGAAGCGGGCTGAATGCTGTCTTTCATAATAAATGTTGAAAATAACTATATTTAAATGAACGTTACATAAGAGCAGGCTTCTAAGCTAACTTCTTGAAATCAAAGCTATTGACAGTCACACACAACCCTCAAGGTAAATTATCCAACTTGTCGTTACAAAGTGGTGGACTAACCAGACCTGTCATCAGCATGACAATTACCCTCTTATTGCCAGAAGTATTGTTGTGGACAGCCTTTACTAAGACCCTTAGAAGCATGAGTGTTGAGTATAAACATGAGCACCTGAGGATGGATTGAATTTGTTCGGAAACGATTTGAAATACCACAAACACAAACGTATAAAAAAATATTTTTATTCTCAATCGAACACCTATTGCTGAATATTACCCAACTTACGTTACTATCGTACCATCATTAATTCACCACGATACTAGGAATAATATATTTCATTTCCATTGTGCACTGTCAAGAAACTTCACAGATATGGAATGTTCTAACCAAACATCAATATCATGGTGGTAGCCTGGTTTTTGTTGTACTCAGTTGAAGAGCCCGATCAAGTCTGTACTGGCGGCCTAGTAAACGAGATCAGAAGTGGCGGATAAATAGAAGGACGGTTGAGTAATAATTTATTAAAGGATAAGAAGGAAGGAAACCTTTCAGAATCAAGTAGAGAAGAACCCGAGTGATGGAAGATAACAAGGAACCAGGCATTAAGGGAGATTAATGATTTTCCAAGGGTTTGAAACGATTCACGTCCATGACAAGAACACTTGAGCGCAACATGCTACTAAGCCGATTTTGAGGTGTTTTTATACCGGAAACGGCTGTAGATTAGCAATTTTTCTTCCGACGAAACACATTATCCAATGAAACACAACGATTTCTTGTTTAAAAAGAAAATGATCACACAATACTTGGAGGCCACTTGAATTGATAAGAAAGATTTCGGAGAAGTCTGATCGATCGTCTGAGCAATTAAAAAAGCTTCTCTGAACACTCAAATTACTCTCCGAGAAAAAAGCTCATTTGAGTACTTAGACAAAGCTAAATGAAATAAATAGGATGTCTCTTTGTACACCTCAGAGCGATGAAAATCGGTACACAACCTCTTGGAAATAACCTGGAGTTATTGCGAGAAAACCAGAAAAGTCGAATCAGCTGAGTGAGGTATAAAGCTAATATCCCTTATTCATCCAACAAGAGCTCTGGAATTAGGTTGTGACAACGGTAACTTCCTTCAATCCGGTCATGAAATCAGTCCCAAATCCTTTCAACGAGCTTTTCATCATTTTTATGAACCGTAATATCGAACACTCGATTTTAGGAGGGTTCTTCATACATTGACAACTTCGGAGGCGTGTCCTCTAGAAGAACCTGGAAGGAAAAAGGTTTTGCTCAAGATTGCCACATTATCTAGTAAATTGCACGCTCCTTCACATCGGAGGAGCTCCAAGGTGAAACGGCCCGAAGCATTAGAAGAGGCATTATGTCTGCAAGGTGGTAGGTCGAGGGTGGAAAGGGCCAGGGCCTCTGCTGGGGAAGTATCTATTTTTTCTCTCACGACAGGAGAAGGTGCGTTTTACTGCCTGTAGGGCACTTAGCTCTGCCCTAACTATTCCTACGGGTTTCCTAAGGAAGATTTCTGACCTCTGGTTAAGATATACACTAAAGCCCTCAGCTATACTGAAAAACCATTCAAGGCGTATTCAATCTCCGTTTCAGTTTTGGTGCTCTCTAAAAACTCTAGTACGGTGAAATGATTTAAGGGAATTTCCTTTAAGTTCTTGGCAGATCACGCTTTAACAGTTATCTAAGAAATTTGTGGATGGTTCACTTCGGCTGTTCTCGTTTGAAATAAACGGAAATCCATTGTCATTCGACAAATAACTATTTATTTTAATTTGGTTCAGTATCCCATCCATTTAAGCGTAAGGACTCTACAGTAACAAGAAAATAGTTATTAAAAATTTGTATATCCAGCATTGGTAAGCAAAGGATTTTTGAAAAACCTGGTATTCTTGATGAATCCTGTTCAATGTTAGTAGTTACCAGATGACGGTAGTATCCTTTTACCGTCTCATAAATGAGTCTGGTGGTCGGAGAACTGGATTTATCCAAGTCTGGTGGCCGAGAAACTGGATTTACAATCAAGTACTGCACCGAAGGTTTTCCAAATACCGATCTCTGAATCTACCGGATATCGGAAAGAAACAAATGGAATTCCAAGACAGGCTCTGGACTCTTGACATCCTGGCCTACCATAGTCTACTTACTTAATGGCTGAAGCCTCAAATGCTGACCCCTCCTTCTCATGTAAGCAGATTAGTCCACAGTTATGAACCGAAGCCGGTGGGAGGCTTTCAAATCGGCCCTAACTCGGTGCAATATCAACCTAACTAACCATCTACTATGGAGTGTTTGTTCCATCCACAGAGGTTTTTCTTCCTTACAACTACCTCATCCAGGAAACAACGATCTTATTCTTAAATCAAGACATCTCGGTAGTTTCACGCAGACAATACCTATAAAAGTAAAAAAAAAACTAAACAAGCATTATTTCAGGTTGAATTTTCGTCCAACAGCCATTACTAGCATCGGGGACGTATCTGTATTACAAAGGGAAGATCAGAATTGCTTCTGACGATTTCGTTCATGGCTACTTATTGCCGTAAGTGGAAAGGGTTTCACCAACCCGACTTGAAAAATTTTTAGGATGTACGATCCCGCCAGCGAGTGGTCACCAATCCAAATAATATCTCGAGCCGACTGGGCCTAACTTCCGTGATCTTACGGAAACCGGTACATTAAACCCATGAACCCATAAATAAATCTATTCTGAAATCAGAAATATGATAGCTCGTAGAATCACGAAAATTGTACGTAATCGGTAATAGTATTTCCCTTACAGTGGATGTCGAGGTAGGTTGTAGACGAGTTTGTAAGAATTTCATTTTTACGAACTAAATTTATGAGAATTGGAATAAACTGTTAATGAAATAGAAGGAGAAGAAACTCCCACTGTTAATCATTTAGTCATTTTTACGATGAAGACTCGAGTCATGATGTTGGTGCATGGAGGTTGGAGGGAAACTTTTGTTCTCTCGATCGTTCCAGAGGGATATCCATGCACTGGTTTCTCTTCAGGGGACTGTGTGAATCCGATCGTTTCTGATATGTCAGATTTACCTTCCACAAGAATTTTGTCAAGATGCTGATTTACCGGATCAGTCTTGTTCAGTCATAATATGAACATATGATAATAATATGAACATATTATAATAATATGAACATAATATGTAATATAACATAATGTTATTATGTTCTCCAGAGGTTTTTTGTCTCTATAGGGAGTTACGGTTAAGGTCAAACCACCGGCGGTGTTCGAATCTACAACTAATTTGCGACTTTTTTTGTCTCTTGGCTTTTTCTTCCAATCCCCTTAAAATCCGACTTTTTTCGCTTTTAAGATGTTTTTCGTATGTTCAACCTTACGCCATTAAAACAGCCATAACTCTCTAGTTTTTAGTCAAGATTCAAATGTAATCATACCGTTGGAAAGAACGATAAATTCTCTATCTCCCCAGTGCTAAATACAACTTTTTAAAGAAGACTCAGATGTTGAAGAACGAGCCCGAATAGTAAGATCTCAAAAATCTCGGAAATGTACGAGAAATACAGAAATATAAGTTCAACAAAATAAACAATTTTCTAACCCCCATCAAATTATTATTTATAATTTAAAAAAATCATAAATAGGAATAAATTATTCTCATTATCCTATATTATTTTTTTAATATAAAGGAACAATATAAAATTATAAAAATGTAAAAATTTAAAATTAACCTAACCATATAGATGAAAATAAACTTCCAGGGGTCAGACTTCAAAACTAAATATTGAAAACTGTGAGCTAGTTGATTTAGTAATTTTCGCTATGAAGAGACTAATCTGAATCAAGTTGTTGTCGTGTTTTTGTAATTTTCCTAATGTAATAAAACAAGTTCCAAAAATAATCATGTTGCAAGACTCGCATTTTATAGTAGGACTTATTTCGTGCAGGTAGCATCATAATAACAATGTCCACAAAAACAGCGTAACGTGGAGTAAATACTACCAACTGGGTTATTCGTTATATAAAAGTAAATTATTCTATTCGTGTTGTTGACTACCCGTCTTGCGGTACGGTGTCTCCCTTTGAAAAAGGACCCCGCCATCAGTTAGTCCGATAACGAACTCGGAGAGTGACGCAGTGCCAGAGAGCTCGTCAGATTAAAGGGTTGATCTTCCACTTTGCCTACCCACCAGGTCGGTTTTTCATTGAAAAGTCGACGAATCTCTCCCGTCGAAGCTGATCATCTCCCAGTCCTTTCCAATAGGTCTTGAAAATACCGTCCTTTGGATGAGGTCTTGCTTTACATCTCCATCTCCCGTCTGAAAACGAAATAATCAAATGATCGCTGGGATCCCCCCCTGCCGCATAACGACGGTATTTGCGGGTTAACAAATGGTGATTCCACCGAACGAATTTCCCGCCAATCCTTCGGGTGAGATACATGAATAACTTTGTGCTCCTGAGCAATACTTCCTTCCTTGATACTTCCAATCATTTTGTACGACTGATCACGTACCGATTGGGTTGAAACTTTGAGTCGCATGCTATGCTCGAAGATATTCTGCTGTTCTATGCGTTGCTACTGAATTTTTTCCTACATGAAATTTTCCTCATCCCTTGCCAGAGTTTCGTAAGTCACAATGCAAACTATTCAATGACCAGACTTCGACAATTTTTTGTCCAATTGTTATTACAAAACTTTATCAAATTTACTGTCGAAATCCTTCCTCTAGGTACGGTTTGCTCCACATCCAGCGTAGAGGGGAAAGAACATAATTTTACTAGAATACTACTATTTTATCTTGGAAGAAGGTCAATCAGCCGAATACTCTCCAGAACCACAAAGCTGAAGATCTTAATACACTCTGTTGTTCGCAACGGTTCTGAAGCATGGACCATGCTGGCTGCGACTTAGGTATAATATTTAAGAGGAAAATTATTTGAAGGACTCATGGTTCTGGATGGAGAATGAGAAAAAACAGAGAAATTGACGAGATACTAAAACAAGAAAACATAGTACGATTAATAATGGTAGGGAGAATACGCTGGTTGCGTCACGTTAATAGAATTCCTGCATTCGCCCCATTCTTTGTATTTTCCTCTCTGAGAAGAATCATCGTATAAGAACCCGACTTCGCGAATTTCGTTGGAGATATAAATTTCGATGATAATGAGAATGAATTCGCGGTCGATCCCAACTCGTCTTCACTCGTGCCTCATGTTCAACACCAGTCACCACAACCTGCTACCAGCAGATGCTCACAGACTGGTGGTTCATGCTATTTCGATTCATCAAACGATGGCTACTCAAACCTTGTCTTGTGGCTAATCCCGATTTTGTCATCGATGGAGTTTTTGATGGAGACTCTGAACTTTGAATAACGTCTTTTGAGTCAGTAATGTGTCTTATGTTTTGATTATGAGATAATTTCAATTATGAGATAATTTTGAATATGAGATAAATTTGACGATACATCGTCAACACATATAATATATGTAGTCAACACATATAGTATAAGTCAACACATATAATAAAGGAAAAACTATAACACATATTATGTGTTATAGTTTTTCCATTATTTGTACTACGGTTATTTAATTGTGATATACCTAGTTTACTGTCTGAGATAGTTTACGAGAATGAAACCTAGACCAAAAAACATATTGTTTAGTAATGCATGCATTCCAGGGGACGTCCCATTGGATAAGCATTAGATCAGTTAACCAGTTGGTAAGCGATAAAACTGTTTCACTGGATGTAATTTGGTTTATTTGTTTAGGCAAGAAATAGTGACCCCCCCCCCCCTCACCTTTATCTAACAAAACATTTCTAGCGGCATGGGAGCCTCGAATCTGAAGAGCATTTTAAAATCCATGATCTACGATACCCAATATGCGATTTCGAGCTCACCCCCCCCCCTTCCCTCACCAATGGTGCCAGTCTGGCACCAAAGCGGAAATACGTCGTAACATTGAACTTTCATCTATTAGTTTTAGTAGGCGGTCCGTCGAGGTTCACATCCGTATTCAAGGTGAAACACAAAAAAAAAGAAAAAAAACACGAAATATGCGGTTTATGGTGTCCTGGCACCACGGTGGCACCACTATTAGTTCCATGGTGGTACAGAGAATAATTCATGAAAATACGGAGCTATAATGAGAATTTTTCCTCAATTTCAAAGCTTGGGTACAATTAGTAAGCAGTAAAGGAACCGAAATATTGAAAAATCGGATATTTTATGAATATTATCCCCCACTTGCCCCCTCCCCTTGCGAATTTTGGTACTCAGGTGAAATTATGTACAACTCGGAAGTTATTTGAGTCAAACAAAAAAGAAACACAAATCGGTTGGAAATTGAGGCCTGGGCAGAGTTTACAGGATTATGCCCGCAAACGCACATTTTTTAAGCATTAACCCCCCCTTTCCCCCCCTTAAAAAGCAAAATTCAAAATTTCGGCGCCGTAGTGCACAACAAGATAGTTTTCCGCGTCGATGAAAAAAAGAACCACAAAAATCGGTTGAGAACTGAGGCCTGGGCAGAGTACACAAGATTATGCCCAAAAACGCACGTTTTTTGAGCATCAACCCCCCCTTTCCCCCCCTTAAAAGGCGAAATTCGAAATTTCGGCGCCGTAGTGCACAACTAGATAGTTTTCCGCGTCGATGAAAAAAAGAACCACAAAAATCGGTTGAGAACTGAGGCCTGGGCAGAGTACACAAGATTATGCCCAAAAACGCACGTTTTTTGAGCATCAACCCCCCCTTTCCCCCCCTTAAAAGGCAAAATTCGAAATTCCGGCGACGTAGTGCACAACTAGATAGTTTTCCGCGTCGAACAAAAAAAGAACCAGGAAAATCGGTTGAGTACTAAGGCCTGTGCAGACGACACAAGATTTTGTCACACACACACACACACACACATACACACACACACACACACACACACACACAGACATACACCTATGGTTTTTTTCGCTGATTTGGATTCAGAATGGTCTAAAACGGATTACTGTGTGGTTATTTTTTTTTTCTGTTGAGTGTTGTCCAACTTCACCCCAGATCGATCGCATAAGGACGCCCAAGTCTTACTGTGGGACGTCCTAAAAAGTCTGCCAAGTGGGTGTGGCACATAGCTTCCTCGTATCCCGAACCCGATTGTATAGATGATCCGATGCATAGTAGGTAATCTTAAAACAAGTTAATCTGTAACATCCCTGAAAATTTCATTTAAATCGGATGGAAAATGTAGAAGTTATGGCCGTTACAAGGAATTCACGTTTGCGCATGCGCAATGGCTACTATCAGTCCGAAGGTGGTGATTTTCACAAAGGCCATTTAAATACTAATCTGTAACATCCCTGAAAATGTCATTGGAATCGGATGGAAAATTTAGAAGTTATGGCCGTTACAAGGAATTCACGTTTGCGCATGCGCTGTCGCTTCTATCTGTCCGGGGATGATGATTTCCATAGGGGACCGTCTACACACCAACCCGCACAATCCCTGGAAATTACATAGAAATCGGACAATAACTTCGTATAGTTATGCGCGTTACAAGGATTTCATGACAGACGGACAGACAGACAGACAGACTTGACTTGACTTATATCCTGTCACTCCAATTCAGGAGCATAGGGCCTGTGTGAAATTGCGCCATTCTTCCCTGTCTCGGGCCAAGACCTTAATCTCGCTCCAAGCTTTTCCAGCACGGCTCGCTTCTTCTTCCACGGATCTCCTCCACGTTTTCCCCATCTTTCGAGACCCCTGCGGGTTCCAGTCCAGAGCTCGACGCTCCACGGAGTCCTCATTCTTTCTAAGGGTGTGGCCGATCCACTTCCATTTTCGCTTCCTAATCTCGGTTGCGATAGGAGATTGTTTTGTTCGTGCCCACAGTGCCTCGTTTGAGATTACTTCGGGCCACCACACGCCTAAGATCCGTCTAAGACAACGGTTCACGAAAGCTTGTATTTTCCGAGAAAGAACCACAGTGACCTTCCACGTCTCACAGCCATACAGGAGCACTGACTTGACATTCGTGTTGAATAGACGAAGTTTCATCCCCAGAGAGATGTTCCTGTTCTTCTATACAGGGTACAGTTGAACGAAAGAACCATTTGCCTTCCTGATCCTGCTTCTAACGTCACCATCAGCGCCTCTTTGAGTGTCGACGTTGCTGCCGAGGTACTGGAATGAGTCCACACGTTCAATAGAGCCTCCATCCACCACCAGGGGATCCCTCAATGGAACATTGATCCGGATTTCCTTCGTTTTTCTGACGTTGATCTTGAGCCCGGCCTTGGAAGAAAACTCGCTCAACCTCTCCAGCTTGTGAGTCATGTCGCTAAACCTTTGTGCCAAGAGACAGACATCATCCGCGTAATCGAGGTCCTCCAGACGATCGTGCATACCCCACTGGATCCCTCTCTTCCTTCTTCCGATCGTCATCCTCATCAAGAGGTCCAAAACAACCAGGAAAATCGTCGGAGACATCACGCACCCCTGCCGACATCCCGTCTGAATGGGAATATCTGAGGTTAGTGCACCGTCGTGGATCACCCGGCACGTGAAACCGTCGTACATCCTCTGGATGAGCCTAAGGATCTTCGGTGGGACTCCATACACCTGCAGAGCTCTCCACATCGCCTCCCTGCTGACAGAGTCGACAGACACGTAACCAAAATTGTTCAGGAAGGTCTGGAACGCATGACGCGAGTGGAAATTCTGATGTTGGAGAACTTTTTTTTATCATCCTTGAAAAGTGAAAACAAAGCTTCCACTACCTTGGTAGACTCGGAAGCAAAAATGACTTGAAATGTAAACGGGTACTCGGGTACATAACTTTTGTATTTTCAAAATAAATAAATTTGTTTTAATTTGATACCTAATAAGCCTAAAACGTCTTGAATTATATTGGATTGAAGGTTAAATTAGGTACCTACATGTTCAATTCAAAACAAATTACTACCGCTGGATCAATTTCATGGTCCAATCACATAAAAAATGGATTAATACAAAACTTCCTGAAACATTTTTTTCTAAACTCATCCATTAAAAAACCAAGTTCAACAGTTAAAAAAAAAGTATTATTATGTACCCATTTATTCAACTAACAGGCAAATTTTGTCTTTGCTTTCTCAGTCGTGAACTCTATCTTGAGCGCCGTTTCCCCTTTCTGAGCATTTCGATCATATTTTGTTGCTGCAAAATCACTGTTACTTATGAGAAGAAGTTGATCTAGTTTCTCACCTTGTTTCCCGGCTCGGTTGCCATCGGTTGTGCGAGGTTGTTGAGAAGGAGATGGAATTTCTGAAATAGAAGGAAGAAAACGTGATTTATTCGATGATGATTTTCAATTAACCACATGTAAAGATTTACAGCTTGTTTTCTTTGATTGTGAGATTGAGTATTCGAATTATACACTCGCTTAACCCTCGGGCACCGGCGGGTCTTGGACGAAGCCATCAACCTGCGGGCGGTTCTCAATGCCGCCCTCTCGGAATTTACTCTTAACCCTGTACTTCGCAACGTCTAATATACCATACGCGTTTCCTCTTCAAATTTTACATTGAAAAGATTTTTCCCAGTTTTATCATGTTTTTGGAGGGCCAAGGGTACACTTTAGGGGAAAAATTGAAACAAATCCCCCAAAGGAAAACTACACAAAATTCTGATAGGTAATAAATTCGTTACGTCTTTGATTGAGACTGTAGTTGAATTTGTGTACATTCACGTTTACTACTGTATCTGATTGGTATAAACAGCAATTGAGAAGGTATAATAAGTATACCTAGCTAGTAATTATTACTAGCGATTCTTCCATCATTTTATGGATTCTTTTTCCCATTTGTTTTTTTTCTTTCGAATTTATTCTGATTGAAATAGAACGGAATAAATTTTATTCAATAACAATCTCATTAATCGATGACTTGGCAGTGTAAGATAATAGGTACTTTACCATACCATAGGTGTTGGAAATCTGTTCAAATTTCAACGTTTTAGATGCTTTTTCAATTCAACTTGTTTTCAGAGAGCTTAATGTAAACCAAGTATGCCATGGGGATTCTTTTGCCAAGTACAGGGTGGAAGTATAGGGTTAAGCTGATAATAACCTATTCTATTCAGTGTTTGGAGCTGAATAAAATATACCACACTATTCAGCATTAAAAAATCTTTGATATGTTAACTTTGGCTTAATTTTTTTTCTCTAAGCTAATTCCCCAGAATAATCACGAAACAAAATCTGAGTTCAAATAATTTGAATTTTCGTTGTGATTGACATTTGCTGTTCTCAATGCATAGTTTATTACTCTGAAATAAATACCGAAACCTCAGAAAAATGGTCCTGTTCTTTTCAGATGAAAAGATCAGGGATATTAAAGAGACAATCTTGAATGTTAGGTTGGTACTTTTTATTTATAACATCTCAATGACTTTGAATAAAACAACTCTTTTGTTATAAACTAATTGTGAGACGTAAAAGCATCAAATTAGTAAAAATGACTAGATTTTTAGGAATGAACATTTCAAATAACTATAGGGTAGTACAAAAGTATCATGAATAATATATCAGAGATTCTTCAAAAGAGGTATGAGCAAAAAACTTCAAAATCTGAAACAAAGAGAATTTTTACGTAAACTGAAACGAATAAATCACTCCCGTAAACTGAAAGCTGAAGTATTACCTACAAATCACTGTTTAGTCTTATTCCCTACGAGCTTCACTCATTACTGACTATGGACGGTCACACATAATAACCTATGGGCGGCATGCAATACCACTCTGTGACCTTTTCACCTTACGTGACCGAAAACAACTAACTGGAGTAAAAGAAAAATCAGCGCTTTCGGGTGTGGATGGTCAGGTAGTTGTTGGAAACATACCCAGACCCAATCAACGGGAAACGATGTGTATTAGTGAATTAATGGAATTTTTAGAGAGTAGGCATGGAGTGCCGCCCCACAGGTGCCCGAAGGTTAATTGAGTGATTTTTTCATTAAAAAGAAAGATTTAGGGGTTCGGTTAAAAACAAGATACGTAAAGTGCTTGTACTTGCTACCAGAGATCCAATGAGTGTTGAGGGTTGGCAAGTCTGGAAAAATACTACTGGTAGGAATTTACCCAGCCGCATCCTTTCACTCTTAGGAGTGTGCAAACAACATTCTTCACTGTAAATAACTGAACTTACCATACAATCTGATGGATCCTTCTGTCTCGCCCAGCGAGTTTTTAGAGATACACCGGTACGACCCGAAATCTCTGGAATGCAAGTTTTTTATGGTGAGCCTCATGTAAGTTCTGTAGGAGTTCTCTTGGATGTCCGTCAAGTACTTTTTCGTGGCGAGTATCATCGTCCCGTCGTAGACCCAGTAGCTGATTGCTTTTGGGTAGGCCTCAGTGTTGCACTCGATTGTCACATCTGTTCCCGAAGGAGCTCCGACGAGCTGATTTGGGACCCAAATCATCGGAGAAACTGAAACATTGACATTTACTTCATTAGTGGAGGTGTGGACGTTCTATGAACGATTCCATGAATGATCATATCTGGTGGGAAATGAAGATTCGGAGCTATTGCAGGTAAAATGAAAAAATCGGGAAAATAGGGGGGGGGGAATTTAAAACACTATGTCACAATAACACACTATGTCAATTGTTTGGGACTGGGGTCAACAGTTGACATAGTCTGTTTGTTGGGTCGATGTACATAATTTGCTCGATTTAAAACATCATTAATATATCAAAAACATTAAGTAAATATATGAGGACCCACAGCTTTGAGAGACCAGTGTTAATTACATTATAACCCTCTCCCCCCATAACTGGTGGAAAATGAAGATTTGGAGCTATTGCAGGTAAAATGAAAAAATGAAGAAAAATTTCCCTCCCACCCATTCCATTTTTTCATTTTACCTGCAATAACTCCAAATCTTCATTTCCCACCAGTTATGCGAGTATTTTTAACCACCTGTATGTCGATTGACGCTGATGTGATGCTCAATCGGTAACACAATTTCATTGCCCTAATGAGGTGATAAATTTACCGAAAGCTTGGCAGAGGAGTTTTATTCCTTAAGACCTCGTGCTCATCACCTGGCTTGTTCTCATGCTGTTTATTTAAAATGTTCCCCCACCCCCCTCAGAGCACATCGGATGTGCTCTCTTTTTTCAGCAACTCAGCAAGGTTCAAAGAATACCCAGCAAAATCGGAGATAACTGTTACTTATCAGAAAATCGAATTAAAAAAAATTCGTCCATCCGCGCTTTTGGTGGATGTAGGCCACTTCAAAGTGGTGAAAAAGAGTTAAAATTTTCAATCGTGCCCTAGCTTGAAAACTCTCGAAATAAAGTTATTGTTTTTCCACCAATTTAAGATAGTATTGCATATTTAGAATTTTTAGAGACCAAGCGGAGCTCTATAGGAGAAATTGTTTGCTCCTTATGAAAAGTAAGGTTTGGACTTACGGCAAATCAGATACACGAGTGTGAATCGCAAAAGAGGTCTAATCCCCTTTCAAATTTCATCTGACCAAAATGCCGTCGCGTCCGTTTCTTCGAGTTGTATTCAGTTTTGCTTCTGCAACCAGTAAATAAATTATGCAGCGTTTTTCAATCATAGTGCTCATTACACGCCAGGAGTGTCATGAATGCTCTCCGTTGGATAGCCTGTTATGGTATTACGGCAGACGGTGCTGCTCGTCATTGGAGGTTCGCGGTGAACGTGGTAAAGTAATTTGCATCTCTTTGGAAAATTTCACTCCCATATGGTGGGAAAAAATGGAATCTGAGGAATAACATAACTGTTATTATTATTGAACAACTGTTGTTCAATTTTCAGTGTGTACAGGCTTCTTGGTGGGTTCCATTATCGATGTTATAAGCGTACTGGGCTAATAGTGTATGTTATCAGATAACGTACACTATTAGCCAAGTACGCTTATAACATCGATAATGTTACCAAGAAGTTACAAACCATTTTGTAATATTTTCACGCATTTTATCTCAACAATATCATCGATTTTCTCCTTAATTTGGGTAGGTAAGGAGTGGTTTTGGAGACTAAAACAACAAAAGCTCTTTGATTTAATTTGGTTACCAATCAGTTTTAAAATGAAAACTCATAGAATTTAACTGATAACCTCTTTTCGGAACGACATACTAGTATCAATCAAACAGCCACCAAGTGTAATAAGAGTAATTAAGTATAATGACGGTTTCGGTCAACTGTCCTGTTTCCAGAACTACTCATTTGGCGCGTCGTCGTGACCCAATCTCTTCATCCAGGGCGGTGAAAATCGTCTATTTCGGTCATGTAAGGAGTAGCGAGCTCCCATTTGTCATATCCGATGTTATATATTATCAAAAGTGACAACCTCGAAATTCCCCGGAAGGAAGAGGCGGGTGGAGGGGAGGTTTGAACCGATGTTGTGAGGGTTGGTTGGTTGCATTTATATTTCATGCATGGGCACTGGGGAAGACGATCACGTCTCGTGTAGGATACCGTCATATGAGTAATGGCGATGCAGAGTCTCCGGCTTACAGACCCCCAGCCGCTCCTCTTCAACCACCCTTATCCATCTCCATGGCCGTATTATCGTTTCCAAAGCAGAGTCATCATGATTATGGATATCGATAAACTTCCGACTAGTTGAGTGGGTAGCATAACTTTCTCCCATGAAATAACGAGAACTAATTTTTTTTGTGTGCTTAAAGATGAATTGATCCAATAGAATAGAGCCACATAGTAATTTGTTACTTTGTATTGGACAGTTTATGAGTTAGAAATACGAGTGTGATTTTTTCTAAATTTATTGGGAGCATCAACCGGAAGGTCATTAGCGCCAAACATTATCAATTATGTACATAATTAATATTAATATGGTTTGCCCAAGTTGCTTATCAGAATGAGAGTTCATATTTCATGATATGGTTCCGAAAACACTTGGAATCGTTTCCCAGGAGATGCGCAATATTTCTGGTGATTTCCAAAGATGGAATCGAAAATGTTGGGCATTCTGTGACAAGGTGTAGAACTGTTAGTTCGCACTTACTGCAGGTTGGATTTGAGCAGACAGGAGGACGTTCTTGTTGTGACGACATAAGATGCCCGTAGGTGAGACGTGTATGGCCAATCCTGAGGCGGGTGAGGATGACTTATTCTCGGCGCTAGTGGGGAACAGTTCCATCGGGGAATTTTCGCGTTCGGCTTGATGAGGCCCACATCTACACATCCTTCTTGGTGGTCCATTCAATCATGATGGTCACATCCAATGTTTGATGTCCCATGTTCATCCGTTCCATTTTGTCCTAGCTGCAGATTTGATTATAGGTAGATAATCAGTACGAATGTTGATTTCCGATGTTATAGGTTCGAGTGCTGCATTTTTAGCTCCTCGATTAGCAATTTCATTCCCTACTACTCCTTAGTGCCCGGGTACCCCAGCATAGGATCACATTCACACCGTTTTACTGGTGTCGCTTCATGCTCAAAAGTATCTTTGTGATCAAGGGATGATCACAACCTTTCTTGACTGCTTGAAGGGCACTTAATGAGTCTGGGCATAGTATGAGTTTTCTTTCTATAGGATTCATCAATTCAAGAGATGCGTATATGCCATAAAGTTCAACTGAAAAGATAGAACAGAGTTTAGGCTGTGAGAACTTGTACACATCACGTCGGTTAACAATTGCAGATCCCACTCCGTTAGCTGATTTTGATCAATCGTAGTACACTACCTGACAAGCCGATATATTACCCATCAACTCTTTGAACGCGTTGAAAAATGCATACGTTACTGACGATTTCTTGGAATATTTTGTCAAGTCCAGACGTAGAGATGGTATTGGGAGGGTCCATTGTCTTGGCCTCAAGGTTCTTCATTGTCAAAAGCAGGTAGTGTAAGAGACAGTGTGAGAAGATCGGATTTGATCTTACCAACCGAGCATTGACGGAACACTTGTTGTGGGAGCGGTTGAGGATCCATACATGTCGTGGAGAGTGTGAATTTTGATGAACGTTCACTGACGAAAGTGAGGCAAATTACACCTGATAAAATGCTATATTTTTTCGTTTCTTTGAACAGAAATTCATGTCATTCATTTCTGCTTCCTTAGCATCTAAGAATCAAATTTCGTATTTTGAAGGCACCGAAAACTTTTGAATAACAATTTTTAGCTGATAGGAACTTTTTGTCTGAATAAACTCGATTGTTGACCTTGTGCAATAATATGCTTGGTAGGTACCTACTATTGATGGAAAAGCCGGGTTCATTGCAGTCCAGTGATCTTTACAGAAAAATGATAAACAATGTGTAATAACTTGCTACGTTTCTAGCCATATGCCCCTGTTAGAGTGGGTACAGTCCCGTTGGGTGAAATTATTCAATAATGGCAAAGGAAATAGTGATGTGAAAGAAAAAAATTGTGATGTACTTTTAAGATTTGATTTCTTATATATATATATTTTTTATTCTCAAAATACAAAACTGCATATCAACCTCAGGCTTCCATTTTCATCCGCCCTTTCTCACTCATTTCTTATTTATCAGTCAGTTTGTTGTGGGTACCTTATTTTGAATTCACATCCCGAAAGGCATACATCCCTTCGAATGTATGCAGCGAAATGTCGAAGAAGATGCCAAAAAAGCAGATATCTCTTGGAGTGTAGCAGGGCCCTCCAGACGTGAATTTGAATTATGGACCTCTCGAAGTATCAAAAATCTCATAAAATGCTAATTATTATATAGAGAAAACTTTGTGTTTTAGTGGTAGACCCTAAGGGTTTCATGGAGCCTTTCTGAAATAAGCTGTACTGCTTAGAACTCTGCAACACCCATACCCGAACCAAAAACGTTTAGTAAAAATGTTCTTACCTCAAAAATAGGAAATGTAGGAGGCAGGGATGAACTCAATGGTGGCGGAAGTGAGCAGAGGGGGTGGTGGGGGGGCTATAAAAAGTTACAAATGATCCGCACAGATGGAACAGACGCCAGTAGAGGGCGGGCAGAGTCGTTAGTTTATTTGATCCGGAGGCTCATACTCAGTTTCGAGGACTGAGAACCCAGAGAGAGAATTTGGTGAAATGTTCCGAAGAAAATAGCTTATAGGGTTGTATGATTCTCGCCATCCTCTAAATTGAATCGTTTGAATAATTTAAAATGTTATCCTCTACTAAGTCCTAGGTATTTATTTCTGAGGTTTCCTGATATTTCAGGATGGTAACCATGGTTCCAATTACAAATTTCATCCCAAACAGTCATGCAAGTTGGAGTACGTAGCACACGGAACCAAGTGCATTTACCTTATTTTACGTTTTATAAGTACCCATTGCGACGAGCAGGAAGCCGATTTCCTGAAACACCTCATCAGAATGAATCTGATCAATATTTGTTGTCAATAAGAGTGAAGCTTTCTTACAGTCACTAAGAAATTGCATCAAGTTAAGTCATCATGTTGATAGGTAGAGGAAATCGACGTACATAATCCTATTATATAAATTGCTGAGGATATCGGTGCGCCTGTCATCGGTTCACCCTTACCCCTTAACTTTCCGAGGTCAAAGTTATTAAGAGTTATTAGGTACTTACCTGGAAAGGTTTTAGGCTATCTAAATGTTCTAACTACAAGAACGGGGCTTTCCAATTAACTTTGATCTAACAAACATTTTCTTATTACATTAACACGTACCACAACAATCTACAATCTATCTAGTCAATTGGCACTCATCGTCATGATTCCAATGATTATCACAGATTTTTGATAGTTGGTCCGTCCACCCTCAAGTTTGGTCGTTAAAAAGGGAGAACTAAGAACATAACTAAGAACATAATAGAACTAAGAACATAATAGTTTCCTTTCATGACGTTCACTTTGTTAGTTTATTGAACGTGAGACACAAAGCACGCTTTCTTCACTCCAGCCATCTCTCTGGGGTGACTGAAATTAAATTGAGGGCCTATAATTAACATTTCCAGTCCTATTCTTGAGCCAAACTACAAATTCGACTCTGGAAAGGTAGAAATTGATTGACGGGCTCATCTCATCTGGTTAATTTAGAGCTACCTGGCACCACTTTTGAGAAGAAACATCGCTTCACATTTATAAACGAAATAAAACATTTAAAAACTGCTTAAACATAATTATTTAGAAAGCAGTTAGAATTTGGTTAATTACGTTTGGCAATTTTTTCATAATTATCGAAACTCGACGGTACCTAACAATGTAAAACCGCGTAAGTTGAAAAAATGAAAATTTTCAGGAGACGTAAAAAATGTCTACTTTCAAGTCTTTTAGAAGTTTTTTACGCCTCCTGAATAATTTCGTGTTTTTTTTTCAACTTAGCGGTTTTACATTGTTACTGTCGATATTATGAGTAAAAATAGGTAGAATTATGGGTTTTGCTTATCCTAAGAAGTTCGAATTGGACGCGAAGGTTCTTTGGAACGTCCTTCAGTCTGGAACGGCTGAGCGAGAGCTATACATTTGGTAATGTTCCTCTATAAGTAATTCTAAATAGAAGAAAGCTCCATGGGATTACTAGAAACAAATAACCTCCCCATTATTGTTTTGAGTGATCTTCGAGACTGTTATAAGTCCTGTTCCTCTTGCTATGTTGAAATAAGACTGATTAGCGTTTCTAGGTGAAATCTTACAAGACAAACGATCAGCAAGTTCTAATGCTAGATTAATTTATTCGGGTGAGGTACGATCATTGTTGGTATTGATACCACGACATTCTTGTCTGGAATGAGGTTATTACGTAGTTTCTTTCTTTTTTTTTTGAGAAAAAAAAAACACTTTATTGAACATTGTAGAAGGAATGAAGGTGGACAAGGACTCCAGTAGTTGTCGAAACGTAATGGATTAGCCGAAAGTTCAAAATGAGTTGCCAAAAGTTCCAATTGGTATGCCAAAAGTTTGCCAAAAATTGAAATTGATTTATGCCAAAGGGTTTTTTTTTACGTAGTTTCTGCATTTTGATGTTGATGGAACTGGAAATAATTTAATACCCATGGACATAAAACTTTTTGGTTTTTCCAACTCCTTCATCCTTCCCGTTCATTACTCTCAACATCGTTCCATCAACCATCAAATAATCCGCAAGAGGAAGTTAATCCGAAGAACTTGTTGATTTTAAGGTGTCCAACGCGTCCTTATGAGGGCAATTCCTTCGGCAAACTCCCCCAACGCTATCTGAAGACCAAAGTAAACAATTTCCAGGTTTTAAGGGGGGTTTGGAGAGAGATGGAGAGGACGCGAGAGATTCAAGGAGAGGCTCACAATGTGTCATCCCGTTTTCCTCGTGCAAACATACCGGAGAGACGGGAGGATATCCCTTCCCAACTTTAATACAACTGTAATATTCTCTTTATAAAATCTCTCTGACAGTTGACACTTGCGAGGTTGTAATGGGAAAATTCATTTATGTCCCTACGTCAGTATGATGGGTGTAGGTAACCGTGAGTAGTTACGGTTGACGTAGGTAAAAACGATTTATAATGAGTGAGAAACATCATCGGAAGTACACGAGTAGGAGGACGAAACAAAACAGAGGTCCACTTATTGTGATGTAATGCCACATATTACACATTTAAGTGATGTATCGGGTTCTAAATCTAATGCAGTTTATAATAATGACTCTAGACTATGAATATTGTTTCTAGTCCCATAGTCACCCTCCTCTGTTAGTAAGTAAGTAAACAACCATTTCAGGTTGAATTTCCGTTCCTAATTCCTGTCGTCGCGTACTTCATCAGCAATCTTCCAAAGGTAGATCAGAATTGGTTCTTCCCATTGCCTCACCCATTTAGATGTAGCGGGGTTCACCAACGGCCCAACCCAAAACATCAAGACCTGCGATACAGCTCTCGAGCGGTCACCAATCCAGACATTCTCCTGGGCCGACTGGCCTTAACTTCAGTGATCTTACGGGGGTGGGCCTTAAACTAGCTAGAGGCCAAAATCCGCACCTCTCCCTCCTCTGTTAGTTATGTACTTGGAAAGACCAGGTAGAGGAGAAAAATAATGTGTGAGAGGGAGGTTAGGTCCCTGGATCATCTTGCAAGCTTCAGCTTGAGTTTTCACAAACTTTGAACTTATTGCTCCTTCCCTAATTATCGGACTGCTCCAATTCTTTCATTTCATGGAAAAAGAAGGACATCTCCTCTTCAACCATCAAATTTCCGCCTTTACGGCCCTCTGTAGGGTAAATTGAGGCCGCATTCGCATTCTTATTATCTCTCCTACATCTCGACATCCTGAAGTTCTCTCCACGGGGAAATTCTTCGATGAATAACAATAAGTAAGAATTAATTTCGGACGGTTTTCTCATTACTAGTTCATCTTAGACAGGAATTGGCTCGTTGAGATAACACATGTATGCATTTAACTAAGTAATTTGCGCTACAGTCCTGAGTGAGCCTAGGCCTCTACTAAGACACTTTTCCAGCATGTCCGATCCTTTGCCGTTGTCACCCATTCATAGCACCCAAGTCTTGCAGTATCCTCTTCTAAGAGGGCATCTCTTCCTCACCCTTCCTCTACTTCTTGTACCATTTGGTTTGATGGGTCGTCTTCATCCATTCGGAGAACATCTCCAGCCCAGCTTCACGAACCTGACTACATCATAATCCTCGTACAGAGGGTACAGCTCTTCATCATTTCGGGGTCGCCATTGTTCTTAGACAAACAGTGGGATTCTCATAAGAATCTCCCTTTCAAATACCTCGAGCACACTTTCCGTCGAGACGCTGGGAGGCCTACCCACTATTTATTATTTAATTTATTACTGTTAATTAATTTAGTTTGCTACTCGTTTAGCGTGCCTCCACTGCTTCTAACTATAGAAGACAAAAACCATTCATAATTTTAATTATTGACCATTTTCATGCGCATCACGCTTTTGTATGGCTTGAAGAAATTTCTTGCAACTTCCAAGGCATTTCGGCGATTCATTTCGTAACGTGGCGCTACTGCATTGCTCAGAGAGAGCATTCAAAATTCAGAAACTCTACGTGGGGGATCATCTTCTCCGCTCCCTTGTCGGTTCGTGTTTCCTGCAATAATTAAGACCGCGAAGGGAGTTATGAAGTTAAGGAAGCCGGAATAAAACAGAAGAGGAGGCTCTAACCCCTCCAACGTTAAGAGTCCGAAAGTATGTTAAAATTGCATACTGTCCTAGGGAGAGGTAATGGTCTTTAAAGATTCATGAAGGAAGGAGAGAGACCAGGCAACGCCTTGCTTCCTTTTCCTTCCAGTCTGAAGCATCTACCTACATCTAAGATCAACTCTTGAAACCTTGTGGGTCGCGGAGGCAAAAACTAAAAGAACCTTCAGACGGTGTTCTTGGAGTCTTCTGAAGGGACCTTTTTGGCATCCTTTTGTAGGGAGTTTTTTGTACGTTGGAAGAAAGATCTAATCGAAAATAAGGAAGCTAGGGTCAAGAGGCCTCATTGTATGACTGAATACCACTAGAGAATAGCCAAGAGTTGATGGGAGAACTCACTGTTATTTGCATACTCGAACTGATGATCCAAAATTGGTTATTTGTGCATGTTTTTTCAAAGTGCTGGAATATGATATTGATTAGAACGAGAATATTGAAGGTTGCGAATAAATGTTACTTTGAACATTTCTGATGGAATAACCAACTCGTATTTCTACCCAATGATTGAAACATAATTTAAAATTATTAATTAACTAAAATGTATAGATATTAATTGGATATGGTTCAGCTACAAATCGGAGTGTGTGACTGACTGCCGAGTTCGTTTCCTAGTTTAAAAGCGTAGAGTTTAAAAGCGTAGAGTAGCCTCCTCAGGTATTGTTCGCGGAGCATTTTGCGGAACTGCTTCATATTATTCCCAAGAAAAAATGAGTGCGAATCAAATCGAAAGGTTTTTCTCCTTTCCCAATCACTTCGGTGTGCCTCAAGGTTCGACACATTGGGCCACTCAGTTTCTTGATTTTGGTTTATTATTTTCAATAATGAACCTTTGGAATCGACCAAGAAAAAAAATTTTTTGACACCCCCTCAAAATTTGTTGGTTCACGTTTCAAGGTACGTAGAATCCAAAAATCGAATAGAAATTTGGCCGTCCTTCCGCCGACCGCCGTACGGCGTAAGCCGTACGCGGCACTTTCCCTACTTAGCATTGACCGATTTTGATGAAATTTGATATTTAGGCTCCATTTGAGGTCTAGTTGTGCCCCGAAGATTTTGGTTGATGTAGGTCATTTCTAAGGGTTGAAAAATGAATTTTTAAATTTTTGAAACGCTCTAACTCAAAAAATTTTGATATGAAGGCTTGTTGATTGTTTTTCAATCAATTTAAGATAGTATAGAATTTTTTGAGACCACGCTGAACTCTGTAGGACAAACCGTTCGCTCCCTACGATAATTTAAGGGTTGGACGTACGATAAATCAGAAACACAAGTGTGAATTGCAAAAGAGGCCTAACCTCCGTTCAAATTTTAGCTGACCGAAATGCGATCGGTTTTTCTTCATGTTGAATGGTTGGTGGCTTTACAGACGAGTGATCTATGGTAATAATTTATGGTGGTGTAATAATTTGAAGCGTTTTTGTGGATGACATTGCTTCTTTATTACCGATTTTAGAGAATTGTCCATTGTTGGCTGATGACCTGAAATTGTTTACCACCATTCGCACTCACGGGGATTAACTCATTCTTCAGTTGGCGCTCGACTCAATGTACAATTGCTGTTGCCTCAATAATTTGCATTTAAATTTGCTAAATGCACCACATCATCTGGGTCCAACTTGCCACCATCTACAGTTATAATATAAATGGCCGTGAATTCACCGGAGTTACAACCATGGAAGAGTTGGGGGTAACTTTCGACACTTAATTGACTTTTGATGACCATATCGACAATGTATGCGATGTTTTCTATGGGAACCTTGGGTTTTTTGAACCGCCACGCGTACAGTTTCTGGGGTTGTGAGGCTCAATAATGCCCTCGTTCGTTCATTAGTTGAGTACTACCTAACGTTTGGTCCTCTTTTTACGTAAACTCAGGTGATCGACTTGAACGAGTGCAGCGTAAGTTTTTGAGATACATCTCGTTCATAATGAGAATTCCTTGGGCCGATTTTAATAACGACTATGTGTTGCGTGAATGTTGTCTTCTGCCATTAGAGAGCGCCCTACGTACCACTGATGCTGTTTTGGTTTATTATTTCCAATAATGAACCTTTGGAATCGACCAAGAAACATTTTTTTCACCCCCTCAAATTTGTTGGAATACGTTTTAAGGTACGTAGAATCCAAACATCTAATAAAATTTAGCCGTCCGTCCGCCGTATGCGGAACTTTCCTCAGTTAGCATTGACCGATTTTGAGGACATTTCGACGATGTTACGGCAACATGTCGTATGACCATATATGGGCATATTGAGTTTTTCATACCACTGGATTCGTATTTTCGTGGGAAATCGATCGGTATTATTAAAAATTCGGTTGGTAGCCTTGAAACCGCCGAAAATAGCGATAGAGCAACACTGCGTTTGAAGAATATAGGTTACGTTGTAAACAGTTTTTTGTGTCTCCTGAAAAGTTGCCCCAAACTTGATAGGACATGTTGCCGTAACATCGTCGATTTGGCATGTGGGCTCCATTTGGGGTCTAGTTGCGCCACGAAGCTTTTGGTTGAGGTCAGTCACTTCTAAAGGGTGAAAAATAAGAGTTGCATTTTTGAAAACGCCCTAACTCAAAAGATTTTGATGTTAAGGTAGTATTTTTTCACCAATTTAAGATAGTGTTGAATTTTTAGAATTTTTAGAGACCACGCGGAGCCCTGTTGGACAAACCGTTCGCTCCTTACAAGAACTTAAGGGTTGGACTTACGATTTTCTACTTTAAGCAGATTTAGTTTGTTGACGGCATAAGTAGTATTAGTATTAGTTATTGTTATAAATTTTGATATAGTGAATGCGGTAATCTGTTTGTGATCAAACATAAATATTATGGTATATGAATGCCCGTGTAAGTAATAAATAAATAAAGCAAAAAAATCTTCTGGACTTTTACATTGTTTCTTTTATGTAGATTAATACGATTGAAAATCCGTTCCCCAATAACTTATTATTGTATACACGATGTTTGCCTATTCAAGAGAAACCTTTTGGTAGTCCACCGTATATCACACACAGTCCATGATAATATGGCCAACCTCTGAGGGGTTCAAAGGTAAGGTTCTAACCCCAGTGTTTCACGCACGAAATTACGATGCTAAGCTCTTTTCTATTTCATCAGTGCAACTTGAAAAGGGGGTTGAAGGATAACCGTGAATAACAGGTTTTAATCTCGGCGTTCCCTCAATGGAAAATGCGGTCAAGCTCTCTCCTATGAAATACATTTTCCCACCACTCCCATCCATCGTTTCTGTTGGCTAAATAGATTTTGAGTTTTTGCTAAGGTGACTCGTTCAGAGGGTGGAGGTAATTTAGTACGCTCAATAAAGCTTTCCAACTCGTTTCCTCTTTTGTGTCAAAATTGGTTCAACGTTCCTTTTACATGTACCGGTAGTCGTTTGAACGCATCCAACCTAGGAAAAAAGAGGTGAGCTCGAACTTATGAAAAATGTTTTTTTTTTGTTGTACATATATTCTAGGCAACGATAGCAGTATTTTCAGCAAATTGTGGTAATTACGATCATTAGTATCAAATTTTGTCTAATCGCTTCGGTCGACTAATTAGGGATTGTATTTGTTGATTTTCCATAGCTTTTCATCCTCCATGGTGTTTAATGCTCCTTCCCATGTTACAAGTGGGCTGGAATTATACATATCATTTCAATCTTTTTGATGCCCAACAACATTTTTAAAGTGGAGTTGAGGTGTGCAAACGACGAACAAAAGCAAAAAGGACATATAAAGTACATAAACACTCTCGAACTATACGACTTTAACAACCACTAGTTAGCTAAAAAAAAACGGCATTGAAGCAAGTGAACCACTTCTAGTCATATCTGTACCAATGGGTGTCCACTGTACGAGCTTTTATCGTACAAAGCCTCTTTTCTTAATTGTATCAAGGAACCTTATTCTTCTAAATAATACTCAATACAAAAATCGAGAGATATCTACACCAATTTTACCATAGATGTGATATTTCCCACTATACAACTTTACGAAAATTTATATTAGACTATGTTCAATTTGGACATTGTTTGACTCGTTCAAAACCCAGTTGGTACATGTTTTGACAAAAAATATTCCATCTTGATTTTTGACATTTTATGTCTTTACTTTGGCACGAAAAAAAAGCGTTAACAAAAAGCGTTAATCTTGCGTCGGTCGCACCTTCCCTTTTGCAAAGTACGTCGCGCTGCTGTGTTCACACCCCAGTCATTCTCGTTGCGTATTTTGCTCAAAATTGGGAAATTTTACAATCCGAGAGACAATAAATTGAGGTACGCCAGCTTCAGTTATCATTTTCATCCATAAAATTGCAAAATATTCGGTAGAATATGTAAACTTGGACAAAATAATAAAACTTCAGAAAGCCTCGTCGCGCAGCTGACCAAACACCGCTAGGTGCCGAGCGCACGCCTTACTCGTCGATGCCTGGAGCAAAACTGAATAGCAACTTTTACTTTTTACTTTTTTTTTTTTTTTGCTCAAGAGGTGGCGACTCATATGCAATTTAGGGAGTGGAATCCTAAACAAAAAATACATAGGGGGGTTGAGTGAATTTTCGGAAATTTGGCCAAAGGGCAAGCGTTTTCTTCTGAGTGCGGTGTAGACACCGCAGGCGCGACCGACGGAAGGTTAAGGTTGGTTTTCTGATGATTTCCGCTTACAACTAGTCGTTGCTAGGAAACTTTATCAAGGTCATTCGTTTTCGTCGAAAAATCGTTCACCATTCGTTGAAAAGCCCCAAATTTATTCATAAATTATATTCGGGTATTCATGGTCTGGGAGATTCGACGTCGAATCGTCGGATCTTCGAATTTGGAGATTCGACGAGAGTCAGTGCGCATGCGCACCGGCTAATGCGACTATTCGATTTACGACGGGCTGAAGGCGTCGTAAATCGAGATTCGACGTCGAATTACAAAATGTGATCCTAGCGCTAGCGGCAGTTCTGTGAAGCAGCTATCATAACATCAACAAACAGATCTTCTCGTCCTTTCATTTTGAGTTTTTCTCTCAACAACACCTTTTTTGTTATTTATTCCCTTTTTCCCTTCGTTTATTTCGTTTGTATTCTGTTAGAAGTGGGGTTTTTTCTTGATTAAAATTTAATGAGTGGAGCTGAGCCACCCAAGTGGCTAAGGAAAAACGCAACCATCTGATGGTCTGCTGGAGAAGTGGAAATGTTGCTTGTCGGCATTAAAGCGAGCATAGCATTCTCCTTTCTAGCATCGAACATGTTTCAGCCATGAGTTAAGGACCAAAATGCGTTTAAAATTGTGTGAAGGAAGTAGCAAGGGTTTTTCTTTGAGACAAGACTCCTCGTCGGTAGGTACCTATTCAGAAGTCTGAAGCATGATCCTTTTTTAATTCTAGCCGTAGATTTTTTAGTTCGTATACTAGGAACTTTCTAATAGGATTTATTAGGAACCTCTGGGGTATTATCATTTTTCAACTAAAAGGAAATTAATGAACATGCGGTTCTTTTGGCACTGATTTGGTTATCGTCTGATGCCGCAAGGAGCGCTACGCACAATTCGATTTTCGAAGATTCGACGGAGGAAAATGTGGGAGCCTCATGAGACCCTCGAGTTTACGACGATTCGACATACGACGATCGAATCAGACCATGAATACCCCTATTACCCCTAATACTGACAAAACCGCTGTAACTATGGAAGAAACTTAGATATAGCACTGAGTTAAAAGAACTGTAAACAATATTTGTGGTAAGAGTTAGTTACACGTCATCAAACAATAATTATTGAGAAAGCATATTATTATAGGTAGGTAGCGAAGGTAGCAGGAAAAAGTAAATAATTCATAAAATGTCTCAACGTGACATGTGTGTGTTACTAAAGCGTGACTATGTGTGTGTTACTAAAGCGTTTTCAGTAATGTCTTTACTTTGGCACATAAACACCAACAAAATTTAATATTCAAAAAATATTCTTATTTATTCATTTTTAAAAAAAATTAAACTTACAATAGGTATACTTAAATGAGGAGTTTGATTGCAAAAGGTACTAAAGACCATTTTTTTTTTTCGAAATTGAGTTAACACTTTCCCTGGGTTTTAGGGGGGTAGTTCTCCACAAAATGCGTTCGTTTTGGAGCAAAAGATAATTATTTTATTCCCTTGAAAAGCGAGGGTGAACATTCCGTTTGATTCCAAAAGGTGCCTACTATATCCAGCAATGGCGGTCTCTTACCCGTTTTGTTTCGAAAAGTACTTTATCCATAAATCTGATATTTCGAATCTAAAATTATTTTAAACGTTGAAATAATTTACCTTTTTTCCAAAATTGTATTACAATTTAGAAATGTATTGAAAAATAACATAATTGGGTTCTAGCATGTTTTTCAGTTCGCTATGGTTTTTCGCGTTTTTCTCACATTTGACCAAATGGATTTACCTAGTACCTTTTGGAATCAAACTCCTCAAATGTAGTAACATAATATGTTGCTAATAAATATTATTTATTAGTAGCTGTGAGTTAACAACATAATAATAATACTAATATAATAATTATGATAATACATGTTTGGCGCACTTACATTCGACATCCACGATTATTCTCTTGCTGACGGATGGAGGGACGCTGTTGGAGGCTATGCACAGATAGGCCCCCATTTCAGACCTCGTTATTCTCGTCAAGTTCAGCTGCTCTCCCTCGTGCAGTAGAACTGAAACATAAAAGCCCCAAATGATGATGTTGTCATAATGCACTAAATTATTTTTACATTTACATGTTGTACTAAATTATGCCTATATTTAAAAAAAAATCAAAACTCACAAAAATATCTGAGGCACTTTTGCAGACGAGAATCCCTAACAATCACTCAAATGATTAATAGTAGGAGCTCAATAACTCAGGAGTAACAAACTACTCCAGTGCTCCATCACTAAGTAATAACGTTTGTGGTACATTCACAGCTAACAATGAGTCTGATCAGACCTACACCGCAATCCGATACCACAAGAGGAGCTGGAAGGGTCTGTCCCATTATAATACATTCTGGGTCTAACCGCGAAGCTAAGTCCTATCATTAGTCTTGAATACTGCGTTGACCGCAGGCCGTGCAATAAACAGGCCTGGAAGATCATTAGTAGTACTGACCGTACATTATACTTACCACGTTAAAATACACACAGTTATAGTGATTCAGACTGTTTGGGATCGTTCGTTTAAGGATATGGGTACGAAAAGTGTGCAAGAGATGATGCAAACGGTAAATTTCCTGATTGTCAGCTGTTCTCCCCGTTGATTTTTGATTGGTCATTACGTGCTTCATGGTTGTGTCGCCTTTCTTCTTCTGAGATAGGTGTGGTGAGAGGAGGAAGAGAGCGGCTGATCCTCAGTTTGTCGAGCTAGCTTTCTTGCTTTTTCTTTTGTCTGAGGCATCGTCAGGACAACTTGGTTCGGTTTTCCTTTACATAGATCATCTGATTGTTTTATCTTCTTATTTCTACTGTGCGTCTATCGTTCCAAGAAGTGGATATACCCTTCTCCATTTGGCGAGTGGCATTTTCAGATATACATTTCTATCCAGTTTCTTCCGATTTGCGTTGCACTCGTTGTGTTGGTTAGTGGGGCTGATCCCATCGAAGTCCCTGCTTCCCTCGTTGTAGGAGTCGATGGGATCAACCCCGTAGTAATAAGAACAGAGAACAATAAGATGATCTATGTAAACGAACCAGGTAAACCAAGTTGTCCTGACGATGCCTACGGCGAAAGCTAGCTCGACAAATTTTAAAAAAATGTATGAAAACTAAGGATTAGCCGCTCATTTCCTCCCCTCACCACACACCTATAATATTTTTTGTTTAATCAAACTTAGATGGCTTTAAGGACTGTTTTTGTATCAAAATAAAGGCAATGCCAATCGGAAGGACCGTGGGTTGGGGGGGAGAGACATTACATAAATGGGTGTAATTGATTGACAAGTTGACACAACCCCTTTCATGATCACAAAAACAAGAATCAAGGTTCTGGATTTGTGATACTATTATGAAAGCGAAAGTTTCATAAAAATTTCAACGCTGATTTTCTATTCAATTCAATTCAATCCAATAATTCCTTACTCTAGGTACGTTAAGTATGTGCATGTACGTTATGTATGTATGTACATGCATGTGTCAGTTTTTAAAAAATATTCTATCGTACGTTTCATGGGTAGGAACAGAAGGTGGGCAGTATATACCGACAACATGCGGGTACTCTAACAGCTCGAGTTCAGCCGGGAAGCCCGATCCGACTCGGACCCTCCCACTTTAGCGAATCTTTGGATATACCCATACTCCTAATCATTTGTTTAAAACTACTCAATTCAAGAACTATGTAATTACCTACTTCTGGATTTGTTTTGATTTCCTAAATAAAACAATTAATTACGTATCCCCAAAAAATTAGGCTACAGAATATCAACAGAGGTGATCTAAGAGGTATTGATATGCCAGCGATTGATATTGATAAATTTTCCCAGTCTGAAGGCACGTTCTTCATCTCCAATTCAACATCATAACACCAAATTACAGTTGATAGTTAAAATTAGCGCTTTCTATGAGTCAAAAATCAAGTGACTACCTTTATATTTTTTTATGAAAGTAGAATCAGTAATACTATTATTTCTTGGCATCTTCTTTGAACGGAGTACCTGAGTACAAATTAAGCTCCATGACTGGTACGTTTTGGGGGCTCTTACCTTTCGTTTTCTTGTCTATAGAGATTGCCTGGCCGTCTTCCCGTCTCCACGACAGTTTGGGCGCAGGAATGCCCTCAGCTTTGCACATGAGAGTTACATTCTGGTTCTCCCTGATCGCTACGGACGAAGGAGTACTTTCCGAATCGACTATGTTTGGAGGAACTGAAAAAAAAAAAATAATAATAATAAAACGAAAATGAAAATAAAGCGGTGGGTTTCGGTTTTATTTCACATAATAAACAAAAAGAATCAAAGATGGAAAAAAAGTCAAAGCCGATACCTTGACCCTTCAGTTCCCATCAGTTGGTAATTTCGAAGACAAAAAAATCTCCCACGTTGGGTATGTAGTAGCTATAGCTTCCTCCAACTCATGACATCATGGACATATAAAATTCATTGGAATGACTATAATAGATAGTAATTCCAGTACCACTGATGAATTCCCTCATCCGATGAATTCCGGTGGGCGCGCTTTTGAAACTCACATGACTGGGCGAGTGCAGCATTGCGTGCTGCCTCTTCCTATCGGCTTTCCCGTATAGGAAGTATGGACTCATAATGATTTATCAATATAATTTATTCGTGAAGGTAAAACTAAACATTGTTTCACATTCAACTGGAAATGAACGACTAGAGACCAAAACGAAATAGAGACTAAAACGAAATAGATTAAGAGAATATTTTATCGTTTGCAGCATTATTTTGAGAAGGTTCGTATTGAAAAAAGTACCTATGCAATATTTTCATGCTAGTTTCACAAGATCAAATATCACACCTCAGATTTGAACAATAATGATAACTAAAATGTGATTGTCAAACTAATAGGTACTTACCTACTCATACTATAAACAATAAACATATCAAAATCAAAACATTGACTAACGAGAATTGAAAACTGTAGTTTTCAATGCTTCTTCCTGTAGTTTGGGAATGCTTTTGGGATGGTTACTATCGAAGTTGCGTTTCATCCTTTGGTGGTATCGTGTTTTGGCTTCTACTGAAAGTGATTTTTCATTAATCATGTCAACCGTCACACCAAACTGCTCATCCGCAGGGAATAGTGAAACTTCTCCAAACGCCATGAAAAAAGGGGAACATCCGATACTTGAAGAGTGTGACCTGTTGAGGTGTTTAACTGCTGCTTCCAAGCATTGTTTCCATCCACCTTTGTGATGAGGATAGGTATGCAGGAATTGTTTCACATCTCTAATCTTTCTTTCGGCTATTCCGTTTCCAGCAGGGTGATAAGGTGCGGTGTGGACCAGCTTAATTCCCTTTTTCTCCAAGAACTCTCTGAATGCTTTCGAGGTGAACTGTGGGCCATTATCGGTAATTATCTTCTGCACTTTTCCGATGATTGGAATTTCCCTCAGGTATCTTATGATGGCTTCAGATGATTCTTTCATGCTCTTAGCGTAAGTGTACCTTGAATATTCATCAACCAGAAGCAAGAAACTTTTTGTTTTTCCTTGCCCTTCCGATTTTTTAGAAAGTTCTCCGAAATCCAAATGGATTGTCTGAAATGGAGCTGAAGCTGTGGGCGGAATTACCAGTGTGTCAGATTTCGGACGAAACTTGAACTTCAATGTCTGGCACTGGTGACAGCTTCGGACATAATCCAATATCTCCTTCTTCATGTTAGGCCAGTAGAAACGCTGCTTCAACTTCAAATATGTCCTTAGATATCCATCATGTCCTCCTGATTCAGGCTCGTCATGGTAAGTCCGAAGTAAATCTCCTTTCAAACCAGGATCTATCTTTATTTTTCCTTTTTCATTCTTGAGAATCGCATTTACTGTCGGTCCGTTCAAAGGGCTGGTAGGTGGATTTACACATAATCTTGAAAGTGCGTCTGCATCTTCAAGTTCGGTTCCTTTTCGGTGTCGTATCTCTAAATCAAATCCAAGAAGGAAAATCTGCCAACGTGCAAGACGGCCCTTAGCTTCCTTGAGAGACATTAGATAGGAAAGAGCCTGGTGATCAGAATGTACGAGAAACTTGCGTCCTTCGAGGTAGGATCTGAAATAGTTGAGAGCTTTTATGACCCCTAGACATTCCTTTTCAGTTACCGAGTAGTTAGATTCAGCTTTAGCAAATGTATAAGAGAAGTACCCTATGACCCGGAGTTGCAACTTCTTTGTTTTGGATTCATCACGCTGATATAAAATGGCACCACAGCCATCATTGGAAGAATCAGTACATAACTCAAATTTCAAACGCCAGTCGGGAAGCTGCAGTACAGGATTGGAAGTGATTTTGGACACGAGAGTTTGGAAGGATTTTTCAGTTTCATCTGTCCAGATGAACTCCACTCCTTTCTGTTTCAGGTTATCCAGGGGTTTGACGATTCCGGCATAATTTGGTATGAAGGCCCTAAAATGTCCTGTCAGTCCCGTAAATACCCTTAACGTATGAAGGTTGTGAGGCCTCTTCATGTTCATTACCTTTTCTATCGATTCCTCCCTTGTAGTTTTGGACTCTCCATCGATGTTACGTCCAAGGAAAGTGACACTCGGTTGACAGAAATGACTCTTATCCAAATTCAATTGCAAGTTTTCTCTGGTCAGTCTCTCTATTACCTGGAAGGTCTTGGATGCACATTCGTCAATAGAGTAACCTCCAATAATGACATCGTCTATATAAACCCAAATGAGTGGATCATCCAAAAGTCTCCCAAGAACAGCTGTCATACATCTTTGGAACTTCGGAGGCGAATTTTTCCATCCAAACGGCAGTTTGGTGTATTCGAAGTGGCCAAATGGCAGCACGAATGCCGTGAATTTTCTCGTTTCCTCAGTAAGACTTAACTGCAGGAAACCATCTTTCAGATCGAGCTTAGAGAAATGTGAGCAACCACCTAAGCTGGAGATAATGGTGTCGATCAATGGAAAAGGATATGGGTCTAATTCTGTAAAATCATTGATTTTCCTATAGTCCTGGCAAAGTCGTAGACTACCATTTTCTTTAGGAACAATGACGCATGGTGAGGCGTATTCTGATTCAGAATGCCTGATAATCCCTTTGTCAAGCAGCTCCTGGACTTTCGTTTTTGCCCACTTATATTTTTCTTGATTTATTCTATAAGGTTTCTGTTTAACCACTGGTGCCGACGTCTTTAATGAAAACTGTATTTCTCGACTGGGTCCGTCACACATTTTAATTTGCTTGGGGAACATGCGTAAAACATCATCTTTGTCGAAACACATCCGTGTTCCAGCGTTACATTTTTTGTCAGTTTGACATATAATTGACGAGCCCTGACTGATTAGCTTAACTCCTAGATTATGAAGGGAGGGCCAGCCAATGATAGCGCTGTAAGCCAAATAGTTTGTGACGTACGCTGTTGTCTCAATTACAGATCCACCTAGACGGATAGAAAGGTCAACTGCTTCAGAAATACGTTCAGTTGATCCGTTGAAACCTCGTAACACCTTTTCTTCTTTTCTACTCACCCATTTACATGACTTTACTATTTTTGATGAAACCAAATTGACCGATGCTCCTGTGTCAAGTAGGGCTTCGAGCTCAATGCCATTCAAGAAAACGGGATGAGTAAGAGGTTTTCCCTCTGAAAACGATAGAACAAATGAAGAGAATACTTCAAAATCTACCTTACTTGAATCACTCACCTCTACACGAGTTGAAAGCGAAGTGTTGTAAGAGCTCGTAGCAATGGTCGGCTTCAAACGTTCCATAACTCTCCTCAGATCGTCTCTCGTTTTGAAGTCCGATGTAGCGATGATCAGATCCTGCATGTAGGTCGGAAGCCCTTGCAGCACCAGTAAATTGAAAGGTCGATCTGGTAACTTCCCGAAAGCAAGAGTGAGTAAACGCTGTTTCTCATAGTAGTATTCAACTAGATGACCACCCACATAAGTGAATGCTAAAGCGTCCGTCATCAACTGAATAGGGTTTTGACCAAAAGCGGTTAGAAATGATTGTTTCCAATCATCCCAGCTTAAATCATATCCATCAATGACTCGAGAGCAGTACCACTTTTCAGCTACACTTCCAGGTTCCAGACTTCCGAGTAGGTAATTTATCTTCTCATCATCCGTGGACCACCTATTTTGAATACAGGCCCTCTCATAGATGCACATCCAGGTGGAAGGATCTTCCCGTAATGCATCAAATAATGGTATTCGCATCTCTTGTGGTCTATCCAAGCAATCCTGAAGGGCTGCGCTGAATGAAGATGATACTCTTTCCATAAGGTTGGACATACCTAGTTGTTGAGACTGACAAATGTTGCGAGCAAAATCGACGAAGCTCGACTTTGGATGGTAAAGGACTTCTTCATTTTCCAAACCAACGTCTCCACGACAGCTTGGTGGACTGAGCATAGTTCCTGGTAACGACTGCGCCATAATGTGATAACACTTTATTTCACAATGCAAATTATGGAAATTACAGCAATAGTACGAGAGAATCTGTCCATCCTACTGTATTGTTTTTCCACGTCAGCCCAATCCATTGTCTTGGTTACTTATAAACACTATTAGAATAAGTAACGGAGTTGGGTCGCTACACTCCCCCACACTAAGTGTCATCATTGTTCCTACAATGATAGCGAAGGATATTCTTGATAGCTGCTTTCTGTTCATTTTTCTTCTCATCTTCATAAATCAATGTTTTTGGATACCCGTTTATTCTTAATACTTTTATTAACTTGTACGGTCCTTTCACGATCGGAGTTTTGTTCACAAATCCAGCCTGCACGAGAATAAAATCCCCTTCCTGTAGTTTGGGAATGC